>JAOCZM010000096.1:11677500-12877500 GCA_026122235.1 Vinca minor | reverse complement strand
AAAAAAAAACATGTATCGTATAATAACCGTATACAATTTAAACCCAATAAAAGTTTCCCACTCTGACGACATTTCAATTCTCACAAACAACTGAAAAGAAAAATCTAAAATATAATTCTTATCCAATCTCTCTCTCTCTCTCTCTCTAATGCCTTTTGTGTCTCAATTCTATGAAACAATAGGTTAGAAGGCAGTCCGAATCCAGTTTAGAAAAGATTAATGGTCAGCTACACGCAAATAGAATTCAATACTTCAAATTATTTAATCAGACGATCGAGATTATAATTATTCCGATTGATTATCACTAAATAACATTCAATTCGGAAACTATAATATCGACATTAATCAAACATCGATATGTTATATTTGTCTGTACTGTACTGACGGAAAGTAATAATATATGCAATAGAATCAAAATAGTCGGAAGGAGATAATTTCAAGAAATTCAGTGTGATGATTCAGCTTTGTTTTCTCCAAATGTCTTTAGCAAAAAAACGAAGTTGATTTTTCATGTTTGAACGATTCAACCGTGCCTACGAACCAACATATCGCCAAAAAAGATTTAATAACATATACAAAGAATCTAATCAATTTGCATTGGAAACTATATAGATACTGCCATGATCAAATTAAATAAAAGTATAATACAATTCTTAATTAGAGCCAAATAAATAATTCCTAAGTAGTAATTCTTCGCTTGCAATCATGAGCTTCAATCATATAGGTATTAAAATTAACTTTCATAGTGCAATTCGTCTTCAAACTAACACTCCTCTTGATAATATTGAAAATCTTAACTTTCCCATATATTCTTGTGTAACTAGTCATCATCATAAATCCAGCAACAAAATCATCATTTAGCCTTGGAACATCAACCATATTCTTAACCATAACATCAATGGTGACATTCACTCTCTTGGTCCGTCTAGCTCGGACGCTCCCACCAGGTATCCGAGCTTCACCTATAAGACTACCATTGTAAAACATACTCGTGACAGCTTGTTGATACTTGAACGAGGCCATGTTACGATTCTTAACGTTGACATCAGCATAAATAGTCAAATTAGTGCCTGGTGTCACGTTTCTCCAATTGATGCCTTCCATACCTTCGATACGCATGGAGTTTAATCTAAGAACGGGACTTTTAGCCCAAAAAAGAGTGAATATTAGTACCAACACGATCACCACCGTTACTAAGATTATCGCGGTGGCGCAACCGCACAACTTGACATATTTCCGGTGGGGATGGTACTCTTTGTGAAATGGATCGTCGTACTTCTCTAGATCAATTGGATGAGTTCTTGGAGTCAACGGGTTGACTTGCTCTTTGTGATCTGCCATTGATGAAAAATGTTTCTTCATATATAATTATGAGCAGATTGAATATAAGGATGTGAGTGCATATATATAAGTATGATTTAGCACGTTGATGGATTATAATAATAATTTAGAACCCTAATCTTAGCAGCATTTTGTTGACTATTGATTAAGGCCCTTCTAGAATTTGTTGTTGTTCTAAGGTTTATGTTTAGTCTGGTAATTAATTTAGTTTCTATGAACTTGCTTGTTTCTTTCCTAGCGATAAGACGCGGGTTGAGAATCTAATTGGATGCATCTATCCTCTTTTATGGAGTCTTATTGCTGGAAGGGACAAAAGGGCAAGGAGAAGAATGCAACATTGTAGTGTTATTGTGGAGAATCAGAATTTTTTCAACTAGTTTGAAACAAACTAATCAATTTACTAGTAAATGGCGTGGTTTTAATCAATTGACCTAAGTCTACGACGAAGGAGAAGTAATAACTAACTCTGTTCAGAAATAAAAATATACAGAAAATTCTCTCAAACCCACAAAGTTCAAAGTCCACTACTCTCAAATATAACTTGATATAAATTGTCTTTGACACTTACTGCCGGTCCCAAGCCCGGATAAAGGAGGAGGGTTGCGATAGGTCTCGTGACAACCAGCGTAAAACTCAGTCACATCCCATGACATGAACCAAAATAAGAATTTCGTTGGGGCGTTCCCTACTCAGCGACGCGCTACACTTCCTAGACCCGGGTGTGGTGATAAATGTGCAAGGGTTGCTAGGTCGTTGCCCGGAAGCAACGCGCCATGTTGGGGCCCGGATATGGTGTCAAATAGGCAAGGGTGTTCTAAGTCGGCACAGGTACAGGTAAAACGGTTAGTGCACAATGGAAGGATTCGTTTTGCTTCTTGGAATATCGGATCGTTAACTAGAAGGTCAACCGAATTAGTAGAGGTTATGGTAAGAAGAAAGATCAACATTTTGTGCCTCCAAGAAACTAAGTGGGTTGGCGTAAGGCAAAAGTCATAGAGCCTTGGGGATACAAGCTTTGGTATTCGTGTAAAGATAAGAATAGGAACGGTGTTGGAATAATTGTGGCTCGTGATTTCGTCAATGACGTGGTTGAAGTTTGCAGGAAAAGTGACCGAATTATGAGTGTTAAGATAATGATGGGTGGCGAGGTGGTTACCATTATTAGTGCATATGCGCCTCAGGTAGGGTTGTGTGATTATGTGAAGAAACAGTTTTGGGAGGACTTAGATGAGGTGGTCCAAAATATACCGTCAGGCGAAAAACTTTTCATTGGAGGAGACTTGAATGGACATGTGGGTTCTAGTCGCGACGGATTTGAGAGTGTCCATGGAGGTCAAGGGTTCGGAGATAGAAATGAGGCTGGTAGGGAAATTTTGGACTTTTCCTTAGCTTACGATTTGTTTGTAGCGAATACCTGGTTCAAGAAAAGAGATTCTCATTTGGTGACTTTTAGAAGTGGAGTAAATGCTAGTCAAATAGACTTTTTCCTAGTGAAGAGCATGTTTCGTAGTAGTTGTACTAATTGTAAGGTTATCCCTGGCGAGAGTGTGGCTACACAACATAGGTTATTGGTTCTTGATTTTCGTTTCAGTAAACGAAAGTTAGAATGCATAAATTTAGGTCAGCTCCAAAAATAAAGTGGTGGAAGTTACAAGAAGAAAATCAGAAAATCTTCGTTGATAGAGTTATTCAGGAAGAGGAATGGTCGTCTGAAATAGATCCGAATTTTATGTGGGAAAAAATGGCGCAAGGCATTTTAAAGGTGGCTAGGGAAGTGCTTGGTGAATCAAACGGAAATGTGCTATTCGGTAAGGATACATCGTGGTGGAATGGAGAGGTAAGAGAAGCTATAAAGAAGAAAAGAGAGTGTTATAAGACTTTGGGGAAGTATAGAAGTGACGGCAATTTTACGAAGTATAAAACGGCGTGTAGAGAAGCTAAGGCAGCCGTTAGAGAAGCGAGATCAAAAGTTTATAAGGATTTGTATAATAAATTGGACACTAAGGATGGTGAGAAATGTATATATAGACTTGCTCGTTTAAGAGAGAAAAAGACAAGAGATATTGGTATGGTGAGGTGTGTTAAGGATGATATTGAGAGAGTTTTGGTTAAGGATGAGGAAATCAAGGCGAGGTGGAGGACGTATTTTGATAGGTTATTTAATGGGAATCAAGTACAGAATATTGGAGACCTTTCTATCCCGATTGGAGAGGTAAACCATGATTTCATACGTAGAATTCAAAGGAAAGAAGTGCAAGAGGCCCTTAAAAGGATGAAACCAAAGAAGGCAGTAGGACCTGATAGTATACCAATTGAGGTTTGGAAGTGTTTAGGAGAAATAGGTGTTGAGTGGTTGACTAACCTTTTTAATAAAATACTTAGAGTTGAGAAGATGCCAATAGAGTGGAGGAAAAGTACTTTGGTGCCATTATATAAGAATAAAAGAGATGTTCAAGACTGTTCAAATTATCGTGGTATTAAGCTTATGAGTCATACTATGAAGTTGTGGGAAAGGGTAATTGAGCATAGATTGAGAAAAATTGTGAGCATTTCAGAGAACCAATTCGGTTTTATGCCCGGACGATCAACTATGGAAGCAATACATCTACTAAGGCAGTTGATTGAGCGTTATAGAGAGAGAATGAAGGACCTGCATATGGTGTTCATAGATTTGGAAAAAGCTTACGATAAGGTTCCCCGAGAGGTAATTTGGTGGGCGATGGCTAAGAAAGGTATATCTCGGAAGTATATTGATCTTATTAAGGATATGTATGAGGGAGTCAGCACCAGTGTCAGAGTTTGTGGCGGGATAAGTGAAGAGTTTCCTATTACAATTGGGGTGCATCAAGGTTCAACACTTAGTCCTTTTCTGTTTACAATGGTTATGGATGAACCCGACCCAGTGTATACAAGATCCAATATCGTGGTGCATGTCAGTTTACTTTGATGATATAGTTTTGATTGATGAGACAAGAGCGGGTGTTAATGCCAAGTTGGATGTATGGAGACAAACCTTAGAATCTAAAGGTTTTAGGATTAGTAGAAGTAAAACAGAGTATATGGAGTGTAAGTTTAGCACTAGCAGAACAACAGAGCAAACTGTAGTAACTTTGGGTGACAAAAATATCTCAGAGAGTGAGTATTTTCGATACCTTGGTTCTATTATTCAAAGGGACGGAGAGCTTGACGGAGATGTAGCGCATCGAGTTAAAGTCGAGTTGGTTGAAATGGAAGAGTGCGACGGGTGTTTTGTGTGATCGTAATGTACCGCTGAGATTGAAAGGAAAGTTTTACTGAAACCGCTGTTAGACCGGCATTATTATATGGTACGTAATGTTGGGCAACTAAGATGTGTCATATTCGAAAAAATGCATGTAGCGGAGATGCGTATGTTAAGATGGATGTGTGGGCATACGAGAATGGATAGAGTGAGGAATGAGACTATTCAGAAGAAGGTTGGTGTAGCACCTATTGAAGACAAGATGAGAGAGAACCGTTTGCGTTGGTTTGGGCACATTAGACGAAGGCCAAGTGATGCTCCGGTTAGGAGAATTGAAGGATTGTGTAATATAAATGGCGTAAGAGGTAGAGGGAGACCGAGGAAGACTTGGACGGAGGTGATAAAAGGGGATATGAATCTGTTAGAACTAGATGAGAGTTGTGTTTGTGATCGTAAGAAATGGAGAGAATGCATCCATGTGGATGACCTTAAGTGATTCTTACTTTGGTTCATGTAGCCGACCCCAATCTGTTGGGATTAAGGCTTGGTTGTTGTTGTTGTTGTTGTATAGCAACAAGCTCAGAATTTAATCTATGGTCCAAAGTCCATAGTCTTTCTCACTTAGTGTGATTGTATTACGGCTACAAACTTACAATATTTTTCATACACTATAAAGCTCTAGCTCAAATTTCTTATATATGTGGAGTAATACATGAGTAAGTTACGTAAATAATCAATTAAATGTGGAATAAAACTCTTAACTTGTCATTCCATGGGGATTAAGAATACAAGGCAATTTCCTAACAAATCTACACCTTAACTTATATTTCGAAATAAACTTAAGAGTTTATTTTGAGACATACATTTATGTTACAAACAATTTTTTTTTTAACAATTTATTCATGTGTAATTTTTTATTTTATTTTGAGACATACATTTATGGTATAAACAATTTTCAAGAACAAAAATTCTCAAATAAGATTAACTTACTACGTGATCAATTTTCAACTAAATTACTCAAAGGACTCCGAGTTGTGCGAGGCACTTACAGGAAAAGTTAGGATCTTACCATTAGGCATTATCCTTCGGAATTTGGGTCAATATTTAAGGGTGAAAATCCTCCATCCCCGTTCCTATCTCCACCCTTATCTCCAACTAATAAGAATTTACTATATAAACATTTTTTTCAATTATATATACATGGTGAATTGTAATTGGTTGGAGACAGGGATGTAGACAGAAACGAGGACATAGACTTTTTGCCAATATTTAAGCAAATAAGCAAGGTTTTGAAACCCGGACCGGGCATCGACCCGGAAAAATTACTGGGTCACGGGTCACTGGTCGGACCGTCATCAACCCGTTCATCAACTCGGTGACGTCATAAATATTAAAAATATATATAATATATACTTATTAATAAAAAATAAAGTTAATGTAAAATTTTCCAAATAAACATCTTGTTGATATAAACCTGGATATTAACATTTCTTATTCTTAGATATTTAACAAAATTATATGTAAATTAATTTACATACAAAATATTCTACAAAATGTGAATATAATTACACTTATTGATCAAGAAAAAGAGGAAAACTTTCATGAAAATCACAAAGAAAAAATCAAATCCACTCCAACATTCTCAATCCAAGCAAGAACAATATTTAACATTCCAAATAATCACAATATTTAAGAATTCAATCACAACTCACAAATCCTGACAATAAAAGTCAAAATAACAAAATCATCCATTTAGTCTACAACTCTAAATAACATCTCCAAACAAGCTAAAATCACAATCATATATATATATATATATATATATATATATATATATATATATATATATATATATATATATATATATATATATATATATATATTGGGTATTTTTTCCCTTTTTTTATACGTAAAAATTTAAAAAAATGCATTTTGTGACTCGACTGGGTTTTTCCAAAAGCTGTTAGGGTTTTCGGGTCGACTGGTCCGACCGTCCGAGTCAAATGGGTCAGTGAAATTAGAGCGGTTTTTAGCGTGAACGGGTTTTGGCACCTAACCGAACTGCCCGGAGGTCGGGTTGACGGTCCGACCGGCCAGTCCGGTCCAGGTTTCAAAACCTTGCAAATAAGTATGGAATTTGATAAAGGGCAAAAAAAAAACCACCATGTGATTTGGCATATGAACTTGAGTTTATAACAATACAAGAATCCTTGTCAACCACAGCCCAGGGTCCAGCCTCATAAACTGTATTGGGCCCAAAGATTTGGTCCCGCAACTAAGGTAATTGGACCATTAGAAGAATTAAACAACATAGTGACAAATGGGCTTAACCCAGCCGATCTTACCTTTAGTATTCAAGATTTTATCATTGGTAAAATTACGAGTTTAAGTCAATTAAGGAACGACTATATATTGCATCATTAGATTTATTAAGAATAGAACCTATGTACCAATTTTTTTTTTTCTTTAATTATTTTCCAGTTGCAACTTGGTTGTGATTATACGCTGTGTTAAGATTCAGCAACCATAATGAATTCTGAAACAGACGTTTTAATTACTAAATCCATTTGCCTTAAATATTGGACGGACCCAGAAGGGACATTTCAACATAGTTGATAAGATGCTACAATCAATCAATATCTTTGGTGCCCCCAAATAACTTCATGCTGATCCTTAGGTTGACAGTTGGGCTCGTGTTACTTAGGCTGCATTTGAAAAGAATTTCATTCTAAACCATATCAAGAAATGTGACTTACGCGACACATATCTTATCCTACTAGTTATTCAACTTCTACGAAAATTAAAAAGTTCTATTGTAAATCGACTCAATTGTATTTTGACTTGAGTTTTAAAATTTTATTGCATTATTCTCTACCATATTTTTAATTATAACTTGCACTCTAAATCGTAGTTCTCTAATTCTTTCTAGATAAGCATATTACTCGCAAACACCATATAAGAATTAGATTCGAAAAATAATAACATCATCCTACCTACCTTATCGTTAAAAAAAAGGCTACATACCAAAATTAGCCGTCACTGGCTAGTAGTAGAAGATGCAAAGATTTGTACAAAGAATAATTTTTAGTTGATTGCTAATCACGTAAAGTAGACGATTTATTATTCATTTGCATCAAGCAAACTTCTTTATTAATTACATACGTGCCTCCTGATGCACTCGCCATAATGCTGAGTAGAAATTTATTAGTAGCTTACTCAATCATATCAGTGATGTTTTCTAAAATACGCAACTTATATAATCCTATAAACTGAAAATTTAAAAATAGTCTCTCTTTATATTTTGTTTATAATTTTATTTTATTTCAAAAAAATTTAGAATAACATGCATTGTAATTTGCCCCCAAACTTATCATCGTGTTAGCAACCTCAATTATGAGTAAGGAAAAAAAGACAATAATAGAAAGACATATTTCATATTTGTGGAATACCAACTATACATATCATCAAAGTAACAAATTCTGTGCTCGTCGATCAAACTACCTTATTATACAACAAATCATAGTATCTGATATATACATAAACAAAATTATAAGCAAATCTATATATATTAAAAAAAAATTCACATGCATTGAAGATCTTGAATTTCTTGGGTGGACAACTTCAAAGTCATGGTACAATTCATAATCGCAGTTCTACGCCTAGTAACCTTCTTCAACACACGAATTTCACCTCTCAATTTAGCAAAACAACTAAATTTCACAAAATCAGAACCAATTTCACTGCTCAAATTTCCATTTCCTCCAAAACCATTCGCCTGAATTTCCATTATAACATTCAACAGCTGAGTCTGTCTAGCCTTAACGCGCCCGCCATTAATATTCCTCGTACCAATTATGGTATTTCCATACCACACCGTTGTACTGCTTCCGTTCTCGAACTTGAACTGGCCAAAATTCGTATTTTTGATGGTTAATTCCGCGACCATAGTCATATTAAGTGAATTGTTTGTGTGACGGAGATTATTTATCTCCACTTGCGAGATTTTTACCTTAGGAGAATTGATACGTAAAACTACTAATCCGAAAACAAGGAAAGCTATGCTTAGTAACACAATAGAAGATAAGATGAAGACGAAACATTTACTGCTCTTTTTCTGACGAGGCTTTGTAATTACTGATTCTGCATCGCTTCTTGGGTAAATTTTGGGTGGTGCCAGTGGAATTGAATGGTTGTGATCTTCCGCCATAGTTGTTGATTCACTGAGAGAGTCTCAGAAATTTTGGGAGATGAAGATTTATATATTTAGTAGTGGAATATACTTTGTAGCTACAATGTGAGGGAATCCAGTTTTATATGGGAAAATAGCGGAATTAAGAAAAAGGCAATTTTTCTATGAAAATTGTTAAGCCGTTGAATAAAATTATTTGACGGATGAAATAAATAATTTTTTATATATAAAAAATATAATAACTGTTAATTATTTCCTCTAAATTTAGATAATTTAAAATATCTATCGATTCTCAAGAATATAAAAATTAAAAAAAGAATTTATTCCACATCATAGCCGGTGGATAAAAAGGATGTGAATGGAGGAGGCGGCTGGATATTGGGCACGATGGATTTACCTGGTTTGACCGAATTAATGATTTTCAACAATTGGTCCTAGGATAGCGTCATAGTTGAAATGATCAACATTTTTAACCAGTCCACTGTAAACAATGAATAAATAAAAAAATAAAAAATTCAAGAAAAACTGAAAAATATAGAGTGGAGCCGATGTACTGAGTATAGTATCATTTATTGAGTTCTTTATTATAAAAATTCAGTCATTCACCACTTGTAAAAATAGAGACTGCAATATTGATTTATCATTTGTTGAACTGTAATTATAAATGAAAATATAACCAAATCAAGAAATTCGGTTTCAACACTCGTTAAAATATTCCTAATTTAAGCCCTCGACTAATGTAAGATCAGTAACATTTCCACCTTTTTTTATTATTATTTTTTTTTTATGAATTAAGCGTTAACCATTGATTAAAATAGGATTACATCCACTGGGAATTTCAACACCCAAACCAGAAATATCTTGGTCACAAAAAACATTGTGAGGAAGGGAAGTAAGGCTAACAATGTCATTCCTATGATTGACCTCCCCCACTTTGCTAAAAAAGTGAGCAGTTCTATTATTTGACCTAGGTACATGCTGCACTAGATGGTTGACAATATGCTTAATCTTCAATCTGCAAAGGTCAGTGGTAGATTTACCCTGCCATTCCTCAGCTTTCAATTGACCTCTCAGGGAGCAAATCATATTTGTTGCATCATCTTAAAAAATAATTCTATCCAGCTTGTAACATGTTGCAGTGTTGATAGCTAGTAGTGCTGCTTTTGCCTCAGTAGTGAAAGCATCTTGCACCCTATCAGATTGAGTGACTGCTAATCTGAACAATCCATTCTCATCCATAATCACAACTGCAGCAGTGAAATCCCCATTGAAGAAAGCTGCATCAAAAATTGATCTTGAGCCAATTTGGAGGAGGCCTGTTCCAGTGGGGGTGGGTGATCACAGATAGTTTATTTTTTTCCTACTGAGAGCAGCCCTGCAATAGATATTTGCCATTTTGTTTATGTCATCACTAAGCTTCTCCCAGTCCCTATTCTTCTTCCTAAAGACAATGTTGTTCCGTTCCAACCAAGTTTGTTCCAGTACTACTACTACAAAATTTATGAAGAGAGTGAGCTCTTAATTGCTAAGAAGCAAAATAAAAGCAGGCTGTAAGATAAAGTAACATTTCCATCTAAAGCATGTAACATGAGCTTAGCAATTCAAATGTAGCACAATAATTACATCCTTCTTGTGAAAGCAAGTAAACTTGTCTAACAAGATTTTATTATTTATTGTGGTTAGTGAATTAGTCATCCTCTAATTTCATGATTGTTTGTTATATTGATAACTTCAAAATCTAGCTTAAAATTAAAACTAAAAAAAATTACTGTAAAGTCGGCATATTGGACCAGCCATAGTCACAAATCCTTCTACATTTTTTATTATTATTTATAAACGACGAATATTATGTCTAGAATGCTTACCCGTGTTGCTATATAGATATATTTCTTATTCATCAAAAGAAATGAAAAAGAAAGGAGATAAGGTAAAGAAAGTTCAATTCTGCTTGAATTTGATAGTATCTTTTTTAGATTTAACTTCGAATTTTGCAAAATTTGAAAAGTTGATAAGTAGAGATGTGATCACAAGGTCGTTAGCCCAGTGGGGCGACGGCCTGCCCACGACTTTGAGGTCGTGGGTTCGATACCCTCCCCGTGCATGAGGTATGCTTTAATTGTCTCCCTTTTTAGGATTATATCTTCCTCTTCTTATGAGTGCTACTCTCTCCCCTCTTGAAATGTACGCTCAGTTGGACTTAAAAAAAAAAAGATAAGTAGAGATGTGTGATCAATTATAAAATTTGATATTTAAAATGATATCCGAAGCAACTTAGTTAGGAAAGGGAGAAGCATTTCAAGAAAGAAAAAAGGGGGAGAAGAAGAAACTTAGGATATATTATGTACATCATAGAACATATAAAACAAGAGAGAAAGAAAAAATACAGTGAAAATCAAGATTATAGGGACCTCCCAAATAGTAGGTAGGTTTTAAGTACATAAATGTAATATTTCTGGTAACGGTAATGCTAAATGATTCAACCAGATTGGATCCATATTGAATTAATTGAGGATAAAATTGTTTATACAAGAATAAAATATCCTTAATCTGCTATTTGTAGGTAGACTTTTTCAAACTTTACTTTTTTCTTGAGCTCTCATGAATTTGATTGATCATAATTATGCAAAATTGCAAAACGTAAATAATTTAGTGACCAAAATAGATATTAACTTGAAAGAAATTAATAAGTTTCTTGAATTTGAATTGATGAAATGGAGGTGATAATTGCTCTGTATATTATACATTTTGTTTTTTCATGATGAAGTCACCTTCTTAGAAAACGTTGCAGGAAATTTTGTTACATAAGATGACTTTCTAGTACATGAAATGCCTTAGTCAGTAACGGGCTTAGTTATGTTTGACATTAAGATCAGTGTAACGTTGTGTGCCCGCAAGCATTAGTGTCACATCCTAAAGTTTCATTTACACTGGAAAAAAAAGAATATTGTGAATTTAATTAAGCTCATAAGTATTTTTTTTAAACTAAAAAATAGATATATCTACCACCAATTATTTTTTACAAGAACATTTATTCCGGACTTTGTCAAGAACGTTACAAAGAAATAGTGTTTCCGCAAAGTTTGATATGCCAATAAAAGCTACCTCTTCTTTAATCTTCCAAAGAATCCTCATCTGGAACAGGAGAAAATATAGGGGGTGGCCGGAGATTGAGATCCCCATTTTTACTATGGAATTATTAGTAGATTGGTATTCGGATATCAATCTGATTATGTAAATATTTGTGCAGGATAAATTTGATAATGCGATATAGAGTCTCTCTCTAAATAACTAGAGAAATCAGTGAGGTCAACTCAGCTAACCTAGTTCTCTTTTACCATTGGAAATGTTGTAGGCCATCTTTTTCTTAGGCAAATACTACAAGAAGATGAATTTATAGACTTTAGGATATTGAGGAAATTGATATTGCATTTATTCTGAAGATCCTCAATATTTTTAGTTTCATTTCTCTCCTAATTACCATTTGGCCAGATTATACTACCTTTATGAGGAATTAAATGAAATGTCTATCTTTCTCTATTAAATTTTTTCCCCCCTTTATTCAAATACTAAAATGAACATTTAATTCTAAATGAAATATTGTGATATTCTTCAAGCAAATGCAAATAAGATTAACATCTAACTTTTTAATCCGCTGGGTATACTATACATACAATTTAGAAGAATATGTGATTAGGTATAATCTTAGGGAATCTAGGAGTGGTATTACTAGTACTTCCCATGTAATTGGGCTAATAAAAACCAACCGGCAGCGTTTTGAGGCCCAACTCAAGAGAGGCTGGAATTATACAAGAATTTGTGAGAGTTTGGGCCTGTACTTATCATAAGTGAAATTAAACAATTGGGGTTAGAAAATCAACCCACAAATGGTTGCTTGGCCCAAGAGATTTATAAATGGCATGGCAAAACGGAAGTTTCAAATTACAAACGAAATCACACGTAAGTTTAGTTCAACTGGTCTCATATTTGATAATTGAGAATTCCTTATAGTACGATAAGTTGTGACGGTCGCTTTTCAACATTTTTCTAAACGTAATATTTTTATATTATTTGAATAACTTTTTTTAAAAAAATTGTCTCTTGCTGCCTCACATTTTTTTTTTTGGTTTGAAATTTACTAGTATCACTCCCCAACGCATAAGTTCTGGATCCGTTACCAAGTATAATTACAAGTTCAAATCACCTAAAAGTGATTTTAACGTAACATTATCAAACTTAGGGAGGTGTATTCAATCTAAATTCTATAGGATTTTTAAGGAGTTTTAAAGTCTATAGGTATTCAATTTAGATTTTTAAAAGTCCATTAAAATCTAGAGGTATTCAATTTAGATTTTAAAAAGTCCATTAAAAGCTAGAGGTATTCAAAACTCTATAAATTCTCATAGATTTCATTAAATGTAGAATTTTGATGGATTTCCTAGGCTTAAATGTGTATTGGTGAAATCTCTTCTTTTTCCTCAAGATTTTGATTTTCTCTTATTAATATTAAAATTAAATGTCTTTGATAATTTTATCTTAGATTACAATTTTTTTAGTGATCTCATTTCTTTAAAATTATAAGAAAAATAAAGAAATATCCAAACTAAAAAAATGAGATTTTTTTTAAGATCGTTAGAAAACTCAATATGAAATGTTTATTTCCCAAAAAACAAGATATATTGTCATAATATCCAAACAATTTTCTTCTTGATCATCTTCAAATAGAAATTAAAGAAAGTAAACATTTTCTTCTCTATTTAACCACAAATTTCTATTTTTCAAACATGACTTTCATTTCCCTTAAAGAGAAAATCAAAGGGAAAAAAAAGTTCAAACAAAACCATCACAAAACATATCTTAATTAAGCCAAAGAAAAAAATACCAGTAAGTAAATAATACAAACCTTAAGCAAATAAATCAAAAAAAAAAAACTGCAGTGCGTGATCTAAAAAAAAAAAATCAAAGACCATCACCAAACTTTTTATATTTTTAACAAAATGATTTAATTCAAAAAAAAAAATGATTGATAAACATATGTTGACTTTGAAAATTCAACACCGCTGGATCTGTATAATACACCACTGAATTAATATATATATATTTTTTTTGGTGTTATTCAAATAATCTATAGACTTTATAAATCAAAAGAAATCCTGATAAATCAATCTAATAGAATCTGCGTAGACTCTGCATAGAGTTAAAACAATCGATAAAGTCAGCAGAATCCATAGACTTTTGAAAATCAGTTAAAATCTTTTAAAATCCGGATTGAATACACCCCTTAGTAGGTACATATTTTAATGAATTACTTTTTTTTTGCTAAGTAAATATTTTAATGAATTACTTGGATTGATAGTAGACACCAATTTACCAAACAATGGATATGCATTTGAATTAGTGATCTTATTTATAATGGGTCCAGCCGTTTATACTTGATATGGACCGCCCACTAAATGAATGGCTCCAAATCTGCTCCCATGAAGTGTGGTCGGACGTGATCCCGGAAAATTAGGAACTTAAGCTATCAAAAGATATTTGATTAATTATTTAAACAGCCGTTTAACATAAGGTAGGCTCCAAATAATTGATTGGGCATGTGGCTCCGTATCAAATTGTCTACTAAGATAGGCAGGCAACAGAGTATATAATAAAAGGAATAACTAATCATTTGCAACCATGACTATAATACTTTAATTATAATTTTTTTTAATAATATTTCAAAATAAATAAATTAATCATATATATAAACAATAATATAATTTGAAATGTTACGATTAGGGCTGTCAATCCAGTTATGGGAGTCGAAACAGCTCACATAAAAATTGGAAAGCTCAGCTCAGGATCAGCCCGGAAAAACTCACAAAAATTGAGTTCATGCTTAGCTCACATTTTAATGTGAGTTCGAGCTAAACTCATGAGCTAAATTTATATTAGCAAAAAAAAAAAAAAAATCATGTTGTAAGAATAGTAGAATACAATGAGCCAGAATAAATCCTGACAAGAATACGAATATATAATACAATGATACTTAATTCATGTAGCAAGCTAAATTAATAAAAAAATAACCAAAGATAGAGGTTGAGAAAGAGAGAAAAGAAACTATACATTTTGCCGTCAGTTTTTATAGGTTTTTTTTTTTAATTAGAAGTTTAGTAATATATATATATATATATATATATATATATATATATATATATATATATATATATATATATATATATATATATATATATTCGGGTGCAAGCTTTAACCGGGTTGAGCGAGGTCAAACTCACACTCAGCTCACATACAATTCGATCTTGATTATTAAGTTTACGCTCACATTCTTTTGAGGTATGTGAGTCGGGTTCGGGTTGACACCCCTAGTTACGATGAGTGTTATAGAGAATAACACAACTAAAACTTTGGCATAATAAAAAATTATTATTAAGCAAAAGAAATTGAGAAATTAAGCAATATAATAAGTACACTAAATTCGCAGGAAATCGCTTTGAGATTTCTTGCGAGTGAGGTGACACCTAAACTTTCATAACAAACTTATATTTGACTTTCCCAGGAACATAGTTTGGATTTGGCCCTGATACATGCTCATCTTTGTTAAAGTTTCTGAGGTGGTAATGTTTACATGTAGAGCTATGATAGTTTGAGTGTTCAGCTCGTTTGAGTTCGAATATGTTGTTTGTTTTGAATTTGAGTCGAAATTTAGACTCGCTTGATAAACGAACGAACACGGTACCTTTTAGGTCGTTCGAGAATAGTAAAAAAATTATAAAATATATATTTATTTTAAAATTCTATTATACTAAATTTGATATTTTAATAAAAAAAATTATATGAAATTTTTATTATGCGAATAAGATTTACACAAACAATTCGAGTTCAAACACCATAACCAGTTCAACTCAAATTGTTCGCGAACATTTTGAATAGTTAAACGAACGAGCTCGAATAAATTTTAAGACTCAATCCTAAAACAAACGAACTCAAACCGTTAAAATTCCAGTTGAACTCGATCTCGAAATTCTGATGGTTCATTTACAACCCCTATTTATATGTGAAACAATGTGTTAGTTGGATTAGGGGTGCATTTATCCAATAAAGATTCAATTCAAGATCCATTTGGTAAGATAATTAGAGTGTTTTACCATTTATTAAGCTTAAAAAAATCTCAAATATGCCTTTTTGTCAATAAGACAATGGTCTAGTGGTCAAGGCTGAGGTCTCACGACGTATAGGTCATGAGTTCGAATCTCTTCCCCGTTTCTTGAATCTCATATTTATTATAATAGATATGTCACATACCCCAATAAATAAATAATATTGACAATCTTATTAAAAAAAAAAAAAAAAAGCTTAAAAAACATCTTATAGAATGAGGTATTTAATTCTCACATACACCAAAATTTACCTGCAAATTTTCATTCCTATAGGAAGATAATTGGAAACATGCCACCATATGATCAAATGTGAAAAATGAACAGCAAACTATTGATAAGGTGAAAAATGGGATTGCCCCAAGTATTCATTCCCTGGTATAAACCTGAAAACTAATGTTTCTTATTCTCTCAGATACACCATATTCCTAACAAAATGCTATGTTTCTCGCTCATACCCTAATTATTGGGAACTTAACAAGTCATGTTATTATTATTGTTGTTGAGAAAATAATGCTATGTATATTCATTTGCATACAAAATGTAACATAGAATTACACTTTTGAAAAATAATTTTTTTTCGTGGACATCTGCATCAGCATGGTCTTCTGGAAGGATTCCCTAAGCCCCACAACCAGAAAGATAGAGGAAATAATCAATCCCACTCCAACACCTCCACATAAGACCTGCATCATCTCCACCCCCGCACCCCCCAATCCAAAACTGTCTTTATCTACTCCACGCATGAATGTTTCTTTATCATGCATAAAATATAGAGTCTACATCTTTTTAGCTGTACTGCACTTTCATACCCCAATTTTGATCTATTCTAAGGAGAAAAAAATAAAAATTTATTATGGAAGGAACAAGTCTCGAAGACGGAACTATGATTCTGAGTCGGAAGTGTTTTGCCGACTACGCCGACTTTCCTTGACGTTTCCCATATTGATCTAAGGTGCAACAGCCAGCTCCTTTACCTTAGTTTGCTGCAACTTTTGTGAAGCTATAAGCTTTAACTGCTTCACTCGAACTCGAGCCATACCACCAATCAGGACCAGTTTTGGTTTTGCTTGGTACATAAAACTCAATGATACTATAAAGTATATTATGTTATATATATACCTGTATACATATACTCGCTCGCTTAAACAGGACTGTACAACGTACCCTGCCTTCTGAGTATAAGTTTGTCTTGACGGCCCCCCTGCTTTCGCTTATTAGTCTTGTGATCGTGATCTGATCTGATACACCTCCCGTTTCCCTTTTGCCATAAAGATCAAGGAGTTTGTGCTTTATAGTGAACTAATTTACAAGGGCCTTCTAGAAATGCTCCTTGTGGAATTCGAATTTTGTTGAACCCTTTTGGTTAAACTCTTGGCATAGTCTGCCAAGCTCTTTGGCCAAAACTGGTGCTCCACAATAGAAAACTCCTGTGGAAATGCAAAGGGGTTTGATATATGCTTTAAACTGTAGTATTTTCTTGTGTCGATAAGTTGAGATAGATGCAGTTACCTATCCTTGCATTAGCATGCTTGGTGCAAATTTTAGAAAGGACTTTCTTCCAATTAGGCCTTGCAAAATGTGTCCGCACCTGTAAACGTTACTTATTAGAATTATAGCATAAGAATGCCTAATTCTGCAAAATCTGAATATAATCTTCTATATGTATTGAAAGTGTTATAAGAGAAAGAAGAAAGAAAAGGTCCTCAAACATCTTACCGTTGTACCAGATACGATATCAACCCCATTTTTAGCATGGTTAAGTGCCTGGACCATGGTGATGAGAGCCGAACGTGCATCCCCTTCTTCATACACACTAGTTAAGTAGTTGTGCATCTCAATGACACCCTAGATAAGATGAACAAAGAGATCAATCCCCAGAAGACTAGAGTAAAACACAAATTAATCAAAACATCGTGAGAAATTGCGTTACCCTTTGATCAAGTTCAGCAACTTCATTCATTACACCTTTAAACCAATCAAATGACCCCTGCTCCCTGGTAACCCAATAGAAGTAAGCATTTGTAGTCCTAAGTGGTTTTTTAGGCTTTGGAGAAACCTTGCCGTGAAAAGTTGATTCTGTGGATCCAAAACTGTATTCCGAATGCTTACTCAAGTCTGTAACTGAATCCTGAAAGAAGGTACCGTAACCTCAGCTATTTTCGAGTAAATTTATGAGGAGAGTAGATAAGTCCTCTCATAGTTTTAGCATGTTTAGTAGTGTGGCAGTTCATTTCATTAAGGGCAAGAGTTACTTACAGCTTGCTCCTCCATTTTGACAATATTGTTGAGTAGATCTTTAAGGATACTTATAAAAGGTGTCGCTCCAATCCCAAGACCTACTAGCAGCAAGACATCATACTTCCGGTAGTCTTGTGCTGGAGCGCCATAAGGTCCATCTATTAATAGCTTTGGCAAGCTGCGATGCAAAGATAAAGTCTCAAATAAAAAATCTGGAAAAAGAAACGCCATAGAGACTCCGAAATTTGGAAAAAAGTCTTTCGAGACTCCATGTTTGAGATTCCATGGGCCTAGTTCAGTGAACACAAGTCCACCTATATCTGCTGAATTAGCATGTAAAAGAATATTGTCTTTTTCGTATGTAGAAAAGTATTATCCTGCAAAGGTACCTTTTCTTAGTTGTCTCGTCTGCTCTGAGCAGCCCACTCTTTCCAGCTACTGGAGCTTCACAAACCTCTGAAAACACCCTCTTTAGTTCTTGGGTCCAATCTCCAAGCTGCCGTATGTGAATGCTGAGGTAGTCATCTCCAGGAGCTGAAGTAATGGAAAATGGATGCCTATATTTGGAGAAATATACATTCATTAAGCGCCCTGAGGAACTTTATTTTTAGGCACTGATAAAGGCGATCCACCCATGCGTTCTTATGAATTCAATATTATGCAAAATAAGCTTGTTTACATAGTGAGCAATGATAATTCAGAATTACCACTCAAATGGCGAAACAGCTGGGCACTGGACAAACATGTACTGTCCACTCTTATATCGAAATTGTGGAGGCTTAGACATTTGCAGTGTCAGGACATTTCCAGGATAAATTGCCACCTGAAATATAATACATAAGTTTCACAAACTTCATATAAGAACAAAGTCATAAACTTTATGAAGTGATTGCTCAGAGGGTTCTGATTTTTACTACACTAGACGAGTGAACTTTACTGCAATAGAATTCATTTATTTCTCTGAATATGAACAATGAAGTAATACCTAAACTGATGAATATTACAAATTTCCAATATCAAAATAACAAGATGTATGCTGACCTTTATAAGTCGGACAGCATGGAGGCCTGAACGGAAGAATCTGAGGGTCCTTTCCCCTGCATAGAGGAGTACAGGAACGGCAAGAAACATCCACGTCTGCAACACAAAATTATAAGTTGCAATCACTGTCAGCCAACTAACAAGTAAAATGCATGATCAGATGGTTGCATCATGAAAAGAATGAGATAAAGTAATCGAGCAAATATACCGTCTTCATGTACCATTTGTGCACCAGGTAAAGGAAAATGCCATGGATGAGGAGCAAGATGTAGACAATGACGAAAAGGTGGTGCGAATACCAGAATGCATTGAAGCCAGTCAGCCTATCTAAGGGCTTGGGCAGCTTAACAAGGCTCCGCCTAAACCAACTCGTAGCAAGAATGAAAGCAATTGTCATCAAGATCACCATCAGAATTCCTGTCACTCCTTCGATTCCTCGAATAAGGTCTATATAATGGGGTTTATTTGGTCCAAAATCATCTAGAAACCAAAGCTCATAGTTTTGATCAGATTCATGTATCAGCCTTGGAAAATCACATGCAAGGTGATTACCAGCATGGAGTATGACACCAATTACAATGGCTGAAGCAATTGTCTGCAATGATCAATTACCAGATATAAAGGAGCAAGGGATTAGAATTCGGTTTAATTAGTGTCTCTCATTTTGACTTAAAATAGGGTGAATTAGGATGATACGGAAAAAATGTATGTTCCGCACTATATAAAATCATACCTTGTGAAAGTTGATGTTGTCGTCGAAGGGCAGAAAGCAGCCCAACTTGGTGGACCTGAGCCAAGTAATGATGTTCCTACAGACAGGCAATAAGATAAGAGCCATGTTGAACTTAAGCGTCTCAGCAGCTCCTTTAGCCGTGAGAAGACAATAACCCATGCCCTTAAAAGCATTCTTCTGTTTGTACTGATAAAACTTCCAAGTAAAAAGGCTAATCATAATTAGAATCCATAATGTTAGGACCCAAATTCTCTTCCAGTTTTCTTGGAAAAAGTAGATCAATTTTGTGCTCATTTTTGTTATTGGGCCTTTCTTTCTTAGCCCTTGTAGATTTTGGCTCAAGGCTTGGCTTGTGTAGCTTAATGCTTGACTGTAGTTTAGATACGTATCTTTTTGAAGTAGAAGTGTTTCCAGCTGCCAAAGCTGCAGATATAATCATCATGAAAGAAAGGCATCAGCACAATGTTGGATCACCTTATCTTGATTCGAGTGCAGTTAATTTTCCCGGTGCAAATTAAATAATAAAAATATTAATTAATTAGTGACATAATTTTATTGTCTCATTAACTTCTAAACTTGATTTTAAGTTAACAAATTTTTTATTCTAAAATAGCATTTCAAGTATTGTAAATAGGGAAAAAAAATTCAGAGTTATCTCAAAATTTCCAACAATTTAGCCGAGCACGACCTGTTGAACACGTGTTTGAGTGCTTACAAGTTACAACACGCATCCCGGGTCTCTCTAGCATAAAGGCCACATGGGAACCCAACACTAGGTGTCTGAACAACTACTTCTTTTAAAAAGAAATAATGAAAAGAAAATAAGGTAACCAACCTTTTTCTGAAGTCCAATTGGGCGTACACCCCATAAGGGGAGAGAGTAGCACCTCACAAAAGGAGGAAAAGATAACTTTAGAAAGGGAGATAATTTAAAACATACCCCATGTGCGGGGTGGGTATCGAACACACGACCTCAAAGTCGTGGGCAGGCCGGGCTAAGGACCTTGTGATAATAAGGTAACCTACCTAGTTGAAGAAAATGGTAATTTATCATAGTAATTTTTTCTGTTCTTAAATCTTTTTAGGATTGAATGATTGAATCTAATTTCCTGATTCACCAATCAAATTTTAAAATGTTTTAACTTATAATTTCAATTTTATTACTACGGGGCGAAATTAAATATAGATTGATTAAGAACCTAACATACTTGAATGCAAGTAAAAATTGAAATTTGAAGGGAAAAAAAGAAGAAGAAAGAAGTGAGTATCATAACTGAAATTTTAACCTTCATTTGAAAATGAAATTCAAAAGTTTGGACGATTTTTTATATTAAAGACGTGACACAGATTCTTTTAGAGGATAAATTTCTCCCCAAATAAGTAACGAAAAAGACAGTTAAAACTAATTTTGGTTAGTTGATTGTGTAAAGAACGTTGGGACTAGAAGAAATCATTTATATTTTTTTAATACTATTTTATAAAACAAGTCGTCCATAAGATAGAAGGTAGGTAGCACAGATTTCTTCTTCGTGTACAGTTCAACAAGAAGGTAAGCTAATAGGGGGAAATATTCCAGTCATTTGTCGTCTAACTACTAACTATATAAAACACACAAAAAAAAAAAAATATTAAAATGAAAACATGTCCAAGAACAACATGAGTTGGACTAAGTTTAAAGAAGTTTTAATTCCTTTAAATAAGGTTTTAGGTTTGAGTCCGATAACTAAATACACGGAATTAATATGGAAATAAAAACCGATTTAGTAAATTTTGATTGGTTGGGGAATAGAATTAAGGACAGGAATGGGGACAGAAAAATTTTCACCCAATTATCCTAAATTTAGTTGCGACCATTTCTTACTTTTACGAGTCAATATACTTGCTCTATTAGATGCCTAAAACCAATTAGAAATGGCGCAAGAACAGATCAACCCATATTAGCAATTCACAAGGATATATATATGGTCATGCAGGCAACAAAACAACTAATAGCATTATAATTATACCAACTAAAGAAAGATAGACAAGGCCAAACCTCAATGTATCCAAGCCTTTCAGGGTCCAACTCTTCCATGATCAGAGCAGCATATTCCTCAGCCTGCTCCTTCAGTCTTGATAACTTATTTGCCGATGCACTTAACATGATAATCTATTTAATTTTATACAATCAGATGGGAAAAAAAGATAGTTATTTTGTTCCAATTATACGCCGTAATTATAAATTTAAATCTGTTAAAATACATCAATATCTCCTAATTTTCAAACAATTCTCAAGTTTTTTAAAAGTCAACTTTAGACCCACATATCTTGTTTCAGTCAACTGGGAAATGGATACCATATCAAATATGAGATTTCACCCTAAGTTTCACAAAATTGAATTGTTTGTAAGAGAAAATGCGAGTCTAATTATAAAAATTGAAATGTGAAATGTTGTCCAATTGGTAGAGTGAAAAAATTTCTCAACAAAAGCGGGATAGTGGGGTAGACCGGTTCAGTAGTACTCATACTACTTTTCACACAATATTTATTCAGTGAGTCCTTAATTTACATAAAAATGATTGATTATATGAGTGGAATATAGAAGCATAACCAAGGGAACGAATCATCCCCATTTTTCCTAGAAAAGCCAATCCAAGTGTAGAAATGACTGTACAGCAGATGGAAATGTTCCCACCAACTCCCGCGAAAATGACTTGAAGCTATAATCCTAAAAATGGTATAATTAGGAGAATTTAAGCAAAAGGACCTATGTCAACCTCCCTAATTTCAATTTAAAAAAAAAGTAACAATCTCTTATCTCATTTTGTGTTTTATTTACTATTTCTTTAATAATAAGTTAGTATGTGTTAATTTTTTCATTTAAAAATTAATAATCTAAAAAAATTTGTAAATTACTCAAAGAAAAACTAAATGCACAATTATCTATTAATAAGACAATATATAAGATGAGAATTCGGGACAGATTTTTTTTCCTGTACCCAACACACAATTGTATACGTTACACCCAAGAAAATCTTAGGTCTAATCGCTACCCACAATTCATTATACAATATGTTGGAGTCGTTGATTGAAGGGAACGTTTCCCATATTAAGTCACCAAATCTTGCATAAAAGTCTATTGATTCCAACTCCAAAAATTAAAATCACCTCCCTCTTTGCTTAGCCGTCATCACAATTAACAACTTCACCGAACCATATCTCAACACATCATGCATACATGTGTGATAGTAGTGCGTGTCAGTGTCATTATTCTATCACCCAATTCTATTATTTTTTTTCTCTTTTCCCATTTTATGAATATTCTATCATAAATATAATGTTAGTCGTTCAATTTTCTATTTGTGTAAGGTCAGCGGCGCATTTTTTATGTCCATTTTTTCCCGAATCTGACAGTCTGTTTTCAGCTTAATCCAGTCATCATTTAGATTAAGCTTATCAATTAAGATTATGACTATAATTAATTAAATGAAATGATGATTTACTTTGTACTTAAAGTGTTACGCGCAACATGTTAACGTCCTAAATATTTTTTTTCTTGTTTTATAATTTTTTAATAACTTACGGACAACTAATAAATTCCACCATAATATATCATGGTGGGTCCGAACATGATCAGAACCGTTTTGGCCACGAGGCAACTTAGATCATTGCCTCAGGTCCTCACAAAAAAAAGGCCCCAATTTTATTTTATTTTACTAAAACTTCAGTTAAAAAAAAAAAGAATAGAGGCCACATATAATTATATTTCACCCATTCTCCACCAAACATAGGCCTAGCCTAAACTCATAGAGACTCAATTTAAGAATATAAAAACCCAATGCCTTGCTATCTTCCATCATTTTCATTCTTAAGATCAATTATGTCACAAGATAGATTAAATGGATTAGGTATATTATCTATTGAAAATAATTTGTTAGAACGTCTTGAATATAAAACTTTAATAAGTAATTTTGCAGTTGAAAAATCAAGAAAAATAAAAAAATTCATTAAACTTTTCGAAAATAGTTTTTCAATATAAAGCCTTTGATAAAATTTTGACTCAGGCTCCATGTTCCATTCACACGGCTTAGGACATGATATCCAACATACAACCCGTTTTAGTTAGATCTTGTTGGGTGCAGGTAAGTTGTTCAAAGATTATAATGGTAAAAAAAAGAACGTCTAAAATCTCAACGTATTAAGTATAATACTTTAAAGGCTAAATATGTCATTTTCTGATTACATAAAATAAAAAATAAAAAATATGCTAATTATACAAAAAAGTGAGGTTTTAGATATTTACCTCCTTTACTTCCTCTTCTGTGATTCGTCCATCATCATTCTTGTCCACCCTGAAAGGTAAAATAAACAAATTACTTTCACTTTAAAAAGACAAATTTGACCTTGTGCTAAATAGCGTCATCTAGTACTTGGAAGCAGCTGTAATTTTGGAATCTTCTCATGTTAGATAAAATATTAATTTCTTAAGCTTTACTGTGCTTTGCGTAATGAAATATGTTTTTTTTTTTTGAAGAAACGTAATGAAATACGTTAAGTACGGAATAATTTTCTGATTAAGAAAATAATACATACATGTCAAAGAAAATTTGCAGTCGAGAATCGAAACTCTGATCAGTGATTAGTGACCAATACTCGTAAAGCTCGTCTCTGCTAATCTTCTCCACCTTCAATCTTCTTCTTCGGCTCAGCGCATCAAATAATTCTAGCGCAAATTCCTTTGAATCTCTCATTCCTACATTATCGAAACAATAATCGCATCATTACAAATTAATTAACTAACAATTATTGAGTGCATTTTCCTAATCATTGTAATTAATCATTTAGATAGTCCAGCTTTAATTTACGAAAAAATATATCCTAAATTTACTTTATTATCAGTGTTACTCTTTTTTCATATATTTTTTTGTCGCTCTACTTGTACAAGTGAGATTGCCAAAAACTAATAAAACATTAGTTCATATAAAAATTGAACATTAACATAAGGGTCCCTTTGTATGTTTTAATCATTTCTAATAAAAAAAACTGAAAATAAGAAGAACTAAGATGTTGAGTAAAATATCTTAGCAATTTTTTGCCTTTATTTACGACAAAAAATCGTCTGTACTCAACTTGTATACACATGCATGTACACACCACTCAAAATTCTCCACGTGGACAAAGAAAATATATTTTAGGTTATAGAATTCTTAATTAAAAAATTGACACGTATCAATTTTTTTATTAATGGTACATGCATGAATACACAAGTTGAAGATATATGATTCTTAGCTTTATTTACCTATGCATTGTGCGAAATCGGCGCGGTAAAGGTAACCATCCTTGGCAAGTTTGTTGAAATTGTCTAGAACTTCGTTCCAAGCATCAGCTCCTTTAGTTTTGTGGTTACTGATAAATTTGAGTCCGCGAAGAGCTTTTTGGGTACCAGAACGAGTTCGATCGAGTTGAGCTCGCTGTCGACGCATCGCTCTAGCCGCCAAAGCCGATTCCAATCCACCATTACTATTACTTCCTCCTCCTCCACCACGAAACGACATCGTACGCGATGCGCTCCACGAGAACCGCCGTAGCTCCGCCTTGAGCTCTTGCGAGAAATGCTTCGCTTTCGCTTTCGCTTCAGCCTTAAACTCTTGCGAAAAATGAAGTAAACGATTAGATGAACTCCGTTTCACTGTCGACGGAGATCGAGAAACGCTAGTCGGAGTCTCAATTCCGCTGATTGTTCCGGAAACATCGACGTCGTTTTCAATGTTGATAACCACCGTAGCTGGCTCAACACTTCGTAAAACTATTGTATCGTCGTCTTGTAGATCAAGTGTGACCTCGACGAATTCCTGATCACCGGCAGTTGATGAAGAAGAATCAGATTCATTCCCCGGCGATGATGAATTGCTAACTATTTTTCCCGCCGGAACAGTATCGGAAGTCCACCGGCGCTCGTGCATCCTCATAATTTAAAATATTATGATTAAGGGAAATTCGTCTTTTTAGTCTCGCCAAGGAAGTGAGTGATGGTAGTTGGATGGAATGAGGAGTAGTAATTTATTTAAAGAGAAATTAAATAAATTTGGAAAAAGGATACGCGTCGGGAATCTAGGAAAAAAGACGTATGGACGCGGAGGAAGTGGAATGGTATTTCAGAGAGAGACAAGTTCTAGTCTGCGGAGGAGAAGAGAGAGGGGACCGAAAATGGTGTGTAGAGAGAGGTTTTCTTTTTGGTTTAGGTTTTTGAATTTGAATAATGGGAATGAGTTTTTTTTTTCCTCACGAAATCATAGAATATGGTGAAGAAGACAAATTGTTTGAGGAGGAAGATGTAAGGTGGGTGTGGCTACTCACTCTCTACAACTCTATTATAGCCTTGAGGTATAGCTAAAAATTATTTATCTCCATTTTGTGTCTTTTTTTATGTCCCACAAATGGATAATTGATACATTTTATTTTTTTCATACGGGTTCAATTTTTTTTTGTAAATTATAAATTTTTAATTAAAAAAGTATCACATGTCAATTTTTTATTTTTGAGACAAAATAATGGGACGCCGAATGAGAATATAAGATTATTACCGCTGAGATATCATAATTATATATAGGGTAATTATATTTACACTTTCAATTAAGTTTTTTTTTGTACTTTTTAAATTTTATTTTATAAATGAAATGATTTTAATACTTTTGACTATACTTCTTTTTGGAGTTAGATTTAAATTTGATTTATTGAGTTTGAGTATTAAAATATTTTCACTAGTAAGATACGGAGGAAACAAATGCAAGAAGCTAAAGAGGAGTCCAAATATCACCTCTTTATACCTAAAGAAAAAAATCTTTTGTCCTAAATTATTACTTCGTGTTCTCAGAAAATTCGTGTTCACTTTTCTGAAGGGTTTTATAATTTTTTTAGATTATAAATTTATTAATAAAAATAAATTAACACATGACAAGTTCTTTTAATGGGACAAAAGATCTTTATCGATACATAAGTTGTGATCGGTTCGGGACTTCAATACCATTGTTTTTAATCTCTTGTCTCATTGTCGATAAGGTGCAATGTGTTTGTTTGTTTACATTAATGACAAAGTTTTAATTCCAAATAATTATAATTCGTTACGTGAATAAACGTAAGAATTTTACATGGTCGTTAAAATGAATACGTTATCTCCATTTCTCATTATGTATCATACTCTTATCTAATTCTGACTAATTTATATCAATCTTTATGACTTCGTCCTCCTTCTACTTCTGACTATGTTTGTTTATTTTTTAAATGATTTCATTTAAAAAATAAACAAACATAGTCACAAATGTATATATCACAAATGTAAACGTAGAACAGATGATCCACATCACAAGGTCCATAGCAGGTGGAGATATGATCTGCCCACAACCAAGAGGTTGTGGGTTCGATACCCAACTCACACAAAAAGGAAAGATTTAATTTTCTATTCTTGGTTCCTCTTGTGTGGGTTCTTATACTCCCCTTCTTGGGGCACCCGCCAGTCGGGCTTCTACTACTCTCCTCACGGGGCACCCGCTCAGCCGGGCTTCTACTACTCCCCTCACGGAACACCCGCTCAGTTGAGCTTTTATCCGCCCTACATGGGCTCTTCCTCTGGTGAGGTCCAATAAAAAAAACAGATGATCCACTCATTGCAGACTAAAGTCACTGAACAATAATAGTGCCTCTTATTTAAAGTTAGGGACACATGGAAGATTGATTCTGACGTGGACCACTTGGTCAACATTTAGTCACATCACAGTTTTGATTAAAATAATAAAAACAGGTGAGGCCTTATAAGATTTTTTTTAATCAAAAAGGTGATGTGGTTAATTCTGGACTAAGTGATCCACAACCCCACATATAGCTCAGGTCTATATCAGAATTTTCCCACATGGAATTAGTCCACACCTCGAGTAGATTTCTTAAAATACTCTGAAGAAAAATTAAATTATATATATACGATCAACTAAATATTGTAAATACTCCTTGTACTTTCCATCTAAGGAATAAAACTAGTCCCTACACTTACAAGGTCAAGATAATTTTTCCCTATTGGAACATGAATTTTTTTTTTCAAACAAAAGTTCTTATAATAAATCTAGTTGTTACTTGAGAGAAGCATATTGAGCATTGCCTATAAACTACCAAGAGTATGCTATTTATTTATTTATTTGAGGAGGGACCTATCTATTACAAGAAATGGGGATTCAAATAGTAGAGAGCATGATTCAAATTAATGACCTCTACGTAATGAAGCCTCAGTTTTAGCCACTAGACCAATGCCTCATTGGATATTAAAGAATAATATTGATAAGCATATAACATAATTAATCTATTTCTCTTGTTTATGCTTAGTTTGGTTGATAAAATGAAAAGGGAAGGAAGAGGGTGACAAATACTTCATGACTCAAGGAGAGTATTTGTTTTTACATTGTTCTTTGATTGAAGAGGGAAGAGGGGAGAGGGGAGTGAAATAGGAGAAGAGAAAGAGAGAAATCATTTACTTGACTCTTGTATCTATTTTTTTTCTATCTTAATTACTACCTCCATCCCATACGCTTGCAATATTTGTACCTTTTACGCATAAAAATAAAACAAATATTTATTATGAAAGAAAATCTAAAACGACATTAATTAATATTTAATATGTTATTATTAGTAGCTAGTTAAGTAATAAATTAGGAGCCAATGAGACATTGATCTAGTAGTAGAATTCATGACGTAGAGGTCATTAGTTTGAATCCCTTATTTTCTTATAATAGATAGGTCCCCCCCTCTTCCATAATTTTTTTTATTTAAAAAAAAGTAATAAATTAGGAATAACACAAGAAAAGTACTAACTATTTTTCCGATTTTTTCAATCTATTTTGTGAGAATGGTGATGGGAAAATGTTTTATTGGATTTTTTGTGAGAAAATAGTAAAAAGAAAAGGGAAAAAAAAAGTGAAAGTGTTTTTTAGTTTTTTTTTAGCGCCCGAATGCGATTGCCCCCGAAGGGGAAGAGCGGAGAATACCCTATATAGGGAAGATTGAAGCATGCCCCATGCCTGGGGAGGGAATTGCCTCACCAGAGGAGGAAGAGAACGCCTCACCAGAGGAAGAGATATATTATTGCTCCATTGTGCTGGGAGTAGGTGTCGAACTTGGGACCTTCCGGTCCCAAGCCAAAGGCTTGCCCACTTGGCCAAACATTTTGTTGTGTTTTTTAGTTAAAAGGTTAAACAATATGACCTTCAAAATTCCGGGAAAAAAATCGTCTATCCCCATACTGTGTCCCCACGAATAGATATTTACCACATGTATATTTTTTTCTGTAAGTTCCACTATTTTTTTTAGGTTATAATTTTTTAATAAAAAATTTAATACATGTTATTTTCTTATTGATGGAACAGAGAAGTGGATACCGAATGAGTACAGAGGATTCCTAACCAAAATTCCGTAGGAAGAATGTTTGGTTGCTTCATGGTCAATATATATGTTCCTAGCATTGGATCGAAAACCCAAAACAGGAAATTACTAATTATTTATTAAATACCTCTCCCCGAAGTGAAGATCCATGTTTCGAGACCTTAATGTTTGGCATGAAATTTCCAGGCTCTTGTTGTTTTCATGCTTTGAGAGAACAACACGTACTATATTCGTGCCAGCCAAGAATTTTTTGCATCAATTGTCTCTTATATAAATAGAGGGTTCATGTAATAATTGAAAAATAAAAACCTTATATAAACATGCATGAAAACCTTGCAAGAAGAGGAAACAAAATTACTCTGATCTAAACGAGTCCCACAAAAACTTGAGTACAGAATTTGCATCCGCTCTTGTGAAGTTAAACCTTCAACGTAAATTAGAGGGTGCAGACTGTGAAGTTATTGCCAATTAGTAATAATATCTTATTATGTTAACTTTCAATCTGGACTATAAGTTTTTTTATTTAAAAAAAATAAAAAAAACCCAATCTAAAATTGTAAGAAGATCCTCTTTAAGTATTAGAGAAAAATCAAAACCTCAATGAGTATATATTCACCGACACTGAGATCATCCTCCGAAAAGGGAAAAATTCGTTATGAGACAGTCTTTGTGGGTACTTGTGAGACTTGAAAGCCTGCGGGGTGGGTCCTGTCTAAAATTATGTGAGAGGAGTATGAGGCTAGACCCATTGAGTCCGTCCCATGCCAGACTTTCCCCCCGAAAAGTCAGGAATTTCGTGACATTTCTGATGAGTTGTCTTGTATTTCTTCCATTGGCCAAAACTCAAAAGAAGATATGGGATATATGGATTTGTAATCACTTCCAGCCTTCGAGGAAAAGCACCCAGTACGTATAAAGTCTTGACTTTTAAATTTTATCTTATTATTCTTTAAAAAGAAAAAAAAAAAGTTTGATCTTATTAAGAAGTCTACTGCATTCGCGGGGAAGATGCAATATTTATATGCAGATTTTTGAAGAAAGACGGTGATCAGATATTCTAAGATCCTCTTCAAGTGTCAGCTCATTCATGCACGCTGACGTTGATTATAACTTAAATGAGCACATGCAGATCTTACGTACGTGAAAGCTGGGAAGTCGATCAAAAACCTCAGGAATAGTTTTGTCAAGGATTCGGTTTAATAGACTTTGAGGTCGAAAATTCACCACATCAATACGAAATAGACGGAGACCGAATATCATAAAGAGTAGTGTTAGATAACTAAATTTGGAGGGGTGACTATCTCCATTCCTGTTCCCATCCCTGTCTCCAACTAATCAGAATTTACTATATAAATATTTTTTACAATTATATATACACAGGGTGAATTGAGATTTGATGGGGACAGGAATGAAGATACGAACGGGGACAGGATTTTTTGCCAATTTGAAGTAAACGTGTAAAAATACTGCAAATTTTCTTATATCAAAATGGGTAAATACTGTTTAATTTCATATATTTTTTTTTACCAATTTTGCTTAGTCAATAATCATTTTCCTATCAGAAAACTTTATCCTGCACCAATTATATTGATTTTGATCCCAATTTTCTCACGATTGCAAGTAGGGGCGACAGAAATGTATGAAAAGAGTATGGACAAAAACCTATAAAGTAAGTCTGTAATATAATTTTTGGCGAGCATCTCCTAATATTTTATCTTCAGTGGTGAATTCTAAATCATAAGATTGAAGAAATATATTGTATTCATAACAGATTTTTCCAAACCTCAAAACAGAAATCTTCAACACTTTCGTTCAGCTTACTATTGGTAGTGGAGTATTTTGTTTTTTGGCTGGTATTTAGGATCTGGGATTGCTCTCTTTTACAAAAAAATATAGAAGTACTTAAACTTCCTAACTAGTTATCAGTCTTGATTTTGTTGACTTCGAATAAGTCTTTTTTCTATAATCTGATGAGTACTAGCGCCAATAAGGGAATTAATGTAATTGCATAATGAAATAGATTTTCCTGGGAAACCTAGCTAGTTAATTAGAGTATACTACTACCATATAGAATGACTAATTAATTAATGTGTTTCTGAGGTAACTCATCCGTGCAAAACTAAATATTCACACTACTATTTTAGTTTGTATTAAAATAAAATGTTTAAAATTGACATTTTTATCTCTAAACTCTTATAACTAACTCATGGATCTCATAATTAAGTTCTTTAATTAAAAATATTTTATGATATTTATTTATGGACAAACTAAACTTCTTAATTTTTGTATAAATTCAAATATGAACATTCAATCATAATGACAAAGTAATAATTTTATTAATTGTACAAGAGGAATAGATTATTGATAATGGATCATATACCGTTTTGGATCTCCATGAAGTACTAAGTCAAAGAGTTAAAAATCAGCAGTAATGAATGAAATAAAGGTTAAGCAAAGCTAATGCAGTTCATGAAGTACTTTTAATTTAAAATAATAATTAGGAGATTCGATAATATCCTCTCACCCAGTGGGGCAAGGGCCTCATGGTCGTGAGTTCGATACTCTCCTCATGCAATGGGGCAAGCTTTAATTGTCTCCCTTTCTAGGGTTATCTTCTCCTCTTGTGAGACGCTTCTCTCTCCCCTTATGGGCTTGCCCATCCGGACTTCAAAAAAAAAAATAGATAATAAATTTTAAAAGAAAATGGTAGAAGAGGAAATTATATATAGTAGAGAGAGAGTGTAAATAGAGGTCGATCGATGAGAGACTTCACTTCATGCACGGAGAAAAAATATTTTTGAAGGTTAAGTCAACGTTATAAATTATCATATTAATAAGTTAAACATAGTAGTGCTAGTAAATATTGCGTAATGACCAATAAACCTTTCTTCTAAACATGCGAAATTAATACATATTCTGACAGATCCTTTTATCATATTATTCCTTTCGTTCAAAGTTAAATTCTCTTCACTCTATTTTGAAATAAATAATGCTAATTTACAATGACCTACCTTGAGATTTTCACGTATAATATAGACTTTTCCCTCTTATTTAAAAAATTATAATGACCTCTCTTATGATGGATGTTGAATAAACATCGTTAGTATCAAAAGTTATATAACTTATATACTCTTTATATTATAATTAATATTTAAAAGATTAAATGTGTAATTAAATATTTTAAAACTCTTATTTAGAAAAAAAAATTTAACAAATTATTTTTAGAGAATAACGAGTAACTCTTTCTTTACAATTAGCGATATCAATCAATGGCGCATTTGAATTCTATAAATATTACACAAATAATAATTTCATTGTCCACCATAATTTTTTTAAAACATGTTCACTATAAAAGTTGACTATACAAAATAATAATAATAATGATACAATAACAATTTATTTATGAAAAAAAAGAAAAGAACTAGTTTTGTCTTCATCGTGACTTTCTAGATTTGATATTGACAACATTGATTTGGATTTCGATTATGAAGAAAGAAAAAAATAAATTTTCAATCGGTGCTTTCATTTTCATGTAGAAAATAGTGGAAAATCTCATTCAAATTACTTCTAAATAGACAAGGTGAAATTGAAAAAAAATATGGTGAAATTGGAAAATATAATATATTTTCTAACGGTTTTGTTGTTTATTTAACGGTGTTAGATGATAAGGAAGGTATATATATATACAGTGGAGGTCACTGTAAATTCGCAAACAAAAGAGAAAGTTTATGTTATATACAATAAACTTAAGGAAGATCAGTGTAAATTATCAACAATTAAATAATATAGATATTTAATTGTTCTGAAAGCAAAAATCTAGAGTTCGTCGATTTGAGGAAAGGGATGCTCTAACTTCTTATTTCTTCTCCTATTCCCAAAATCAATTATTTGTTGAACCCTATAAATTGCGTGAAAGTAGGATACTCTAAATTTGGAGTCCACACACAGAAAAGATCACTTGCATAGGCGTTGTTACGATTAACCGTTCGAAATATTATCCGTTACAACTAATCAAAACCACCAAGCAACGCGAATCTCCTATCAACATGATGCAACTCTTAGTAGAGGGGCGTGAAAAGGTAATATTCTTGTTTTTCTTAAACCAAGGGAAAAAAATTCATTTTAAAAAAAGAAAAGAAATGGAAAAAGGTTTCATTAGATAGGACAAAATTTGGTCATTATACAGAAAAATGAAAGGGCTAATGAAGAAACCGTTTCACATGTCCATCCAAAACTGGAGGTGGATCATGAGTTGGTAAGCTTCTGGAAGATCCATACGTACGAAAGCCCAAGGTTCTTTTGTCGTGGGCCATCCACATATATACTTTCCCAAACTTCTTAAATTCTTCTCACCAGCTACTGATGCTAATATGCCTTCTGATTGGAGAGTAGTTTTATCTTAGTTAGTAAACTTACCTTCATACTAATAAATGTAATATACGTACGCCAAAAGTGACAATTAATAGAAAAGAGAATTGACTTTTTATCCTATTTTTATTGCATTTATTGGTCTGGATATAAGTTTTAAACTTGCTCACTATCCAAGATAAAATTTCTCTTGATTGGAAGGTTGCGAAATTCTTCTTCCTTCTTCTCTTGCTTTATACCGTAAAAACTGTATGTCCTCATTCTTTGTCATGTTCTATATATATATATTGAAATATAAAGTCTCATATCGAGTGCCTAAGGAAGATCCAAATAACTTATAAGTTCAGGGGTCACTCATTGCCAATTGATTTTGAGAGGATATGGAGACCCATGAGCTAATTTTCACAATATCTTATTAATAAGAAATTGCTATGTATTAATTTTTTCTTTAAGAGTTTCACTATTTATTAGATTATAATTTTTTAATTAAAAATTAAGGCATGATAATTTTTTAATTAAAAATTAACGCATGATAATTTTTTATGGATGAGGTAGAGAACGGGAAATATACTGTGAATTATCGGTTTTACACACCATATCGTTGGGAGAAATATCTATTTCTTTTCCATTGGTATATATTCACTCCAAGTCTAGAAATGTACTGACTGGCCAATTTCCTTTTTTTGGTACTTGTTTTCTATCTTATATTTTTGCCATTTTGGAGAAGAAAAAGAATTTATATTTTTCACGAATGATTAAGTTTGTCATATTAGTATTTTGAGTTGCCTCGTAGGCAGGGACGAAGCAGGAATTTGATGTTGGGGGGCGAAACTGGCAAAAAAATTCCAAAGTTCTTGGAGGGGCGATAATAAAGGCAAAAAAAATTTCTTGGGGGGCGAAATTGATAAAATTTTCCAAAATTTTCAAAATATACATAAAATTTTAAAAAATAGTAGTATTTTTTAAAAATCTTGAGGCGCCGCCCCCCTCCCCCTGTAATCGTCTATGCTCGTAGGCAAGGAAATTCAACACACCAGAGTTTATTTTTGTTATTTTTTTCACTTAATAAAGGTCGTTCTTGTAGTTTTTTGGTCTAAAAGATCGTTAGAGAAGTTGATCAACCAAGGAAAAAAACATCAAAATTAAGGTAGCAGAATCTCCAACGTTATTTCACAAGTCAAATAAATGTCCAAAATATATAAAAAAATTAATAAAGGATGAATTTCATGCAATAATAAGCTAGTCATTGTCTTACCAGTGAGAAAGCCAATACGTACTTACAACAACATTTTCTTCGTTTGGGGGTTGGTAGGGTTATAATCTGTTTGGGGTCTTTTAATCTAATACGCGTCCAAGTTATAAGCGCGTTTAGTCTTTTTCAGCTGAAAAAGTTGTGATTGTAGGCGACGACTTTTGAACAAATGAGTAAGGAGTAAACGATATATACATCATTTGTGCTTTACTCTATATTCTGCACTTTGCCGTCCTAAGTTTTCCTTTGATTTTGATAAAGTATTTATATGAATGAAACAATAGGGACAGGCTAATTATTAAAGAAAAAGGAAGTATGCATATGCATGTCCAAGTTTAAATGAGTATTTCAAGTACATTACTAAATACTCTCTTAATTCCTAAATATAAGATTTTCAGGACAAATAGCAAAAATTAAGAAAGCATATATTAAGATATTTTTTAAACAAAATATCACTATTATCTTAAATAGAATTAGTGTCATACAAATTCTATTTATGAATAATAATATTAGTATTTTGATTAATAAAACACCCTAAATTTTGGTTCTTTAATTTTCGCTACTTGCCCTGAAAATCTTATATTTAGGAATTTAGGTAGTATTAATTAATGAGTAAATTAATTAAATCGTATCAAAGTTATAAGATAACAATATAATAATTGAATATTTAACTTGTAGTTAAGAGCGATTCTTTTGAGTTTTTTTATTAAAAAATATATGCTTTTATGATGGTTATGATGGTCGGTTAAAAGAACGTATTATTACATGAGCCTCATAAACCCCTATAGGAACTAATTACATTAGTTGATATCGGGCTAAATTTATAACTTTTCAAGCTTAGGAGTATAAAAAAGAAAGCAGAAAACAGAAAGTTATCATATATACTTGAAAGTTGAAAACTTGAATGAAAATAATTACTTGTATGTAGTAAATAAATCGATAACTAATTAAGCCACAATTTTATATGTACTTACCTTTATATATATATATATATATATATATATATATATATATATATATATATATATATATATATATATATATATATATATATATATCCTAGATATTGTTGATAACAACATTTTGAATTCATTAATGGAGTGAATTATTGGAAGAGAAATGTCATCTAAGCATGACTAACAAAAAATCGGGGCCATGCAAAAAGCAAATTCCACTACGAAAGTTCTAAAGAAATGAAAGCCTTTTAATTTGCACGTCTTAGTTGAGCCAACAAAAGTCAATGCAGTGAAAACCTACTCCATCTCACTAATATTTTATGATTTTAATACAAGTCATGACATGATTCCTGAAAATATCAATTAATTAAGCATGGAATTTCTGATCCTCATGGAGCTATATAATATAAAGAAAAGGACAACATTGGAGTAGTGCATAATGCACAGATATTTTTACTCCATCCGTAAATAATTTCAATGCATTTTTTTTTTCGGGGAGAGGAGGGGAGTGTCGAACCTGGGACCTCACAGTCCCATGCAGAGTGCTCTCCTACTGGAGCTACCAATCTCTTTTTATTTTTTATTTTTTATTCAGGGAGGGGAGGGGGGAGTCGAACCTGGGACCTCACAGTCCCAGGCAGAGTGCTCTCAACTGGGGCTGCCAATCTCTTGACTGTATGGAAAAGAGTAAATAAGATAATATTATATTAGGAGTAGGATGCAACATAGCATATGAAAAAAGAACCATAACACAAGTAAACCTCGCATGAGGAGGGGAATAATTATAACGTAACTTTTTTTCTAAAAAGTTCTATATCAGGACATGAGGAGAGTAGAGGACTAGTAAACAATTGTCTGGATATGTGTTTTAGTAACTAACTTTTGCTTTGGTTCTTCCATCCTTATGTGCTCTGCTTCGCCTGATTCTTTTATAGTGTTCTCGTATTTAATCTTATCAGTTATAAGAAAAATGGGAAAATAAATCTTAAAAGTAGAGATTAGAGAGCACTGGAAATAAATCCAACACCATTTGCTGATCCAAAGTGTGCTTAAATTTAAGCTAGCAGCCACTTCACCGCGGTATGAGTACTTAGACTTCCCTCAAAAGGCCCAATTTAAGATAGTCTTGGGCCTGTAGATTTGATAAATCAATCTAGGCAAGTATTTCATATATTTCACCGGCCCAAAAAACGTCAGCCACACCCGAGTCTTTCTTCTTGGGTTGATTATGATGAGATGTATTCAGTGCCCTTTCTTCTTATGTTGACTATGGAGAAAGGTTGTCAAAATGGTAATTTTGACTCGAAATAGAAAAGGTTTGAAAACTTTTAAATACAAGGATCGTAACACGAATTAGAAAATCGTACAAAATTATTTAAATAATATTTCATAATAATTTTATACCAATAAAGACATAATATATATGCTAATGAACAACAAAAATATAACAATGCTGCAACAGGAAAAAAAAGAATACCAATAGAGTTAGAAAGTTGAAATTAAATCACAAACTAAAATTGATAAACTTCGAAATCAAACCAATAATTCATAATTAATCCGACAAGTCTATCTTTTTAAAAAGATACGACTGGGATTCATTCAGATAAAACTTTCATACAAAGATAGGAATTAGAGAGCTAACCAAACTTGATTCTTGATTGAAGTCGAAACCAACGTTGAGAGAATTGAGGAGTCGAATCCAACCAGATCCTTCTATCCTTTAACTAAAGGAACCCGAAACGACCTGAACCCGATTGAACAGAGAAAAAATTGAATCGCTCCAGATTGTCTGATCCAACGATCTTACGATCCAAATCGACGATCATGTACGATCCTATCCACCATCAGTTTTTTAAGAATTTAACTCGATTTATACTTTACGAGTCGTAAAATTATACGATTCTACGACACAACTTACAATTTTGACAACCTTCATTATGGGATCACTTGCTTTGTGTGTGAAGCCCCAATAGTGTCATGGGTAGGCATTAAAGTCTACATTAGTGTATCATATACTTGACCTATTGATTCTGAACTCACACTTCTTTCATTACTTGCAAAAGTTTTACTCATTTTGATTACAAACATGTGGAAAGATGTAGGGATATGATCAATAAACCTGGTCTAGAATTAATTTTCTCCATCAAGAATCATATCCTTATTGCCTATGTAAATCCTTAAATATATAAACTAGGTTCTCTTCGGCACATCCCTGATTCCAGAGAGGGAGTATAAGGACCAAATAATGGCGGAGCCAGGTAGGGCCACAACCCCCAAACTTTTCGTAATTTTTTTTATTATTAGCGTGTATTCTTATATGCACTTATACATACATTTTTAATACATAAAAATTGTCTTGATTTCCTAAAAACTTTTAAAATTTGATGATACAGTACTCATTATTTTTGTATAAATTTACAATATCCAATTTGAAAATATTAAAAAAATTGCACAAATACTTACAATTCTTTATGATAAAAAAAATGTACATTTAATTAAGTAATACTTATGTCTAAAATTAAATGTTTATTTACAATATTATTTATTACTCACTCTATTCGGATGTGAATGTACAATTTTCATTTTTTGATGTCAAAAATTGAATGTCTCATTTTCTAAAATAGAAATAATTTTCATTTGAACTCTCACTAGTGGAGTGGTCTCATTTTATTAACACACTTTTTCTTAATTGAGAAGGACAAGTTTATAAACTCATTAAAATTCAAAATTTTCCCTAAAACTTTTGTATCATAAAATGATATTCAATTTCGGACGAAAAGAGTATTTATAATGAATTGTATATAGAAAACTTAAAGTATACAATAGAGCTCTAAATACATAAAAATTTCTCTAAAAATATACATACATTTAATCAAATAATATTTTTTTATAACTTTCGCATGCTATTTTGAAGTATGGTATGTAATACTAGCCTATGCAAACTAGTTAGTTTTTCTTCATTTTTAAATATTTTTCTGTCAATTTTCTTCCTTAATTTCTATCTCTTTTCGAAGATAAAGTATCAGTTAAATTCAGATATTTAAATAAAAATATATTTTTTTACCTCAAATATATCGTCTTACATCGTAAACAAAATTTAGTTCAGCCCCCAAATCTAAATCCTGGCTCCTTCACTGATAAGGACAGTAAAAGAAAGAAAAAGCTTCTCATGGATTTTAAAGATTTTTTCCCCAAAGAACTAAATCCATGTACTACATAAAGTGTGAACATTACAATAATGTAAGCACAAATTTATGATCTGCGAACATTATATTTACGTGGTATTGTTAGGTAATTGCATTTTCAATGGTTTAATAAAAAAACAATTAAAAAAATGGTTTGATCATTTCTGATTTCTCCATATTGAGGATTTTTTTGATATGTACCAGGTTCACATGGACCATGTGGTCCAGAATTAGCCACCTTATCATAGAATTATCTCTCTCCTCATTCTGTAGTGACGTGACCAGTTCTAAATCACATGCTCCAATAAACCTGATCCATATCAGAACTATCTACTCCATTAATTCTCTTCTTGATAGCTTAATTTCTTATAATCATATTAAAATAATCAAAACTAGCATATCTTATGCTGCACACGTGTTTGACGTATTATAGGAAGACAATATGGTCTCCCATCTTGGAAACAAGGAAATCAATAGCATGTTTGTTTAAGTGTAACTCATTCTAGTACTTACAACACTAAAAAAATTTGGGTTGAAAATTTTATTAATTTAGAGTCTAAGTAGAAAGGTGGTAAGATATTGGGACTCAATCTTCTTTTTTTTTTTTTTTTTTTTTTTCCTTCTAAGTAATTGTGAAACTCAATCAATAATTAATAATATCTACCTCATTTAATTTGTAACGAAAGATTAACTACATACTGGAGAAATTCCAATTGTATACTTTCTTCTTTCCTAAATAGAAAAAAGAATTACACACATTAAGGGTCCACTGGAAATATAATTTATCAAGAAAGAAGCCTAACGTGTGCTTGCATGATTCATAATTTGTTTAGATAATGCCAAGTTTAGAATATTTGATCTCACTTAATTTGTCTGATTATGGAAAATCCTTGACTCACTATACAAGAAATCTTCCCTTTTCTGGATAAAGATTTTACCAGTTTTTCAAAGGGGCTTCTTCTTGATAAGAACTCTGGTCTCAGTCAATACCTCATATCATACTGAAATATTTTGCACTTTAAGTCTAATGACAATTATGTGAAAGAAAAACGTGTGGGAATTTGGTTGGATGTTTCATCAAAATAGAAAGAAAACATGGTACAATAAGAGCATGAAGAATAAAGAAAGAAATTCCTCAAACTACTAGAAAACCATGTAGCCCTTCTATTCCTACCAATATTGTTAGTTCTTTATCATCAATTTAATTTCGGTGCAGAATTTATTTATGTTGGTATTGTACGAAAATATCTTAATCATCGAGTCGCTTAATTAGATGATCGAGATTACAACTGTTTTTGATTGACTGTTCCTGGACAAAGATTAGAAAAACAGTTGCTATATCAGCTGTGACGGATGCCGCGTTCCGCTATCGGAGTCACATGCTCCCATTAAAAAACATTTTTTTTTAGTAAATATGATGTATTCTTTCTACATTTAGATTATAAGTTTATAAGTGACCCCACGCAAATAAAATTCGCTAGCGATCCACTTCTCTCAGTCCTGGATCTGCCACTGAATATCGGTCATCTGATCAAGCAACTAAGTGATCTAGATCTATTTATACGATACTAGAATTTAAGAAAAATCGATAAAGTTATAATCTCAATCATTTAATCAGTATATGATACTGACCGATAGCACTGTCTGCTATACCTGTACCATAAAAGAATGTTGTGTATTCTTTTATCTTCTTCTTCTTTTACCCTCTTTTATCACTTATGGTTGAACATTTAATTTGTAAATCATAAGGAAATTTATGTTCCTTTTATCTTTTTCTTCTTTTGGGAGGTTGAACCAACTGGCAATTTCGAAATGATTAATAAAAGACAACCGACATTCCTTGACTCCAAAAAAGTTTAGCTATATATATCTCTGTCTATGTTCATTCATTATGTCATACAAAGAAAATCTTGTCTTAATCTTTTTTCTTAGAAGTTAGCATTATCAGCAGCTGCATGCGCATGCAATCGCATTTCTTTGATACGGTGAGATGCATTCATATGAGAATATTGCAATAATTTATTAATTAATTATACAAACTTATTCTCTGCCTATGTGACAATGATGTGTTAAGAAAGACAAGAATGGAGAGTCACGCCAGCTTTTTGTATGATGCATCCTAAAATGAGATATACATCATTTCAGAAACGGAATTCAATAATTTTGTATAGAGCGAGTTATACATCAAAGAACTTAATATTAATATGTAATTTGGAAGGGCTTCATAATTTTTAAAGAGTTTTTATAAAAAATAAAATAAAATTTTCTAAAGGTAGTGTATAATTTTCAAAATTTTAACAGGCGGCAGGGCCACTTCAACCTTTAAATTCACTACTGATCAATCTTAAATATTGACTAACTCTATTGAGGCACATTCCTAATTTACATCCTCTTCTAATCTTAAAGACGGGAAAGTGAACACCCTTAGGGTTGAAGTTTAATCCTTTTAAAGATTGGCTAGCGATTAATATTTTCAAGCAATTTCCTTCTATAGAGCAATTTTTACTTAATTGACAAAACTACCTTTCTGGTTAACTTAGTCATCCCATCATCTCTATCTTTCCAATATTCCCTCTCTCTTCTCCCCCTCTCCCTTGATCACTACAAAAATAAATGCCTGTTAGGACGAAACATTTTGCGACGAAGCCATTTTCGTCACGATAGGTCCACATTTCGTAACGAAATACGGTTTCGTCACGAAATGTACACCTTTCGTGATGAAAGGCGCACTTCGTCACGAAAATGAGTTGTTTCGTCACGAAAGGTCGACCAATCGTGATGAAGAACAGTTTTCGTTACGATAGGTACGACTTTTGGTGAGGAAAACGTTCTTCTCAAGAAAGGTGAATCTTTCGTGAAGAAACATTTATTTGTCATGAAAAGTTTCGTCTTAAAAATAATTTTTTATTTTATAAATATACATGTATAAGTATGCTATAATTTAGAATATAATTTTAATTTTTATATTTATTTAGTCTTTATATTAAAGGTATTACTAAAAAGGAATCAGGGAATAGCCCAGTGGTTGAGGTTGCTCCTTCCCTGGACGAGATCTTGAGATCGATTCCTACTTCCCCTTCCCCCAATAAAAAAATTTAAAAAAAAGGTATTACTAAAAAATAGTATCCAACTAGAATAATTTTATTCATATTTTAATAATAATTTAATACACAAATACATTGATGAAAATGTATTAATTTTAATTTGATTCATAAAAAAAACAAAACACAGAAAAATTAAAATAAGTAAATGTTCAAAATCCAAAACTCTATTATAATGAATATAATACGAAAAATAAGTAACAAAAGATCAACGTAGCACAACGGCCAACCGCAGACATAAATGCGGGAGATCTTGAGTTCAATTCTCATCTCTTTGAAAAGGGGGTGACTTTATTCTATGTTATTAAAATACGTGATTCGTCACGAAAGACCTTTACCGACGGTCACGTAGAAAAATTTCGTCACGAAAGGTCTTTCATGACGAATAAATAACATTTCGTGAGGAAAATTATGTGTCACTAAAAGTCTTTTTTTTTTTTGGTAGTGTATCTTCTCTCTCCTCTTCTCTTTAGGGACAAGGGTAAAGACAATAAATTCGCAAGGGTAGCCCAATTGGTTCGAGGGTGGTAGATTGTGTACAAGGGCGCAGGTTCGAATCTTGGTAGCCGCAGTGTGGAAGTTTCAACCCTCCAATGTGGGGGTGGCTTCTTGTGGTGGGCTAAGACAAGACCTCCCACCAATCGAACTGCTGGGTCACCTTAATGTACATCCTCCACAATACCTGTCGGATCGGGTGGTGAGAGCCCTGGGAGCGTGAGTATCGCTTTTTGTGTACAAGGGTAAAGACAATAACAAAGACACGAGTGACAGACGCATCTCGAGTATTTGAACTACTACTTTACCAATGAAACTAGTTATCTTGAAAACGAAAAGTCTAAACTTTTGCAAATCCTTTCGAAAAAATTCCAATTATATACATATACACACTTAACTCGAGAAGTTTGGAAAAACCGAAATTGTTGAAGAAAAAAAACTGAAGCTAGAAAGAAAGAATAATAGGTTAGTTGAAGATGAAGACTAGTCTTCAATGATATTTCAATGGTGTGTAGACTTTAGACCATTTATCATCATCAAGACAAATTTAAAGAGGTGTATAGACTAGTTAGCCATATTGATTATACTACTAAACTGAGGCTAAAAGATATATATTGTCTTTCATTTCTTTAATTTATACTAAATATTTCTATTAAGAAATGGAGGGAGTAATACACTAGTCCTAATATAACTTTGAAAATTACTTAAATTGGAATATGAGGATTTTTTTTAAATCTTCTACTTCAACAACGCAAACCCACATGACATGATTCTATATATGGCCTTGATAACTCCAAAGATTTAGGGTCACTGTCCTTACAAGGAAACATCAAAGTGCTGGGAGGAAAGCAAATAGAGACATTAAGAACTATGGTGACACATTATTTTTACCTTTTTGGGGTTGGAGGGTACGGGTAAGATGGCATGGTTTGTATCTTTAGTATAAAATAAAGCGCAGTCATCTTTTTTTTCTTTTTTCATTTTAAGAAATTTATATATATATATGTGTGTGTGTGTGTGTGTGTGTGTGAGAGAGATAGATGAAAATTTGGTGGATCCCTAAATCATTAAAATAAGGTTCAAATCAACATAGTTAACTTTGTCAATACCATCAGTAGGAATATTACATGACCTATGGAAATCAGAAATATTGGCGGAAGAACCTAAACTATATTACCTCCATCCCCAAATAAGTTTAACATTTGTACTTCAAATGTTTCCCAAGATAATATTAACATTTGGACTATCAATGAAAATTTAATGAACTTTTACCATTTTTACTTTTCTTTTAACTACAATTTCAATTTTGAAGAAGTAGTTAATGAGGATATATTAGTCTTTTAACTTTAAATTTTATTATTTTTAAAAATTCCTTAATTTATGTGAAAAATTCAAATGTTAACCTTATTTTGGGATGAAGAAGTACTTGCCAAGGCTAATAAAATGACCTACAGAAGAAAGATCGTCAGCATGCTTAACAATTATGTTGATTTGAGTTGCTTTCAACCTCACAATGGAAAGGGCTTCTCTCTGGGATGAACCGAATTTCTTCAAGAATCACGATAACCTATTTATGTTCTGGGTTAAGGGACGAAGCTACAAATCGTGAAAAACTAGCCACAAAAACATCTTTATGGCTCTCAAAATAACTCAAATTCCCCATGCTCATTGATCATCTTCATTGCAGTTAATCCTTCCGTTCAAATTGAAATATAGAAATATTGTCAACGAGTAATAGAACCAGTAACTATCATTAATTTTCAACTAGAACTCTTAATTAGTAAAATCTTCACTTCTAAGTTGCACTGCAAACTTCTCCAATAATGTTGATATAGATTTTTTTTGAGCACCATGCATATAAATATGGACTATCGAATCACTTTATTCACTGACCCAAATTACAATTGTTCCATAAACGATGATTTCTGAACAACGGTTGAAAAATAATCGTTTTAAAATAATTATAATCTAACCATCTATCAAGTTAGCACTGCACTAATAAAAATAATCGTTTTAAAATAATTATAATCTAACCATCTATCAAGTTAGCACTGCACTAATAAAATTCTCTATCAACACTTTAACTAAAATTAGGGACGAAGATAGAGGGAGGCGGGGGGTGGCAGTCGCCCCTGAGATTTCTAAAAATACTATTAGATATAATAAATTTTATATGTAGTAGTTCGGAATATTTTATTCGCCCCCTCCCCAATATATATATTTTTTCATTTTTTATATGTAGTTCGGCGCATACTCTTGCTAATCCATATGTTGTTCCAAACTAATCTCTTTGACTATCAACAGCAAATCCCCCTACCTCTTGGACTTCACACAGGAATGAAGAATCCTATCAATATGTCGTGCTACACACACACACACACACACACACACACACACATATATATATATATATATATATATATATATATATATATATATATATATATATATATATATATATATATATATATAATTGATTATTCACTTAGCTTATAATTGTTCATTAATTTCTATATTATTTGTTTACCATACACAAAATACTTTGATCGCCAAGAAAATAAATTAAAATTAGTATTAGTTTAGACCTTGAATTGACAACTCACTATTAATAACAACAAAACCAGATAAGAATACGACCATAAATGGAGTACCTAACTCTCAATTAATCGAAATAAAAGCACAATAAACAACACTATACCAACAATGGAATCTTTAGAATTCAATGGATGTAATAATCATACACGTGTCTCTTTCTCCCACACCAGAAATGGTACTACATGCATGTGCATAATATTATTACATATCAAACCCATCAAAATCATACAAATTACAACTAGACATATTTGGCCTTCGGATGAAATCGAGTTGGCATGGCAATTGTCTGAGTATGGTTTCTTCTAATACTTAAAACACCGAAGAAGTCTATGATGCAATTTAAAGATAAATATTTTATAAATTTAGAATCCATATTAAAAGTTCTTTTTATTTTCACTGAATTTATCATTAATTAGTAATATTTTTACGATCTAAGTTGCTTTCAATGATTGATCTGACTGAAAAGGTCATTCAGACCGTCTTTGTGACTTCACAAGTTTCTCACATGATTTTATGAATTGAGGGGCCAACATCTGCAGTAGGTCTGTACAATTCATGCAAGATGACTGTGTGGTTAGTCCAGGGGCGGCTAAGACCAAGTGCGGGGTGGGCGGCCGCACATGGCCTCCAATTCTTTGGGGCCTAAATTTTTTTTTTTATCGAGATCAGTGTGTTCACCGTCTACAACAGTGACTAATCCCCCTCGCTACAAGAACTCTCCGAAGAGGTAAATGACTGGTAATGAAATACTCTTAACCTCATTCTTAAGGATAAGGTGAACTATATATATATATATATATATATATATATATATATATATATATATATATATATATATATATATATATATATATATATATATAAACTTTTCATATTTGGGCATTTCGGATCGAATTTTTTTATTATATTTACGTGAAAATTCTTTTTTAGTTATACTTATTTTAAAGTTTCGCAGAGGGCCTCCAAAATAATTGAGACGTCCCTGAGTTAGTTCCACAAAAACGGTAATATGATTGAATTTTCCCAGACCTACCTCTTTTTTTTTTTTAATATTCAAAACTTTTGGCGCTCCAAAAACTCTTTTATTTGCCACAGACCTATAAGAAAAATGCACATGTAACTTTTCTTTTGTCCCTTTTTTCCACAACCAAAAGTGCACATATATTACGAAACAATCCAGTCAAGTCCTTTCTTGTTATAAATACCTCATTTCTTGATGATCATTTCCCTTTACTTCCTACAAAAAGTTTAAGGTAAAATAATAAGCTATAGAGAGAAACTAGAGATCAAAGATATGAAGATTCTTTTCTTCAAATCCACTTCAAGAACTGCCAATATTAATCAAGATGATGATGATCTTGATGATCATGAGGTGCAAGAAGACTCTTATAAGGAATGTACTTTTCTAACAGTTTGGAGAAAATCACTTGTTATTAGCTGCAATGGTTTCACCGTCATTGGCTCCGATGGTAATTTGGTCTATAGAGTTGATAATTACTCCGGTCGCCCCGGTAAAGTCATCCTCATGGATGGTTTAGGCCACCCTATTCTCACTATCTTCCGCCGCAAGGTATTTTAATTTCAGTTTCTCTGCAACATCTTTTATTTATCGCTTACAGTTTAAGATATATATAAAAAAAATATATATTATAATATGAATATTATAAATGTTACAGAGAAAATCATTGTTTTTGTATACATTTTTTTTTAGATTTGTACACTAATTTCTACTTCCGATCCTTTGTAACATCTTCTGTGATATAAATATCATATGAATATTATAGAGAAAATGGTACAAAAAATGTTATAAAGTTTTCTACTTTTTGTGAGTTAAGTACTCGATTATTGAGTTATTAACGCGGAAAATATAATTCGTGTTTCTTTTCATGATTAACAGAAGCTGGGGTTAGTAGATAACTGGCTTATATTTGAAGGAGAAGTTGACGAGTACAACAGCAGCAGCAACAACAAGAAAAAGAAGAAAAATAATAATACAACAAAAGATCCCATATTTGTTGTGAAGAAAAACATGAATATTCTACAAGGAAAGAACTCAAATAATATTCTTGCATATGTTTATAAAGGGAATAGTTGTAATAATAATAAGAGACATTATTCATATGTGATTGAGGGATCATATGCAAATCGAAGTTGCAAAGTTTTGGATGAATCAAGAAGAAGAGTTGTAGCAGAAATTAAGAAGAAAGAAGCAATGATGGGATCTAATTCAGGAAATATTTCTTTTGGTTTAGAGGTTTTTCTTTTGATTGTTCATCCTGGATTTGATTCTGGATTTGCTATGTCTCTTATATTATTACTTGATCAAATGTTTTCTTGATATCCAATGTATAACTGCTATTGTATTAAAAGATGTACAAGAATATTCGGAATATGTTATAATAGGTTTAGTATAGGAAAGTGTTGAATTAACCAAAAAAAAAAAAAAATAGGAAAGTGTTGAGAATTTTACAAAGAAGAGGAGAGTTTCTAAATGATTACGGCGGGGATTTTTGTTCATAACCTTCTTTAGTTCTGATTTTTTTTTTTTTTTTTTTTTTTTTTAGACAATGATTAGAACGATCATGTTATTGTAAGAAGTTTTATACGTACTGGTTTTTTTAACACAATTTTTATTATCAAATCGCATTCGTTGAATCAATCTTACTTTTAGTCTAAGGAAGGATTAGATAATTTTTCTCACGTCTTGTCATGCCAGTTTAGAACGGATTCATGAATTCCTCTTTTCATTGAAAATTAATTAATTTTTCTTTATGTTATAGAATTTTTAATGGATAAAAAACAGACTAGTGATAAATTATTGATAATGGGACGGGGAGATATCGCACAAATGAAAAACATCTGAACTGCAAAAAAAGCTGAGAAGGAAGTAATCACATCAGATGTTTTGTAACAATTTATTCTCATTTCATGTTCTAGTATCGATTACCAAGACATATTTCCTCCTACTAAGTCAATTTGTTACTAAATGACTAAACTACCCTTTTAATAAATATTAATCTCTCAGTCTCTCAATTAATTTCCCTCTCTAATATTTTCTTACTTAATTTTAGCACTGTCAAACGGGCCAACCCGGTCCGGTCCGTCGCGGATTACCCTAAAACGGACCGAAGCGGATTTGGACCAATTTTTGCGGAACAAGAAAATGCTAGTCCATACCCGTCCATAAGAAATCTGCGGGTTAACGGAGCGGTCAGCGGACCAAATTAATTTTAAAAAAAGAAAATAAAGCTTAAAAATGACTTTTTTATTTTTATTTTTAAAAATTGAAAAGAAAAATTGAAAAAAAAGAATATAAAGTTTAAAAATTAAGTTTTGTTGTTTATTTTTGAAAACATTTGTAAAACAAATTGAAAAAATGAGAAGTAAAACTTTAAAAAATATATTTTTTTATATTAATTTTTGGTCCGGGTCCGGTCCGGTCCGCCTTGGTCCGTGGTCCAAACGGAGCGGACTAAAATGGCCCGCATTTAAACGGACCATGAATAGTTTGGTCCAAATCCGTCCAAAAAATGCGGACCACGGACCGGTCCGCGGGCTAGTGGCCCGTTTGACAGTGCTACTTAATTTATCTACATTTAATCTCTAATTTTCTCTCACTTATCCAAAACATAAGCTCACCATCTCTCTAATATTTTTTTCCCTAATTTATTCTTACTCAATCTCTAATTTTCTTTCTTATAACTAGTAGAAGTTCGCCAAAAAAAAAAAGTTTCATCAAGTTAGTTCCCGTTCTCTCCGATTCTATCCACAAAGTGAATTAACATTTTAATATTAAAAATAATCTCTCCATTCCCCTTCCACTTATTTTTTTTTTCCCATTAAAAGTCAAACTAATTAAAATTAATTGGCGTCTCCTCTTCTTTCCTTTTTCTTCCGCTACCCTCAATCCAAATGATGCCTCTGTTGGATTGTATTTCTGAAACATTCTTAGTTTCTGATTTCCAAATACTCCTCAGGAAAGGGAAGAGTTTTGAGACTTAAGCTAAGAAACATTCCTTCTTTTTTCTTACAAATTGTTCATTTTGTTACGAAAATTATATATATATTGCAAGGACTTTATTCAAATCGAAGATAAAGGCTCAATATGAGATACTTTCAACGAACACTTTATACGAAATTTAATACAGAAACACCATCTAATATCACAATCACTACCCAAAAGGTCATAGCGGTTAAAAAGTCTCCCGGATAAACGAGAAGTAAATGCACAAAGAAAGGAAGGAACCGAATCTTCTTCTATTGCCTCAATTTAATCATCTACACAAGGCAAGCCTAAAAATTTCCATACTGAACAACACCATGAACCCATCGGAACAATTAAGGTTATAACATTACATAAAGACACTGCTACATCATTGATTTCTACAACATGCAACCTATAATATACACAGACCTCTACTAACACCATGTTATCCTTCTATTATCAAATCAACAACAAACAACAAAAGGTGGCATTAAGATGGTTTGGGGGTCGCTGAAACTAACCGATCAATCTAGTTTCCCGGGAGTAGCGTTCAATTCCACAGGCACCATCTCTTTTAGCTTCTGCTGATTTCTGAAGCCCTTCTCTATGACCCGGTCAGGTGGTGGCATCATACATGGTTTCTTAACAGTATTTGTTTGGCAATTTTTTGTCTCTGGAAGTGGATCCTTAAAAAGCTTACTGGGTGGCGATCTGATTGAACCTTTTGTAGGAGTTGTTTGGCAACCATCGCCAGTCTTTCCATCCATCGAAAGCTTACGTTTCTTTGATGGTGAGATACCATTAGGAACTTTGATAACATCATCCGAGCATTTTGATGTTTTTTGTGCTGCTGATAGTCTTTGAGATTTCTCATTTAACTTCAATTTGCAAGCATTCTTGGTGTTCTGCGAAGGTCTTTTCAGCAACTTCGTCAAGCCATTTGAGGCTTGCTTCCCAGGACGCTCTGCAATTTCACAGAGCGTCTCAGCAGCAGCCAAAAGTCCAGGAGGATGCTCACCTGTTGCGAATATTTATGTTAGAGAAGTTCCTCATCAATCGTTTCATCAAGTGATGTACACGTGCTTGAGAAAGAATGAAGCAAACACAAAATTAAGAGAAGTTTAGTAAAGGAGCTAATTTGTTCCTACATATGTACACTATATGCACTAAACATGCCCCACAAGAAGGGGGTGAAAGTGGACCAGAAGATCAAGAATCATGAAGCAGCTGTGGAATTTTTCAAAGTGCCTTCACCATAATATAGAACAATACACATTTTTGGGACGACGAATTCAGGTAATGTTAGCAAGCAAAGACATCACAATAACTCAAGTGGCCTGTTAAGGAAAATTACCTTGAGAGGCTTGAAGAGCTGCGGATGCTGCAGGTGATGAAGATAGAACCTGTTCAGAGGAACTAATTCGCACATGTGAGGATGCGATGCTTTCAATTCCAGAAGGTCTAGATTCCAGATTTTCTATAGGAACTAGTCTGTAATCATATGCGAGTGATTTGAGATCCACCAGGAAACCAGTTGAACCTTTTAAAGGAGTAGGACTATTCTCCACTTTTACCCATCTGCCTTGACATGTGGTCCTATTAGCAGATAGTTTGACTGCATCAGGACACAGTTTGGAATGCCCAGTAGAGTTATGTGACCAAGGAAAAGGTGGCAAGCCAGTTCTATGCTTTCCTAAACGAAGATCAGTATTGTTTCTTGAAGATGAACCAGACTTCGCAGCATCTAAAAGCAGAGAATCCAAATCCTTTGGTGGCGGAAGTGAGAGGCGCTCCAATATATCTTTTGGTAAATATGCTGGCAACACAACTGGAGCGGCAGGAGTGTTTGGTCTTCCATAGGATTCCTGAACTTGCAATAATGGGTAATAGTGAGTGAGATACTGTTAATCTAAAAGAACCAGAGAGAAGAGAGAGAAAAAAAGAGCTTCATATGCATTCTGAAGATTGGAAAACTGAGCAGATTGTAAATGGTATAAATTTAACGTTCAAAGTTAAAATCCAACAGTGAAGTACTTATGCCTGCAGGCAAAATTAGCAAGAAGAGAGGGAGCAACTGGAAGATCTGTTATTTTACCAGGTTCAGGAAAGAAGTCATTACTACCATATTCCCACAACATGATATGATGCTTAGATAGTGTATCTAATAAGATATATAGTGTATTAGAGAATTCAATGTGGCTCTTAATGACAAGGTTACCGTATTTCCTTACATCTTTAAAACTATGCTGGTCAACAGAAGGCTGATTTATACCGCAGTATTCTCCATTAACACCATCGTTCCAACTTGTTAGAGAAGCACCAGTACTAATTGTGCCCACAGAGACATTCTGGTTGTAATTGTTATCTCTCTCAGCCGAATTTTGTGCATCAACAGTGCTTTGGAGCCGGAGAAGAGAGCAAACCTTTCGGACTGAACTCAAAAAACTTCCATTTGAATCCTTGACTCCTTTTCCCTCGTCTTTCACTAAACTAGGACAGTTATAACTGCCATCAAGGAGCTCATTTAGTGATAGCTCATCAACATGCTTTGAGACATCAAAAATGTTAGATTTGGAACCATATACTGCAAAAAAAAATTCCAATATCAAACCATAAGGGTATAGAATTGTTATAATAAGAAAAAGTGATAAAACTTGCAGTGGAAAATAAAAAGGTAACCAACAACAGGATCAAGACTGAGATTTTACGAAAAATCTCAAGAAAAGTCCAATTCAAGAAAGGAAACAAAATGACATGGGCCAGTCCTGGACAAAAAGGATTTATAGAGAAACCTGTCTGACAATTTCTTGATAAAGGAGAAACAAAAACTTGTGAGTTGTGACTATGTAGTTGCAAAGCTCAAGAAGCTGAACTTAAGGATCAATACTTGTATCTTATTTATTTTTGATAAGAAGGATCAATACTTATATCACTTTGTCAAAGATGTGATCAATTGAGCAGAAAGCTAACATAGCAATTATACAGTTAAAATTTGTAGCTAATAAATCAACAGCTGTAAAGGAGAAGCTATCTTCAAGCAGCTTAGATTTTGATTCATAGAATTATAACTTGATGCACAAATGTACCCACCACAGGAAGCACTTTTTTAGGGTCTTACAGCATTTCTGTGCTCTATAAAACATTTCTTCCTTTCTCAAGCTCCAACAAGAAGAATGTTGTTTCATCACTATACATAACCAAACTCAAGTCCCCTAATTGAACTCCAAATATGTACCACAGAATCAGAGATCCGATTGAACATTATGCTCAAGTTTCAAAAGAAATGGATCACATACTGAGATCAGAATAGATATAGTGTTGGTAATGAGTGAACTCAGAAGAGGCATGATGTCTTTGTCGCTTCATTAAATGATAATTGCTCAATCTCAAAGTCCCAAGTTAATAAAAAAGGGGGTTTCCAAGATGAAGAAGTTCAAAGCCTTCTAAACAAAAAGCTTCATACTGGACCATGCACAGGTCTATTGAAGAGTTTGCTACTCCAGGTAACTGGAATCATGTTGATATACCTCGAGAAATATTACAGCTCGCAAAGGACTACTAAAAAAGGATTAACTTATGAACCTAATTTCTCTGAATCAACACAAGAACAACACGCATTCAAAAAAGATAAATTGGACATCGGTGCTTTACAATGAGTAGTCCAAACAGTAAGAGGCGCATTACTTGGATCCCTATCAACCCACTTAAATACGAAATATAACCGGAAAGGGAATTTAGTGGCAATAACTTCAACAAGCTCTTTACATCAAAATCTAAACTAGGCGCGCGAGAAAAAGAAAAAGGAACTGTTGAAACATATAGAACTCTACTATCTCTGGTAAACTTGCATAGAACAAAGAATGCAGAAACAGATTTCAGGCATCCAAGCATCAGAAACTTCATCTGGTTCTTCTGGCTAAAGTTCTATAGAACTTAATATTGGAATGAACCATCATGATTTATAACTGTCCTATATCCAGGTATAACCCAGAGTTTGACATTAAGCTTATTCCTAGGATGAATTTTTTTACAGCAGTAGGAAACAGATGACAGAATGTCAATAGACAAAGCATCTGATAGAAAATGTCAATTTGAAAGTTTCAAAGAGTATCTGCTTTACTTTTATGATATAGTTCTCTTACCAGGAATATTCCCTCCGCCAGTAACTGTGCAGAAGCTAACCAAGCCATTTTTTATAGTGAAAGTATCACATCTGCTCTTAAGAATTCTACCAGCTCTTTTATCTCCACGACTGCCATTTGCATTATTCTTTTGCCTAGGCATGCGAGTTTTCTCTGGGATAGTAAGAATAGAAAGAAAATCCTAATAAGCAGATGACTTGGTTTTAGTGATATTTCAAAATCAAATCAGCTATTTGTTTCATCTGGAACGATGTAACATGGGAGCAGTTTTAAACATTTGAAACAACTACCTCCATCATTCAATGCATGACGCGATTACGAGTAGCAACCAATTGTGTCGTTAAAACAATTAGCACCATATTTTAAGAAAAGAAAAAAAAACATTTAGTGGTGAAAACAAGCTAGTTATTTATCACAAAAATTAGAAATACCTGCAACAACAGTTTTTGTAGCACTAGCACATGACCCAATTCCAGTTGAATAGCTTTTTCCATCTTCTACTGCAGAGTCATTTGGAGAAACTTCCATCTGTACCGTCCGTAATCTCTTAACACCACTATTACTTCTCGCAACCTGCCCGGACCTGTGATGCAATTGTTTAGAATCTATGCTAGTTATAAGAGATACAGAACCATCTTTTCTATTTGAATTAAGGTCTTCAAAACCACCGGCAGCACGAAAGCTGGAGGGCTGGCCCTTAGGTATAAAGTATCCAGTATCAGGTGTCTTTCTCCAAGTAGCTGGCTCAGTCGCATTGGAAGCAGGCATTTTATCTGGCAAAACCATACTTGAAGCAAGCATAAGTTACACTATAAAATTAATTATGTTGGTTCAAGATAATACGAGGCATTTCCATTTCTCATACTACAACAATATTTAAGGAAAGCACAATAAAAAGGACTAACTTAAAGAGGACAATAAATTTCAAAACAATAAGAAAAGAATAATAGTTAAATAGAGAAGATATATATGGTCTTGTTGACGTTACATTGCCATCAAAGTAGCAAGATACGGACAAACAAGAAAACTTCCCTTGTGTCCGATATCTATTTTGGCTCCATCATTCGACACACGTCAACAAGAAAAAGGGGAAAACAAGCGTCAGCAGATAAAGAAAGGCGCAGAGGTAGTGAAATGGTGACTTCTATTGAGCCACATCATAAGATTTCTCCACACAATTTGTATTGGTTTACATTCAACTAAAGCTGCAACAATTAGTTAAGAAAATCAACACGCGTTGCTTCACCATATGACGAGCATTTGAGATACGTCAACGAGAGAAGAGCAAAACAAGTGACCGCACATCGAAATGGCGCAGAGGTAGTGAAATGATGACTTCCAAGGAGCCACATCACAAGATTTCTCCACAATTCATAGTGGTTCACATTCCACTAAAGTTGCAACATTTAATTAACAAACTCAACACGCGGTGCTTCGCCATACGACAAGCATTAGATAAGCCAATAGCATCTCTTACGGGTACGTCCTCTTAGTTGTCTTTCATATACAATGATCACCAAATAAGCAAAAGGATTCTTCCTAAATCCATCTAAAATATAGCTCATAATCCCAAAAATTTCAATCTTTTGCCCAAATCTTAAAATTTTCAAAGAAACACTGCCCGAGAATCTTATTAGCAGCTATATTCGTAAACCATTTTGCATTAATTCTCAAGTATTTTTTTTTTTTTTTTGATGAATAGTTCTCAAGTATATTTCTTTCCTTGTATTTCTTCAATTGTTTCCCTCCATAGTTCTTATTTTTTCTTCTTTCTTTTGGGGTTTAAACAGGGAAACGGGGAGGTAGAAAACTGAACCCTAACTTTAAAACTCAAACACAATAAACCCAAAATCCCGGTATGTGATTCAACATTTATATAAACACAAAAAGCAGAACCAAAAAAAATAATAATAAACAAAAGTTTACAGCTTTACACTAAGAAAAGAAAAACTAAAAATCCACCTCTTGGACTGCATGCATCAACATCAACAACAGATGGCCGAATTTCCACCGACTTGAACCCTGACTGACCACCACCAGCATCAACAACTTTTCCGACCCCCAAAACCTCCGATCCCATGAACTTAGACAACAATAGCCACATCCATCACCGCCACGCCGAAAATCTCCGATTAGAATCTAAACCGACAACAACAACAACAAACATTTTCTTCAACAAAAAAAAAAATCAAAACTTTTAACAAAATCATCAAATTTCCGCTACAAAAAGTCGAAATTGATGCAAAATTGAGCTGGAATTACAACACTTAGCTGATAATTAAGAACAAAATGGAGGATGGAATTAGGTTTTGGAGCTGGATAGAGCATAATTGCGGTAGGTTTTGGAGCGGTTCTAGGGCTAAAAAAACAAAGAAGAAAATGAGGGGTTTTAGAAAAAGGAGGTATTTATAGTTTTCGGGAAAAGGGGATTGGGGTTGTTCGTCGTCGTTTCGGGATATTCCGGTGTGGTTTGTCGTCAGCTTAGATAGAAGTGTTCTATATTTCGACACGTCATTAATCGGCAGGGTCCATTTGGCATTAATCCATTATCTTTATTAGGGATGGGTGAAGGGTAAGTGGCTCTCCTGCGGTTTGTTTAGTTGGTTATCTTGTACAAAATTACAAAAATATCCTTGATGAGAGGTATCAATTGGGTTGGGTGATAATCTAGTTCATGTCCAACTCATTAATATAATCGGACTTAAAATGAGCGTGAGATTACCTTTTTGATTGATCGATTTGAGCGTGAGTTCAGGTTGACTCACACTAATTGACAGTACATATTTTATTATCTTTCTTCCTACCCTCTTCATCTATTTTTGTCAATCGACTTATATTATGAAATTAAAGAAGTATGAATCAAAAGTTTCTATAATTAGAAGTATTATAGATTTTTTTTTTAGAGAAAATCCAAAATACGACGATAATGTAACTACTACTTTCCTTGTATATCCATATTTACTAGGATTACTGTAACTTTTATCTTTATATTTAGAGCGTGTTTGGTACGCGGGAATGGAAATGAATGGAAAGGCCTTTCCCACTTCTCTTTCCATTCCGGCGTTTGGTTGGACAATTTGAAGTGAGAATGATCATTCCACGGGAATGACGATTCCAGAAAGAATTGGGAAAGGGCATTCCACACCAAAACCTATGGAATGGCCTTTCCAGGAGAAGCTGTAATCATCAATAAATAGTAACTGACATTTATACCCTTCTTTTAATTAATTATTACGTTCATTTTAAATTGCAACGTATTCATATTTAGTCATAAATATTCTATTTCACTTAGTATAATTTCATAGATAATAATTTTATAAATATTTATTTTTCTTGATAGTAGTTTTAATCTATTTTTAAATTTAAAAGTAAATATATTTTTATTACTATGTTGACATTTTAATAAAAAATTATGTTTCAACAATATATATATATATATATATATATATATATATATATATATATATATATATATATATATATATATATATATATATATTTGATATATAATGTCAATGTTATTCAAGTAAGAGATTTTGTAATTAAGGTTTAACTAGGTTTTAAAAGGACATTTAGGTCATATTCTATTTAATTCTATTACATTCTGACATTAAAATATAGTTTTACCATACACAGAAAAGGAATCGACATTCCATTCTGGCTTTACCTTCCAAACACTGGAATGGAAAGAGGATTCTGAAGCCATTCTGGGTGGAAACCGGTGCCCTGCGGAAAAGGGATTCAATTCCATTCAGAAACGTCTCAAAGCGTGTTGTTAGTTACCTGTTTGGAGTATTTGGTGTCGACTTTAAGTTTCACTGTTGGCTCACAGCGTGATTAGTAAATGGGGGGAGACTTACATATACTACTCTTTACACGAAGTTTACAACCATATAAAAATTTCACGAGAATTGATATTCACCGATAAATTTAAATATTCATTAATAGTGAAACATATGATAGCTCTAATCAACTATCCTAGAACTCGGAATTCCTTGTATATTGTCATTCGAGACGACTAAAAGTGGACTAATTACCATTTTAAAATCTAAGTTGTTTTGTAGATTTTAAGGTTTATTAGTAGAACCTTTTGCTGTTTATTTTTCTCCCTCTAGATCTCTCCCTATTTATTTATTAAGGGCATAAAAATATTTTATTACAAATGTATATTATTTTCATTATTTTTAATTCTTGCATATGTTAAAACGATTTATATTTTAAAATAGATAAATAATATTTATTTGGATACTATTTTTAATAATATTCATTTTAGGTCTCACATCTCTGCTTTACATTTTCTCGACAATTTTTCATACAGGAAAATTTTATTTTTTGGTTGCAACCAGGGGCGGAGCATAAGAGGAGTAGGCCCCCCAAGAATTTTCAATTTTTTCTACGCCCCCTCCCCCCCCCCCCCATCAAACTTCAATCTTGGCTTCGCCACTAATTGCAACTCAATTCAATTTACAGTTTTACTTATTCACTTACCTACGACCAGGGGCGGATCCAGGATTCAAACACGGGGTATTCATTTTATAATCCAAAAAAAAATTTATAATTAACGAAAATAAGAAGACTAAATTATTAAAAGCTACCAATATTAAATAATGAAAAGTAACGACCATTGAAACTACAACTTTATCGTCATTCTTCTTTCTTTCATTGCTTGAAACCTGTTAATAATATCTCGATCATCAACGGTACTGAACACTTCTTTCTCTACATAAGTCACCAAGCAATCATTAAGCCAACCATTACCCATTTTTCTTCTTAAATCATCCTTCACGTAATTCATTCCAGTAAAGTGAAACCATTTAACAGATGCAAATCAGTAAAGTGAAACCAGATGCAAATAAGTAAAGTGAAACCATTTCATAGTAAAGTAAATCAGTAAAGTGATTAGATAATTTACGCAAATGCCCATAAACAGATGCAAGAAATTTGTAAAAAAATCTATGAAACGGATTCAAATGCCCAAAAAAAAAAGAAAATTGAAAAGGTGAACTTACAGTGATAGGGGAGTTGGGATTTGGAGTGAAGAGATGAAGACCAAAAAATAAAATGGTGCTAGAGAGAATTGAACCCTGGACCTCTAACTTAAAAGGAGAAGATCTATACCATCTCTACTATTTTTGTTTCTTGTTCAGGGTATTCATTGAATAGCATGAATACCCTTTGGATCCGCCCCTGCCTACGACCCATTTCTTCTCTTTGTAGAAGCAACTGTATGATTATTAAAACTCAAAAAATGAATTTAATTCATCTTAGCGGCAAATCAGATAGCTCTACTTGGATTGGGTTTTGGTTTTGGTTTGGGTTTGGGTTTGAGTTTGGGTTTTGGATTTAGCGGGAGAGGCTAAAAAGTGGGCGGAAAAAATTCAAATTCAAATTTTTTTCTTCAAATAATCGTTTTTCTTCCAATTTTGGCCTCTAAAATTGGCGATAGATGTTCAAATTCCAAATTTTTGTGAAAAAAATTTGGAATTGAATGATTATTTGAAAAAAAAATTTGAATATGAATTTTTCCCGCCCACTTTTTAGCCTTTCCCGCCAAAACCCAATCCAAATAGAGCAGCATTGCAGACTAATTTGTAAGTCCGTAGGTTTATCAGTAAATTGCAACCTACATTACATACCAGTTCGGATTTTCTGTAATGCTCAATGTAACACTTCTTATAACAATTTAATAATAATAAAAAATTTATTTATATAATTTAAACTTTAACTGGTAAATCCTAAGAACAGGTAAAAAATCATCTGTCCCCGTTCTGTATCCCCACGAATAGTTATTTGCCACGTGTATATTTTTCTCCTGTAGGTTCCACTATTTATTTTAGGTTATAATTTTTTAATTAACAATTTAATACATATCATTTTCTTATTTGTCGGACAGAGAAGAGAACACCGAATGAGGAAAGATGATTCCTAAACCTAAGAACAGATGCCTATAATTAAAAATTAATTAACAATGTTACATTGACTGTTAAAGAGAATCAGAAGTACATTACATACCTTTTGCTTCACACTAAAGAATTTCAAATTAATATTCATGATACAAGTCGATCTTTAATCTCTACTTGGATAAGGTTTGCTTTGAGTTTGGGTTTAGTCTCAAAATTGGTGGGAAAATACAAATTTTGACCTAGAAACTTGGCGGGAGAATTTCAAATTCAAATTTTTTTCGTTCAAATATTTGTTGAAATTGAAATATTTGACAGAATTTTCTTTCAAAACTTTCAATTACAACGAATATTTGAACGAAAAAATTTTGAATTTGAAATTCTCCCGCCAATTTTCTAGGTCAAAATTTATATTTTCCCACTAATTTTGAAACCAAACCAAACTCAAACCAAACCTTGTCCAAGTAGAGCCCATATGGTTGGACATGAACTAGACTATCACTCAACCCGATTGATAAAAATATAAGAGGGCAACCCCAAATAGTCTTTTGCAACTAGACAATGGGAAAAAATAATTCTAATTTAACCAAATTTACCCATTGTAAAGGCAATCAAGAAAACCGCATTATGAGATGTAATCGTACTTAATTTAAGGGGGGGAAACTTTTATTAATTATTTGAAGTATTGTAATGAAATAACTGATCTAATTCTAATTGTAATACATCCTTTAATACATCAAAAGAAATGACAAATATTAATACTCTAAATTGGACTTTGGCAAAAGAAAAGCATACCACGATATATTGTATATATTATTTCTTGAGTCCAACCCAAAATGTTCATAATACAAGAAAATCATCCATAAGAAAATGAATAGTAAAAATAAAATAAGATTATACACAAAAAAAAATGTGTTAATTTGAAATAACGAGGTGTATAAAGGCTTGAGAAAATGGACAAAGGAGTCTTTTCTCAAGGGTGTTTTTTCTTCACCGTAAAAATGCAATCAAGGTTTAATTAAACCTACTTTGGAAATTTTCGTGCAGGCGTCTTTGTCTGCATCCTGTACACATTGTATCTTGACATTTTCGTTCTACAAAATATAAAAAACATATACAAATTAAACATACATGCCTATCGAAGTCGAACGAAAATAAATTACATGAAAATGAGAAAAACAATATAAATTATCTGTTACATTCATATTATATAGTATACCAAACAAAAAAAAAATGAAATTGTGTAGGAAGATATTACCATGGGTGGTAGAGCTTCTAAGGGAGTGAATATGACAACGTTACGTGCAACAGATTGATGTGACAACGTTAAAAAAAGAAGTAGGGAGATCATGAAAATAGTAGCAACTTTAGCCATTTTTTCAAGAGGGTAGATAGAACTTGCAGGGAGCAGTGTGTTCAAGGATTGACACTTCTATGACTTTTCAAGATGAGGTTCGAAGTTATGCTGCTTTATAAAGAATATCAAGAGGGAGAGAGAACAAAAACAAACAAAAAATGAGTAAAGAAATTGGATGGCTTTCAATGATATAATGAATGCTAAAGAATTGCTGAGCCTTTCTCTTTATTTATGGTTGCACGTAATTTATGTTATAAAAGATGAAGACTTGTGGAAGGAAAAATGTGTCATTTTTACTTTACCAATTAGGATTAGGAGTCTAAATGTCACAAAAAATTTAATGTGTTTTTTTCGATTTATGATATATTAAGAAAAGAAAGGGTTAAAAATTATTATTTCACTAGCTATCCGTTTCATTTTTTATGTCATTATCAGATTGTTACAATTTTTTTTTTTGAAGCCCCATTGGGCGGTTGCCCCATATAGGAGAGAGAGAACTGCCTCAGATGAGAAGGAGATAGCCCTAGAAAAGGAGATTAAAGCTTGCCGCACGCAGACGGAGGGTATAGAACCCACGACCTCACGGTCGTGGGCAGGCGCCAGCCCCTAACCCAGGGACAACTTTGATATTGTTACAATTTCTACTTTCCATATTATAGAACAAGCCAAAGAAACTCAGGAAAAAAAATACAAATTCACTTACCAACTCCCTGGCAAAGTTTCAACCTCGTCCCCTTGTATATGGATTCGTGGTAATGACACTTTTGGTGGAATAGCTTGCCCCTTCCTCTGTAAAACACAAGAGGGGGAGGGAATTGGGTTTTAACTAATCTTGCTAACTTTTTCGAATACTAATCAATGCAAGTGAGAACTTGAGCAAGATGAATGAAAGCTAAAGCAAAAACCCAATCAACAACACAAAGGATTTAGAGTGGTTCGATTCACTTAGAATCTACATCCACTACCTTGAGCCGCACCCAAGGATTTCAACAAACTTCACTAAGAAGATGCCCACACAAAGTAGGACTTTTACAATTGCCCACACAAAGTAGGACTTTACAACCAAAGGATGCCCACACAAAGTAGGACTTACAATAATAACCCTATCACTAAGAAAGGGGAATTAAGAAAGGTTAAGTACAAGGTTGTTCACTCTTCTAAGTGAAAGATATAGTACCTTTGAAGCACAAACAATTTAGCTCTTGAACATATGAGGTCCACTCTTTGTCTTGCTTTTGAAAGAATACTCTTGAATGCTTTAGATCATAAGGATGAAGAGTATTTTGCTTTGAAAGTGTTTAGACTTGATAAGATATCAATGTTTTATGTTTGTCAAAGTCTTGGAATAATTCTCTAGCTTTGGAGTATATATATATTTCAAATATGGGTGAAAAAGCGACTCTCCAACGGTCAAAAAAGCGGCTAGAAAATCGCGAGTTCGGTTGGCCAAGTTCAACCTCGGATGACCGAAGCCATGCCGGATCCACTTTCGCCAACTTCGGTCGACCGACCTATGCCTTAGGTCGACCGAAGCTCCATTTTGAAACTCTCGGTTTCTCGGCGGTTCAACCGAACTTGAGCTCGGTTGGCCGAACTTCCAAAGTGATTTTTCACACGTTTTGAAATCTTTTGAAGTCTTTTAAAGTCTAAAAAGGTTTTCCTAAAAGGTAACAAGTAACACAACATTGGAAAACTTTTCTAAAAGACTTATCTATGAAATCGAAGGCTTTTTGGATAAGAACACATGTAAAGATCATTTTGAAACTTAAGCCTTTTGAAAACGTGTTTATGAAATCATGTATGCAAGACTAGAGTGAGAAGCTTATGTTCATAAGAGCTTTGGTTAGAGCTTTAAAGATTACGACTAATGGCGACAAAGCTAAACTAACCAAACTAAGTCTTCAATCTTCAATCTTCATAGATGAGCCTTGAATAGTATGACTTTGAATCTTGAACATGGCTTGATTGAAGTACTTAGAGCTTCTACAAGATTTCCAATATTCTATCACAAAGATTAAGATCATTAGACACAACATCAAATGTTTGTCGATATCAAAAAGCGAGTTCGTTCGCCCCTTAGGGCTTACAATCTCCCCTTTTTTGATTATGACAAACTTTGATGTAATAAGATAGAATATGGACAATGTAAGTACATGGAAGCATGGCAAAAGGATCTAAGAACAAATAAGTACAAAGACTAATGCTTAGAAGATACCAATTGTATACGATACCAATTGTAAAGACAAATATATGCAAAGACATAAGCACTAGCATTATAAGTTCTTTTGCCATATAAACTAGGGACTCTTAGAAGAGCCCTATTTCCCAACCATCCTCCTTGCCTCCTTCCTTCCATCCAATATGTTTTGAGACAAAAGATATATAAAAACATATAAAAGCTCCCCCTCAAAATATGCCGGGTGAAAAGATACAATATAGATAGAAACATGTTAAGAAAGCTTCTACATAACTTTTCCCTTTTTTCTACATTCAAGCTAGAAGCATGTAAAGATAACTCCCTAAATTTCTCCCCCCTTTGGCATAATCAAAAAGATTTCAAACACCAAAGAAAATATGACGAGTTAAGAACATGGGAACATGCTAGTAAACACAAACTTGAATTCATCCAACAACAAGAGTATGTAATATCCATAAAATTCTAGCACATCAACTACCGGCAGCTATTAAGTCCGCTTTGGTGGTGGAAAAGGGATACACATGCTTGTTGTGAAGTTAAGACAAAAGGAGATAAGGAATAAAACTTAAAAGAACAATCTCCCCTTTTATCAAACATACCATGTTAGCTATTTGAGATGGAAACAAGTTGAATACCAATTGTAATAGTCATAAACACATTGATACCAATTGTGAAATACATTTGAAAATATAGCTAACAAGAGTTGGAAGCAATACCATAAATACATAAGTAAAGCATATGTATTGCAACCAAAAGATTTAGAGGAAGTATAAGATGACACTTCAAGTACATCCCTCTAATAAGTTAATGGTTAGCTAAATGAGTATTACAACTCTAGAAGCTAGACTAACCAACAACTCTAATGAGATCACAAAGGATATGAATACCAATTGTAAAGACTATGATCTCATGGTTATTTAAGAAGAACACATGTTAGAGTATGAACATGTATAACATGTGTAACTCCCAAAATAACTAACACATATTGGCTAAAGGATATGAAAGAAGAAAAACCAAGCCAACAATTGTTAATAACTCTAAATGATGCAACATTTTAACATGATGATCAAGGATGATAACGATCAAGCACATCATGTTAAACATATGTAAATGAGGATCAAGCACCAAAGAGATATGGTATGTGCATTCTTGAAGATATTGATATCAATTGTGATTGTGTTTGTACTTTAAGCAATTAAGATCTTATAAGTAGAACACAAGACACATTATCAAGATAAAAGAACCCATGCACATAAAAACAGAGAGTTTCAATATGCTTATTGTTCATTCCAAACTTGACAAGCAAAATATGATGAACATAAACCATAAGCAAAAAATGCACAAACTCTCTTTGTCTTACAAAGACTAGAAGTATATCCTAAACTACTTGCACTAACAATCCACAAAGTGATCATGCAAGTTGAAAATTGAATGAGCAAATACTTCTTAGCCATTTAACTAAACTCATCATAAAGAAATGTTATAGCTCAAAAAAAAACAACATAATGACCACTAATCAAAGGGTGAGTTAAGCCTTGTACCTCAACGCTCTTTGAGCTTGGACTTCTTACCATTTTGGTAGATCTTATTTATCAACAAGTCCATTGAGGCCTTTTGTGTGATCACTTTCATTGATCATCACAATTTTGTAATCCTTAGCATTTGATTCTTTTCTTGGAGTCTTAGCTCACTTGTGTCATTCCTTGTAGTTCATATCTTCTTCTTGAAGGATAGAACTCTTTGTTACCTTTGCTTTCATACCAAGTGATGAAGACATTGGATTGACACTTTGGCTCTTGTCATCACTTGATGCTTTGCTCTTATTATCTAACCAACTTGGTTCTCCAATTGATTGTCATTTGAGCTTTGAGAAACCAAGTGTTGAGGAGTGCTTTTGAATTTCTTCTTTTGGCACATCTCCTTTTACTTCTCCCCAATGCCACTTCTTTTTGAATCAAGTCCATTGAAGCTTGGTGGCATACATCTAACTTATAAGAACCTATAAGATCAAGGGAAGAGTAGCTTTTGGTACCCACTTTTGTTTGGGTCCATGGGGGTTAGTTAAAATACGCTTAACTTTCCAAATAGTTTTTACCCTTTTTTCAATCTTCTTCTTAACATGGCATCTAGCATTAGTATGACCATGTTTTCCACAATATGTGCAACAAATGTGTGGTTTAGAAGATTTGTGAACATGCTCATGATATCTATTTTGCCTATGTGAGGAACTAGCATGCACAAAGTGATTCTTAGGCAACTTAGAAGAGCTAGCATGATCAATGTGATTAGCATTATAACCAAGACCATGTTTAACATTTGAAGCACGTTGCATATCAAGAATATGATCAAGCTTTTTTGTTCCTTTGGAGAACTTGTCAACAAGTGATGTAAGCTCAACAACTTTGATTTTCAAACTATCAAATTCAACAAGTTGACATTCAAGAGATGACATTTTATCACATGCTTCTTTGTATTGTAATGAAGATGTTTTGCAAGTAGTAATGAGATTTTCATTTTCACATTTCAAGCATTTAACATCATCACACAATTTTTCATTTTCATTAATCAACTTTGATCTTTCATCAAGCAAGGATTCAATTTTAAGCTTCATCTCTTTGTTTTGCTTTGCACATTTTTTCATTTGCTCATACATATCATATAAAAGCTCATTGGGATCTTCCTCATCATCATCATCATTAGAATATGAAGGGGAGGGAGAAAGATGTACCTCATTACCAAAAGCCATGAAGCAAACATTTGAGTTTTCCTCTCCTTCTTCATTTTCTCTCTCATCTTGATCCCATGTGCATAGCATGCCCTTTGCATTCTTTGATTTGAAGAATTTTTTCTTTTTGTCTTCCTTGAGGCCCCTTTGCTTTGGCGGTTGGGCAATTTCCTAAGAGATGTTGATTGCTTCCACACTCATAGCATTCCATCCCGTTAGGATTTAGTTCTCTTCTATTTTGATGGAATTTTCTTCCTTTCAGGGAAAACATCTTTTTCATTCGTTTTACCATTAAATCCATAGTCTCATCATCTAGGTTGATGTCTTCCTCATCACTTGAGCAATTTGATTCCTCTAGATCAAGAAAAGATTTTAGAGCAATATTCATCTTGGACTTGTCAATACGCTCTTCCTTTTTGTGAGTTAGCTCATATGTGAGAAGAGAACCAATAAGCTCCTCCGTAGGATATGTTTTCAAGTCCTTGGCTTCTTCAATGACTAGAGCTTTTCCTTCCCAACTTTTGGGAAGAGAGTTGAGAATCTTCCTATTTATTTCACCCAAAGTGTAATCTTTACCATATGACTTCAAACCATTTACCACATTGGTGAATCTTGTATTCATCTCATTGATTGATTCATTTGGCTCCATGGTGAATAGCTCAAACTCTCTAACTAGCAAATTCAACTTTGACTCTTTCACTTGATTTGTGCCTTCATGAGTAACTTCAAGCATTTTCCACATAGCATGAGCCGATTTGCTTCCACGAACACGGTTGTACTCATCCGGATTCAAGGCACAACTTAGAATGTTCATTGCCATATAATTTGAGTCATTTTCTTGGACTCAACTTCATTTAGCTCATTATCCGGTTTTGACATTAAAGTACCATCAACAATCTTCAATGGAATAAAACGGACCTTCTTCAAATATATGCCATAGAGAATAATCAATGGAGCACACATATATCTTGAATCGGTTTTTCCAAGCATTATAGTTGTTTCCATCAAAGAGTGGTGGTCTATTTGTAGAAGAACCCTCTTGGTAGGCTAAAGCGGAAATACCGGCCATGATCTTTGCTTCTAGTGGTTAAACTAAAATTGAAGACGATGCTCTGATACCAATTGTAAAACACAAGAGGGGGGGGTGAATTGGGTTTTAACTAATCTTGCTAACTTTTTCGAATACTAATCAATGCAAGTGAGAACTTGAGCAAGATGAATGAAAGCTAAAGCAAAAACCCAATCAACAACACAAAGGATTTAGAGTGGTTCGATTCACTTAGAATCTACATCCACTACCTTGAGCCGCACCCAAGGATTTCAACAAACTTCACTAAGAAGATGCCCACACAAAGTAGGACTTTTACAATTGCCCACACAAAGTAGGACTTTACAACCAAAGGATGCCCACACAAAGTAGGACTTACAATAATAACCCTATCACTAAGAAAGGGAATTAAGAAAGGTTAAGTACAAGGTTGTTCACTCTTCTAAGTGAAAGATATAGTACCTTTGAAGCACAAACAATTTAGCTCTTGAACATATGAGGTCCACTCTTTGTCTTGCTTTTGAAAGAATACTCTTGAATGCTTTAGATCATAAGGATGAAGAGTATTTTGCTTTGAAAGTGTTTAGACTTGATAAGATATCAATGTTTTATGTTTGTCAAAGTCTTGGAATAATTCTCTAGCTTTGGAGTATATATATATTTCAAATATGGGCTGAAAAACGACTCTCCAACGGTCAAAAAGCGGCTAGAAAATCGCGAGTTCGGTTGACCGAAGTTCAACCTCGGATGACCGAAGCCATACTGGATCCACTTTCACCAACTCGGTCGACCGACCTATGCCTTAGGTCGACCGAAGCTCCATTTGAAACTCTCGGTTTCTCGGCGGTTCAACCGAACTTGAGCTCGGTTGACCGAACTTCCAAAGTGATTTTTCACACGTTTTGAAATCTTTTGAAGTCTTTTAAAGTCTAAAAAGGTTTTCCTAAAAGGTAACAAGTAACACAACATTGGAAAACTTTTCTAAAAGACTTATCTATGAAATCGAAGGCTTTTTGGATAAGAACACATGTAAAGATCATTTTGAAACTTAAGCCTTTTGAAAACGTGTTTATGAAATCATGTATGCAAGACTAGAGTGAGAAGCTTATGTTCATAAGAGCTTTGGTTAGAGCTTTAAAGATTACGACTAATGACGACAAAGCTAAACTAACCAAACTAAGTCTTCAATCTTCAATCTTCATAGATGAGCCTTGAATAGTATGACTTTGAATCTTGAACATGGCTTGATTGAAGTACTTAGAGCTTCCTACAAGATTTCCAATATTCTATCACAAAGATTAAGATCATTAGACACAACATCAAATGTTTGTCCAATATCAAAAACAGAGTTCGTTCGCCCTTAGGGCTTACATCCTCCTCCTTCAAGTATTATATACAATACAATGGTGATGAAATGTAAGTTAATGATTTTTATATTTTGTGAAGACGAAAGGAAAACAGTTATAGTCTTAACAATTTTATCAGATGAGTTGAATTACAATCTTTAGGAGTGTGTGATTAAAAAAGCTTAGCTTGTACTTTCTCCATTCCCATTTAATTGTCGTTTAGGAGATATATATGTATCCAAATTAATTATCATTTATATGTCAACAATTTATTCCATTATACCCTCAACATATCTTTTATTGGAAAAGTGAAAGAGAGGGAGGAAGGAAGGGGTATTATTGGAATTGGGATGAAAAGATTACTATTTATTTTAGTTCTTTAATTTTTTCAAAGTGTCATAAATGTCCTATATTGAGGAATGAATGGAGTAGTTCACAAGATAGTATTTTTCTTTTTCTTTTAGTGCGCATCTCAATTTCATGAAATCATGGTCGAAATGGTTTGATCCATCTATAGTTGTGTATTAGCACGTTATTTTTGGTAACCTCTACAATAAAAGAAATCTTTTAATAATCATATTATTTGTAAAAAAAATATTTTTTACAAATAAGAATAATATGAGTCGAGTTGTGGTAGGATGTTTGGTTGGACCATATTAACTCATGAGTTAATGGGCAATGTTTTTTGTCATCTAAAATATTGATCGATTTTGAATAATGGGCAATGTTTTTTGGCATATTAACTCATGAGTTATATTCTGTTAGACACAGTGGCGGAGCCAAGAATTAAAATTCGTTCACGATGTAAGACGATATATTTGAGGTAGGAGGATATATTTTTATTAGAAATCTAAATTTAAATGATATTTATCTTCGAAATGAGACAAAATTAAAAAGAAAATTGACAAAAAAACAATTTTAAAAAATGAAGAAAAACCGACTAGTTTACAGAGGCTAGTGTCATGTACCATATTCATGAGAAAGTTATAAAAAAAAATATTATTTCATTAAATGTATGTATATTTTTAGAGAAAAATTTATAATTAAATGATATATTGGAATTTCAAATGATTTTTTTTTTCTATTTTAGAAATGAGACATTCAATTTTGGAAATAAAAAAATGAAAATTGTACATTCAAATCCAAATAGAATGAGACATAAATAATATATGTTTTTATATAAAATACTTCTTCCATCCCAAATTAAATAAACACATTTGACTAGCGCAGAAAAAAAGAAGAAGAGTAGTTTGACCATGAAGAAGTTATCTTAGTATCCATTAATTAATGAAATTAATGGTAGAATTCATATGTTAATAAAATTTGCCTCTCTTAAATATATAATTTTAGTTATGATAGTTTTGAAAGAAAATATATTCATTCTAAGAAAATGAAAATCATTTTAAAATAAACTAAATTAAAAAATAAACATTTAATTTGGGATGGAATGATTACTTAATTAAATATATATTTTTTTTATTATAAAGAACTGTAAATATTTGAGCAATTTTTTATAGATACAAAAATAATGAAATGAGTACTCTATTATCAATTTTCATGTATTAAAAATTTATATAAAAGTGCATATGAGAATACACACAAATAATAGGAATCGGGTAGCCCAAGTGGTAAGGCTACCCGGCCACGGGACGGAGGTCCCGTGGTCGATTCCTGTATCTCCCCTTGTGGGGTAATAAATTGTCCTCCTTGTGACGCCAAGCTCCCTCCCCAAGCATGGGGCATGCTACAATCTCCCTATCTAGGGTACTCTCCGGTCTCCGCTCTTCCCTTTCGAGGGCAATCGGCTTCAGGCGTCAAAAAAAAACACACAAATGCTAATTTTTTACAAAAAATTAGGTGCAGCTGCCCTCACATAGCTCCGCCAATGGTTAGACATCGACGCAAGGCGTCTAAATTTTTTTTGGTCCTGTGCTAAATTTTAAAATGAGGCTCAAAAAAACCGGAGAAAATTGACTTTCATGTAAATATAACAAAAAAATTATTACAATTGTATTATAATTTTTGTTTTCCAAAATGTACTAAAATATTTTAAACATAACTTTAAAAATACAAACAATTTTTAGTATTCTTCAACAATATATATATATATATAGGTAGATATCTATCTATCTATCTATCTATATCTATATCTATATATATATTACAGAAGCTCTTTTCAATCTTGTATCTATATCATGTCACGTGTCATTTTCTAGGATTTTATATTTTTAATTAGTTATAAAAATTTGGATTGGTGCAAACAATTTGAACTATTTTATTTAATTTGGAGGAGGCGGGATTCGAACTCGCAACATGCAAGTTAAATGTTACATCACATTGCCAGCTACTCTACCAGGTATTTGACAACTATTTTCTTTAATTCTTTTAATGGAATGCTAATTTAAGTAAATCTATAAAGATTTTTATCCAATAATTTAATTAAAAATTTCAATCTAATTTTAAATTTAAACAATCAAATAATAAAGAAGATTATGTGATAACGATGGGTTGTTATAGTCTAAAAAAGATTACGTGATTATTTACACAACATTTGGTTCCTTTATTTATATATCCATGTCATCGCATTTTTTTTACGTTGCCAGAAATGAATCCATATTTTCCTGGATTATGATTTAGATTTATTTATTTTACATTAATATAAATTTCTAGGTTTAGTTTAATTTAAATTTTCTGAATTAGTTATGATATTTTAAATTATTTTAATAAATTAAAGATTTTGTAGACAATTTGAAAAAATAGAATTTTAAATAGGGAAGATAACCCATTTCTTTTTCATTTTTATCCATTAAACGGTTTAGAACTGTTAAAAACTTAAAACATTGTCCTATTAAAATTTTACATTTTTAAATTTCCTATTGGATAAATTTCATTAGAAATTTTTTAAATTCTGTTTTTCTCCTAAAACATTTGAAATTCAATTTTCGTTCTAATCTCAACTATCTCTTAGCACATTTTCCCTATCCTCAACCATCTCAAACTCTCTTTTAACCATATCAAATAAAAAGGATAGACACCCATCACATATAAATTCTCTTTTTGCATTCATTCTGTGAAACCTAAAAAATTTCTATATAAATCTAAATTGCAAATGAATGGCTTAGTTGATTTCTTATCTTCTTATTCTTTCTTTCTTCACAACATCAATGTTTCTCTATTATTTACAGTTTTGAACATAATTGATTTTCCTTATTAGGAATTTTAGCTATGCCATCTTTTCTTATTGTTTTATAAATTATTTAAAATCAATTTCATATTTTTCATTATGTTTTGTTTATAATATTATTGTATTGACTTTCGATTTTTTTTTTTTCCGTAGGATTTTGCAGACAGGTTCAAGAGCATATTATCCAAGAGCATAAATCAAGAACGGTTATGAGTTTGGCTTTGATATCGTTTTTATGTTTTTATTTGTTATTAAATTATCTTATTTTGAATAAATTTGCCCTCTTTTGGATTGGTTGTTACTTTAGACCTCATCATAAATAGAAATATCAAGATGCTCAGATTTACGATTGAGAGCAAGATTAAAATTTGTAACTAAATAGACTTTATGGACTACAAAAGTTTTCATTTTAATTTTTTCTTTCTATTTTCCACCACATGAACAAATTGCTTTGTAGTAAGATGCCACATGGATATTCCTATAGTAAAAAAAGAGAGGGAGAGTCCCTAACAGATGGCATGTATGCAAGTTCGTCCACTAGAAAAAAGAAATGGATATTTCAATAACTGTTTTAAGGTAGAGTGTATGGTTCAATTATTTTTCATGTATATATATTTTTTTTATTTTAGCTTTGTTTATCTACTTTTGTCTTCTTTTTTTAAAACATTTTTCTGGAATTTGGTGGTAAAAGTTTTAGACTCATACATATTTTCATTTTGCACACTTTTGATTTTAACAATATAGCGGTGAAACAAAATCGCTTACTATATAGGCAGCCATACACTAAAACGTGAACTTCATGTTACGGGTATGCAGGCATGATCCTTGACAAGACTTGCAATTCAACAAACTTTATATTACATGGATGTTTGTCATTTGGGATTAGTAGTTTTTAATGTGTAACAATTACCTTGATTCTCGGAAATTTAATAGTTCGTTACATCTTGAATCTGCAATCTACCTATTTGATGTTGTATGTTTATTAACAAGCGCCATATTAAAAGTGGTGGTCTTCGTTTTGGTTTGGAATATTTTCCTCTTTTTTTCTCATTTGATTGAAAATATTTGTTTCTTTGGTGAAGGAGAAAGATTGGTGGACACAGAAAAAGACTAATTTAGAATAATATAAAAAATAGTTCTGTGCATAGCACGGGTAATTATACTAGTATATATATATTACAGAAGCCCTTTTCAGTTTTACTCTTCCCTTGGTGCCACGTGGCAGACTCTCATATTTACTTCATTTTATAAATTTTTTTATAACTTAATTATTAATTTAAAGACACCAACTTTCACCCACTATCTCCCCAACTCCTCCACTATCAATTTAATGTCACAATTATCCCTAATTGTTCTCTCATAATCTCTATCTTTTTCCATGATTTCATGATCTCTGAAATAAATCTCTTAATATTTCAGCAAAAAACAAATCTCTTAATATCTTTATCTTTTCTAATTTTTTGCATCTGTCCCATATCTTCAATCTCCTCTACCAATCAAGATATCACCCCAGGAAGCTAATCTATATCTTTTCTAATGATCCCATTATCACTATAACATATCTTAAATCTCCTCCCTCAATCAGTAAACTCCTTTTATTTTAATGATTTTCTTCTTATTTTCAAGTTTGTTCTCTCCCTCTCCGGTAAAAGCAAGCATGTAAGTTTTTTCTCTTCCACCTTTCTTCATTTCTTTCTACATGTTTCTTTGTCTTATCAAGTTTATTACTACTTGGAAAATAGAGATATGCCAGAATATTTTTGTTACTCTTTTCTTTCATTATTCACCTTCTTCCGCGGCCCCAGAATTTCTATTGAATCTATTTCTATGAATTTTTTAACAGAATTTGCTATGCTAATCCATTTTCAGGATTTTGTGAGGCATTTTTCTCCAATAATAGAGGTTATTCAAGAGTATGTAATATATCTTATTATTAGAGTGATGTTGATTATGTTCTTGCATTTATATCATAGTAACAAGGAGTTTCAATTTAATTTTTTATACTAGATAGGAATTTTTTCTTCCTTTTTTCATTCTTTATTCACAAATTTTGATATCTATGCGCATTTGCTAATTCTTATGGAATTTTGGGATTCATTTTGTGAATCTGTTTTTTTCTTCTTTTGGTTTTTGTACTTTTTAAAAATTTTTGGGAGAAGCCTGAATTGTATTTCTATACTTTTTACAATTTTGGGAGAAATCTTATTTGTAAGATTCTTTTCTTCCGGTGCAGGTAGATGATGAAGAATGAATATATTTCATAAGTTGTTCAAAGGCAAGGTTTATGTCATGAATGCCCTTTTTTGTGTAGTGGTTAGTTTACAATAGCTCTAATTATTAAACTTCCATTGTGGCACCTCCTAGGAATTTTTATTGCAAATGAGGTGAATGAACTGTAGTTATTGGTTTTTGTTATTTTATTTGCAACATGAATAAGAAGATATAAGACATATTCATGAGACACAAAGGTAAAAGACATGATCAAGAAAGAAAAGTGTGTCAAAGTATGCTCCAACAAGGTTCTGCAAGTTCTTTTGATGTTTTTCTACTTTATTTTTCATCCATATTTATTGTTTTCATTCTTATATTTTCTTTGTTTTGAGTAGTAGTTTGTTGATTCCTTCCAGTAAATTGGATGCATTGAATATGAGGTAAAACTTGCAACTTCTCATCATTCTCTCTTACATTTGTTGCCATTTACAAAATTTTACAACTTTTCTCAAAACACAAGAATGGGATTACGACGCTAATTCTATAATTTTTCTAATTTTTTTCAATTCTAAAATTCATTTCTTTACTTTTTTTTTTGTTTTACAGATATATTTGAGAGACTTGAAGTCATGAGCTCAACGAATCTCTCCATGGAGCGTCATCAAAGCTAAACAAAAATGATATGCATGCACATTTCTCCAAATTTATTACTTTTGGTAATTACTACTTTTTAAGTTTAATTCCCTTAATTATTGTTTCAGGTTGCTTTATAATCTTAGTGCATGAGTTTCACCATATGTATGTGCCAGACATTGTCACCAATTGATGTGTTTTTGAAAGAATTGTCAACCAATTGATAGATATGTAATTTTAAGGTGTAACCAATGATGAAAATAATATAACATTGTTGTGTTAAGTTTTAATTATGAATGTTGGGTTAAGTTTCTTAGCCCCATGCTTTCAGTTCATTTCATAGAGTTCCTTTTAAGTTCGATTAATGAATTGCTTGCACTTATTACTATTTTAATTTTATTTCGAGCATTTACTAAAACATAAAAAGCGATTCTATAATTTTTTTTATTTTAATGATAGTTTTGATATGTATCAGTTTATTGGACTTTATGGTTCAAAATTGACCACATTACTACGGAATTAGGGGAGAAACAATTCTATGATGAGGTGACTAACTCTGAAACACAAAATACATATAAACCTGATTCATATAAGAATTTTCCTTATAAAGTGCTAATTTCGGCATAAATGCTTATTTGATTTTTCAAAGGTGACACAAGAAAGTTCAAGTTGGCACTGTAATTGTTGTCTTTTTCTTTATTTTTTAATATTTCAAATTATTGGTTTCATCCAATGGAATATACAACTTTTTGGTTATTTAATTTTTTATGTTCATAAATTAAATTTAAAATTGTATGCTACACGTATATGATAGCTTTGTTCACTTGCTTTTAAGGCCTTATGTCAAAGTTTAGTCCGTGAATGGACAAAAGATGTTGTTAACAAGGTTGAATTTAGAGATAACCTGTTACTCTGAAATCAAGAAAGGTTATGCTTTATCTCTAAGAGAAGAACATCATCTATTGAAGGCTTTTAATTTTCTTGACTTTTCTATTTTTTTTTTTAAACATTTTTTTTATGAACAACTAGAAAAGGCCTAGCTAAGTAATAAATCTATCAAATTCAAGTTGAAAAAAGAATCATTTGATGATAAAATCTTGGAAGTGTTTGTACCAATATAATGTTGTATCTTAATCAATTTAAAAAGAAATAACTAATTGACAAATTATAAACGATTCAACTGACATGAAGATACAATTTCTTACTTTGAAATCTCCATTTTACTTCTTTTTTCTCTTTGTAAAGATTGGCTATAATAGATTCCAAAGATTACATTTGTTTTGGAGTAAAAGCTTCTTTAGTTAGCTTTAAGTATTCAAACCATTAAATTATCACTTACCATTTTGTATTATCATTATAAAGTGTTATTTAATGTACCATGAAATTGATGTTAGACATACTTTAGACTATATATTTATTTTTGCTAAATAAATTATTTAGCCTATTATTACATATTAATTATCACTTATTTTTATTTTGTTTTTCGATTGATAGTCCAAAGACACACATTCAACCGTTATTGGTTTATATGTTCCCTATTATTTTTTTCACATGTATTTCCTTAACATAATAAAATTTTACAAATACAACTATAACATATTAAAGGCTTTATTTCACTTTATCCTTTTTTGTTTCTAATGGGAGCATCACGAAGAGGTGTGCCATTTTTTTTAATAATATCAATGTCTCATGGGTATTTCTTTCGAGCCTTCAATATAAAATATGTATGATAAAAACACCATCGTGCATATCGTAATTTTTTTTGTGGCATAAAAGACACATAAAACTATTTGTGACATAAATAACACAAGAAACTATTTTTATGACAAAAATAGTTATTTGGTCTATTATTTTTTTAAATCTTCTTCGTGCATAGCACGGGTCATTAGGCTAGTATATATATATATATTACAGAAGCCCTTTTCAGATTTGTATATATATCATGTCACGTGTCTTTTTCTAAGATTTTTTTATATTTTTAATTAGTTATAAAACTTTTGATTGGTACAAAAAGTTTGAACTATTTTTTATTCAATTCGAAGGAGGCAGGATTCGAACCCGCAACACGCAGATCAATGCCATACCACATTGCCAGCAACTCTAGCGGCTATTTGACAACAATTTTCTTTAATTATTTTAATGGAATGCTAATTTAAGTAAATTATGAGATAGTTGGAATATTGTAATAAATTCCGTAAGAAAAAATTTGTTTAGTTTGAACTTTTATATTGCAATAATTTTTACATTAATCTATAAGCTATTTACCGACCATAATGTTTTTGAGTTTTTGTCGAATAAAGTATACAGAATGAGTTTTTGTCGAATAAAGTATGCATAATGAATTTTTGTTGAGTAAAGTATGTCTATTATGATTTTTTGTTTTCTTTTCAGAATGACTAGAATTAAATTACTCATTTTCTAAAATAATAATATTTTTTCATATAAACTTCCACTACTAACCTTCCTTAGTTTAAGCGTAATTTAAGGGGATTAAATTTCCTTAACTAATAATGTTAGAAGACAACTTTATTAAAAGTAAAATACTTTTATTAATTTTCATTTTAAGTCAAAGTGAAATATTAAATTCAAGATTGAAGCAATATTGTATTTGTTAAAGTATATAGCCTAAATAATATTCGAGTTTCGATAATTATGTATCATCATATTGCTTATGACCCTTGTGTTATTTTTCTAAATTTCTTTTATATTATTAGTAGAATTTTTGCTTTTTTACATTGATTTATGATAGCTGAATCTATTGATCATTGCTAGCCACTTTTATTTTTATTTTTTTTTATTTTAAATGTTTCGATTTATTTGATTGCTGTGTACAAAAAATCTTAATTCTTGGTAACATTTTCTGTTATATGTATTGATTTACGTATGTCCTAGAAGTCTTAAGAAAAACCTTAATTTAGACTTGATTTGTTATTTTGGTTCTAAAAATTAAGTTTTTAAGTCATGCCCAACAGAGTTTTCTCAAAAGACTGCCCTTCAAAAATGACCAATTTTGCAAAAAATTATAAAGTTTATGAGGAACTTATTTGAGGGAATTTATTGGGAAGTTTCTGTGAACTTATAGGAATTTATGAGAATATTTTATTCTAATATTTACTCATCTCTTCATCCGTTTTATGTTCAATACTTTTGACGTTTAATTATTAATTATATCTATTTTGATCCATTTTTTATCCAATAAACATTATTATTAATAAATATCCTTTAAATAATTTATTATATACTATTAGACTGATTTTATCTTTCAGGGAATAAAAACATTTAATAAAATGGATCTTACAGCAATGCAAGTTTGGCGAAAACAATTTGAGCAGAAAATTGCTCGCTCTCATAGAAGAAAATGCATTATCTCAAAATGTGGAGCACACAGTGTTGCAAAAACTTCATGAATTAGATGGCTCCATAAGAAAAAAATGAAGTCACAATACGTAGTCTCTTCATTTTTTCTTAAAAGATTTGGTGATTAATATGTAATAGTAGTAGTGTAGTGATTATTGTACCAAAACATTGGATGAAACATTAATCGAAATAGTATAGGACTATGTTTAATTATTTTGATTATTTATTATTTGATCCAATATTTTTTATCCAATAATTCTTCGGTGCCCACCCTTATATTTGTGAGTTACTCAATAAAATTCATATTACAGTTAACGAGTTTTTGTTCTAAATACAATTGTACAACCATTAAATTAATAATTTGAAATTCAGTATTTCCGTGCATAGCACGGATCATTTGCTAGTATATATATAACATAAAATTAGGGGCCCCCACTTATTTGAAGTCTTGGGCGGTCGAACGCCTCGAACACTCTCTTAACCGCCCTGCATCGACGAGGGAAAATCTTCCTCAAAATCTAAGAAATACCAATAATTATTTTATCCGCACCATATTAAATAAATTTGAATATTTGAATGGTTTGATTCGACAAGTGAAATTGATTTATTTATAAACCAAAACAACAACTTATTAGTAATGTTTCCTCTTTGTGTTTTATCAATCTCCATCACCCAATATTTTCCTCTCTTTTTTTTCTAAATAAGAAATTTTTCATTAATCACAAAATAGTCGAAATTATTACAATCAAAGAAAAATTTGAAAATAAAAGTTATACAATGATTTAAAAAAAATATGATAACAGACAAAAATCACTCCCAAGAAACTTGGGTGGTTAGTAAATACTAAGATAAAAGCGAGTAAACTAAACAAATACATAATATTTTTCTTCGCAGCATCTTCTCCGCAATCCTTGAACCACAGGAAGAATATCACTTTCAACATCTTCCGTAGGGATTGATAATTTATAGCACCATGGGCGTATCAACCGTCTTACAAAATTGCCTCGGGAAGATGTAGAAAGATGATAAAGTGTTAAGATCAAGTCCGAGTTGAAATAATCCTCCTAGAAACGTAGAAAAATAGTTTAGATCTGAGACAAATTCAACTTCTGTGTCTTCAATCTTGAAGAAAAATACTTTGAAATTTTTTTTATATAATTTATGGTACAAAATAGAGGTATAAAATTCGAAGAAAAGCAATACATAAAGTTAACTGGTCAGGATCCGATCATTGGCCGGAACCAATGACCAAATCCGACCAATAGAAAAGCCAGACAGAAAAGTTGCAGGGAGGAGGCGCAGAGAGAAAAAAAGGAGAGAAGAAGAACCGGCCAATATTTTCCTCTTTTGATGGCCTAATTTTCATGGTATATTTATTTATTTTTCTGAAAAGATTTCGTGGTTTGGTTGTTTAGTATATATATTTATTTCTGGACAAAAATAACTTTTGGGAATAACAGATTTACTTGTAGTTTTATTTCGGTTCTCCAGCATGTTGTCATTATTTTAAAATTTATTTTTGGATAGATATATTTAACACACGTAGACAAAAATAAATTAATTCAAGCTAATTATCTTCTTTTTTTAGTCAATTTTTAAATCTACGTGTATTATACTCATTAATTTTGGAACAAATATTAAAATGATACTCCCTCTATTTTTAAATATAAAATTTTTCATGACAAGTATAAAAAATTAAGAATACAAATATTAAGATATTTTTTAAAATAAAATATCAATATTAGTATTATCTTAAATATAATTAGTGATATATAAATTTTATTTAAATAATAGTATTAATATTTTTATTAACAAAACACCTGAAAATCTTATAAATTTAGAATTTGAGGTACTCGAAGTTAACGGATTCCTAAAACGAAATTGCCCACGTGTATGTCCTAAAGCCCGTGCAGCACGAGCCATGTAAAAAATTGATTCCTTAATTAGATCCTCAAAAGCCCAAAGACAAAAGGCCACCAGTCCACTAGTTCTCCACAAAAACACGCACAACACACACTAAATACCGAACATTTCACCATTCCTTCAGCTCTAATGGCTATGGCGACTTCATTCTACTGCTCAACTTCAATTCCAAAGCAAAATCACCAAGAGAATTCTCTATTCTCTCATGCTTGTTGCATCGGATTCTCTCCGACGACGCCGTTTTCAGTTCGGTTATCATCGAGAAAGCAGTCACAGCAGAATCTGTCTCTAGTCGTCTCCGCCTCCGCGGCTTCCGGCGCTGCAGCGGTGGAAGCTGAGCCGAAATTAGCTGCGGTTACTCCTTCTAAGACTTTGCCGTTCCGCGTAGGTCATGGATTCGATCTCCACCGGTTGGAACCTGGATATCCTCTCATAATTGGTGGAATTAATATTCCTCATGAGAGAGGCTGCGAGGCTCACTCTGATGGTATATTTCTTTTTTTTATTTATTTATTTGATAGAAGATTTAAAAAAATTGAGACTGAAGGTTTGCTAATTAACTGATTTTTTTTATGTTAAGAGATGCTACAGTAATTGGCAGAACACATTTTACTTTGAATCATAAGTCCTCGAGTTTGACCAATTTGGCTTTAGTGCTGACATGAGTTTTTGTACGTACTTGGTGACACAAATCTTAGTAATTGAGTCGGTTTGATCGTCTAAGTTTTATAGTGGTTCTTTAATAGTTTAAATAAGTCGATAGTTACTCTGATAGCTAGCTATTCTTGACTTATTTTCCCAACCGTGGAGTTTTTGTCTGTGCATGGCTGATACAATCTCAACAATTGAGTTGTTTGATTAGATATCTAAATTTTTATAATTGTTTTTGAACAGCTAAGATAAGTTGATACTTGCTCTGAATAGCTGATCTTTGACTTACTTCCCAATCTTTGTATTGAAAATCATTACTTTCGCCTCAGAATCATCAGTCCTCGAGTTTAAACAATTTGATTCCAGTTTTATTCCAGTGTTGACTGAAGTTTTTGTCGCTACCTGCTCACACAATCTTAGTAATCGAGTCAGTACTAATTATTTAATAGTTAAAATAAGTCGATAGTTGTTCCTGAATAGTTGTTGTTTACTTCTCAATCGTTGCATTGGAAATTATCGCTCGAGGTTGTGTTAGTGTCAATACCGAACCAATCCGGACTTGGTGACTTGTTCCCCTCCTCTGATAATAATTTTAGAAAATATATAAATATTTAATGATTTTGGGGTTGTGGATGTTGCAGGTGATGTGCTGCTACACTGTGTTGTGGATGCAATATTGGGTGCTTTGGGGCTACCAGACATAGGGCAAATTTTTCCAGATACGGATCCTAAATGGAAAGGGGCACCTTCATCTGTTTTTATTAAAGAAGCTGTGAGTTTGATTAAAGAATTGGTGCTTTTAGATTCTAAAACTTTGTGGTAATTGGCTTGCTTAAAACGTGGCATTTCATGCAACTGGTGCGTTTACTTCAATTTGAGGTTCAAAGGAACAAAAAGAATACTGCTTTAAAGCCTTTTTTTTAAAAAATATTGTTGCAAAATTGGTGTCTTTCCATTGCTAGTAATCTAAGATTACACGAGGAAAATTTTCGATATGAAGAAGCTGCCACTGTTTATTCAAAATCGATGCTTTCAAGTTTCAACATGATAACTCGTAGCATTTAGTCTTTACAATCATTCTTGTGTAAACCATTAATCATTCTTGTGCCACTGTTTATTCAAAATGGAAAAGATTCCGTGATTTCCATTTAAACCATTTTCTTGTGACCTTCTTGTGTGAGAGAGAAGCATTCTTATTTGTGTTGCGACGTGTATAGCTATTGCTGTTAAGAGTTGCTATAAATTTGATTTAGCTGATAGATTTCATCTTAGTTTGGAGATTTAGGTCTCACCCTAATTATATAAATACTACAATCTCTTCTCTCAGGTAAGGCTGATGCACGAGGCAGGTTACGAACTTGGAAACTTGGACGCGACTTTGATATTGCAGAGGCCAAAGGTTAGCCCTCACAAAGAGGTTATCAGGGAAAATTTATGTCAACTGCTGGGTGCCGATCCTTCGGTTGTTAATTTGAAAGCAAAAACTCATGAGAAGGTTGACAGTCTAGGGGAGAACCGAAGCATTGCAGCACATACGGTTGTACTTCTTATGAGGAAGTAGGAGATAGGTGTCTATGGAAGGAGAATTGTTCCGAATAGTTTGTCATTTGGCTATACTTTATACATCTCACAGAGATTAAATATCAAAAGCCCTTAGAATGATCTCATAGATGATCACTGAGGGCAAAAAATTGGATAAGCCACAACTTTAAGATTTGTATCAAATGTTAAATTCAGTATACTTAGAGCTGGAATTTATACTCTCTTGTTGCTGAAAAATGCTTGTCGTTTTAGTTTAAATGATAAGAGTTGCTATTTGTTAATCTTGGATGCTTGTTGCCTTTGGAACTCTCTTGTTCAAAATATATTTTCTAAAGACTTATAAAGAGAGGCCAGCGCCTGTTCTTGTAACCTTTTCTCATTATGTCATCGGAGAGTGTAGTAGGAGATCCCGAATCATCTTCTCATGTTTCAAACATATAGATCCCACAGAATATAGGTCGAATGCTTACATCACCACTTATTCTGATGGGTGTTGGCATATTGCAATGTTCCTTTCTGGAAATAATCTTAAAATGTATTCTTTAGTTTTTTTCATATGCCATTTCTCTCCATTTAGTTTTTTCAATGCAAGCAAGAATCTACTCTCCGTTGGATTTGATCCTGCAGGATTAAAGACTACAACTTCTCCCCCGCAACCAATGCCATAAAATTTTCCATCACAGTAAGTGAGGTCGGGTATTCTTATAGACAATGTTAATTGGGTTCCATCCTAGCCTCCAGAAAGTTGGTTCAGTTACCCATTTTAATTTAGATTATATAAATATTATAGGAAGTATCACAGGGAGTTTAATAGGAAGTATCACAGGGAGTGTCACAGAGGATCTGAACCGATCAGCTAGTTAGTAGAAACCTTATAATTGCTTCATAAAATATTTTGTAATGCGATTCTGTTGGGATTTTAGACTAATGTCTAATAGAACTAAAACGTGATTCAAATCTCTCAAATGAAATTTAAAAATGAGGCTTCTATATGAGACTGAGACATCCGAATATTAGAGATGCAACATTCTTTGGTTACTAGATGTAGCTCATTTGTACAATTTTCTTTGCCAAATATTTGCCTAGGAAATCAAACCCATGGCAGTAAAGTGCTTCTATTTCTGCTCTCTGCCCTCTTTGAATCATTACCTCCAACTCTTTCTTATAGTTATCCTGCTAAAACAAGCAGCAACAAATTTAACATTTATCTCATGATGGAAACACAAATCTTTAAAGACAAAGTGGAAGTTACCTGCAAATATTCTAAAGACATCAAACTTTTGGCAATTTGCAGATCCTTCGACTTCAATGGGACTAAGGATTCTTCAGGAACAAGTTCAAATATATCATCCATTCGCAATCCTAGCCACTTTACGTTGCAAGCTGATATCAAACCGGAATATTTCCTAGTTTCAATTAATTAAACTCGAGGTGCCTGAATTGATGACAAAGTCTGCATAATCGTACCGTATCTGTATGCTTCTAAACCCATTCCTATGCTTCCGTACTTGAAGGTGCATAATATTGCTAATCCAGCAGGATTCCTTCACAATTGATTTGGGAGGTGTTAGGTGACTGTTGATTTTACCTAATGTGATAAATATAAATGAAGTAGAATGAATCTCAAACCAGTCAACAAGTCCTAAAATTGGTTTGTCAGGAAATGCTCGACTCAAACGGTGAAGAAGAAACCTGCTTTTATAACCAGAAAGTAATGACAGAATTACGATTGCAAGATTAGTACATAAGTTGATGTGAAGAGAAAGCCAGCTTGAGATAAGCTTTGGTTACCTAGTCGCAATGTCTGGGTATCCTTTGGCTGTAATGAGAATGCTTGGAATTTGATTAAAAATACGGTCCTCAGCTAGTCTCTGGAATATAGCATGCTGAGCAATAGAGGTTAGCTCAACAATTTGGTTAAAGAAAATTGGCAATTCAAAAGTGCAATCATAAGCGTAAACCAGGAGGAAGCACCTTCTCCACTACAATTATATAATGAGCATCTGTCTTGATCAACAATTTCTCAAGTAAATTTAGGTCCCCAGAAATAGCATAACCAGAAGATCCACAGGCAGCACAGTCCACTATCTCTTTGTTTGGCTCCTACTTAGTAGATAAAATGAAAAAGAATCAGTATGAAATTACAGTTACCATTACACTTCGAATAAACTCAAGGTCGACATCTTTTTCCCTACTTGTTTAAATTTGATATCAAAAACGAATGATCGGAGTATCAACCAAGAACATTCTAATATGAGATTAATATCGATACCACAGTCCTCTTCTCTTCAGATGTCAAATCTTAGATTTTGCAATAAGCTGTCTATGTAGTGAAAGCTTTAAGCAAAGCAACCAGAAATAATGCACTACTTTGTAAAGACCGAACCTCATAAAGGTTTAATACCTGCAGCAGTAGGCGGCCAGAAACAGCTCCCCTGCTAGAAGCCATAATACCGAGACTGTATCGACTGCATTGAAGCAATGCCACTACATCTATTTGAACAAGCAAGTTAATGAGCAGAATCATTCCAGAAACAATTAAAAAATAAAATATTGATTAAATCATAACAACAATTATACATATCAGATACCAACAAGAAAAGTAAGTTTAACCTTGGATTGTCCGATTAACCAACAATTGAGAAGGAAAATAGATTGGTGAATCCGAAAGCAACTTGTAGAATAGTTCCCTCTGAGTCACTCTCTTCTCTTGAAGCAATATCTGATAGCACATCTCCATGACCTTCCACACTTCATTTTAGGGGTAAAAAATAAAACCAAACCAAAAACAGGAAATTAATGTAGATATACTCAAAATTCATAAAAGCTGAAACAAGAAATCCATTAATAATTTTATTTATTTATTCGTCTACCTCTGATGAAGACTTTAGCAGTATTTTCTCTCATCAAAGATCGTGTGGAAAATGAATGCGAAAGGAAAATCGATGAAACATCTGTTAGTAATCCGCGATTCATTCTGCTATTGCTCGAGTTTCGATTAATCTGTTCCACATTATGAATTTATCTATTAACACTTGCAAAAATAATTAAAAACTGTGCGATTCATTCGCCTATTGCGAAATGAAATTTGATAAAAACAAATTTAAATATTCCCGCAACTCATTCTGCTATTGCTCAAATTTCTACTAATTTGTTCCACAATCATTATTTACCTATTAACACTTGATTACAGTAATGGCCAAAAACTTGAAATTTCTTCTTGATTAAATCACGATTCTAAAACAAATACTGCAAAAAATCAACTTATAAATTCAAATTAAACTAATATAATTCATACCAGAGGTAGATCTGAGATCTTAGGTGTCGTTGAATTGAGAATTTTTAAGAAATTAAGCACAGCAACTTCAATTCTAGCTCGAACCTGAAAAAAACAATCGGAGCAAAAGGAATTTAAAAAAACAAAAAACAAATGTGATTTAAATTCAGAAATATAAAAAGTTAGGAAGATTCACCTCCGATCTAGGAAGGATTTCGGCGTAGGAAAGGTGTTGATCGGAGAAGAAAATGGAGGATTTGTAGAGCTCTCCCATTCTGGAACCGTTGAGAAATGGAAGAATCGCGCGGGAAGCTTGTTGATGCTGGTTGCATTTGTTCTTGGGCCAGTTTTTAAATGATTATATATTATGGGCCGAAAACAATGGATTTTCCACCTCTTGGGCTTGGCCTAACCTTGTTAATGTCCAAGCCCCACTTTTCACATTCAGCCAGACTATCACACCGTTGTTTTTTGGGAACTAAATTAACACACCCATCCCTTATTTTAATGTTATTGGAAGACAGATATGGAAACTCTCTCTTCTCTCTCCACTTCGCAAGGAGGGCCATCAGTTGAAGGTGAGACTACAGTTGAAGAGAAAGATCATCAACAGAGGAGTACGAAGAAGCTGAAAGATAAGGATTCAGAGTTGGAGGAAGGTTACAAATTTCAGTTAGTTTTTTATAAAGACAAATTGACGTAAACTCATAATATTTGTGCAAGAGATGTAAAAAAATGCCTAGTCCATCATATAGATGAAGAATCTGATTCAGAAAATAAGTGTGAGGGCATGTCATCAGTAAGGCTTTCTAGAGAAGACAAACTTAGATGCAGAGGGCCATGGATTAACTATGTGATCATTAAACCTTATGGCAAGCCTTTGAGCTATGGGTATATCGATTTTAAGGTAAAGCAGTTGTGGAAGTCGGTGGGGGATTTGAGGTTAATAGACCTAGGGAATAATTTATTTAAAGCAAAATTCACTAGGGAAGAAGACTTCACAAAAGTGATTTTAAGAGGACCATGGTTTCTTAATGTGCAGTATCTGACAACTTGACTTTGGTAACCTGAGTTTAACCCAACTAAGGACAGCCATGCAACGACTTCCATTTGGGCAAGATTGCCAGGACTTCCAGTCGATTTCTATGATCGAACTATTTTATCTAAGGTCGGTGAGCAGATTGGTACGCTTCTGAAACTGGATGCAAAGACATCTAACTCAGAGATGGGCATATTTGCTAGAATCTGCATTCAGGTAGATATTGATAAAACCCCTTATTCCCTATGTCAAAATTGGAACGAACCACATTCAACATATTCAGTATGAGGGTGTAGAATTTTGCTTTAATTGTGGACTGATTGGACATACCATTGTTATGTGTCCTACAAAAACAAAGGAAGTCCATCAACCTGTGGAAGATAATAGTATTAAGGTACTAGATGGATCCTGCAATGCTTCTATGGATTCCATAAGGCCATGGAATCAAGTGTTAAGATCCAAGAAAGTCAAGAGGTACATAGCCGCTATGGCCTGCCCACGACCGTCTACATGGAGAAAATAAATACTCCCTTCCTAAGGCGGTCCTCTTCCTCTGGTGAGGCTAAAAAAAAAATTCAAGAAAAATTACAGGAGGCCAAAGTTGGAGCGGGGAGAGGAACAAAAACAGGTCCAAGGTAAAGACCCGGAAGGTAAACACGGGAACAAAAGTCATTTTTGGCAACCCCGAGCACTGGGGCAGCTGGTTGGAGCTGCTAATGTTGAAGCCGTTGACAAGAGTTCGAATCCCACTAGTGGCATTTCGACTCTTGCGGGATTTCCCGCGGCTGAGAGCGCCGATTACAAGGGCAGTATAGGTCAGTCTCTCCCCCGTTGAGCGGTAACGCTGCGGGCCAGCCGTGAGGCCGAGTCCGGATGTAGTCACTACGTTGTCGGTGGATACCGGATACCCCAAACGGGTAACCAAAAAAAAAAGTCATTTTTGGCCTAATCTGGGGAAAGTTAAGGAGGCAGACCCACTATAGGCATCTAAGAGTCTAGTGAAAAAAATGATAATGACCTCCCTTGTATTATGTCTAATCTGGGGTTAAAGGGGACATCAACAATTAATGCGGCCAAAGGAAAAGGTAAAGATATTCTACCAGCCAAGAAAATTGGGGATTTACGTGTGGGAAAATGATAAGTATATGGTATGGGACTGGGAGAACTGAAGTGATGGACATAGATGTAGCTACGAGTATGCCGACAACGGCTAGTACAAAAATTATGCAGTCCAAGGCAACGGTGCCTCATACTTCTGAAATCCTTTCTAATCAGAACCATAAAGCCTCTACTTATACTGTGGGTGAAAATAGTAGATGAGCTACATCATTTGAGAGCAAAGCAGAGACAGAAAATGCCTCGTCGAAACTTCGAACATCCCTATATCGTCGATGGACCAGGCCGCCGACATAAAACAGGAACTAAAGAGGGCCTTTTTTTGTGAGACAAAATAGGACTCATAACTGGACCCCGAACCAAACGAATGTGGTGAGCCCAATAGGCCCAGCGGGATGGACTTGGATAACAATTCTTTAGATGCAAGCATTATTACCCATTAGGCCTGAACCCATTCCACCTAAACCTATTGGGTGTTTGCCCAATAGGGGTAATCCACTCATTCGAATCTCACATTCACGGTGGATCTAGATCTGACCCATATTCTGAACTGGGTAGAAACAACCAAATCAAACTCCACCAAATCAATTTGTAAGGCGATCCACGTGAACCGTGTTGGTATGGCTAAGCTTGTTTGGAGACTGAATAAAAACACGTGTGGGAATTGGCCCAAGTGTCTTGGGAGTAAGTATGTGATGAGAGATGATGGCCCTAAAATAGAGTTAAAAAATGGCCCTGGTTCTATAAATCACAAGGCAATTAAATCTGGCCTTGAACTTTTTCATGAAGCATCAACGTGGATTCCAGGAACGGGTAAGATTATTAGAAATTCACAAATCATGGTTCGACGAAATTTGCTGCTCTCGGTATCAATGCTGTTGGAAGTAATCGAAATTCACAAATCATGGTTGGATGGTCTAGACCGCGTGAGGGTTGGTTCAAACTTAATGTGGATGCTTCGTCATTTGGAAATCCGGGAAGAGGGGGTACGGGGGACTTATTAGAGACAGCCGCGATGTTTGGGTTAAAGGATTTAGTAGAAGCTTGGGACACTGTTCTAAATAATGTTGTCGAATTATGGGCACTCGGGGACGAGCTTAATCTAGCTATCAATTTAAATATGAATTACCTTGAGGTGAAACTTGATGCCAAAGTGATCATTCAACTTATTCTTAAAGCTGATATTAATTCTCACCCTCTATCTGCTCTTATACATGATTGCAGAGAACTTTTGGGAAGTTGCGAGAATATAGATTGGGACATATCTATAGAAAGAAGAGCGTGTACGTGGACTCTCTTGCTAAGAACGGAGCTGCTTTGTCTTCTATTATTTTCATTACCTACTTATCTTATCCCTCTTTTGTAAGTCAACTAGTGGCGGGTGATACCCGTAGGGTTACTTTTGTAAGATCGGTTTGTAATAATCTGAATAGTTGCTTGGACAGTGTTGTTGCTAATGCTTTTTCTTAATGCTTTTATAATATTATGTTTATTTACCAAAAAAAATTAACACACCCTGGTTATGTGGAGCCACCACTTCAAATTCTTCATTGGTAAATTTTTACAATTTTATATATACGCGGCAAATTATAAATTGTTAAGGACATACATGAAAACATATACATGAACAAATTTTTGCCCTTAGTTACAATGGGGGATAACTAAAAAGTGACAACTTAAAATCAATTGTTGGGGTACAATAATACAATGGGTTACAATATTTTCAATAATACTTAAAAAAAATGATTTTTTCTATAGAAAATCTAGAATTCCATAAAATGTTGGGGGCATGGTGGTCAATCTCTGTCGCCATTTAGTTCTGCCCCTGCATATACTGCAAATTGCAGACATAGTACTCCACCTCGAATAGTCCCTTGAAGCATAACCTTTTTTTTATTCTTTTTATCTCGAATCAAATGTATATTTTTCTATTTTAACTTATTAATGATGGATCTTAATATGAAAATTTCGTGATTTGATAGGAGTAAATTGGATTAGTCGTGAACCCCTTAAACGTACACATATACTAGCTGAATCTCAAACTTAACCAAAAAAATCATGACTTAAAAGTGATACAACTCAAAAAAAATAAAACTCATAAATCGATTTGTTTTTATTTGAACTTTGTTAATTTGGCGTTGGGAGGACAATATTTAGGTGATGATGAGAAAAGGGACAACTTTACATGAGACTCATCATCACTCGAGCTATGTGTTTTTGACCATATTGATATACCTAACGTTGGATAATAATAAAAGTAATCAACTAAAAAATCTCAAGCATTGTAATCGTGAACGCCAGCGTAAGCTAGTAGTAATATTTATAATTTTAATTGTTTTAAGCATTCTATTAATATACTATAATGACGAAATAATGAGATGATTACTACATTAAATATTGGTGTCTTGTTAAATTTCAAGTTGTACGGTTTTCTTATAAAAAAGAAGGAAGAAAAATAAGAAACTTTTCTCTGCGTAAAATGTTGAATATAACGACCGACCTGACCTAATTTGATTATTTGACACGCTTACTTGAAAATTTTAGGGGTTACTATATTATTTTGATGTTTAGTCAATATTATTAAATAGTTAAGATTAAATATATAGATGAGAATTATATCTATGTACGACAAGATAATAATTTAATCGAGTTAGAAGCATTGAGTGACTAAGTCATAAATTTTAATTCGAATAGCATTTCTTGTACCCGAAATCGAATGTATAAAAAAAATGTACTATTTCTAAAGTGAAAACGTAGTTTAAAATAAACCAACATACATCATATAGGGGAAAAAAAACATAATAAAGATGTTACACAGAGTTTTATGTGTTTGATATATTATAACTAGTATGGAGAGGCACTTAAAAATCTTATCAACTTAGAATTTTTTCCCTTTATTTTCAAAAAAAGTAAGAAATAAATTTATCCTTTATTTAGGGTAAACATGGATCGAGCTTCTCAGGTCTTATTTTTTATCTCACAAATACTTTACTTTTACTATAATATTCTCAAGCAAAAACTTATTACCACTGCATTAATTGAGATGGAGTTTACCGTACACTATAGACACTAGCTGTAATAATAATAATAATAAAGAAAAACTTATTCCTATTCCAATTACACCTTTGTGAAGGGTGGATGTACACTCCCCCATTCCCAAAACAGGGAGCTTTCAGCACTTTCAACTTCTACTGCGTGCTGTGTCTATAAGGCTACACATATAGAGTAGGGCAATGGAATGGAGTAATATAGTGCCAAGGAAGAATAACACTAGTAGCATAAAAACGACAGTGGCTGGTGTGGTCCAAAATGTCCAATTTGCCATTCCATTCCCCATACTCCAAGTAACATTTCTATCCTATATTTTCCGATGTATTGGTGCTTGAAAAGACACCTCTAATATATTTTCCTTTTTTTTTAAGAAAGGAAATAAAATGGCCAAACGGCTTACGATAGCATTTAAATCTAAAAGCGAACGTCTATTCCTATGTTAAAAATGGACTTGAATCTAACTTAATCCCTCAAAATGTATGTCTAATACTTATAAATCCTTATAAAGAACAAACTTGCTCACTATCTAGTCGACGTGGGATTCTCTGGACCATGAACAATAATAGGGGCCCATTATCGACTAGGTGGCTCTGATATCATGTTAAAAATGGACTTGGACCTAACTCAATCCCTCAAAAGTTACTTCAAGAGGGGGAGGATTGTCCAATCCTTATAAAGATCAAACTTGCTCACTATCAGTCGATGTGGGATTCTCAACATATGATGCTCAATAAGAGACTTTATAGCTTTCATCTTACCCTTACGTGAGTGGAAATGAACAAAATCATCATAGTTATCCTCCTCTTGTAAGTCTGCAAATACATCCGATGTTCCCGTGTATGAGAATTCGGTATTTTTTTTTGTTCAAGAAGCTCATTGTATTCTGACACAACTGACAAATTATATGTATTATTTGAGGGATTCGAATCAAACGTGTCAACCTTCTCAGCAAGATCTCGTGAAAGACTTCTAACACGTCCCCTAAAATCACAGCTTCTGAAAAAATAGTACAACCGTAAATTTGAGATGCGGCCTCTTTGTTGCTAATTCCGTCCCTTAATTATAAGATTGATGTTCAATCTCTGTTCAAGAAAATAGAAATATTCCGTAGCTAAATGTTTACCTACTCAGATAGTACTCACGGCCGGGACGAAGATATCCCCGAGATTTCTAAAAATATTACTAGATATATTAAATTTTATATGTAGTTAGGAATATTTGATAAACTTCACTCCCAACATTTTGTTTTTTGTAATTTTTATATTAGTTCGGCATACTGTTGCAGTTTTCGCCCTCCCAACGCTAAATTTTTTGCTTGATTTCTAACTCACGGCGAGAGGATTAGTTATTGATTTTTGCGGCTGACACCGAAATTTAAAAAAAAATCTATACTCGTTTTTCAAAGTTTCATTCACCACCGTCGTGGAATGGGTCAGCGCCGTCTGTGGTGTGTCATCCGTGGAGCTTTCCCTTATGATAGTCCAAAACTTAGCCGATGGAGAAGATGCAAGTTGCACGCATGCGGTGTCGTTTTCAAATCCATTTTCAAAATGGGAACTTGGTATACGTATAGTGGTGTAGATATTTCCTAGGCGGAACCCTTGTATAGATAAGCAGTACTTGTATACATATATTTATTAATTTTCTTGTAGTAATTATTGAGTTAATAATTAAAAGATAATGTGAAATGGTGACAATCTTGGTCAAGTGCATAGCTAATCATGTCTAGTGATTAATATGTTATGCAAAAATAAATTAATGTAATACGTATGCAATAATAAATTCTCTTTTGAGTTTTTAATACGTACTTTAACAATCTTTATACTTCGTATTTCCCCCCCTCCAAATATACCTCTATACATTCATCAATAAGAGATTTAATCATAATGATTCAATGCAGTAAGTTAGTTGATACAACACTTTTTACTAAAATGATAGACGTTTAACAAGTATATGTCCACCCTACCACCAAATATTATAACGATTCAATGCATTAGGTTACTGTCATGTATGTATTCGCATACTTTTGTTTTATTAGTAAAAGATATGTTTTTCTTTTCTAGACTTTAGCAGGGACGAAGGTAGGACTTTTAGGTTGGCGGCAAAAAATTGTAACAATATATCGAACTAAATGTAAAAACTGCAAAAAAAAATATTTGTGGGCGAATTTGATCAAATATTCCGAACTAGATATAAAATTTACTATATCTAATAAGATTTTTAAAAATTTAGGGGAACTACTGCCCCCGCTCCTTGTCTTCGTGACTTTAGTCCACAAATCCTAGTCAGCAATGAGAACTAGAGAGTGAAAAATAATGGCTCAAAGCGTGTGATTTCCCTTGCTTAACTCGCGTTTGACTTTTGTACAAGGTCAACCCAACTCAATATAATGGAAATGCACATAACAAACTTGTGTGAGCTTATATAAATTATAGGGTGCCATGAGCCTTTCATCCCATTAAAGAAATATTCCCTTCTGCTTCACCTTCCCTAAGACACAGAAGATCTGTCTAACTCAGAATTGCAAAGTCAACGCCCACGATCTTCGCCTTCTTGGGATAATAAACAGCTAAGGAATTTGGAATTTTATAATATGATGGCTGGTCAGTTTGATGAGCTGGAGGATAATAATTGGGGTCTTGGGGCCATTGTTGGAGGAGGAGGAGGATCTTTTACCAGTTCTTCTGCTCCAAATTCTTGTTATGGTCTTATGGATCAGATGATGCCGAAAGACGATTTTCACTTAAGTTTTCCATATTTATTTGAGACTGCTGCAATGTTGAATGATGAATTACAAGATCTTTACAAGCCATTCTATCCCCTTTCAGATTCTTCCCCATCTTCTGAAAGTATCCAACTTTCTTCAATTTCTGTTCCCAATATTGAAGAAGATGAAAAGAAGCCGAAATGCTGCCCCGTTCAGTCTGCCGTTAGTTCTACAGCTGCTGCATATGTACCCAAGTACAAAAGAAGGTGAAAATTTGAAAAGTTTTAATTCTTGAATCCCAAAAGTTAATATTTGAGCTTTTTTTTTTAATTTTTAATTTTTTTTTTAGTGGATAAGTGAATCTGATAAAATGGGTTTGATCCATATCTTAACAGGAAGAATCAAGACAAGAGAGTTGTGATCCAAGTAACAGCTCAGGATCTATCTTCTGATATGTGGGCTTGGAGAAAATATGGTCAGAAGCCTATTAAAGGCTCTCCTTATCCCAGGTGCAACTCTCTTTCATTTCTACACTTTAATTCCCTCATATGTACTCAAGTTTTAGGGTTTCTAGGCATTCTTCTAGTTCGGAATAATCTGTTTCATTCCTAAAGAACTGTCGCGTGTCCTACTCATCTCTAGATTCCTCCTTTCTATAGGTTCTATATTTTTAAAATTATGAAATTGCCATTTAACAACCTCATAATAGTAGTTGAGATAGAGAACAAGAGGAGTAGCACTGTGACAGAAGATATATGTACTTCTGATTTTAGGATTTGGTTATTGTGCTGAAATCCTATTTTTTTCAGCACATATCTGACGCAATCTCATCAATAGATTCTCGATCGAATAGTTGGAAATAGTCATTAATCTAATTTAAATACCTATTCATTTAGTTTGGATAGTCATTAACCTAGTATCAACTCGTGGTGCAGAAGATATGCATTAGTACCCTAACTTTCTCGCTGATTTTATACAAACTGAACCCCATTTGGTGCAAATTTGCAGGAGCTATTATAGGTGTAGTAGCTCAACAGGATGTTTAGCAAGGAAGCAAGTGGAGCAAAGTTGCACAGATCCAAGTATATTTATCATAACCTACACTGCAGAACACAGCCACAGTAAGCCAACTAAAAAGAATGCCCTAGCTGGAACCGTCAGGCACAAATTTCCCAACCCAAAAAGCCCTTCCAAAGCCGCGAAAGCTAAATATTCCGGTACTGCTTCTTCCCCGGCCTCATCAAGTACTACTCCAAGAACGCCTTTGACTAATGCGCCCATTGAAAATAATTATGATTTGAGAAATGTCAAACAAGAGTTGAGTATTGAAGAGGGAATTGATGATCAACTAATGATTGATGGATGGAGAGATGATAACGTTATCTTTTCGGGTATTAAGTTGGATGATGATTTTTTCTCAGGCTTGGAAGATTTAGATGAGTTAATTTCAGAATTAGCTAATTCCAAAAAACAGTTTCCTTTGAGCTGAACTTGAATTTTGGCTCAGGGATTAATTAGTGTAGCATTAGGAATATATATATATATGTGAATCCACAATGAGAAAGCCAAAAAAAAAAAAAAAATGTATAATTGACATATATTAAGTCAGAATTTATTCCCTCTTCTTGTATTTGTCTTGTTAACTTTACCTATGTTTATTTTCTTTCTGGTTCGAGATTATAATGATGAAGATTGAGCTAAAAGATTGTTATCAAACTGAAACAAGAGAATTTAAGAAGATTTTTTTAAACTGGCTGATCTAGTGATTTTATGTAAGGGGCAAGCTCTAATAAATTATACTAGTTTGGTGTTGTTCTGCCGGATTAGTACTTTTCAATCTCACTGTTCTTTATGTCAAGGTGAACTTGAATCTACTTTACATTCACTTTTTTCTTGTCATGCGACTATTGAGGTTTGAAATCAGACTAGTTTTAATATTGATTCTATCATCTCAAGATACATTTTCTTATTGTCTAGTCCTGTTCTTGACGGCGAGGAGAAGATTGTTGCTCCTTTTATTTATATTGCATACAATATTTGGTGCAATAGGAATCAACCTATCTTTTAAGGCAAAAGGAAATCGGGAGAAGAGGTTGCTAACGTTTCTTTGGTTTGTGTTGCGGAATTTAGCGATGTATATGTTTTGTCTATAGGACAAGGAAATACTCCACAAGTTCTACCAAATTATGATCAAATAAGGTACATGCTTAATGGTAAAACAAATCGGTTTTCTTTTGATTATAAGAATGAGCCATAAGAACGGCCAATGCAAGCCTCGAATGATACACCGTCCCTAGCTAGAATCTTGAAGCTCCTTGCTTTCGAAACTTTCAAACTAAATGTTAATGGTTCGTGAAATTATGAAAATGGTGGTCTCGGAGCAATCAATCACGAAGGAACATTCATAGCAGGTTTTGCTAATTACTTAACTAACCCGTTTAGCTCTGAGCATGCTAGGCTTTAGTGTTTCATCAAGGGATCATATTTGAAATTTGCAATTGCTAGAGGATATCACACGTGTCTCATAGAAAGCGATTGTCAAACTATATACAACTGGGTTCACCATGTTGATGAAGATTTGTCCCCCAATATGCCATTTTGTTAATCATCATTATGAGTCTTTTAGAGGTTAGTATAACCAATATATTCTATATCCATAGCTAATATTAATATATACCAACAGTATAGATGAATGAACAGAAGACGAATAAATATATAAATAATTAAAAGTGGGAGCATTTTATAATTTAAGATTATGTTGACAATGTCTTTCAATGTTATTGAAAATATTGGCCAACTCAAGTTAATCAACTGGGATTTTTAGAACATTTTCAAATGGTAAGTTGTGATGGCTACGTGACCCTTTGTTTATGCTCGACCTCGATAGAAAATGATAGTAGGGCCTTATATAATCAATTTCACGAATAATACTTTCAACTAATTAAATTACCATATTATCACAACTTTTACAAAATATATAAGCTTGAGAAAAATAAAATAAGAAATGCGACAATGAAAGGATTTGATATTTTCCAATTCCAAAACATTAAAAAGAACGACTAATAAGAGAACTAAGGAGATGAAATTATATATGTCAACACTCACTAAAGTAACTGACAATGTGATGTATCATTTAACATGCATGTATGTTGCGAAAATCTCCTTCCCCCAACTAAAAAAAATGAAAAATCTATTACAACCACATGGATGACAAGCTAAGGCCCCTACGTATCTATTTCGAGACACACCCCCAAAAAAAGTTATTCAACTAAATGCATTATATCAACTGATATACGTAACATGTTCAATGGGATATATTATTTGTCCGAGACTATATATTCAAGTTGGATTTTATTGGAGAAATTGGTTTTCTCTATAAATTAAAGTGCAATTAATGTGTCGTGAGGATATATTTGAGCTAATATATTTATATGTTACACCGCTTGGTTTTAAATGTTATTGAGTTTATCACGAAGTGTGTTGCGCAAGGTTCGTGATGATATATAACATGTGAGAAAACCAATTTTTGGTGTGAATGATAAAATTGGTATAAAGTGGGGTGGATGAAATGTGGTAAATGGGTTTTTAAACACACATCCCACATGGGAAACCTATGGAAGAGTTCTTCACTTTATAACGAAAAATGGTTCAATTGAGTTTAAAGTGTATTACTACTCCTTCTTGCATTCTGCAATTCTTTTCTTGCATATTATATCTTAGAGTTCTGCTGTTATCGAAACAATTCGAAGGTTCTGTTCTTTGTCTTCAGAAAGACAGGAAGTGTTTGAGCGTTGTAACTGGTTAAGGTTTCAGTCCAGTGCAGTATTTAATTTTTTCCAGTGCTAAAATTCATGTCCAGAAATTATTTTTACCGTGCAGAATTTAATTTTTTCAGTACAGAATTTAATTTTTTCCTGTGCAGAATTTCTGTTCAGAAAATATAAAATCAGTGCAGTTTAATTCCCTAATTTTTCAGTATTACAGAATTGAATCTAACAGATTTATCAAAACAATAATTATTAAATATTTGCAAAAAAAACAATTGCTATGTCGGTCAAAATACTTTCAGATATCAATTGAATGCTCCAGAGTTAAAAGTACCATAGACAGAAGCATGGAGAGAAAAAAAAACTTTCAAATAATGCGTAATAGTAATCCAACACTAAAGGAGTCTCGAGTCCAAATTTTATTTAACCCTCATAAAGTTTACGGTAAAAATCTTTTTCCAAATAGTAATTTCCTTTTTTGGGTAAATAAAAGGAGTTCATTAAAGAAAGTGCAAAAATACAAATGGCAGAAGAGTAAATACAATCCGATTTCATTAAAGATGGTCAAAGTTATTATTTTATTTCCAATTATTAAAGTCCTCATGACTTTAACATCAAACAAATAGTCATTAATCTAATAAATAAATTCACCATGATCCACATGAGATTGTACATAGCTAATATTAGTATATACCAAACAGTATAAATGAATGAACAAAAGACGAATAAATAATTGAAGATTATGCTGTCAATGTCTTTCAATATTATTGAAAATATTGGCCAACTCAAGTTAATCAACTGGGATTTTTGGAACATATTCAAATGCGAAGTTGTGGTGTTTACGTGACCCTTTAGTCAAAAAATAGTCTGTTCCCGTGTATATTCACATTTCTATAAAATTTTCGGTAAAAATATTTTTCAAAATTGTAATTTCTTTTTTTAAGGTAAATATATAAAAGGAGTTGATTAAAGAAAGTGCAAAAATACCAAGGGCAAAAAGTAAATACAATCCGATTTCATTAAAGATAGTCCAAGTTGTAAATTTATTTCCAAATATTAAAGTCTCTCATGATTTTAACATAAAAATAGTCATTCATCTAATTATAAATAAATTCACCATGGCCCACATGACTTTCTATGATTATTGCATTAGGCATCTTCAAAAACTCAGCTTGATTAATTTGTCCAAGTAAAGCAGTCAAACATCCAACAAATGCTGCATTCATATAAGTTGTGGGTTCCAAATGTGAATACTCCGATCTCAAGTCATTGAATTGATCATTCTGATTCGGACCTCCGACGACGGCTCCGACATGAACGTTTGGATTTGATTTGGTTGAGGTATACCATGACTGTCCATCGTTGCAACCTACCTTAGCTGGGTGTACGTATATGGAAGGGATAGATGCACCTCTATGGTGTAATTGTGTTGGATATTTCGTCCCAAATCCCACCATATATGACATCTTCATGGGGTTGTTGCCGAGTATGTAATCTATCTGAATTGAAGAGAGAAGCCAAAAGTTTAATATTCCCGTTTCTCGGATCATTTTTTCGATTAATTAATATAAGCAGCTTATAATTAAATCAAAAGTTGTTTTTAACTATTTCTTAAATATTTTTCCACCTTTGTAACTAAGTTAAAAAGTTACTGTTGAGAGTTATCCTATGTGCTTTTTAAAGACAAAAAAATCTCTATCCCCATTCTGTTCCTATTCCATGAATAGATGATTGTCATGTGTTCATTTTTTTTACTGGTTCCACTATTTCTTTTAGGTTATAAATTTTTTAATTAAAAAAATAACAAATGTCTTTTTTTTAGTGGGGATAGGGAATGATGCAACGAATGGATACAAAAGATTCATACCGCTATTTAAAATAGCGTTTACTGACTTAGTAAAAAAATAAATAAAATAGGTTTTAATGTTAATGACGTTTAAAAATAGTTTTTTTTCCAATTTGTTTCCCAGCCGTTCAAAATAAATTTTAGCAAATGAGAATAGGCTCTAAATATGGGTATAAAATCCTCTGTAACACTCAGTGTACCATTCGCTATAACATTCCTACTAATTATGATATTATTAATTCTTAAAATTTATTTTTTAGAGTTTATGGTTTTTTTTTTTTTTATGAATACAGAGTTTATGGTTTATCTTTCTTAGTTAGAACATGGAAATAAATTTTTGTATAATTAGAACTGTTACATATATATTACACTACACAGAATTTGAACAGCCTTCTTTCCTATGATATTATGAAAATTTGATGCGCACCTGTGATTTAGCAAAAGCTCTGATTTTGTCAATGGAGAACTCTACCGAACCACATTGGACTCCTCCAACACGAGCTTCACTTAGGATATCGGAGTAAAAAAGGAGGATCATTGTGCCACTGGTAACATATTGCAAGTTGCTACTGTCTCTAGTGTAAAGAAGGCCACCTGTGAAACAATTATAAATTAATTCAACTTTCTGTTTGTTTAATTTTTCATTCATTAAAAAATTATATTAACTAGGCCAATGAAGTTTTGTCTCAGTGGTAAAAGTTCATAGAAGTTCGACTCGTGTCTTAGGAATTTATGTTGGGTTAATCTAAGTGTCTATCAAATTTCAACCGGAAAAAATAATGGCATACATTAATATATTTTATTTACAAAACTCACATTTTTCAACATGAAATTATTTATTTGATCTCACATTTCTCACATAAAATTCAATTTTTCAATCTCCAAAATAAAAAAACCAATCCAAATCTATTGACTAGAGAAAATTAATACCAGGGGTAGTCCTAATTTGTACAGAGCTGCTTCCTGGCATCAAAACGCACACGAACGAGTCAGCATCATTCTTGAACCTTGCCAAATTTGTTTTCCCTCCGAGGAATTCCTGACCAAGAAACATACGGATCCATTTACAGTGCTAATACATGTTGAGACTGATAAAACATTGTTAATTTCTTATTAAACAGATGAAAATAACCTACTCCTTCCTAGAATAAACTTAACCGCGGATTGCACTGATCTTACAGCTAATGATAAACACGTACGTGTTCAGAAAAATATGCATCATCATCCTAAGTTTGACGGAAACATATGAATCTTCTTGTATTTCATTTCCTAGATTATAATGTGAAAAACATTTGGAAACCTTGGGGAATTTATTTTATGGTACCTTGGCAAGTAATGTCTGAGCTCCAGCAAATTTGTTGTCCCAACTGAACTCCGAGGCAGGCCCACTCCAACCTTCGTTGACTGATACAAAGTCCAAGTAGCTACTATTTCCAGTAGCCTTGTAAAGCCATGCAGCAGCCCACAACAGTTCATCCTAAGGATTAAGGAATCAAACCCGTATTAATTATGATCACGGCAGAGAAAATTGTTTTTTTTTTAATCTACCTTATAATATTTTCATTAATTAATGTAAGTCATTTAGAACATATAACGAAACTTAAAGAAGCAAAAAATAAAAAAAACTTAAAATTAAAATATCAATATTACTATAATAGAATTCGTAGTATACAAGTCTTATTTAAGATAGTAATTTTAATTAACAAACAGCTTATTTTTTATTTTTTTTATTTTCGGTATATATCCTGAAAGTTTTATATTAAGTAATTAACGGAGTACTGTTTTTATCCAAAACTCTGCAAGAACGCATTGACTTAATGCATTCATATTACTAGACTCAGTTATATAATATTTCCTTCGTCCTAAATTAAATCTCAAATTTTCTATGGAAAATTGTCTTGTTTTTTTTTTTTACATGAACTGAAGATTACCTGATAAGAAGAGTAAGAGCAGTAGAAAGGGCAGGATCCGGAATAAGATCCACGGTACTTGTCTGCAAATTGAAACAATGATTCTGATTGGCTTAGAAGAAGAGCGGAGTATTTAGAATCAGCATCTTTGAAGGCAATTGAGGCAGCAGCAAGAGCAGCAGATGCTTCAGCTGCAACCTCAGTTCCAGGTGAATTAGCAGTAATCTTGTAAAGGGCACGTGAAGTATCCATGTCTTCAGGGCGTTCCCAACATTGGTGATCTCCATTCCCATCTCCTACCTATCCAAAATCATACCAGTAATGAGTGCAAATTAGTCACTACTGATAAATTATGATATATACTCCCTCCGTTTGGAAATGAACATTAATATTCATCCAGTTATTTTTCTTCTTTTTTTTACTTTTTATTTTATAGAAAAGTGAGTATCCAATTTTAAATAGGGAGAGAAATAGTGTTCATGTACTAAGCAATTGATTTTTTTTATTTATTGAGGGTAAATAAAAAAATATTTGAAATCGCTATCTCATTTCTTATTCTATTTTTTATCCCATTTCCTATAACAAAAAATAGTGAGTGGCAATAATATACAGGTTCTAGTCGTATGCTCTACTCACAATATATGTGGGTCGTACACAGGGCGGCTCAAACGTTTTGGGGGCCCTGTGCCAAATTTTAAATTAAAGCCCTATATAACTTAAAAAAAAAATTTGGGACCCCGGATTTTTGACTATATATATAGGCAAATGATATTGCCAGAGCTGGTATCCTCTTGCCAGAGCAAAATTGGTCCAAATGACACTTCTACCCTTCTTAGTCAATCCCACTTTATTATTGGGTTCCACGCCTTCAACAACTTTCCTTCTTTAAGTCTCCTCCCATTTCTCCCCACATCACGCGGCTGTTACTCTACCACCGTCGACGGCTCAGACCCAATCACTACCTCACATCCATTCTTTCACCATAAACTTTAGAGTCCTTTATGTTCTCAAACACTAACAATAATGGAGAAATCAAGAAGCCACAAGTTGACGATAATGATTCCAAACTGAGAAGGGTGGGTATGTTTAACATTTTGAATAAAATTCTTCATTCAAAACTTTTGATTTTTTTTTTCTTGGTAATTTCTCTTTTGGGCAACAATTAAATCTGTTTCTTAATCATACAATTAAGTACCTTTTGCAAATCAAATAGATTGAGAGGGAATATAAAATATGTTAAAGAAAGGAAGTGACAGACGAGGAGATTCCCGTGGTGGAGGAGATGAATGTTAGATGACGAGTCATGAGGAACTATAGATTCACGAAGGATAGAAAAGGTGGAGAGGTCTGCAGATCCACTATTAAAGCGATTTTTTTTTATAGAAATAGAATGATTGGCCAATAAGGGCAGAAGGGTCATTTGCGCTAATTTTGCTCTGGCAGGAGGATACCAGCTCTGGCAATATCGCCACCCATATATATATAAACAAAAAAAAATTGGGGACCCCGGAGTTTTGGCTATATATATATATATACTTAGAAAAAAATTAGGGAAAAAAAAAAAATTTGAGGCCCCAGATTTTTGGAGGCCCTGTGGGATCGATCACTTTGAACTCCCTGTTAGCCGCAACTGATCGTACAAGCAAATGCAGACGCTGATGAGCATATATTGTAAGTTGGACATGGGGCCAGACCATTATGTTCCCACACCCCAGCTTCTCCTTATTTAGGGATTAGCGCCTACAATTGCATGTAAGATCCATAGATATTATGAGTGAAACATAAGGCTTAAGGTTCGCGTGTAGGAATCTTCTGTCTTCATTCGATGTCTCAATCACTGTCCCACTAATAATAAATTAACATGTGTTAAATTTTTAATTAAAAAAATTATAACCTAAAAGAAATAGTGAAACCCGTAGAGAAAAAATTAACACGTGTCAATCATCTATTAATGGGGATAAGGAACAGGACACTGAAGGGAATAGAGGATTTTTGCCAAGGTCCGCAGATATTGTGAGTGAAACATAAGCCAAGGCTATTTGGGGCCCTACGCCAAGCTTTCCCTCCTTTAGGGTTCCCATTACTATATTTAAATTTTTAGATTTAAAAAAGAAAAATAAAAATAAACATTAACAACTTGTTAATAATGATACAAAAGATGTGACAAAGAATATATTAAAAATCCCTAACAGTATGAGAAAGAGGATGATACCTGAGTGTAGAGAGTGGTGGATGAAGTGTGAGAGTTGAGTATAAAATCTGTACCCCATCGGATTGCTTGGAGAAGATCCAGATGTTGGTCGATGGAAGATAGCTGTTTCTGGTGTTCAACGGCGGCCCAGCTTAATAAGGTGACGGAATATGCCATTGGCCACCCAAACTTGACGTTATCCCCGGCATCATAGTATCCTCCGGTTAAGTTCACCTAATCAGCACAACTATTAATTAATTATCTGAAATACTTCTTCACTTCATACTATAAATTTGACATAATGGTAACACTCAAGATAAAGATATGTGTAACATATTAATCTGAAATAATTACCCTTAAGCGAATTAGCAATAGCCTAAGTTTGTTAACATAAATGAAACATCATAAGATCTTATGGTAAATATTTCTCATTCCAAATTAAATGTGCTCATTTGACTCAACATAATTTTAAGAATAGTAATTTGATCATAAATAAGTTATCATAATATTCTTATTATTAAAGAGATTAGTGGCAGGGCCCACGCCCCACGTGTTTATAGAGGTCAATCTCTTAAATATTGAATGTTAATTATAGAAGTTTAGTAGAAGTTATATTCATTTTAAGAAAATAGACCATTTTGAATAAACTAAAATAAAAAGGTGAATATTCAATATAGTACGAAGTGAGTATCACATTAGTCCATTCATCATTGGATATTCAATTCCTATACTAATTAAGGGAGTCTATGTCCTTCTAAATAGAAAATTGTAATCTAAACCTAACCTACTAATTCTGCCTAACTTCAAATCTTCTTCATGTTTCTAGTTGCAAGTATATATAGTAAGTGAGTAAGACATTTCTACAGTTGCAAAAGAAGCGTGAATTACAATCAATATTGTCAGGTCTAGGATACGGTTTTCCCTTCTACAGCTTCGCCCAGACAAATTTAAAAGCAGGAGAAGGGAATGAGAAGAAAAAAAACGTATAGTTAATTAAGGTCATACGTTTTCAAGCTTGCCATCTGAGAGTGCAGAGTCTCCTCTCCACTTAACTTGCTGGTCGGAGGGCAATTTTCCAGAGCGTTGTCCTTGAAAGAATAGTATAGCTTTGCTGAGGGCATCTTCATAATCATAACTTGCATCGCAAGGTATTTCATAATCCTTGGTCGCTTTTGCAATAATAATAATAGTAGAGATGCAACAAAAAGCTAGAAACCTTAGTACATTAACACGACTCATGATATGCATGGTTTCCTTGTTAGAAATTGAATACTATAAAAACTTCCCTTCTTTTCTTGCTATTTATAGGAGAATTTTGATCGTGTGGTTCTAAAAGATCATTCATCATTAATGTTTTTCTTTCACGTAAGAATTAAGTTATTACCTCACCGTTCTTACTTCTTACTCAAAAGATTGAGCAAACTCTAAGGACCTCACCAATCATCTCCCCGTCTTTAAGGTTAGTTGAAGAATTAAACCACAGTCTCAATAAAAACCTTTCAAAGTTGTCTGCAATTAGCAAGAATTGAACTGCTACACTGCGAGCACATGTAAGGTTATTACAATAGTACTCATGGCAAATTATCTTACTAAAATGCTCAGGATTATGTGGTGTTTGTTTCTGAAAATTGTCTTGTTTATAAAAAATAATTAATTATTTATGAAGGAGGTTAATAGAGAGGATATTTGGTTCCACATTCCTCTTATAATTTTCTTACATCATGTTTGGAGTTTGGACGTGCGTAAGTGCTTACTTTTGCGAGTAGGAAAAGTAAATTTTTTGTAAAGGGAGGTGGGATTATTATTCATGATTATTATTCTGTTTATCTAATAATTTTCTCGTGAGAAAAAATATAAGCGATTATTATTCATGATTATTATTCTGTGTATCTTCTAACTTTCTCGTGAGAAAAAATATAAGCCTCAAATATATATGAAATGCTAAATTTTGTTTCAAAATAGCACATTGTAAAAAATACGTACGCATTTATTAGTATTCATATATTGCAATAAGTATTTACTGAGAGAAATATCTATTCAGTAATTCAGTGGTGGATCTAAGTGGATGGGATTACAGTCGACCCTCAAGCTTTTAAAAATCAGTATTTTATTCTTAAGGAAAAATAGTTCAAGTAAATTATTTAAAATATTAAAGTTCTGCTTCTAATACTAAATTGTTGAAGCCGCCATACATCGCCATACATCTATTGTATTAGACATATATATGATACTTACCTTAAGAGGTAAAAGGGGCGTGGTATGTAGCATTTTGCCTAACCGAACCATGCGTGATTTTAAGCATTTGTTTGGATATAATTATTACCAAATTCTACATTACCATCGAAGCCAAACTTTAGTTGTGTCTTTGCCTCTTAAAACCCTAGTTGTAACAATGGAGCATGGCATTGAGAAAGCATGAATTAGGCATGGACATGGCATGGGAGCTCAAAAAGGAGTTAAAGAAGTCTATGCCTTAGACTAGAGTCACAAAGATCTTGCTAGGATCTCCATCCACAAAATCAAATCCATTTTCTTACATCATTCTTAATCTTATGAATGTCGAAAAGATTATTCTAAACTCGTGACACAGAAGAAAATGATCTTATATATATATATATATATATGTAGATAATTCTTATCTTCTATGACATGGGGATTCATTGGTTAATATCTAAGATGACGTTTCTCATGCATGAATCTATTGACAATTTTCTCTTTTCATTATGGAGAGGAATGAAAAAAGATAGATAATTTGGAAATCAGCATTCTCTACAAGTCTTTTAACTTATGCTTATCCTGTGGAACACGAGCGGTTCCAACAAGCAAAAAATCATCAGTTCTCGTGTATGTCATCATTCATTTACCCAACTAATTACAATTCGTTATGAGTATATATAATTGGAAAAAATATTCACGTATCAAATTCTTATTGGTTGGGTATACGAATAGGGACATACACAATCACAGACAATTTTCACCCGTATTAGAGATGGAGGTCGAGTTAATAATTTTAACATTTTAAAAGATAATTTCCTAGAAAACTTTTTTCATGAGGATAAAATACGTGATTTTTAAAATTTTGAAGCCAGATTGTCATTTGCTTTAGATCTCACTGCATTGGAGTTGGGGCTTAATCTACTGGTGTTTTGATTTTTTCGTGGGGGGCAGGTGATCAAGTTTCCCCTTGGAATCGAAGGCATGGTAGCCCAGTGGGTAACATCCACTGCCTGTGACCGAGAGGTCCAGGTTCGATACCCACCTTACACAAGGGGAATGATTTAATTGTCATTTCTTTGGGTTCCCTTGTGTGAGGTCTTATACTCCCCTCACGGGGCACCCGCTCAACGGGTCTTATACTCCCCTCACGGGGCACCCGCTCAACGGGACTTCTATGCCACCCGCTCAACGGGACATCTACTACTCCCCTCACGGAGCACGCGCTCAACGGGCTTCTACTACTCCCCACACGGGGCACCCGCTCAAACGGGCTTCTACTTCTCCTCCTCTGGTGAGGTCTAATAATTGTAATAAACTAGACCATACTTATAAATGGTCTAGTTTTTAAAAAAAAAAAAGTTTCCCCTTGGATTCCTAATTACTTGGATCACTAATATAACGAAAATCTCCAATGAAGTTGGTGTAGATAAAGTTTTCCAATGCAATCAATCTCTCCGTGTCAATTACAATAAAGAGATATCGTCTACTATATATTCTACAGAATTAACAAAAATTTCACCTCTAAATTTTGGAGACTTGTTCAGTTTTTTTAAGCATTGGAGAAGAGCTGCCAACAACAACGCCGCCTTAGTTTCAAAAGATTGAGGTCGACTATATGAATCAAAGAATTACGTAGAGTTATCCACATGAATTCATTATTTCCACTTCTTTCGGCATGGACGAAGCCAGGAATTTGATGTTGGGGGCAAAACTGATAAAATTCTTGGGGGCAATAAAAAAGGCAAAAAAAATTCTTGGGGGGCGAAACTGATAAATTTTTTCTAAAATACACATAAAATTTCGATAAATAGTAGTATTTTTAAAAATCTAGAGCCCCCCTCTGTCTTCGCCCCTGTCTTTCGGTCCAACAAAGAACTCTCATCTAAATATACGAAATTTATATCTTTTTTTGTCACAGTAATCTTCTGTCTCCCTCTGCCTCTTATGACCTCAATAGTACCTAATTCTTTCATTCTTCTAACCGGAGGATCACTCAACGTTCTTTTAATGTGTTCAAACCCTGAAAACCGCCCTAAGCCTAAGATCATGTTATTAGACTACATAATTCGATTAGACTAGATAGACGAAGAAATTGTCAGGATTACATTGACAAGAATTAAATTAACTAGATTAAAAATTAAAATTTAAAATTTAAAATCTTAAATCACAATTTCAAATTAAAATTCAAACACTTGGACGTAATCGACCTTGCAAAAAAACCCAAATAAATATATGGGAAACATATTTGCATGGGCACATATTCGAACGTGAGTCAGTGAGATCGTGCAATCTGACACACCCGTACTAGAAAAATGCCCCTTTGGAAGTCGTCATCAAAGATTCTACTTTTTGGAAGAAACTGAAGCACGATTTTTGTTTGAACACTTCTGATATGGACCGGGTAACTGGATCATGCGATACAGATTTGGCCACACCACTGCATTTTCTTCTCTCTCCTCATTCTGCAGGGATGTGGCCAAATCTGAACCGCATGGTCCACATGGACCCGGTCCATATCAAAATTTTCCTTTTTGTTTAGGGTAGGTTGAAGTGTCCCAATGGTAGTCGGTAGAGATGAAAATCGTCTATACTCATACATGTCTTCATCACTTAAAATTTATTATTTGAACATTGTTTTTTTCAATTTTAAATAAATGTAATAAATTGTAAGTGATTAAAAATAAGAATAAGAACATGCAAAGCGATAGACGATTCTTTGCCAGTCGGTAGAAAGCTTTCGGCCGCCAATCCCATCTCCTATGGGCAATAGAGGAGGCTGTAAGCAGTGCTTTTGAGATGATGGAGGATCTCTGGTCACTGCATATGTATTGTTATGGTAACTTAAGATATTGTTTAATAACCAAGGTTGTCAACATCGCAAATTTAATTCGAAACGGAAAGGGTCTAACAAATCGTAAACACGAAGATCGTAACACGGATCGAAAGATCCGACAATACTATTAAAATAATATTTCTCAATAAATTTATGTCAATAAAGACATCATTCTATATGCTAATGAGCAAAAAATATAACAATACTTCAACGGCAAAAAAAAATAAGATTACCAATAGAACTAAAAAGTTAAAATTAAACCACAAATTAACAAGTGATAAACTTCGAAAGTAAACTAACAATTCATAAGTTCTTTTAATCCAACAATTTCCAAAATCAATATTGATTCTTGATTGAAAATCGAAAGTTGAGAGGATGAACGACAAAGTTGGGAGTCTGAAACTTGAGAGAATTGAGCGGTTGTATGGAATACAAGAGAATATTTCTTTTATTTGAGAGACCCGGTACCAACGCGGTTGAAGAGAGGCAAGATTGAATCGTACTGGATCGTGCGATTCTACGTTCTTACGATCCGGATCGACGATCCTGTACGATCCTATCCTCCAGCGATTTTTATTACGATTTATACCCTTACGATCTAACTCGCTATTTTGACAACCTTGTTCACAACGACTTTAAAACTTATGTACGAAATAACCGTTAAAATATCACTAAGTTTAGGTAATAAAATTCATACCTTCGATTTTTACAAGATTCCAGACATCACTGAAATTGATTGACGTCAACAAAGTCATTTAACTAGGAATTACTAACAATATGGGAATCATTCTTATTTTTTAATTTTTTTATTATTATCGAGACATAAGTGTTGAATTGGGGATTTATTTTTGGAAATCTAAAGTGCTAGCATTCCTTAATAAAAAGTACAAATAATAATATTGGGCTATATAGTTAAATTATTTTTTTTAATAAATTACTGAAACTTACCAATTTAATATTAGTTGAATTAAAGATGGACACATAATTAGAACAAGAGATTTGATCTGCCTCCTAATATAGGTCTTCAATGAAGATGGATTAGACGAATACATCTTCATATCTATTTTATATTGGTGCCTTTTATCCTCGTACGGCAGAATCTAGCAAAATCACCGGTCATATGGTGGAATCTGATAAAAGGTTTCCTAACCCATTGGAGCAGGCGTCTGCCTACGATCTTGAGGTCGTGAGTTCGATACCTTTCGTCTGCGTGCGGCAAGCTTTAATATCCCTTTCTAGGGCTATCTCTTTCTCGTCTGAGGCAGTTCTCTCTCTCCTATATGGGGCAACAGCCCAATCAGGCTTCAAAAAAAAAATAGTGGAATCTGGTAATGTGGACAAATAAACATTAGAAGAAAATAAATATGAGACTAAAATAATTGAAAAATAAAATAAGGACTAAATTTCTATCATACAAATAGTTGGGTGACTGTCATTGCAAATTACTCCAAATAAGGGTGTTATTTCTAGAGAAACAAAATACTACACGAATCGATGGGTTTACAACTATTTCAATTGAAATGGTAACATCCTACACGTTTTTTTTTACTTTTTTATATGTTCCTTAGTCCAACGACCATTATTCGCGGTTGTTCCCGATCAATAACACACGCCACACTCACGTGCTCAATCTGCAAGGGCAAAATAGACTTAACACCAAGAAACCCCTTAATCCATCTTCTTCAAAGTAACTACGGCGACCATCGTATCCCTTCCTCCTCAACACCCCTCTCCAATTTTTTAAGATCTCAACCGAACCCCACAACTTCTCATCAAGGAATTTGAAATTCAATGAGGAAGACAATGAATAATTTCAATTATGTCCTATCATTCGGAAAAATTATGTAGCAGGAATTGAATAGTATGACAGTTATGTTTTATCATTCGGAAAAATTTAGCGAGATTCATGATTACAAAACTAATTCTGGACTCGCCTTTCTCAAATGAGGTTTTGGTTGGCGCGCGCACACACTAATTGAAGTAAGAGGAGTTTTGTACATGACGCCTCCCCAAAACTATTGTTCACAGTTTCCCCAGTAACAATTCGAAATAAAATCGAACGACACATTAGAAATCAACCCTTTCTAGCCTTCATCTTCTACAATACATAGGGGACCTTCAAGGTATCTGCACAAGTCACCACAAATTAGAAATCTGGACAAGCTCTATATACAGCCTCGTCTCCTTACCATTGATCTACTGTCAATTTTTATCTGAAGACTGCGGTGGAGGAACACCCCAAACCCCTTTAGTGCCAGATAATTCGGTAGAAGGATAATTTGCTTCTTGAAGAGCAGTCCTGTTAGCCAACCACATCTGCAACTGGGATGAGGCGTTGGGTGGAATTGTAGCTGCAGTTGGGGGTGGTTGGGGAGCTTGTGAATTCTGTGTTGGCTGGATGATGTACTGCTGTAGAGCATCTGAGTAAGCTCTCCCTGATAAGCTTCCGCGCATCCTACCAGAGGGGCGCCAATCCTGATCTGGCGGTGAATTTCCAGAAGAATCTGGTCTAGGCCCCTCAGTATTATTGCCTGAGAAGGATGGTAACCTGGAAAGCATTGTGGCCTGAGCAGCAACCAGTCGAGCATGTTGGCCTTGTAGACCTCCCTGATGGCCTTGAGACTGCAACGTGGTTGCAGCTGACTGAGTAGATGACGAGATCATGCCTCCAGGTTTGTTCACTGTATTTGGCGTCCTGAAGTTTGGTATCTGTGGGCTTGAGATACCTGGAGACTGATACGGTGCATGTGGTGATCTGCGATTCAACATTGACTGAGCACTTGAGTTCTGGAATTGACTAGGAAGAGGATGAGGAACTCGAAATTGATTTGAAGCCACAGTGGGCCTTTGAGCCGGGAGTGGTAAGGATTGACGACCCTGCTGCTCTCAGTTCAACAAGCAACTAAGTAGTCAAATTTTCCAGTTAACAGAGAAAGAAGCAGTTGCATGAATGTCAAAAAGAATTGGATTAAGTAAACCTACCTGAGGATACAAGCGTTGCTGCATTGAAGCCGAACCCATCTGCGGTACCTGGACTGAATCATGAGATCTAGAGAACTGCTGCTGTCTTTCCGTGTTCCATGGGGCAGCTGAGGCCTGAGACACTGCCAAAGGACCAGTTTGGATCATGGTGCTCGCGGTATTTCTTGGTCTTTGAGGAACACTTCCAGGGGCCTGTGCTGGCAGTGCCTGTACTGCAATAGGTTGTCTGTTTACATGTTGGGCTGCTGAAACAACAGACCGACCATATTCATGGCTGCTCAATGAATTTCCAAACTGGGATGCTTGTAACTGCAAAGAACTTTGAGAAGATATTTCATTCTGGGGTCCAGAGGTTGCAACAAGAGCATTCCCAAGAAAAGCCCCAGCTTCACAATCGGGAGCAGGAGAATTGGCATCAGTAACCATTGGAGATACCAATACATTTGTAGATAAGGGCTCATGGACACCAACATTCTGTGCAGCCGACATAGGACTAGCTGATCCAAAGGTAGACAAATACATTCCTGTCCAAAAGCTATACTCAATTTGAGTAGAACAATTCTGATTGAGCAATGCATTTGTTTGATGGGGATTGGAGATCAAATTCTCAGTAATACCTTGGGCTTGAAAATTATCAGGAAAAACTTTCCTCTCATTGGCTTCGCCCATAATAACATCCAGCTCATCGTCGGCCTCAGTGAGATCCAGAATCCCCAGTGGAGAGTTTAAAGTGGTCCCAGAACCAGGCTCTTTAGGCCCACCATCCTGTTCTGCAACAGAGAATTTCTCCCGTTTCTTTTGAGCATGATCATCACTTTCCATGATTGCCGTCCATGATCCATCCGATGAGATGATGACATCGTTGACATTCTCTCCAACGTCTTTTAAAACCTGGTAAGTTAAAATAATGTTATATAAAAGCACAGGAGTTCAAACTCTAAGTAGAACAGAAGAAGACAAAACCTGCCTCGGCCATATTTTGATCAATCCGGATGTCAGTGAAGCAAACTTGATGATTACAATGCGGACAGCGCCAGGAGGGCCTCTTTGAATTTATGTCCAAGTAGTTGTCAAAATCAAAGCACTATAGGAGAGGAAGATAGTTTCACAATTAAACTCAAGAGAGAAGTAAAAGTGTTGAGAAAACGACTAAATCAGGCTTCTGATATGTTTCTAACTTGAATTTGTCATGGTGCTTTGCAAGAACTTTTGAAGTCCTTGGAGCTGTTATAGAAGCCTTACAAGGTCCAAACTACCTAGTTAGCACATATTTTGTGGTGTATCACAGAATGGGTGGTAAGTAGAAAAATTTTAAACAATCCAGCAAGTGAAAGCATACTTCAGCCCAAATCTTGAGCTTTACAGCAAAACCGCTCTTAACAAATTATCAGAAACTGTAGAGAAGTGAGTCAAAATCGTGGAAAGTATTTAATTTATTCAAATACATAGCAGCAATAGATGGTATACGACCCTCAAATGCATGAATAGACCTGAGCTACGCTTTATTTATATTGACCTACAACAAAGGGCACTGACCTGAAGATGTTTGCAAGTGTGTCCTTTGACAGGAGTTTTGATGCGCTTGAGGCTGTCAAGAGGATGCAATCATGATATGATAATCAAGCAAGAAGAAAACAAAAGCAAAACATGTGCTTGTGGCGCTTTTAATATTTTCACCTTCGGAATGGATATTAAAAAAAAATTGTTTGCATTTAACATGTAAAAGTTCAACATTTAATGTTGCTTTGACGTCTCAAGAGATTGAATTCACTTCAGCTCAAACAGAACTGAAATAATCCCTCGATCTAGTTATCCAGTGAAACCTACTACTGCCACTACTCACAGTTTTGGAAACTTTTCTTACACCAATTCTCTGCATCCTAAAGGATTGATGATTAGAAAAGAAATGAAAGAAATTTCTGGATTATTATATGATGATTTTTAAACTGTGCTGAAGCCATTATAGGAGATTATTCCGCCTCATGCTCCCAACAAGACTACTCCATGGCCAAAGATTTGATCAGTGAGCTCAATTACATCAATACTTTGTTTTGGGTAAAAATATTTATGGGTCCAATCCCTACCTATTCTCCTTGGACAGACGCTTTTAGCTCAAGGAAATAAGTACCTATTGAAAGAATTAGAAAAAGGAAGTACAGTTACCTGCTTTGTCTTACTCTAGTGCTTGAGAGGGGAAAACAGAAAATACACACACACTGAAGCTTCAGCAGAATAACCTAAATAACAATTGGAACTCATTCGGAAAAGGAAGGTTTTACAAGCAACAAATATGATCTCATACCTTATTGGACAATTGAGTGATATTCTTGATGGGCCCTCAATAATTTCAGAATCTAAATGAGATTAGATGGGAGATCAGAAAACATACTCAAGTTAGCTCACGCAGTATTATATATTATATTATTTGTTGCAAGAATCAACTAATATAGACCAACCCCCAAAGTAAAATTCAAAACTCTAAAGTGGGGAAAATATCAGTTTACGTTTCTCCTTGAAAGTCATTAACCGGACATACCTGGATCCACAACAGTAGCAGCAGGTTGCACATAGCCCTCAAGAACAAAATTTTCCATAGTTGACGACTCCGACATCAAAGCAACAACTATAACGTAGTTTCCTTAACAATGATAAAAGATGGAATTAATGCATCTTCATTTACTAGCAACAAGACAAAGGGATGTAAGCCATTAAAGCATGCGTTCAATCATACCATTGAACTGGCCCACAGCTTGAAGAAGATTTGACCCATACTTAAGGATGTGTGTTACAATACTTGGCATCTGAGGTCCAGTGTCCTATGAGAATAAACAGAATCAAGGGTAACTTACTAACTTGTCAAAGTTCACCATAAGTTCAACCAGATAGACCTGGAGAAAAAACTCAGAAGAGTCATCTTTAGAGCATACCATGAATAAATTAGTTCTCCGGTCCACTGCCTTACCGTTCAACAGGAAGCTACAAAGGTAAACACAAACTTTTCTGTACGCTTACTGAAATGTATTGCAGAATAATATCCTAAACTGGAATGGAGGGATGAAATAATCATACTTGACATCCTGGGGGCTTACGAGGCACGAAGGCGTCTCTATATTATCAGTCTGAGCAATAAATAGCCTCTGCAGGCAAAGGTTAACATTACAATGAGATCACCAATGCTTTTTTATAACAATAACCTGAGGTCTTTAACAGCTCATATTCTTTAGGATATACATATAAATATATACATAAATGCACGTAGAGGCAGATGATCCAAGAGAAGATGAGAACAATTGTAACTAGCAAGTAAGAGAATAGTGCCCTATATGTATGAAATCCATAATACAGAGTAACTAAAGAATTCTAATTTACATCCTAAAACTAAGTAAATAATTATACCAACGAACTAAAGAAAACCCCAATTTATGAATAATCACAGATTGCTCAAATAGCTTTTTTTTATCGGGGGTCAGTAGCTCGCTTGGGAAGCAGTTTCTTATCAAACCTCATTGATCATCCCCACTATGCAGTCAAACGTACATTGTAGCAAAATCACCTTCATTTGAACTTTCCTTAGCAACCCCAACCTATGAACTAAAGCCAACCAGAACACTCTTGAGCAAAGAACTTAAATTGGATATACTTATCCAAAAACCAATATCTCGATGGACACTGTACTCACAATTGAGAATACAAACTAATTGAAAATGATGGAAATGTTGAAACTAATATGAATGGTGTTTTGTCAAAAGAAGTAGAGGCAATAGCCACCTGACCAGCTAGAGAAACAGATGAACGCTTGTAACTCGATTATGTTTGAAGATCCAATTAAGGAAACCACAGAACAATAATTGTCTGATGAGGATTAAATAGAGTGAAAGTTCTTCCTTGTCATTGACTGTCGAGAAGACATCTCCATTTGAAGATGCCCAGAAAATTTTATACCATGAGGTGATGAACCATGGAAACCCAAAACACGTATAACTGCAGACAATAAGTCGCAACTTATGGACACCTAGTGGTCATTTTAAGCTGCATAAGTACCCCCCCCCCCCCCCACCCAAAAAAAAAGGAAAAAAAGAGTGCTTCATAACTAGCTTTTATGTGATCAATTACATCCCTTATATGCCCTTACCTCTCTAAATAAGTAATCATCTCGTACATCAACCTCGAAAGTGTTTGGCATTCAACCATAAGAGAAAATGAAAAGAAAAAGGATCTCCAAATCACACTTAATTGCAATGTGATAAGGAAGGTGAAGCCTTGCGCCTTCCACAGAGAAGATGCAGCAAGTATGCTTTCAAAAAATTCTTTTAAAAAGAATTTAAAAGAATCTTTTTTATGTTCACTGGGGTTTTTAAGCTATAAATCAGGGAAATATCTGATATGGACCGGGTCCATGTGGACCATGTAGTGCAGATTTGGCCACATCCCTGCAGAATGAGGAGAGAGAAGGAAATGCAGTGATGTGGCCAAATCTGGACCGCATGGTCCAATGGACCTGGTCCATGACAGAATAGACCATAAATCAGCTTAAAAGTTATCTAAGGTTCTACGGATGTTAAAAGTAGTCAAAAAAAATGATGAAATCGCCAAAATAAGAACATAGCAAATTTAGTATTCATATGCCCAAAGATGAAAATTTAGAAAGCTGAGGGACTCCATGCAGGAATTTATATATCAAATCCAAGTCATGAAAGAAGAGGCTTACAACTTTTTCATCAGGAGAATGTTTGAGCTGCTTCGATATTTGGAAGTCCCTCACATAAGCACCAAATCCAGGCTACGAGAACGAAGATGGATAAATTAGTTATCATTTCCTTAGCACTTGTCCGTGTTTCTCCTTTTCTTCTTACTAAATGAATTGGCAGTCAGAAAATTGGAAATAGATAGGGGATATTGTTGCCACCTTGACTTCAAGAAACATGAGTATCCGACCCATCTTCAACCTTGGATAGAATCTGCAGCAAGGACAGAAGCAAATGTTAACATTAGTGCAATCAATTACACTAGTGAGACACACTGATTCCTTACTGAGATATTCCAAGTACAATTGTCAGAGATTTCACAAAACTAGAACCATTGTCAGAGATTAACATTGAAAATGCAAGCAATTTTCCAGATGTTAATTTGCTCATACCATGATGAGCATAATATTTCACAACTAGATGTTCATCTTAAACAAAGATGGAAGAGTTCTAACCATAAATGATTAAGAGGAAAACACTAGCACATATGAACAGGATCTAAAATTTTGTTTTTTTTTCTTTTTTCAAAAAAAGGCCCGTCATTACTCTCAAGAACCCAAGAATGCAGATACATACTCATATGTTCCCACAATTTGATATCATCGCCAATTCCAAATATAATAAATCTTGAATGCTTGAACTTTCGCACATTTCCAATGTGAAATCTTTTCTTGCAAAACTCTTTTTTGTTGAAATAAACTTCTCACCTTGTCATAATCGTTGAAATAGTGCTCTGGGAACTGCTTGAATCAGTATTGAAATCCATTGAGGAGCAGAAGCGATTTTCAATCTTAACATGTTTCATAAATTAGAAAGTCGGTATAATGTGAATTCCATATATTATAAAGCAAAGATAAGTATAAAGAAAACAGGGAATTGCTTATCGACCTGATTTGCAAGACCACAGAGCTCTTCAGAATCTTTATCTGAAAACCATCTGCTTTCACAGGCATTCTACCACAGAAAGAACTAGGTTAGTGAAAGATTGAATCGGTGTTGGAAATTCAATTTTCATAATTTTAGGGCATTCATGGAACTCCTTACTGTAAGTAAACATATTTTCCAATTTAAAAACAAAATCCAAAAATAAAAATGGATAACCGAAGAAAATCGTAGAAAGCTCGGGAGGAAAATATGTGTATTATTTGTTTTATTTCAATATTCGCCAACACATAATGACTTCTTCGTACAGGAACAGAAAGGGGGAAGCCGGAGGAGGTAGGGAAGATGCACCTAGTACTAATTAAGATACAAGAGGCAAACGCAGTTTTTCTTATCGTGGGACAGTGTAGAATTTAAACAAGATGATGCTATCTGTAAGGTGACATGTAGTTGGTTAAAGTGTTATAAACCAACAAAACAATTCAAAGGTAAATAGGTTGATGGCGAGGTAACAAGCTGGCAATCAGAAGTCTCATGTTGCTGAGACTTCTGTGCTGAAATTCTTTATATAATGATTCGATCAAGATCAACCTGGACTCTTTTGGACAAAGTACCTTAGAAGAACCTATTTTTTTCAACTGTTTCTTCTCATTTTCTGCTTGGTATTTGCAGAAAACCAGTGACAAACTTGTTTTCGTTGGATTGTTGAATTACCACCTAATTTAAAGCCCAAGCTATCAGACAGAGCTGATCTTTGTGCATTTAACATGAGGGTTACAATGTATACATTAACATATTCCCCCACGTATGGGCCAAACACAATTTTACTTCTAGTCTCAAGACTCTCAACAAGTACACACTCAATACTTTTCCCTAAATGCATAATCTGGAGCATCGGGATTTGTACACAACACCTCTGAGTCTAGTATCATGTTAAATCACCAAACATCTGACAGCTTGAACTGTTAGACAGGAATAAAATTTATAAATTTAACAGGTATTATGTCAAAGACCTGAGCCTAGAATTTATGAAGTAACTTTCTCTGTTCATTGTTAAATGTTATCCTGTCCAATAGCAGTTCCGCTCCCCCCCCCCCCCTCCCAATTATAACCTATTTGTACTGGAACCTGAGCCTCTTTCATTTGCTCGTTCATGCACCACCACAACTCTTCTCCCACCTGAAGAACAAGAAGACCAGCGCATAGAGCAGTCTGCTAATCTTTCACAGGATTAGATTCTCTTCTCATATGATAACATTTTTAATCCAGTAAAACTAACATATGGTAAAATAACAGGGGAAAATCTCCATTCACCTTGGTATTCAGTTCCTTCAAGGGAAATCATACGTAAAATGAAAATTTATGATGATTGACAATAAGAAGCAACTAGTTTTTATACTACACTCCGCCAATGACGCTTCCTATGATGAGAAAAACTGGTGGGTCTAAGAATTACCTTGACAGATATCATTAGAACCATGAAAGCTGCTAGCAGTAGGGGGTCATTTCGGCTTTGGCATACCTGTACAAAGAGCTGTCATGAAAAGATTAGCAGCCCAAGAAGGGCTGTTCCATTAATTTGTCACTCGATTAATGCGTTTAACATTCTACACAGGGGAAAAGTCTGAAGCCATGCAATATGAGATGTTAAACTAACGATATTTATAATTGTGGACAGAACTGCACATAATACTCCAAGAGGATTCAGTCAAGGGAACATATTTACGCATAAGAACATGAAGGACAAGAATGCACAGAAAGGACATAATTTATAATTTACGCACCCACGGACCCACTACAGTTCCTTGGTGCTGTAACTATAGCCTAATTCACTTGACTAACTATTAGATGAAAGTATCACAGAAAGGAGGGTTGCTGCTAAAGCTATTTTTGCATGAATCAAGAATAAAACTTAAAGAGCCTTAGAGCAATCACCCTTGCCTACTCACTGAGGTGTCCATGACCATAAGTCTACAGCAATCTCATTCCAGCTAATATAAGAGGTACTTTTAGCACCAAGTTAAAACAAGAAAAAATCTTATGCACATGTTAGATTAACTTCTTACACCATCAAAACATGTAACCAACATGAAATTTCATTCTATTTAAATTTTTCAATGAACATAAATAACAAATGGAAAGGCATGCAAAGGTCAAATCATCAAATCAGGGACAGTAGTAAGTACTCATAGAATTCTGAAGTGTGAAAGACGTCGTGAACTTTGAACAAAGAAATGCATCTAAAGCAACTATCACTAAGACACACATTAAGGAATAGCATGAGCATCTTCTTCCTTTGTGATGAGAAACATTCTTTATGAAAAAAAGATAGAAAAGAGTACTTGTCCACTTTATAGTTGTTAACAAGCGATAAAAGATAAAACTCTTATAACAGATGTTAGTGTCTAGGAATCACCACTCAGTATCGGCAATAAAAACGGCACATTTAGAAAAATGTTGCATATCTAGCCAAGGAGTACTCCACACTTAATCAAGTAACCCCACAGGTAGGTACGTAAAGTAAGGAAGAAAAAAGAAATAAAAGACTTGACAACTATGTAGTCTGTTAAGAAAGAAACCTGCTTCAATAGCAAAGGCAACTCTTGGGCCCTTGTTGGAGTCTCCTGGTTTGCCACTGCAAAGTCTACTCCTCTGCATTTCATAAAAGCATCCAGTAAAGAGCAAGCATGATACATAGATACCTAGTCCTTAAATAGGTGGCATCATTAATACAAGCAGCAAATAATCAGAACTACAACTATTGCTCTCATATCTAAAACCATCCGTCTACTGTGATTAACTAATGAAAGTTACATATATTACAGGTACATGGAAATAATAACTTAAAGAAGGTTTTCTTGATATGTTAATTGCTCAAGACTATCAATGAAAAAGAAATTAAAAATAAAAAGAACAAGATATGTTAACATTTTCTTCTTTTCTTCAATTGAATCCAATATACAATAGGGAAAGACTAACCTATGACTTAAGAAGGGTTCCTAAACAATAAATTACCACCTTAATTATTATTACAAACTCAATCCAATACATACAGTAAAAAATGGCTAAAACCTTTTGTCTAACATACAAACTTTCCATGATATTCTCTCTGGCGACATCCAATGGAATGAGAAATATGTTCCATATGAGATAAAATATATACATTCTTCAAATAGGGGGTGGGGGAAAGAAATTATTCTGCTATTTTGAAGAAATGTTTCTTTTGTCCAGGAGAAACATTGGTCTTTGCAAAAAGCATAGGCCCGAGCTGGACATGTAATGTTAGCCATTGTTTGAACCCTGATATCATTGGTGTAAATTGTATATATCCAACAAAAAGGAAAACTTGTTCAATTTTGCACCACAAAGTTTTTCCTTTAAAGCAAACAAATAAATTTAACAACTTCAACTCAAATCCACAGCAGCTACTCCTAAAACCAGCCGAGAAAACAGCAAAATAAGTTAAACTGCAAGCTTAATTTCACCCCCAAAACTTGGCAAACAAAGAACTATAGACCATTAAAAAAACACACATTCTAGACAGAAATACACATGTCTAATAAATACACTAACAAACAAACATCCATAATATAGTTGTACACAATAAACTGCAGCTCAATTTCACCAAAACTTGCCAAACAAATAACCATTGACCATTAAAAACACATATTATAGACAGAAAAACAGAAAAACAGCAAAATGTGATTTTGACATGTTTAATGACACACAGGGTCCTTTGTAACACTCTATGTACCTAATTATAACCTTGTTCACACCTAGGGTTTATCTTGTTTAGTGTAGGATATATGAACAAAAAAAATCATAAGTAGAGTTTTACAGAGGATCCGAACAGGTTTAATGACTATTGAATACACAAACAAACATTAGTTGTACAAAGTTCTATAAAAGGGAGAACAAGAAGTAGCAAAAAATGGAGAAAATTAAAACCTAACTACTATAATAATAGAACTATGGACCATTAAAAACTCACATATTTTAGACAGTTAAGTGTGATTTTCACATGTTTAATTTGTACAAAAATACTAGAAGCACATATCAAGCCGTAAGACGAGAAAGATGAAAACCCTTACTACAATAACAGAACTATGGACCATTAATTATTAAAAACACACATTCTATAAGCACAGCTCGTCTAATCAACATGTTGGGAGAAAAAAGCACAATCTAGAAAGAAATACAGAAAATTGTAATTTTCACATGTTAAATTATGTACAAAAAAAATACTATAAAAAGGAGGGGAAAAAAGAGAGACCTGGCCAGGGAAAGGCAGAGATTAAAGAACTCCATGGAATCGAATTTAGATTCCTTCAATTGAAAAGAAAATCGATCGAGAACAGCAGCGATACGATAAGCATTAACTTGAGAAGAATTATTAAATTGAAAATCCTTCTTTCTACTACTACTACTACCACCGTTGTTGCTGTTGATCGTGAGATCAGTTCCGGTGACCGGAGCAGGAACAGAAGGAGATATAGCCGTTGTTCCGGACATTAAATAGTAAATTCTTTCAGATCTAGAAGCTTCTTCTCCTTCCACACTCTCTCCCCCACTCCCCCTTTCCTTCTCCCTCTCTCCACTTTTTCAGTTCTCCTTCCCTGATGGGTTCTCGAAATTAAGGAAAATTTGCGTCCTGGGTCCAAAAACAATTTAATTTTTTGAAGGATGGTCCAAAAACTATATTTTTACACTGATCAATCCAAAAACAATTTACAATTGGTGGAGTCAATCCTTCCGTCAAAAAGTGCCCTGGTCTACTGTTAATTTAAATTTGGGAAATTGGCGAAATAAGTACTCAAACAATATGCGTTTGGCGATAATGGTCCCCGTTTTATTTTATTTTTTTGTTTTTAGGAGCATAAACAATTTGCGTTTAGCTTAAAATGGTCCCTTCAGTCAATCCCGAGTTAATGTCAATCATTAGTCAGCCAAAAAAATAAATGAAAAATAGCAAAATTAAAGGGTATTTTTGGGAAAAAAATCTATGGGAAATTGGCGAAATAAGTACTTCAAACAATATGCGTTTGGCGATAATGGTCCCCGTTTTATTTTGTTTTGTTTTTAGGAACATAAACAATTTGCGTTTAGCTAAAATGGTCACTTCAGTCCATCCCACTAACAACCACCATGCGGCTCCAAAGCAAAAAACAAGATCAAATGCAAAATTTGTTATCTTCTTCAAGAAGACTAGCCATGAACTTCAAGAACATCCAAGAAATCCGAAAATTCTCCCATCTCAGATCATGGATTTTCTTAGATATATACGTTCTCCAAGTTCCCGATAGACCAGAAATGGCAAAAAAAATTCCCGATCCGTTTGAAAATAATGATTACCATAGAAATGGATTTATGATGTTTGAAAGAAATCCACCATAAATACACTACCTTTACTTCGGATTAGTGAAGAAAAATTCACTTTATGAACACTGATGAAGAAACCTTCTCACCATCACCAACCATCACCATCTCCGTTAATCACCACCATCTCTGACCAACACTTCAGAAATCAAGAAAATGAAATGGGTTTACGTATCAAAATTCCTCTTTTTTCCCTTTCCTGAAAGAATTTATTTTTACTTTCTGTAAGTTATCAAAATGTTTTGTGTTGCTTTGTTGAATGTAATTTGTATTGGGTTTGATTTGTATAATTGAATATCATGTTTTGAGGTTGAAGATCATTAGATGTTTTTGATTTGTATAATTGAATATCTTGTTTTATGTCATGACGTAGGGGATTGAGAATTAGGGGGGTTAATTTTGGAGGGTCCTTCTTGCTCACTCTATTTTTATTTTTACTGAAGTGTGGATTTATGGTTTTTGCGAAGTGTGAATTCATGGGTTCTATTCATCATGATTCATGGGTTCCATTCTTTGATTGCTAGAGGCAGAGGACTTTTCTGGCCTTTTCGGAGATCAATGGTATGGAAATGTTGGCGGAGGTGGTGGTGCTACGGGGTAGTGGTTGGGGATGGGGGAAGGGAGTTTGGGCGGCGGTGGCAGTAAATGTGGGGGTGAAAAAGGGTTTTTTTTTTTTTTTTTATAAGAATTTTTAAAATTGGATTTATGATGTATGGTGGTAGTGGTGGCAGCGGGGGAGTGGTGGAGGAGGGGTGGATGATGTTTGGTGGGTGGAGATGAAGGTTTGGATGGTGGAGAATGTGGTTTTGTGGCTGGTGGAAGGAGTGGGATGGAGATGGTGGTTCTACTTGAAAGAAGGAGATGGGGGTTTGGTGGGGGTGGAGAAGGTGGAGAAGGTGGTTTTACTTGAAAGAAGGAGATGGTGGAGATGGTGGAGATGGAGGTTTGGTAGTGGTGGTGGCACCGGGAGGTTTGGTAGTGGTAGTGGTAGTGGTGGTTCTATTTCTTAGGGTGAAATTCCCAAATTAGCCCCGGTTCCTAAAAAGGGTTTTTAAAAAAAAAAAAATTAATTTTTACCGTAACTGGGATAGACGGAAAGACCATTTTAACCAAACGCAAATTGTTTATGTTCCTAAAAACAAAAAAAAATAAAACGGGGACCATTATCGCCAAACGCATATTGTTTGAGTACTTATTTCGCCAATTTCCCTTTAAATTTTGAAGTTAGTCAACTATGTTTGGCTGATGGGTATTTTTGGAAATTTGCAATGATAGACCCGGACCCATTTTAAACCCAGCACACCCGACCCATATTGACCCGACCCGACCCCAACAACATCACTCCACCCTACTCCACCCCACCCTATCATTTCCTTCTGCATCTCCACCTTTTCCCACCCTCCTCCATCTTCACCGTCCTACACCGCTACCCACCACCACCTTCAATCAGATATCTTTTTCACCAAATTTTCAATTTAATCACATATCTCCCATAAACTCAAATACACAACTCTACAACTCAAACCCCCTACCCTCCATGACCGCCACCCAAGCCTTCTTCTTCAACCTCCATGACCCCGCCGCCACCCGCCACCACCTTCAATCAGATATCCTTTTCACCAAATTCACCAAATTTTCAATTTAATCACATATCTCCCATAAACTCAAATTATAGAAAATAAAGAACGAACCAAATAATCAGGCAACTGGGCTCCGTTGCCTTTGAGTTCGGCATCAAAATCATCCACTTTTTCACAATTCCGACCCAATTCAGTAATATATTCTGCTAATACTTTGTCGGAAATTCCTAAATTAGATTCGAGTTCTGTACATACCTTTGATATGAGTGAAAGATATTCCAATTGCTTGAATCCGTTGTACAAATGCATAGATCTAGACAAATCCCAACAAATCCATTGTATACCATTGTATACAAAAGAAGTAGAAGGGATTTTTTTCTTTTTTCTGCAGAAGAACATGATTTTAGAACATGATCTTTTTTCTTTTTTCCAGTGGGATAGGGTGCTTTGGTTGCGTCGGGTAGCTGGGGGTGGCGTGGGGGAGGTTTTTATTTCTTTTATTATTATTATTTGAGAGAGGGAGGTTTTTATTTCTGGGGTCGGGTCAATACGGGTCGGGTCGGGTCAATATAGGTCGGGTGTGTTGGGTTTAAAATGGGTCCGGTCTATCATTGCAAATTTCCAAAAATACCCATCAGCCAAACATAGTTGACTAACTTCAAATTTTAAATTAACAGTTGACCAGGCCACTTTTTGACGGAAGGATTGACTCCACCAATTGTAAATTGTTTTTGGATTGACCAGTGTAAAAACATAGTTTTTGGATCATCCTTCAAAAAATTAAATTGTTTTTGGACCCAGGACGCAAATTTTCCCGAAATTAAAGAGAGAACATTTTTTTGTTTTGGTAAATTGTGAATTTGTCCCTAAACAATTTCTATATTGATATAAGGTCCTTAAACATTTTTTTTAATTATTTATCTTAAAACAATTTTCATTTTGTACCTAAGGTCCTTCCGTCCAAAAATTGACGGTCAACTAAAATTGAGTCACTCTAATAGTTTTTTGGGGGCATTTATGTAAATTACATTAAAAATATCATCTTCCTCAACCTTAATCCCCCACCCCCACAACCTCCGAAACCTTTCCACCCCACATCTTTTATTCTTCTTCATAATCTTTGCACCTACCCCACCCAACCCCCTCCCGCCACCCCCCGAAATCCTTGTCAACTAAACTAATGTTGAATGTTCAAGCAATTCTTAACACAGAGCCTAAACTCAAATGAAGATTGACCACCAATCAGCACACCAAAATACAAACTTACTAAATGATATATCATTTATTGTAATTTGCGGTTTTGATACAAAAAATTATAATTTAGTTGTTATCAGAATTTCTGAACTTCCCTTTAATTTACCTCCAAAAAAACAAAGTTCTCCCAAAACTCCATTGCTTTCATTGCAGAGTAAATTAATTGAACTTTCATTGCTTTCAACTGCCAATCCCAATTCCTCATTTGCATGATCATATCAGTTTTTTCGACTGCTGACTCAGATTCCTCCCATCCCTCCATGGATTTCTCTTCAACTACCAAAAGAGCCTCATAGTAATATTCTCTTGGTTCTTTTCCCCTTCTTCAACAAACTTTTCCCTTTCAATAAATTCGTCTCCACAACCTCCACATTTCATATATAAGCAAAACCCACATTCTCCCTCTTCCTCTTCTTCTTTACTTTCTTGCCCTCCCTCACCCTCCGGATCGCCGACAGACACGTCTTCTTTGATTTCCATGTCTGCCGGTGTTTCTTCTTCTAATGAGCATTGATCGTCGGAGTACTTGTGAAATTAATGGAATGATAGGTTTTAGGTGGGGGTGGGGACCTGAGATGGGGGTGAGGATGAGGGTAAGGGTATTGTATTAGCAATCTATCAAAAATGCCCTTTAACTTCTTGGTTTGACCTGATCAAAATTTGAATTTCACAGTTGACTGACAATTTTTTAGACGGAAGGATCTTAGGTACAAAATATAAATTGTTTATGATGAAATAATTAAAAAAATAATGTTTAAGAACCTTATATCAATCTCGAAATTGCTTAGGGGGCAAAATTCACCAATTTGCCTTTTATTTTTTAGGGGAAAAAAGGAAAAATTTATACTGCATTACTGCGGGTATTTTTTCCCTTAATTATAAGTCGATTAATTCTTCTTAATGTTTACTTTTTTCTTTTTAATTCTTAAAAGGTTACAAGTAATGTCAATATCTTCTTTGCTTTTTCCCCCTTAATAATAAGTCTGTTAATTTTTTTGTGTTTTTTTTTTTAATTCTTAAAAAGGTTACAAGTAATGTCAATATGTTTTTCATTTTTTCACCCTTAATAATAAGTCTGTTAATTTTTTTGTGTGTTTTCATTTTTTCTTCTTTTTTTAATTGTTTTAGAAAAAAAATTGCCGGACTCTGTATTTTTTAGTGTACTTTGTAGAACAAAATGTTAAAAACAATTCAAAAAGAATTCTTCAACAGCAAAAACATTCTTAATCTTCATAAATTTCGTACTGTGTTCTCATATATTTGCAAAACTTTAAACAATGTGATGTCAAATTGGTGCACTTTTAGAAAACTTATTTAACTCTACTAATAAGATTTATTTTTATTAACAAAACAAAATGTGATATCAAACATTTCCGGGCTGTATTTTTTTGTTTGAGCTTCTAAATGAGAAAATAATAAAGGTGAAAATAGAACTTCTAATTGAATATTTTTATTTTAGCGTCTAATGAATATGATATCGGTAATTTATAATTTTAGTTGTTTGTGAAAAAACATATGAATATCAAATCTAAAACTTCGAATTTTTTCGAAATTTTATATTTCATTCCAATACAAATCACCATCCAATATCAAGTCTCGTTTGGTATAATAAAAATTTATAAATAAAATTCAAAATGTTTGAAATAAATCTCATAATTCTATCATCTGATGATCAATCAAATTAAAAAATAAATAAATAAATAACAAAAACCAAGCATTTGACCAAAAGAGAATAATTCATCAACATCTAATTCAAGGTACACAAGCAAATCAATAATCCTCTAAACCAAATATTCCCCATAATCATCCACCAAACATTCCATTTGCTTCCAAGTAAATATAGGATGAGCTTCTGTATAAGAAACAATATGCACCCTTAAACTACTTTTCAATAAAAATAAGTTTATAATCATCATTTGCATTTGCATTTGCATTTGAATGCAGATGATGAAGAGAGATCCCATGTTACGACACCACGCAGCAGCAGCTTCTTGTTGCGATAATTCTCCACGTAGAAAGAGCAATGGAAACTTGACAGCAAAATGATCCCTCCACCAGAAGAAAGCAGTTTAGATGAGAGCGCGCAAACAGAATTTTCGATATGCAGTAATCTTAAGCATCTTCCAGTAAGATCAGTAGATTGTTAACCTTTTCCACCCTGAAAGAAGTATCAACAGAGCAGAAATCAGGAATCAGCAGAACCACTAAATGGATTTCAAAAGATGCGAACTTACCACATTAAGTCCGACTTAATCATAATAACAAAATAAACTTTTACAAACATTTTAAAGCTAAATCTCAAGAAAACTATCAAGATGAATATCGTAAACTTACCACATTAAAGTCTGTTAAAAATGGACTTGGGCCTAACTCAATTCCTCAAAAGGTACCTCAAGAGGTGAGGATTGCCCAAGCCTTATATATTGCAAATATGCTTATAAGCTAGCCGATGCGGGATTTTTAACACACTCCCACACGGCCAGGGCTGGACATCTGGACCGTGAACATCAATGGGCTCAACAACGGACTAGGTAGCTCTGATACCATGTTAAAAATGGACTTGGGCCTAACTCAATCCCTCAAAAGGTACCTCAAGAGGGGGAGGATTGGCCAAGCCTTATATATTGCAAATATGCTTACCAACTAGCTAGCCGATGTGGAATCTTTAACAAAGACCTTTAAGTGTTGATCTTCTCAAAATAAATGTATATTACCTTGTGAGGTGGTGTACCAGGTCTTGAATTGTTACCAAATCCAAATTTTCCTTTCTTCTCTGTAGCCTTCAGTATTTGAAAGGAACAGGTTAATGTGTCATCTACACTCATCATTGCACCTGCATTGTCAAACTCACCACAGTAATTTGGTGCAGAGAATATGGTGACCAGTTGCCGTTTCGCAAAGAACTCATACCCTTCTTCGACAACCTAACAATTTATGGAGCAATTATCAAATGGAAAAAGAAAAAAAAGTACAATACCTCGCTCAATTAAAACTTTTACGGAGAGTTTGAGGGAAAGGAAATACAAGCATTGGATATTCAATGCATGAGATCACAAATTTTCTTCTATTTTTCATTACCTGGTGAGCTCGGCAGATAAGATCAAGATCATGCTTCTCAAGGAATGCAGTAACTACATCAGCTCCAAATGTATATGAAACACCTCGATCATTCTCACCCCATCCTTCTGAATCTCTTTCGGGATCAGCCCATAACAAATCGCAGAGAAGGCCCTGGTCTGGCACATCAACAGGACGTGCGATGTTCCTTATCTGATCCAAGTTCTTCAAGTCAGGGGATATTCCCCCATGCATACAGAGAATTTTCTCATCAATGAGAGCAGCAACAGGCAGACAGTTAAAGCATTCTGTAAATGTCTTCCAAATACGGACATTGAACCTTCTTTTGCATTCATCAAAGAATCCATAGATGCGATTTATCGAAGCACATTCATGGTTGCCTCTAAGAAGAAAAAAATTCTCCTTGTATTTTATCTTGTACGCAAGCAGAAGGCATATTGTTTCTATGCACTGCTTACCACGATCAACATAGTCCCCTAAAAATAAATAATTGGCTTCCGGTGGATAACCGCCATACTCGAACAGCCGCAGAAGATCAGAATACTGACCATGAATATCTCCTACAAGAAGCATGCACCCCGAAATTAACTAACTTGGATTATACCCGAGAGTAATATGGATAACTGGAGTTCAACTGTAACTGCAATTAATGACTAAAGCAGAACACTGCAAAGAAAACCATGGAAAGAAAACTTAAACCTAGAGTATCCTTTGCTTTCTTTTACCAGTCTGTTTTATATGATACCCTAAATTATGACCATGGTCTTCGTAACCAAATACCTCACTCATTTTCAAGTGATGTATTACTGCAAGTCCATAACCAGCTTCGCGTGCATATCGGTTTCCCAAAAAGGCTTTCATGTTTCTCCCGTTTGTCGAATTCAGAACATGAAAAAGAAATATAATTCTCTAGGCAACAATCCCAAGAAAGCATGCCAAATAAAACTTGTATAACTAAAAATTACATTTGCTAAAGCAACTTTTCAATGTTACTCCACAACCCTGTCATAACTTCCCCGGAAATCTACCAATTCAAAGTTTAAAGTTTTTAAGACGAGTCAATTGAGTACCATTCACCCAGAGAGCATTTTTCTCAACTTTTCAATAGAACCTATAACATCTACAAAACGAAATTTTTAGTTGCATCTATGAAACACACTTAAATTTAAATCCATATCAATATGAGAGCAAGAATATTAAAAACATCACTATTTATCTTTCCCGGAGCATGCTATCCATTTACCATTCATATCCACATTTAATACAAATCAGCAACATATTCAAACTAAGTAAGCCCATTTCAATATATAGAGAGACAATCAACTCCGGATCTTCTAGTACATCTTCCACCAGTACACTATCTACTACACCAATGAAAATACTCCACCTATAAGGATATGCTTAGTGCAAACTCATGAATTCACTTTAGTACATACTACAAGCAGAGCAATTTCACCGGTGTATTAGATAGTGTACTAAAAGATGCACTACAAAATTGTCGATTTTGTTCAGCACAAACTCTTCTACCATATAAACCCACCACAAAAAAAATTAAAATTTTGAAAAAAGAAAAAAATAAGGTACAAACCCAGAAAATTAATTAATTTTTTACCACAAATTTTAATAGGCGCTTCAAGCTCAAGAAGATTAGGTTGACTGAGAAAAATCTCCTTTGAAGCGGCACAGAGCTGTCGTATTTCGGCCTCCGTTAGCTGAACCTGCTTCGGTACCCTTCCATTTTTAGCCTCCAATAGCCTCTTTATTATATCATCAACCAACCCTTCTTCCATTTCACTCCAAAATAAACAAAACTTTGTGGAACTCTCTCTTTCAACAGTTTCTACTCTTTGTTTGAACTTTTGGGAGGTCAATGGACGGCGTTAGATGCAGAGGTGGTGCTGGCGGTAGGCAGTGGGGGGACCGGGGGAGGAATGGAGATATTTAGCAGTGTATATAAGCGAGATTTTTTGAAGTTAACCCTGAAAAGATTTCTTCCCCTAACCCTATCTGAAAATAATACTGAATTGATGGATCATGTGGTTTGCACGTGTTTAGTTTACCTCCAAAAGTCAACCGTTGGATGCTACCTGGTCCCTGTTCAACTGCCTAGATCTGGAGAGAGAAAAGTTGCGGTTGGACTTAAAATATTAAAAAAAAAAAATTCTCTCTCCAGATCTGGACCGTTAAAAAATCTCATTCGACGGTTTGTAGCTTGTCCCGCATGTGCGAAACAAAAAGTTGTCCCGCATAGGAGCCCTGGTCCCGGGTTGTTTTTTTTTTTTTTTGGGTAAAAAAAGAAAGTTTTGGTGGGTTCGACTCCGGTCACCACTACGATTCATGACAGGTCATAAGGACCATAAGTCGCTTACAATGATACTTACAAATCACCCACCAAAACAAGTTGGCTTAGTTGGTTAATACGGTTCGGGTGGAGAGACAGAGAGACAGAGCACTTTGCAAAGGAAAGACTCAAAGGAGGTACTTCTACTTGTGTTAGAAGGTTATGACAAATATGTAAATTTAAATTGAAAAATATGCACGAATGCTATAGATTTGAGGAAGAGACACAGGCAAGTCAAAGGATCTCTTACCATATTAACTCAAGACTTGCCAGTTCACCATATTAGTAAATACTCACTCTGATTCAAAATATAAGTCTTTTTAAAAAAAAAAATTGTTGTAAAATATAAGTATGTTTACAAAAATTGTGCACTTATTGACTAATTTACCCCTACATCATTTTCTTCCTATTTTTATTTTGGTCAAAGTGTGTAATTCCCATACAACTCTCTATTAATTCTTTGTTCTTGAAACTTATGGCTCCACTTGGATTGGATTTTGGTTTGGGTTTGGGTTTGAGTTTGAGTTTTGGTGGGAGAAGCTAAAAAGTGGGCGGAAAAAATTCAAATTCAAATTTTTTTCTTCAAATAATCGTTCAATTCCAAAATTTTGGCCTCTAAAATTGGCGCGAGATGTTCAAATTCCAAATTTTTGAGGCCAAAATTTGGAATTGAACGATTATTTGAGAAAAAAATTTGAATTTGAATTTTTCCCGCCCACTTTTTAAAAACTCAAACCCAAACCCAATCCAAATAGAACCTATACATCCATTACAAGTCTCAAGATTAGGGGTATTTTAGTCATTATGATTAGTATATTAATTTGTTTGAAAACTCTTTTATATTTTGAATCGGAAGGTATAAGAAACAATTTTGACCGTTCTAGGCCGTTAAATAAAAAAAATTCAACGGTCCAAGATTTTTTTGAAGGACACCTGTTGTGATTTTCAGACACTTATTGCGTAAGATAGATATTACATACCTAAAGAAAATTTGTTTATATCGAGAAAACATTTGTTACATCCTTAAAACATATGTCTGTAACAAAAGAATACATGTTGCATAGATTTAATATGCACCTATCTAAAAATATATAATATTTGTCCAAAATATATAACATATGTACTAAAAAAATGTACAACACTATAGTCCTGATGCCGGTGAGAGTGCTAGCAAATATGTTGGAAAATTGTAGGAGAAAGTTTTGGCCCAAGTGCAAGTAGATTTTATATAAACTTTTGGCCCAAGTGAGCCAATTACGCAGCAAGTATTAGAACCTGTTATTTGCCCGTAAGAGAGAAGCCGAGGTATTATATTGAGATCTAACGGGCCCAAAGTATTGGACCAGCCTTGATATCAGACTGAACAAGTCAATTATTACAACATCTGATCCAAAAATTTATATATGTATAGAAATGAGGATATATACGGGGACATACGATTTTCATTCGTTGTTGACAAAGTTCCATCATATTCTCACATAAAAACCTTTGAGTCTTTATGTTACGCTCACGACAGCTTTTCTAAATCGGGACAAATTTCACTTCCGATCTCTTAAATGTATTTTTGTCGAATATCTAATAAGTTAGAAGGGATGAAAAGTTTATGATTTACGTACCAAACAAATTTTTGTGTCACAAGGTGTCCATTTTTTCGAAAATAATTTTCCATTTAAAGCCACACCATCGCAATCCCCAAAAAAATCCATTGTCAACTGCTCATGACAATAGCTGTAATATGTCCTTCCCAATTTTAAATTATTTAGACTTTGAGATCCTCTAATATATTTTTTAGCATATTATTTATTGCACTAATTAAGTTATAACATGTAAAGTAATGTAATTAGTTAAAGTCCACAAATTTACTTTATTCAAATAATATTGCTACTTATAAAATAATGTTATTAGCGTATTAAAGTGAATAGGCTGATTGGAATCTTTGTGCCATAGTTAATTTGCACTCCGGCTCCTATACTGAACAAGAATTTTTCAGTATAGTGAATTGTTCAGAATATGCGGGCCAAGTTGTCAGCCATTGAATTTTGTATTTTTGATCCAACGACTGTATCAAAGCAGGGGTATTTAGGGATAAACTTTGAACACTTTTTTTTTTTTTGCTGGAAAATGAAATTTTAAATTCCCCTTTTCTCTTTCTTACTTTTAATTTGAAGAAGATAAATGAGGATCCCTAAAATATCTCCCATTTCAAATTGAAGTGTTCGTAATAACGTAATACGTGTGTTCACTAATCGACAATACGTCATTCATCTGCACAAAAACACATGTTCATTAATCACAAATATACAAGAACATGTGTCACTGCACAAAAACATGTGCTCACAATATACAAGAACATGTGTTCTTGTAGAAAGGTGCATTTTTGTCTTTTCTGCCGTCACCTCGGTAACCGTGACAGTTGCGTGTTCCCCCCTTTTTTTATTAAGGAAAATTACATATATACCCTTTTAACCCTCTTTTAAATCGCAGCCGTCGATCCATCTAAAAAATAAAATCAACAGCCCTCGACGTGATCCGCACGTGCGAAATTTTAGTTGTTCCGCACAGGAGCCGGACGGGTTAAGTCTATATGGATTCTTTTTGTTTGTGGATCATAAGTTTTAGGATGTTATTTTTATTAGATGTCTTTATGTGTCATAATCAGTGCAATTTTGATAAGTAATAATTTACACTATACAGCTATTTCAAATTTGTGATCAGAAAATTAATACTCGATTCAGGATAAAAGGTTTTTGATTTATTTGTAGAAGAAATTAAAAGGTCAAAAGAATTTTCTTGAGATATTTTGTCATGGTGGCGGCTAAATTTAAAAACTTTACGAGGACCAAGTCCAATTCTTTCCTTTTGTCTTCAACTAACGGCACAATATTACATTTTAAGTATAAATTCTGACTTAGAATGGCAGAAGGTGGAAGTTTCAAATCCTCAGACGGGGGAACAAAATTCTCACATTTTGACTTTGAAGAGAAATTTCTTAAAACATGATCAACCCAAATTAATAATAAATAATTAATGCAAATTAACCAAACAAAATTCAAATTCTTGAACTGGCTTAATTCTCCACGAGGGCTTGAATTATTCCAGATAATAAAAACCAGCCACCGATCATAGTTGAAACAAATATCTTGGGACAAAAAAAAAAAAAAAGGGTTTGTTTTTAATTTCAATATGCGTGTTGTTCAAGGTTTAGATAATTTTCGGGAAAATTATATGGTGGAGCCGCCCTTGTGAGACTGACCCCACAACCTCTTACATGAATTGGGGCGGGGTTTACCTTGTAATTAAGTAGACACTGTTTTAACTCATGTGAGAGGGACGTGTGGTCAGTCCCACAAAGACGGCTCCATGCCAAATTGACCCCAAATTTTGGTCAAATGTCCGAACTTAGAACCTCCTCGACAACCTTAGAATGCATGTGCTTTCTTCATAAATTTTTTTCGAGGACCAAATAGGCCCTTTGAAATTGTTAAGTTATGGCGAGTAAATTGCAATAAATTTTTGTGATCTTGAATATTCCCTCTTTCTCAATATAATGGTCATAGTTGTATTCTTTTTCCATGAGAATTGAAGTTTTACTAAATTTTGTAGGAAAACGTGATATTTTTCTTCACTGAAAGACAGAAAATTAATAAACTGGACTTGGGAGTCTTAACTTTTAACATAAATAACAACATCTTTGAATAATTAATTGAAGCGAAGGAAGGTATTAAGAAAATTAGTACAACATTCAATCCGTTATATTCAAATATTTTATTAGAAAAGAGGTAAATCCTAACTGATTTTCTTTAGTCTCGTCTTAATTATTTTGGGGATCTTTGCTAAACTTCAAAAGAGGGGTCGGAGGCATGCGTTAATTAAGATATAGTAGACTACATATTATAATTTAAGTATATCAAAATCTAAAATCCTATTTAAAATGAGGAACCTTAGAGGAATAAGAAATTTAAACTATTATATACATTAATTTAATCATATTAACATGTACCGCAATACGCGTTAGAAAAATCTAACTTTAAAATAAAACTATATATACACAAAAAAATAGGACTTTCATCTATATACATAGGCGGATCTATGACCGGCAAGGTGGTGCAATTACACCACCAGAATTTTTTTTTTTTTTGCCCTTTTTATTACCCTCAAAGAAATTTTATCGGTTTACTTCTGATTTGCATGCACTAGATTTCATTTCCTGCGTCCAGTTTATGTCTATATATAATACAAATTAATTCTCTTATTAACTATTACCGCAATTATTGAAGGCCATATATATATATATATAACAAAAAAATTGTGGCCTCCAATTATTGAAGGTCTTATATAGTCGAACAATTCGAACATGCCTTGAGCCGCCCTGATTTTCTTCATGCATATGAAGCTTGAATACGAAACTTTACTTAGAGGTCATCAAACGGTTGCAATTGACCATATTAATTGCTTGTAATATTGATTTGCTAATTAATGTTGAAGAAAAAAAAAACAAACCCACACCCAAAGCCACCCACCACTGACAACACGAAGAAATCAAATTCTTGTACAGCCTCGACTGTCCTTTATTTTTTTAGGAGGCGGCTAGGGTTTTTCCATTTTACATCTATAAACTTCAACCTCTGGAGTGCATTAGTGAGCCATAATATGAAGTTTTCATGGAATTGAGTAAACAAGAGAAACTCTGAACAAATTTCAAAACTAGCTAAATTTAGCATTTGCAAAATGTCATGTCTTTGAACACATGTTTCATTAACATTTTCACACTAGTCACTAGTGATAAGTTGCCGTGTTTCATGGGATTTGGTTATGATGTTGATTCAAATTTTTTCCTATACGGTATTGATGTGATGCAATTAAGCCTTTAACTTTAATTTTAATGGTTAAAAATAGTAATTAAAAATAATTATTATCGTTTTGCTTAAACGAATTATTCTTTTGAATGGAATAACTATTATCCCGAGAAAGGTGCAGGGCTGGACCAGACCTATTGGTCGTGATCCTACGCTCTACTCACACATGTGTTCATTTGGATCTACATTAGCATGTAGGGTCGGCAGATGTTGAGCGAGGAGTGAGAGACCAACAAACCGGTCCATATTCCCCTTTTTTCTTATTATCATCTATTAGAAAATGAGGGTTGTGTTAGTGGTTGATCCGTAGAAATGCACTTCATAGCGATTAATGGTCCCCTGCAGGGACGCTCTCGACGCTATAGTAGTGACCGTGCCAACGCCACCAAAAATTTTTGTCTACCAAAAAAAATATTTTCAAAAATTTTAGTTGTTGGATCGACGACTTATAATAAATTGGCACTGAGAGAAAAACAAGCACCAAACCCTAGCACTAGACGGTTCATGGAGTTAACCTAACAGAACACATGATTTTAATAAGATAGAAGAAACCAAAAAGTCAAATTCACGTCTTTTTGGGTAATTTTTTGGTCGAGAATGTAAGATCATTATAGCGTGTCACGTTTTTTTTTTTATTTTTTTATTTTTATTATTTTTTTTTATAGCGTGTTAAACACCAAGAAATGCCAAAACTATCACAGCTTTGACTCTCAAGATTTTTGGTGGGATTTTTCAAATTAAAGGTCGGTTAACATACTGCACAATGTACTCTATTTGGACTTCAAGATGAGGAAAGCATTTAAGAAAGTAGCCAGGGAGTCAGTGGTAGTGAAACACATTTGAGGTTTAGGGTAATGACAACTTGAAATAACACAGTTTGAATATTCTGTAACATTTGTATCTCGTACCTTATTTCATTATTAATAATATGTCATATGTATAATTTTCTTTTTAAAAAGAATAATTTAAAAAATAATAGAATTCCAAAAAAAAAAAAGAAGATATGTGATGGTTATTTATACATGAGACAGATGATTTAAAAACCGAAAGAATAACGTGGAATTTTTTGTGAAACTTTATAGCAAATTTGAAATAAAACAACATATGGGGACCAGTTTTGAATGGTCTACACGTGAAATGGTAAGTGATTTGGTCGTATATCCATTTTTCTCACTAATTTCCTAAAAGATATCAGACAATTTTGCAACCGACTCATAGACATTCCTTTTTTTTTTGCCTGATCCACATTCTTCATCTTTTATCCATTTATCTCACTGAAAAGTGATCGAAAGAAATTACTCCCTCCTTTTCTAAATATAAGAATTTCATTACATGTTACAAAAATTAATGAAGCAAAAATTAAGATATTTTTATAATTAAAATAATAATATTACTCTCTTAAATATGATTTGTATACCACTAATTATATTTAAGAGAATAATATTGATATTTTGATTACAAAAATCATTTTAATTTTTTCTTCCTTAATTTTCGTAACATGTAATAAAAATCTTATATTTATGAATGGAGATAGTATATACATAATGTTATAAAAAAAATTCTAACATTTGTAAAATAAATGATCTCAAACGTCAAAATTTTTATTAACATGTAAAAAATAACTATTTCGCTCCCAAACATTCATTCCGCACATAATTCTGAATCAAAACAAGTAGACTAGAGAGAGTGTATACTCCGTAGGACAATCCATAGTACATGCGTGTTGGATAATAACAAGTTGAATTATTCATCTGTCTTCTTCTTCTTCTTAAAAAAAAATTATTTATCTGTATTGGTTTATTTCAGTAGCGACTTATAACGCTCGCAGGATAATGTTGTACCATTATTTGGCCCAAGGAATTATTGAGAACCACGCCTGATATGGGACAAGGCTCATTTATAGAAGACAAGCAATGAAATCTGAAAATGATAGTACTAAGTTGGAAAACATATTAAAAGAAAAGAAAATATTAAAATTTAGGTATAATCATACTATAATAAGAATGTAGTATAAATGAGAATATTATAAAAGTGTTACACAATATGTTATAGAGAGCGAATTTAGAAATTAATCATTGAGGGCCGGCATCAGGATCCTCAATGGACACCTCCAGTTGCAGGATCACAAAGTACATCAGGAGAAAGAGATTTAGGAGAGATTATCCCATTCCTACCAGAAGTTTTAGCCTATTTTGTTAAGTTAATAATGGGCAGCCATATTACAAGATCTAAAGACAGAAATAATCTTTCAGCGCTTTGGATGATTACCCTCATTAATTAATTCATTAAATAATTCGTGTATTTTAACATATAAGTAATGAAATTTCTCCCCTTGTTCCTTTTTTTTGTGTGTGTCCATTATATGTGATTTGCTTAAATGAAGCACAACCCTTTGGAGGGGCAGAGGGCCATAATTGACAAAACAAGAAAACCAGTCTGAGGCTGCAAATATTGGGAGGCTATTATTCCACATTTAATTTCTTTATTTAGCTGATTAACCATGAACAAAAATGGTCCCCTGTTTATTTAAATTCAACATTTACATACTTGGCAAAACATAGCAGGTGTGAAATATGAGACGTATTCTTATCAACACTACCTATTTTGGGGCAATTCTTGAATCCACTTTTTTTCAATAAGAAACTGTAATCCACAAATATATTCAATCACAAAACCTTAATTCTCATATTCTTATTTCTATTTTTTAGTGTGACTCGTGTCTGAATATTTGACTCTACCTATCCGGTTGGAATTGAATATGTTCTGTGACCTGCTGACAAAATTTTTGTAAATTTACGATATTAGTCTATCTTTAAATGTCTCAAACCTCCAACCTTGCACTGGACAAATTTTGAGAATCGCATGTATGATCAGCTAAATTAAGATCACGTGACAATATTCTTATTTCCTTATTAAACTGTACTATACGTATAATTAAGTATGTTTAATTAAGCCGCCTGAACCATGTAATTTATGGAATTTGAACAAATAATTAAAGGAGAGTCAAAGTAATTTTTCTGTGGGAACCTTCATTCCTAGTCTTCAAAAACTGAGATTCCACTACTATATATAGAGTCATCATATTTGGCTATCGAGGCATCATTACAAAAACAACACTTCCAAAGCTCTCTCAACCATAACTGGTTTTTTTTTTTTTTTGGGTTTACAAACAGTGAAAATTTGCTTCTGAAAAAGATTTTCATACTATTTTTTTCTGAAATTCAAGAATCTCTGAAAATGGTGTTCATTTCAAGCAACAACCAAGAACAAATCCTCTCAAAAATGGCTATCAATGATGGCCATGGTGAAAATTCTCCTTACTTTGATGGTTGGAAAGCATATGATAGTGATCCTTATCATCCCACCGGAAACCAATCTGGGGTTATCCAAATGGGCTTAGCAGAAAATCAGGTTAGTTACTGTTAATCTGTACTTCCAACTCGAAATAATAGGTCCAGTTGGACCGCTGTTTTGCGATCAACATTTGATCTATGATGAAATTATTAACATTAAGTTTCTGTTTTGATTTTGCAGCTATCATTTGATTTGATTCAAAAATGGGTTGTGAATAATCCAGAGGCGTCCATTTGTACGGTTGAAGGAGTACATAATTTCCAAGAAATTGCTATTTATCAAGATTACCATGGTTTGCCAGAGTTCAGAAATGTAATTAAATTAAACTCTATAAAGTATAATTTTATTTGAATCATAATTCTTAGTCTGAAGTTATAAATAGTGTATTAATGAAATCAAGAATTTATTTATCTGCAGGCTGTAGCAAGATTCATGGAAAAAGTGAGAGGGGATCGAGTTAGGTTTGACCCCAATCGCATTGTTATGGCCGGAGGAGCCACCGGAGCTCATGAAATGCTTGCATTTTGTTTAGCTGATCCCGGTGATGCACTTTTGGTTCCTACACCATACTATCCAGGGTAAGAAACTCATCCTTAAAATTGTTTTTCTCCTTTGTTTCCATTAACACATTTCAAGTATCTTTAGACGTTCTGATCCTCTATAACATTCTGTTGGAAATTGTATTCCAGATCTTATACACACTAATTGTGAATTCACATTTCTCTCATAACTGTAAATTGTAGAATTATTTTACTAATTAGTCCTATTTATATAAATATAATCACCCCAAAAACCGAAACATGCACTAAATGTGTGAAACCGGGTCATAAATTAATTTTAAAATATAATTTTCCCGTCCTCTATCTAACATTTAAAGAAAAAAATCAATCACATATTTAAATTATATAATACAAATTCTAAACTCTAACGAAAAAAAAATTAAATATTAGAAATGTAGCAGACGATCCAGAGTGGGTGACTAATAGGAGACTTTAGACTTTTGAATCAAAGATGTCAAAACTGTCCTAGTCAATGCACTGGATCTTTGAAATTATTGTCTCCTACAATATAAAAGTCAGTCCACCAAATAAATAATAATTTTGTAGTTGGACTAGAATTTATTGGTGGACAGTATAGAAACTGATCTGTATGAAAGAGAAATTAGTAGGCCCTCTATATAAAAAAAATATAAAAAAAATAACTCCTTCCTTGATCTTGCTCATAAGATACAAAAGCAAGAAAATATTCAATGACTTTTAAAGTGTGAAGACGTAATTTTTTCTAATTAAATTAATAAAATGACGTGGCTGTTAAATCTCATAGTTTGACTTTCTTTTTTCAGATATGACCGGGATTTGACGTGGCGAACTGGAGTAAAACTTCTTCCAGTTGTTTGTGAAAGCTCTAATGATTTCAAGATTACTAGGGAAGCCATGGAAGATGCATATCAGAAGGCTAAAATGGACAATATTAGAGTCAAAGGGTTACTCTTAAATAATCCATCAAATCCTTTAGGGACAGTTCTTGATAGGGAGACACTAAGGACTATCTTGACATTTACCAATGAGAAACAAATCCACTTGATTTGTGATGAGATTTATTCAGCCACAGTCTTTAACCAGCCTGGATTCATCAGCATTGCCGAGATACTCGAAGAAAACCACGATCATTACAATCGCGATCTGATCCATATTGGCTATAGTCTTTCCAAGGACTTAGGCTTCCCTGGATTCAGGATTGGAATTTTGTATTCATACAATGACGCGGTAGTAAATTGTGCGCGAAAGATGTCAAGTTTTGGATTAGTTTCAACACAAACACAACATTTGATTGCATCAATGTTATCAGACGAGAATTTCATTGATAACTTTTTGTCTAAGAGTTCTGAAAGGCTGGCCAAAAGACATGCAGTTTTCACTAAGGGACTTGCTCAAGCAGGCATTGGAACTTTAAAGAGCAACTCAGGCTTATTTTTCTGGATGGATTTAAGGAGGCTACTTGAAGAACCAACAACTGAAGCAGAAATGAAACTTTGGAGGATCATAATTCATGAAGTTAAGCTCAATGTTTCGCCTGGATCTTCGTTCCATTGCTCAGAACCTGGTTGGTTTAGAGTTTGCTTCGCGAACATGGATGATGAAATGATGAGGATCGCGCTAAGGAGGATTTATAAATTTGTAGCTCAGACTAAAGGAGTTGAGCCAACGACTAAGAAACGTTGCAGAAGAGGATTGGAAGTGAGTTTATCATTCAGGAGATTGGACGATATTATGAACATGAGGTCTCCTCACTCTCCTATGTCTTCTCCTCTTGTCCGTGCAACATAAACTTGAGGAACATCGCCGTGGGAGATGGTTTAGCACTGTCTATCGCGATATAAAGTAATGAGAGATCTAAAAGTGATTAATTAACACCTTATTTAGATAATTCTTTCATGCATTATGATAGTTATAACTAGTAGTAAGGTAACACGTCCTTTTTGCTCATGAGATGGTGAAAGATATTGCCCTCAAATGAGATTAGTGTGATCTTTTGCATTTTTTTGGTATAAGTTCTGGGTTTTTTTTCTTTTCCTGATTCTTTTAGAGAAGGAAAGAAGTTGAAATATGTAACCATATGATGTTGTTTTGCGAATAAAATCTTCATTTATGTTAGAAGAGAAGTCATTATAGTCACTCCTTACCATTTTAAAATTTTCATTTTGACATAACGGACAGTCACCAAGTGGTTGTTGTTAGCGTGGAGGCTCTTGGTGTAACATCAAGTGTGTCAACAACAACACATTTTTTGGGTGGGTGAAAATCGTTTGTCTCCGTGTATTTCTCTATTATTTTACCCAACCAATTAGAATTTGCTATGTAAATATTTCTTTCAATTATATATACACATGGTGAATTGTGATTTGTTGTGAAAAAAAATAGAGACATACAACAGTCCGGCTCCTATGCGGAACAGGGAAAATTTCGTACCGTGCGGAACAATTTGGATCGTCGGATGATAGTTTTAACGGCCCAGATTTGGAGAGAGAAAAGTTGCGGCTGGACTTAAAAAATAAAAAAATAAAAACTTTTCTCTCTCCAAATCTGGACCGTTCAAAGCTATTATCCGACGATTCAAATTGTTCCGCACGGTCCGAAAATTTTCATGTTCCGCATAGGAGCCGAAGTGGACATACAAGGGGACAATTAATTTTTTGCCCTTTTGGGTGAGAGGACAGATTTGAGAGTAACTAGAAGTTAGAGGAAAATAAAAGAGAGAGGATTGAATATTTGGGCAAAAAATCATCTGTGTACCAATGCATGTATCACAACTCAAAATTCGCCATCTGGACAGAGAAAATATATTTTTCTTACGAGTTTCACTATTTATTTTATGTTATAGATTTCTTAATTAAAAAAATTGTCACGTGTCAATTTCTTATTGATGGTACATGCATGAGTATAAACGTTAGGGATAAAGAATTCTTAGCAGAATATTTGCCTAGTTTAATAATAATAACACAAATCCATATTTTTAAGTGGAGACAAAAATCTTAAAACAAGGAATAATTTTTTTTCTCTGACCCAAATTAAATATTCAATTTCTTCGCAAAAATATATATCTTAGAGGTCCTCTTTTTCCCTTCAAAATCCATCAACTTTCAAATAGAAAAGAGATAAACTAGTGTTTAAAACTAAAGTTAATACCTTTATTCTCCTCAATCCATATGCAATATACTCCATTTTCGCCTTCTTTCCATTTTTCTTATTCTCTTTTCATCACTCCAAACTTTCTATTATGGAAGTAAAAAAAAAATTGTATCATCACTCGATCTTCTTTTGAATTGACTTTTCCTACCCAAAGAAATATCAACATCACAAATTTGACAATTCTAGATAGATATGAGAAGTCCGTAATTGAATTTGTCAGAAACTACAAAAGTTTCAAAAGAAAAAAATTCCTATTCGTAAATTTCAAAGTGGAAATTTCATGGTAATGTTTCGGACTTAAAAAGGTCTTTGCTTCACGCAAGACATGCAAACTCCATAGTTGACTACAAATTTGTCCAACAACGTACCCCACCTTAATGGAAATTATGCTAAACTGGGCTCAACAAAAAAAAAATTGACGATTTTTTATAAATAAGATTAAACTAATTTTATATGGGGAACGTATAATCCACGGAAAAAATCACAATATAAGTGAAACTTATAAATTAGTCTATTCAGCCTATTGTTAATTAAAACGAAAGTGACGAATACCTTCATGTAACCTTCAAAATTTTCTTAACCCGATGTAAATTCCTAAACCAAAGTATCACACACTGAGACCCGATGTGACATAATTGATGATTTCACTGATTACATTTTTTGTTTTAATGGACATGGAGACTCACTCGACAACCTTAAAATGTTTTTTTTTGTTGCTAAATGACAACCTTAAAAAGTTGTTTAACTAAATATATGACTATTATGGTCCAATCCAGTTATGTTCACTTTTATATTTGGAGGTTGAGGGAGGCCTTGAGGGGGACCCCCCCCCCCCCCCCCAATCCTCAAATTTCATTACAATAAAGCTTTACGCCTCTGCATACGTAAGATGGAAAATTAGAAATGAACTTCATGACCTCAAGGAAGTTTTTATTTCCCAACTTGCCGTAGTGCACACGTCCGTAGAGAAGGTAGGTAGGAATATTAGATGGGCTGACGGATTAGGGGAATAGTCCACTCGGCCTGTGCTATGACCTCAACCATACCATCTTATCTTATGTTATGGTGAAATTTAATTTGGTCTCCGAATATTGTCACGATTATCAATTTGGTCTTTTATTTTATAAAAGTGTCAAAGTAGCTTTTGAAAGTGCCGGGCGCTGTCAATTTGGTCTCTAATCTCAAATCCGTTCATGAGGCTAACATAGCGTGGGAAATATGCTTGTTATTTGAGGATGGAATGTGATATATTACAAATTTGGCTATATAATTGGACCCCAAGACCCAACCTATACTTTACCCTTCTTCTTGAATCTTTTCTAGGGCTTCAAAAATCCTCTCAATCCCAGTACAAGATGAATTTTCAAAGGGGGAACAGAATCACACGTGACTGCAATGTGATAATGAATTTTTGGATTGAGAATTTTTTTAATTGATAAAAAAATGGAATTGTTTTTAAGAAAAATTGTAAAGCCCAAAGTATAGCCAAATCAACAATATATCACATCTCACCCTCAAATAACAGGTGTGAGCCAATGGACGGATGTTAGCGTACAAACCAAATTGTCAGCTCTCGACCACTTTCAGGTACTACTTTGACACTTTTATAAAATAAGGAACCAAATTAACAATGATAGGGCACTTTTAGGGACTACTTTGATACTTTCATAAAATGAGGGATCCAATTGAATATCGAGATCAATTCCAAGGACCAAATTGAATTTTATCTCTTATGTTACGAAAACTTCAAACTACCTCTTGGATTGGACCGTATTTCTTTTGTCTACCGGCCCTACTACTCTTAGTTTTAATATGTATTAGGTCTAATGAACTTTTATGCTTTAAAATTAGCCACATAATAATAATAAGATCATAATAGAACAAAAAAAAATTGTGATGATATGACTAATTTTAAACTATAAAGTCCACATGGACCTGATCCACATTTGAAAAAAATCATTCTCTAATACAATTTCTTACTGCGGACAGATAAAAACAAAAAGAAAAAAAAAAGTTTTTAAACTCACTACACCCCAATTCTTTACCCTCTAAATTAAAATACTAAATTTTTGACACCTGACAATTTTTTCTCTTTAATAATATGGACAATTTTGAACCATAAAATCTATTTAAGCAGGCACGGGAAAGAAATAATCTTAATAATATGCCAAATCCATGGCCTATATCAATGAAGGGCCAAAAGAAAATGAGACCATTAACACTGTTGGATCTTTCTACCTTCTAGAGATTTCTATGTAGCCACCCCTGTTTATCTCGACAATGATTATAATAACTGTTCATATGTTATTATTATCACCTCTCTCTCTCTCTCTCTCTCTCTCTCTCTCTCTCTCTCTATTTATATTATCTAACTAATCCGTTAAGATAATTTAGCAAAAAAAAAAAAAAAAAAACTAATCCGTTAAGATCAAATAAATATTGTTCATATGTTATTAGTATTCTCCATTCTCTCTTTTTTGTATATTACCTAACAATCTAATTAAGATCGAATAAATATTATAACTTACCGATGGAAAATCTGTAATTCTACAAAATATTTGTCGTTTCTAAGAAATTTCAGTCATGCAACCTTGCATGAGCCAAGCTCTTGAGAAACACAGAGGATAGGCAATATACTAAAAAGAATTCGTGTGTCGGTTAAATGACTATAATCTTTACAAGAGTGCTGGAGGGCCCAACTTTTTTTTTTTTCCTTTTCCTTTTCCTTTTTCTTTTTCTTTTGAACAATACTCCCCCATTCTTTAATATAAGACTTTTATTACATGTTACGAAAATTAAAAAAGTAAAAAACAAGATATTTTGTTGGTTAAAATACAAATATTGTTATTTTAAATATAACTTGTATACCACTACTTTTATTTAAGAGAGTAATATTAATATTTTAATTAAAATATATTTTAATTTTTTACTTGTTTAGTTTTCACAACATGTAATTAACATCATATATCAAGGAATGGAGGTAGTAATTGGTAAGGAGAAGATTTCTTGTTTTGAGGTCTTAAAAGGTCCAATTGAGGCTGATGACGTTACTGTATCCAAATTTATTAAATCTTGCTTGTTGAAGTATATGGGATCGTCAAGTGATTGGCTCACTTGACAGCCCCAGTGTGGGGATCACTCTGCCTGGAACTGTGAGGTCTCAGGTTCGACACCCCCTCCCTCCTTCTCTCCCCGAATAAAAAAAAAGTATATGGGATCATACATTGTTTTAAAAAGATAAAGTTGTTGGCCAGAAATGTTTTGCAAAGTCAATGTGTTTGTGTATAATTTGGGAGTGACTATGTAGGAATAAGTTTTTGCATAAAACTCCTCCCATTTGAAATTAACTATTAGTGGGACACAACTTTTTTTAGTTTCCAATTATCTATTACTTGGTGAATTAGTTTTTCATTTCCACCTTAATAAATCACACACTGAATTATTAGAACTATTATTATATAAGAAGAAGAAATAATGTGCTTCCAAATTGGAAAACATTAATACTAGATCGTTTTTTTTTTATTACCCTCGAAAGAAGGAAAAAAAGATTTTTTTATTCATCCCTATATTAAATTTTTATATTACAGGAATTAAATATTATTGATACTTAAAAAACTCTAGCTGGTCGAGACTATTTAGGAAGCGAAACAGACCAACCAAAGTTAATAGAAAAACGGTAAGACCGAGAATCATGGGCTGATCGAGGAAGAGCAGTTATCAACAATAAAAAAACACTATCTCAAAGCGATTGAAGGGGATTGTTGGCTGAAACGGTCAAACAGAACTCCTGAATGTCAGAAGTTTGTTTCACAAATTTGTTTGACTTAGTCTTTGATCTTATCTACTCCCAATCACCACAAGCTCCGTGTGAAAAAGTGAGATTTGGACATCTTTGAACCACATTTTCATATGCCGGCTCTTGATAGAAGAATCAATGCTATTTTGCGGTATATAAATGAATTTAATAAGACTTCTGAAATAGTTAGAAGAACTTTGGTCCTTAATTTGTAATTATGTATATCTTTCCCTCACAGGTAATTAATACGAAGTTCATTTTCACCAAAAAAAAGAAAAAAAAAAAAAAAAAACCCTCATATTATCGTTATCAACGGGACATTACTCTAATTAATCTACCATTTTTTTTTTTGAAACCCGATTGGGGCGGTTGCCCCATATAGGGGAGAGAGAACTGCCTCATACGAGGAGGAGATAGCCCTAGAAATGGAGATTAAAACTTACCGCATACAGGCGGAGGGTATCGAACTCACGACCTCAAGATCGTGTACAGGCGCCTGCCCCACTGAGTTAGTACACCTTTGATATTAATATACCATTGGGTTGTAAGTTTCTTCAGTCGCGTCTTAAATAAAATAAAATAACTTTTCTTGCACTGTTATGAAATATGGTCCTTTAATTGGGAATCTAAGGCCCCTAGCTTACCCATTTTGAGGCCATACATTATATACTGATGGGCCTTTATTTCAGTGGCTTATGCTTATGCGTACTAATAGGCTCATAAACGGGGGGGCCGTGGCCTATTACTATGTGGTGGTTGGAAACTAAAATTACATTAGAAACCCTGCATTCTGGTCAATGAAATCCCTCTAATATTAGGGTTTACTTGGATTGGGTTTGGTTTGGGATTGGTTTGGGTTTTGATGCCAATCAGTCACAGCAAACTAGATTGAGTCGAGATTGAGTTTGGGTTTGGGTTTGGGCGGGAAAGGCTAAAAAACGGGAAATTTTTTTTTCAAATAATCATCCAATTTCAAATTTTGGCTTCACAAATTTGGAATTTGAACATCTAAAAATTTTGAATTTAACAATTATTTAAAGAAAAAAATTTGAATTTAAATAGTTCCCGCCCATTTTTTAGCCTCTCCCGTCCAAACCCAAATTCAAACTCAAACCCAGATTCAATCCAAAGCTGGTTTGGGACTGGGTTTGAGACCAAAACCCAAACCAAACCCAATCCAAGTAAACAAAGCTAGATTGGTTTTATATATCTTAGGGTTATCAGGGCCCTTACATCAAGGCTAGACTAGGAATTTCATACTACTTTTTAGTTCCTAGCAAGTACTTTATTTATAATCAGCTGTGTAATCTCGTAATAGTTATAACTCAAACTAAACACTAAAGATAATGTGTATCCTTTAATATTCGGTATGTTCGCCAGCAGGAAAATACTATTGCACATTTACTAACTAGTTATAAAATTTCTTTGAAAATTACATGTAAATTCAAAAAGAGTGTACTCATTCCATGTCTTTTCACTGTTCTCGTAAATATTAAAAACAGTCTTTATCACCTAAAAAAAGAAGATAACTGTATCCGTCGTCTTTTTCTTCCTCTTGTTCAGCAAAATCAGAAGAAAGAAAATAGATCCTTAAAATTGTCGGTGATCATGAGACAAGGTGCAGTGTGATGGCCGGCCGATCAAACCAGGACCGGCCCTGGGGGATCGACTGCCCAGGGCCCCGGAATTTTGGGGTCCCAAATGTTGAATTTTTTTATATATATATTATGTATAAAATTATAGACAAGAAATAACTTCAGACTTCAGTGCAATGGTAGGGTACACAATAAGCATCAAAGAGATCATTTAATCAAATCCCGATGTCTGTTTTTTTTTAGTGAATTTACTCAATGTCTTTTGCTGAGTTGGCGCCTTAATTTACTCCAATTAATTAGCAATCAATTTTTTCCCATCCGTTGTTTCACTTGCTTGGAATATGATATGTATTATTTCTGTTTAATAAAACTGTAATTGATGTAAATAAATTTTATTGTTTATATTAGGGGGTCCCATTTTCAATTTTCGCCCCGGACCCTGGATCAAACATAGGTTTTTGTCAATTGTCATGAGTCACGTTTTCAAAGTAAGCTTGGTGGAATTTATTGTAAGCACGTCCTCCATGTCAAAGCAAATTATTTGGCTAAGAATTCATAGTCAAATCTTGAATTCTTCTTCCCTGGTTTGGCAAATAAGGACATGTATACATGCAAAACATGAAAGAATGTTTTTTTTTTTTTTTTTTTTATAAAAAAAACTTAAGTTCTCATTATTACTGTTCTCCACTTCCCCTTCTAGAGTAACTTTAACACTTAACCTATATCCACTAAATCAAAAGTGTCCTAACCCAATAGGGTAGGCGTCTGACCACGACCTTAAGGTCATGGGTTCGATACCCTCTGCCTGCGTGCGACAAACTTTAATCTCTTTTTCTAGGGCTATCTTCTCCTCGTCTAAGGCGCAATTCTCTCTCCCCTATATGGGGCCCCCGCACGCAGGCAGACTTTAATCTCTTTTTCTAGGGCTATCTTCTCCTCGTCTAAGGTAATTCTCTCTCCCCTATATGAGGCACCGGGTGTCCCATATAGGGCTTCAAAAAAAAAACCTATATCCACTAACCTATTGGAGGAAAAACATCTTATCATTTAAGTTGAATGTTGAGACAATTATACAATTAGTCATTACAAATGACAAACCTATACCATTAGATGCTAATAATATGTGGTTTTTGACAAAGCATCCAGTGTTTTTGATTAATTATACTGGCTAATAAATTAAGCAAATTGGAGAAGGAAAACTAGAGTCCACTAAAGAATATATTTCAGTCCAAAAATGGGAGAAAAATATACTTAATTCCTCATTTACGTATTATTGTTATACAAGTAAGTTCAAATTCGTGACTTGTATAATTGTGACTTGTATAATTAATATCTCGTAACGAAAGTCACCTCCTCATTGATACAACTTTTAAATACTTTAGTGTTAACTATAAAAAAAACAATTTAGTATTCCATCCGAAAAACGCTCTCTCTAAAGATGTATGGAAATTAGGCTGTCTGAAGTTTTGGTTAGTTCTCTTTGAGATTCAGTACTGAAGAATGAACATGACAAAAATTGATTGCATTCTCTTTGTTTTTATAGGAGGAAATGTTCTATTTGGACCTAGTCAATATCAGAATTATCATTTAACTAGACCAATCCTCTAAATATGAAGCTGAGACTAGAAATGCCACATAAATTTATATGGTACTGGAAAAACTTTATCGCAAAAGTTGAGCATTCAACTCATATTATATTTAAAGTCCAGCAAAATACAAAAAGAAGGAATTAATTAACAAGATACAAATAGAAATTGCATCCAAAAAATCGATAAGATTGATGGGAAATCCCCATAATCCAAAAATAAACAAGTTAAAAAAAGAAAAAAGAAAAAATGCATTCCAATTAGTTAGTAACAAAATGTCTCAATAAGGAACTGGGGAGGACATTTTGCCAACTTGATCAAGAACATCAAGAACCTCAACCCTGCTCCTCACAATCCTATGGAATACTTCCCTAACTTGTAACTGAAGTGGAACCAATCCTTCCTCCATTTTCTTACAAATCTCCGACATTTCCGCAACTTGCAGTGCCACCTCATCAACCTTCTCATCTTCCAGAGGGAACTGAAAATTGTCAGCAAATTCAACCAAAGCAAGACCCACCTTCTCCATCCTCTGTACCTCATCTAGTAATCCAACGGTCCCTTTCTTCTCTTTCTTCTTCCATTCTTCTCCTATCTTCTCTTGAAGAGAAATCATCGATTGGGCCCACCCCAAGTTCCTCGGTATCTGAAAATGCGTGGTCAGCCCAGTTCTTTCCTGACATGGGATCGCCGCCACTAAAGACCACATCACAAAAACAAGTACGGTACTCTCTATATAAACCGGCAAGGCCAACCCGGATTGTTCGGCCCCACGTGGCGCCGCCAGATTGGATGACATGGATTGAATCTGTTTCGCAGCTGACCAGGACTTGGCCACGGACCACGAGAGCGATCTAAAGCTCCCGGGTGCGGGTCTGTCCTTACTATTTGCAGCAGCGGCGGCATTATTACCGCCACGTCGGCCGAAAGACCAAGACCGATCAGCGGATTTTCCGTGGGTAGAATTGGTATTTGTCTCTTTATCATCAAGCATCATTGAAGTTAACAAAGCGGATAAGGCTTTTTTAGCGCGTCTGACTTGTCCTTCTCCAATTGGGCGTTGTTCAAGAGACGTGACAGCAATTTGGGCCAGCCTTTGCCAATGACGAACAAGCTCAATACCCTGAGTAACGGCGTTACAAATATCCAAGGCCTTAACGGACCGATCCAAAGCCTCGGGAATTAAACGGTCCAACGGTGGCTTACAGAATTGAGGTGGGTCCCGGCCAATAAGAAGTACAGCTTTAAATTCAGCCTCACAGCAGAGAAAAGAATCTAGAAGTTTCCGGAACCATGAAATAGAGAGAAGCTGTGGAGGAATCGGAATATGTGCTGATGAATTGTTATTATGATCTCCTCCTCCTCCGGAGGTGGCGGAAGGAGAGTCGGTAGAAGAAGAAGTGGAAGAACGAGGAGGAAGAGGAGCAGGAGGTTGATCGTCGGTGGCGATGGAGAGGAGTTCGGAGAGTCGTTCGGAAACGTGTTTTTGGAAGAGTTCGAGGTCCTCGAGTTCGGATTCATGGCTATTTTCAACGGTCACTACTTGATTCCTACGAATGCTTATTCGATTCAGAAATGAACCTTGATTGTCTGTAGCCGGCATTGCACGAGATAGATAGATAAATAGATAGATTGCGAGAGATTTTTTTAATTTCTTTTTTCTAGTTTAGGAATTAGAAAATGTGGAATTGAGAGAGGAAATTGAAAGGGGAAGGAGGAGGAAGAAATGGAGGAAAAACGGAGAAGTCGGTTTGGCAGTTAATATTGGGAGGGGAATGAATGGTTGGACATGGCTATTTTGTGCCTTTTGTCGGGATATTGGACCGGTTCTTCTTCCTTGTCTTATACTATATATATACACAGGAAGGACCTAAAATCTTGCAATTAGAGGACCAATTGATAATAATAATAATAATAATAAATTGACCATCCACCACAGCCGAAGCGTTGAATGCGTTGTTCTTGCCAAGTGGAGACTACAACTTTCATGTCTAGAAGTGGAAAGTATTAGCACTAAAGCAAACTTCTTCTTTTTTTAAATATAATAATGTTCATGAGTATAATATATACTATATTAAAAGACATATATATGATTCATAATCCTAAAAGACATCCTATTATTCTAAGTTGTTTTGGTTAACAATTGGGATTAAAAATTAAAAAAGAAAAAAAAATAGAGAAAGATGGTTGTATTTAAGGTGTAACACTTCCAATTCGAAAAAATAAATCAGAAATAATAATAAAAAATAATGTAAAATGTTGATATAATTCAAGGAAAATGCTTTACTATTAAAATTTTGGGGATAGAAACCCTAAACCCCCAAATTGAAGGTGTTAAATGACTATCTTACCCCCTACTGGTATAAGGGATTCATCCAACTGTAAGGGCAAAAATGTCCGAAAAAATATTTTAGTCAATATTTAGCCAATAATTCTAGTAGTCTACCAAGGTCCATAATTCAATTAATATGGATATTGTGGTATAAAAATATTCACATTATTCTAGAATTATCTATCTTCATTTGAGATGATGTGGACAATTCCGAACTAAAAAATTCATTGTACGCCGTACATAACAGAATTATTCAAAACTAATTGGTACTCCCTCCATTTCAATTTAATTATCGTTTAGGAGATATATATGTATCCAAATTAATTGTTATTTACATGTCTTTTATTAGGTGTCAACAATTTATTCCAATTATACCCTCACCATATCTTTTATTGGAAGAGTGAGAGAGAGGGAGGAAGGAAGGGGTATTATTGGAATTGTGAGTGAAAAAATTAATATTTTTTGAGTTTCTTAATTTTTTTCAAAGTATCTTAAACGTCATATATTAATGAATGAATGGAGTATAGATTATCACGGGACAAATAAGGGTTTGTTTGAACGAGTCATGAGGCCCAGCATTTATCGCCCCTTGACTATCCACATTTCGGATAGCCCAGCTCGTTTTTAGCTTGGACCTTTTCAAACACGCCACAAAACCGTATGCTTTAACCCTCCCCACTCACTTAAATTAGCAAGTAATGATGATCATTATGGACTAACCATCACTATAATCATCATTTGGTCATTAGTTGACGGACCCTTCTCTTTTTTCACGGCTTTTAGAATTTCCAAAATCAAACAATTCATTCTTTAAATTATGTATTTGAAAAAAATTAAAGGTAAATTGACACTAGAAGTTCTCAAATTATGTATTTTTTTTGGTAATCCCCAAAACGCAGCGAAAATAAAAGAGTGAGATTACGTTTCTTTATAGGATCTACTCACGAGAAAAACCAAAATCATGTGTTAGGATTTATACCTTTCAACGAAAATAAAAGAGCGAGATTACGTTTCTTTATAGGATCTACTCACGAGAAAAACCAAAATCATGTGTTAGGATTTATACCTTTTATGTCGATCTAATCGACGTTGCCCGGATTCATCTACTAGGAATCACCAACAATAGTCTTTTGACTCCTATCTCTACTGGTATCCACACACCAACCTTGAGCTTGTTACTTCGTGTTTCAGATGCTAGTCTAAGAACTACGAAGATTGAAAACACTTTTCCCGGAATCCACAAAGAATCAAAGAGACAAGAAAATCAAATTTTCTTCTCTTGATTGTTCTTGAGAGTGTGTTAATGAAATATATGAAAATCATTATTTTCTTCTCTTTTGGTCCGACTAGAGTAGTGAGAAAAAGAGAGAATTTTAGATTCTTGTGAGAGTAAGAATGAAAAATTAATTTTTCATCTAGTGTGGTGTAAGTGCAATTACCCACTCACCCCATATTTCTCTCCCACTACACACACTCCCTCACACATGTAGATGTGCCGATTTTGACCTGGTCCAACTGGTCCGGTCGACTAGAGAAATGGTTCTCGACCGACCGGAGTGATAAAAAGTTCGGTCGACCTGAGACAACTCTCGGTCGACCGGGTCTTTTGCCCAATCCAATTGAGCCTGCCTCCAATTGAGCACCTATATCAAATGTAAACTCCAACAAGCCCAATCCAGTTGATAATGGTGTGCGACCCTTATGTATTTGCTATGTTGGTCGTGATTGAAGGGATTCATGGGCGGAAACTCGTTCCAAACACCCATGAGTCCTCCCCTGAAAGATCCGCTCATACGTAAACGAATCGAAAACAGCAAGAAAAGACTTACAATTTCGGGTTCAAGAATCCCATTCTTGAATGGAAGATGTTGTTTCTTGGATACGTTGTTGCCACCAATGGAATTCCCTTTGCGGAATATCCCTCTACCGGTATCCACGCGACGAAACGGGCAGCGAGTGCTAGCTCTTCGTCTTTCTGAGTTTCAGAATTTTGAGAGAAAAGGCAGACCAAAAACTGAAATCAGATTTCAGAGAGTTGGTATTTTGCGGCTGGAAATTAATTGGCTAGGGTTTCGGCCAAGAGATCATTATATAAGGTATGAGAGTTTGTTCCCTTAACCAACTCTCACATCCTCAACTCCTCTCGGCAGTGGGAGTCTTTAATTCCCACGTCCCCTAGACTTCTGTTGGTAGTGGGAGTCATTATCGGATAATAACTCCCACGTAATCCCAGCTATACCGAAAATGCCCCTTATCTCTAATTCGAATAATAACGCTTTATCATTCTCAGAAAAGTGAATGTCAGATACAATAAACCTAGACACATTCTAGATTCATTGAATCTGGACATGAAACTCGTTAGCTCGTCTATGCGTGTGACCCTGTAGGTTCATCTCACAATGGCAATGAAAACACACTTAGTAGTAGTATGTGTTCATAAATCACAAGCGGTCCCTAGTAGGACATTGTGACTACCCAAAGTGAATGAATATACAACGGAACCTAATATCAATCCACTATTTAATCCCTTTGTCTCGCGATATCCTAATTAAGCATAAGGCATGGTAGTCGTCACCCTTATTAAGCTTAATTGTATTTATGCTCGATCTCCAGGTAGACTGTTCCAACAAACAATATTTAATAACCACTTTATTAAATACATTTGAGCACGGACATGCATTTAAACAAGCTTTTCCCTATCGAGGGGCCCGTGGATATCTCTCTCTAATAAGAGAGGAACAAAACCTTACAATGCCTCTCCCATTCAAGCCATGATAGGACACTACATCCGATCATCAGTCGTATTGATTACTCGATTAAAAGCAACGTACGACTGAGTCAAAACGTGGCTCCATTCATGCCTGGAATCAAATGGAGACATAAGGTCTAAGGATTCTAAAATAGTATTGAGGAAGTAATACTTATGACTAAGGACCATGAAGTATTATTTCTCTAACGGATCACGTCCGATGCGATATATCTCAATACATTGCATCTATGATATGATTTGTACTTATTACACATGATTAGTAAAACGTAATCATCAATCAAACATCATACTAGTTTTATTTCATTGTAAAATAGATTACATAAAACTAGGGACAACTTGAATAGTAATTACATAAGCAAATGAGTTTTACTATCAAATCACGCATTTGATGTTCATAAGCAAAATTTACTATTCATAGGAAATGCTCAAAAAGATATAAAACGTACAACTTATGCTAATGGTCCTAGGGCACTACTAACAGTGACAACAATAATGAGAGGTATCTAACAACATATCATTACTCCAAATTCACAAATAGTCCCGTGATTCAAGTAACCACGAATATGATCTTTTACACTAATCCATTTGTCATTGATATCTGGATTGAACACAAGTAATGGAGTATGTCAAACTTGTATAGTCCAATCAGTAAGTTTCTTGATTCCCGAGTAGACTAATCAAATGACATTAATATCTCATAATAATTCACTTGTTCATGGCCATGAATTAGTCTCACTTAATCAAGGAGTCGAAAATATCACTCATGTTGTATAGGGGGACAAATCCTCTATCTATCACACCTCATCCATACATGGTTCATAAATACACCCAAAAAATACCTTTATAACCCATCTAGTTACAGACGGCGTTTGACACCATCAAAGTATACCATTAGCCAAGCAGAAAATATTGTGTGATCTCAAGTCGAAAGATTTAGGTGCAAACAGAATCATTATACGAACATTGTTGACATTTATACAACAATCCATGAAATGTTCTTAAAAGCGGGTCAGTCACAACACTTACTAGTTTCCACACATGATTGTTGCCCTTAAATTCCACAATAATGATTGACTAGAGACATTTTAGAATAGTTCAATGTAACAATTACATAACTATCACATTCTTAAGACGTTATTATATGTTTTAATACAAAAAGTACATCCGTATTAAAAACAATAATAATGGAATTCATGCCTTAAAATTTCATCACATGAAAAGAAATACAACAATCTCCCATTTACACTAAAGACAACAACCTTGACTTTTAGTATATATTGTATATAAGAACTATCTCTAAGACCAGTTCTCTTGGTATGTGTCAGCGACTTCGTCAGTGGGTCGACGATGTTATCGTCCGTGTGAACCTTGTAAATCTTCACATATCTTATATCAATGATCTTACGAATCAGGTGATACAGCCGCAGTATATGTTTGGATCTTTAGTGAGACTATGGTTCATTTGATTGAGATATGGCTCCATTGTTGTCACAATATATATCAATCGCATTCGAAATGCTAGGCACCACACCAAGTTCATTAATGAACTTTCAGATCCAAACGAATTCTTTAGCAACATCTGATGCAGTTATATACTCGGCTTCGGTTGTAGAATCCGCAACAGTCGCTTACTTTGAACTCCTCCAGCTCACAGCACCGCCGTTTAGGCAAAACACATAACCCGATTGCGATCTGAAGTCGTCTTTATCGGTTTGGAAACTAGCATCAGTGTAACCACTTACAATGAGCTCGCCTTCCCCACCATATATTGAGAACGTGTCCTTAGTCCTTCACAAGTACTTAAGGATGTTCTTTACGACTATCCAGTGACGTTCAACGTATTTTGACTGGTATCTGCTCGTTATACTCAAAGCATACGAGACATCTGAGTGAGTACACAACATGACATAGATGATAGATCCAATTTTCGAATCATATGAAATCTCACTCATGCGTTCTTTCTCATATAGTGTTTTAGCACACTGTTGTCTTGAAAGAGCCGTACCAAGTGCTATAGAACAAAATCCCTTTTTGGACTCTTGCATTCTAAACCGATTTAGCACTTTGTCTATATATGTGCTCTGACTTAGGACAAGAAGTATACGTGATCTATCTCTATAGTTCTTGACTCCTAAGATGAAACTTGCTTCACCTAAGTCCTTCATAGATAAACACTGCCCCAACCAGACCTTTACAGATTCCAATGTTGGAATGTCATTCCCTATGAGTAGTATGTCATCTACATACAAAACCAGGAATACCACCGAGTTTCCACTAAACTTCTTATAAGCACAAGGTTCATCAACGTTCTTGGTAAAACCGAACTCGCGTACGACTTTGTCAAAACGTCGATTCCAACTTATAGAAGCTTGCTTTAGTCCATATTGACTTCAATAGCTTACATATTTTATTGGCGTTATTTGGATCGACAAAACCTTCGGGATGTATCATATACACGTCCTCATCTAGGTTTCCGTTAAGGAAAAATGTTTTGACATCCATTTGCCAGATTTCATAATCATAGTATGCTGCTATAGCAAGCAAGATACAAATGGATTTGAACAGAAATACAGCGTAAAAGGTCTCATCATAGTCAATACCATGAATATGTTTAAAACCTTTCGCGACAAGTAGCCCTTTGTACGTTTGATCATTCACTTCCATATCAGTTTTCAATTTGAAAACCCACTTGCACCTTATTGGGGTTACCTCCTCAGACGTATCTACCAAGATTCATACTTGGTTAGTGTACATAGAATCCATTTCGGATCTCATGGCTTCAAGCCATTTTTCTCAAAATCTGGACTAATAATTGCTTGATAGTAGGTTGTAGGTTCATCGTGATCAATAAACATAACATCTCAATGTTCTATTATGAAAAATCCAAAATTTTCGGGTGATCTACGAACTCTTCTAGACCTACGCAATTTTTGTGTTTATGGAACTGGCTCCACAACAACTTGTGTAGCTTATTCTAATTCCATTTGCTGGTCACTTGTGCCTGGAACTTCACCAAGTTCCCTTGGAATTTCATATAGATCATGAACTTCAATAAGTTCCACGTGGCTCCCACTTGTTTTTCCATAAATGAATTCCTCTTCTAGAAAAACTCCGTTACGAGCAACAAACACTTTATTCTCGTCCGGGATGTAGAATTTGTACTCTTTAGTTTCTTTAGGATACCCACAAAGGTGCACTTGAAAGACTTTGGGCTGTGCTTATCCAAATCTGGACGTTTCACTAACGCCTCACAACCCCAAATATTTAAGAAAGACATACTAGGACGCCTCCCAGTCCATATCTGATATGGCGTCGTTTCAACAGATTTAGATGTAACTCTATTTAGTGTTAAAGCTGTTGCTTCTAAAGCAAATTCCCAAAAGGAGTTTGGAAGGCTCGCGTGACTCATCATTGATCGAACTATATCTAATAGAGTTCGATTTCTCCTTTCGGATACACATTTCAATTGAGGAGTGACCAGAGGAGAAAATTGTGAAACAATTCCACAACTCTTTAGATAGTCATGAAATTTTTGAATTAAGTCTTCCCCACATCGATTAGATCGAAACATCTTAATACTTTTGCCAAGCTGGTTCTTTACTTCATTCTTGTACTCTTTGAACTTTTCAAAGGCTTCAAACTTGTATTTCATAAGAAATACATATCCAAAACGACTAAAATTGCCAGTAAAAGTAATGGAATATACATAATCACATTTTGCATGGTTATTGAAGGGACCACATACATCACTATGTACTAGTTTCAACAACTCATTTGCTCGTTCTCCAGTTCTAGTAAAAGTAGAAGCAGACATCTTACCCATTAAACAAGGTTCGCATGTATCATATGATTCAAAATCAAATGATTCCAGCAATCCATCTTTATGGAGTTTGGAAATGCGGCTTTCGTTTATATGGCCTAGCGACAATGCTAGAGGTATGTTGGATTAGATTCTTTAGTCTTTATCCTCTTTGTATTTATGTTATAAACCGGTGACTCTAGGTCTAACAAGTATAAACTATTCACCAATGTAGCATTAGAATAAAATAAATTATTTAACGATAACGACATTCGTTGGTTTTAATATGAATATCAAAGCCCATCTTGTCCAAACAAGATAACAAAATAATATTCTTTGTTAAAGCAGGTACATAAAGACAACTGTCTAAATCTAGAACAAATCCAAAAGGAAAACTAAACTATATGTTCCTACAGGTAATACAACAACTCTTGCTCTATTGCCAACACGTAGGTCCACGTCGCCTTTTGCCAGCTCCCTACTCCTTTCCAGTCCCTGCACATTCATGCAAATGTCAGAAACACATCCGGTATTTAATACCCATGAGGAAGTAGTAGTAGACAAGTTAATCTCAATAATATAAACATCTGAGGCAGAAGCAACGTTTGCTCCCTTTCCAAGCTTTTTACCGGCAAGATAACTGAGGCAGTTTCTCTTCCAGTGTCTTTTCTGTCCACAATGGAAACAAATTCCATCCTTAGCCACAATGTCCTTGAGCTTCAGTGCCTTCTCAGAATGATTAAGTTTTCCCGAAGGCTTACCAAAACTCTTGCCCCTGGTGTTGTTGACCATGTAAATGACCTTGGACTTGCTTATTTCCTTCTCGGCAATCCTCAATAGATTCAACAAATATGGGAAAAGATTTGTCTATCTCATTCATCCGGAACAGAATGAGTGATTGCACAAGATTTTTTTTTCCCTTTTAAGAATTTTTTTTATTAGTATCGGAGCAATGTGTTAATTCCGGGGTCTGTCATCTCGAATTAGGAGTACTAACCTAACAAAACTAACATTCCTTGACAGTGATTTTGCACAAGTGCATTTAGTTATTTGTTCAACAGAGAGACAATTTTAGAGTAGAAAGAGAAAATTGCTTTTTATTGGCATGCAACAAAACGAATTTTTATCCACACGTGTAGACATTTATTTTTTCTGCATAAACATTTATTTTTTAATAAACACAAACAAATTTTCTTTAATTTTTTAAAATATTTTTACGCACTCGTGAAGAACACCTATTTTACATGGGCCAAAATATATGTCCACAAATGCAAATTTTTCCTTCTTCCGGATAACAACTGAACCCCTTTTTATTTATTCTTTTTATTTTAAGGAATATCTATTTAAGCCACTTACTGTAACTTTACTTGAGACAAAATTTATCATGTTAAATTTTCCTTTTATCTAAAAAAACACAATTTATTTTTTGTTGGGCCTTGTTAGAATTCCATGTTCTCCTCTTTAATTCATACTATTATTTATTTAAGAATAAAAAATATGCATAAAAACTGCTTTTGATCCTTCTTGTTGACGACGAACACAAAGAAAAATCATTTGTAGCTTAGGTCTACATTATGTGCATTTGTGTCGAAAAGGTTCGATCACCCAATTCTAGAACCCTTCTTTTGGGACTGCTACCACAATTACTCATATGAATTGAGCGGAGTCTACACTTGCAAATAACTTCACCCAATTCATATGTGAGGTTGTGGGTCAGTCGCACAAAACCGATACTAGAATTGAATTTTTCCAAAAAATTCAATCATTTGAAAGTCAAAGGTCATAATTTTCTTCAGTTCTTCTTCAGTTCCTCCTTTTTCTCCAACTTAAAATTCTACATTAATAATTTAAATAAAAGAAGAACAGAGACAGAGGGGATCCACATTGCGTGGGTCGAAAAAGAAGAAACAAGTAGAAGAAGAAGAGAAGTTTGAGGAGGACCAAAAGTGGAACATATAAAAGTAAGAAGAAGCCAATTGATTCCATGAAAAGAAAGAAAAAAATGTTGTGCATGTGAAGGTCACTTTTGAAGAGGAAACTTTTTTTTCTAATATGGAGTTGGTTGATAAGAAGTGAGTCATATCCTCATCATGGAAACTTTCTAGTGGACAACAAAGACCACCCCTTGGTTGAACCAATGCTATGTATTGTGACGTCTATTTGTTTTTATTAAATAAATTTTGATAGTTATTTTTGAATAACTTATAATAAGTTTCTTAATAATTATTTTAACACTTGAATTAATCAAAAAGCATTGGTCGAAATTGTATTAGTACACGGTGTTGCCATGTCAGCACCCAAACAAACTTGAGTTTCACTTCCTCCCCTCCCTTATGATCCAGTGTGTCTGACTTCCGCTGTAAGATTCTCTAGTTTGTTTTTATTTATGAAAATAAGAAAAAGATGATTAATTGAAACTCTTCCCGCTAGAAGTTCCTCAAAGAATTTCACATCGTGACATGAGAAGACTCGAGGGTTACACATAAGTGATTAGGCTAATTGTATTGACTTTCACTACAAAAAAAAAAAGACGTTTAGTAACGAAAATTTTTCGTTAGGAAAGGTCAAAAAATTCGTTACTAAAGACCTTTCGTAACGAAAAACCTTCGTCACCAAGTTCGTCCTGAGAGCCCCGTCGTTAAAGGTATTTCCTAACGAATCTCCATTTTCGTTACTAAAGGTATTAGTGACGAAATAGTTTCGTTAGGAAAGGTGAGAATTCGTAACGAAATATTTTTTACTAAAAGTATCAAAGTTCGTTACTAAAAGTTTTACAAAAAAATTTAAAAATTAAAAATTCGTTAGGAAAGGTGATTAAAATTTAAAATTAATCATCTTTTTCTTATTTTCCTCCCTTCCCTTGTGATCCAGTGTGTCTGGCTTCCTCTGTAAGATTCTCTAGTTTGTTTTTATTTATGAAAATAAGAAAAAGATGATTAATTGAAACTCTTCCCGCTAGAAGTTCCTCAAATAATTTCACATCGTGACACGAGAAGACTCGAGGGTTACACATAAGTGATTAGGCTAATTGTATTGACTTTCAATACAAAAAAAAAGACCTTTAGTAACGAAAAAAAGACCTTTAGACCTTTAGTAAAGACCTATTATACTTATTATAATGAAGTTTTGTATTTTGAACCTTTAGTTATTTTAATTTCTCTTTGTATTGTGATTTTTTTATTTATGAATTAAATTAAAATTAATACATTTTCTTCAATGTATTTGTGTATTAAGTTGTTATAAAAAATAAGAATAAAATTATTCTAGTTGCATATATACTACTCCCTCCATTCCCTATTAATTGTCGTTTAGGAGATATCTAGGTATACAAATTAATTGTCGTTTAAGGTTATTTTATTAATTGTCAACAATTTATTACAATTATACCCTCAACATTTTCCTTTCTTTATGACAAAGAAGTGAGAGAGGGGAGCGTGGGGGATAATATTGGAAGTTTAGGTGAAAATGACAACTTCCTTAATTTTCTCAAATTGTCTAAAGAGTCTTTTATTTAGGAATGGAGGGAGTATTTTTTAGTAATACTTTTAATATAAAGACTAAACAAATATAAAAATTAAAATTATATTCTAAATTATATCATACTTATATATGTATATTCTTTAAAAAAAAAAATTATTTTAAGACGAAACTTTTCGTGACAAATTTTTGTTTCGTTACGAAAGGTTGAAAAAAGGTGTTTGTCATGAAAAGTTATACCTATCGTGACGAAAATGTGTTTTCGTTACGAAAGGTAGACCTTTCGTAATGAAACAACTACTTTTAGTGACGAATATTTTTTTCGTTACGAAAGGTCAACTTTTCGTAACGATTCCGAATTTCGTGTAGACCTTTCGTAACGAAAAATGACTTCGTCACGAAAAGTTCGTCTTAACATGTAGTTTTTTTTGTAGTGTTTGCATATGATTCAGTGGTATCTCATGGTACAAAGTCACGGTATAATTGGTCTTCTCAAAAATCACAATTCTAAACATGTATCGACGTGTCTAGTACGCTATTTTATATGCATATAGTGTTAAAAAACAGTAGTATATCTCCTAGTGCATGCAATTTTGATAGGAAAAAAATTGACCGCTTAGGAATAAAGTCTCGACTAATATAGTAACTTTCAGTATGAAAAGAGTAACTTTGCATTGTTGGAAAATCTCCGGTGCTTTTAAATATTAGTGGAGTCAACCTCGAAACTAGGGAAGGGGGGAACATGTGCATCTTCCATCTTGCGGATGGAAGATTGAAAGCTTTGATGAGCATGGCCAGTGACTGGATTTAGTACATATAAATGTTTTCCACTTAGCTCACGCCTTGCTTTTTATTTGATTCTTCTTCTTCTTTTGTTTGTCCTTTGAACCTCTTTGTGTCCCCATTAAGTGGTCCGACTGTTATAATAAAGGGGAAAAGGAAAAAAAAGTAAATTCGAATTTGTTTTCTATTTCAAATGAAGTGAATAACTTTAAATTCCTAACTCAAAAAGAAATAATTCCTGGATATTCAGAATGAAAATAATAAACTAGATAGTACTATAACAAATCATTGATGTCGATAAAATTCTCTATTAATTCAATTTCTTTTTATGTTTTTGGGGGTAATTTTAGACAAATTTCTTGTTTTTTTTGTCTAGTATAAACTACGAAAAAATAAATAAATATTATTACCCTCCACCAATTAGCATGAAGGCTCGTCCTTTTGCTCATTTGGGCCAGTGGCCCAGTACTTTGTTGCCCATTGGACCGAATGCTATTTGTCGTCCTGTTTCAATTATTGGGCCCCTACACTGCTGACACTAGAGTCCAAACAATTATTTCACCTTTTCTGTTCATGTTTCTAAGTTTTTCTAAAAAAAAATCTGTTTATAATATTTATACTAGTGGTATGACCATATGCTTTCAAAAAGAAAAAAGAAAAAAGAAAAAAAAAAGGAAATTGCTTGCTGAAAGTTGAGAGCCATGAGTTTTGTTCAATGTCTTTTTAGGAAAAATTGGGATGTGGATTTGACTAATGTATGATATTAGTTTATGTAACGAGCGACATTCATTTTTAATTATTGTTTTACTTGTGCAATTAATGATTTACTAAAAAAAGTTTGAAAAATGTATTGGTCCATAATTAATAGGTAAAGTTCATTCTAGGGCCATAAACGATTTGAATTAAATTGAGTTTTAACTTTTAACTTGATTGGGTCAAGAATTGTTCACATTTTTCTGAACTTGAGTTCAAAGCGAGTATCACTGAACTTGATACCATCATGTTTCTTTTTTTGGCTAAATTGGAGTACGAGTGAGCTTGAACATTTTTGGAGTTTATATTTTATAGTATCAATTGCATTTTGCCACATATTTTGCAGAACTATTTCCTCGATTATTAATAATGAGGCAAAATTCAATTGTTGAAATTATTATAGGTGCACTAGAGAAAAATAACATTTACAGTATTAGTTAGCTTCGATATCAAAAGGTTCTTTAGTCCAATGGGGGTAAGGGCCTGCCCATGACTATGATGTCGTGGGTTCGATACCCTCCCCATACATGGAGTCGTGAGTTCGATACCCTCTCATACATGGAGTAACTTTAATTGTCTCCCTTTCTATTCTAGGGCTCTTTTTCTCCTCTTGTGTGAGGTGTTCTCTTTCCCCTTGTGAGGCAACCGCCCAACAGGGCTTAAAAAAAAAAAGTTAGCTTCGATTGCTCCAATTTCCATCACTTTCTATCATGTATGAGAAAGGATATGTTCAGATGATTCATCTCTACAGCTATACAAATCAATTGTTTTCTGTTTCTTTTTTCCTTTATAACTGTCTTAAAAAGAAGGGAAAAAAAGTTAGAAAGATCATTAGATCAAAGTGTCACGCCCCGTATCCTAAGGGCAAGACACGACCGTATCAATAGCCTAAAAGCTACTAACACAAGGTCTCTTATTCGTCTTAACTTAAAATTTCCAAATAAAATCAACCACGGAGGAAATTTATTTAACTTAATTAAAAAAACTCAAGATACTTATTACATCAAAACTTTCGCAGCGGAAACAATAAAGCGTAAAATAGAATGTTCTCAAAACTAAATCACAAATAATAGAACTCTCTTCACCAAAAGGGAACTTCTTCCCAATCTCCTAAATCGTCATCCTTATTGCTATCTTTACCTGCAAGCAGGGAAAGGAGTGAGCTTCCAACTCAGTAAGAAGTTTATATCCTTTTCGGAATCAAGCACCCTTTTATTTTTATTTTTATTTTAGTTTTACAAAGGACTGAACATTTAACTAAATTAAAAAAACCTTATAGAGTATTTTATTTTAACTTCTTTGTAATAATAAAGGAACACAGGAACAATAAGCCCCCAACATAAACAATGCAAAAATAAGCATTTCGGAATCAGTAAACTCCAAAACAATGACCCTGCAAAATTTGAAGTGTAGCAAGAGATAAAAATGCTTGCAGGGGAAGGGTATCCAAAAAGCTTTATCAATAGAACAACAATGAAAAATTTGCCAAAATATGAATTGGAATTGTAACTTAAAGCATGAATTGGATTTGTCATATAAAACATAATTGCAGTGAATGGTTAAATTATTTTCTTTTCACTTACTGTTCATAAACAACTTAATTTTTATTAGACAAAAATTGACGTTTCACTTCAGAGAGTTTGTTACAATAATAAAATCATTTTCATTCTTTTTGGCTCTTTCTTGTAGAACATCGAATTGACTCATTGAGTCCTTAACCGGGGGATACTTCGAACATTCGGCTTCGGTCGCGGGAATTTGACTCATCGAGTCCTTCAACCGGGGGTATACTTCGAACATTCGGCTTCGGTCGCGGGCGATGACTACTTAATCGAGCCATAAAACATACTTTTAACTATCCATACGTACCATCCATAAAGACACTTGCTGGAAAAAAAAACTCAAATGTAAACAGAACAATTTCGGCAACAAGCAAGGCTTTTTCTTTTCTTTATTTTTTTTCCCCCTTATCATAGAATTGGCTTTAAGCATGCTTTCTTTGTTCCCAAACAAAGACAAATTCTTATGTCTTCTCAGGATCCCAAAATCCATTCACTGCCAAATCCCATATTACTACTTTGAAGATATTCACAGAAGACAATTTATGGCAATTTCGTATGCATTTCTTCATATAGGAAACAAATACTTTGTAAACTAACATGCTTGATTCCTTTGTTTGTTTTTCATATAAAACATACGTTTTGAATTTCAATTAAATCCCTATAACATTTAAAAGATTGAACACAAAAAAACAAAAGGATTCTAAACCCCTTACCTCAATACGAGTCCTTCTTCTAATTGATCGGAAAATCCTAACGCCGCTCCCTAGTCTCTGCTTCCCTCGCGTCTGCAATTGCACCGAAAGATACCTCGGAATCCACGCTCGTTCTCAACTCTTAGTTTTTATTTCACGACACGAGTTCTCGCTCTATTCTCTTCTCTCTCCTTTTTTTTTCACGATACACGGGTAGGGAGGGATTATATACTACATCTCCTAACGGAAAACATCTGCTTAAAATCTATTTGAAAATTGAAATATCCTGATACTAAGTGTTTGATATCCCATATAATCCTCCCAAGACCGAGGTCTTTTGATTTCAAAATCCCCTGCGGTTTACAACAGCTTCTTCTAGATAAAATTTTAACTTAACTACATATCGCATTTAGATCCCTGTAGAAATTAATTATTCTCCTAAAGTCCAATACTTTTAATTCTTTTTTTTTTCAACCCTAAAGACAATTAAATCAAAATCCTATTGACGGAAACGGGGTTTCACATAAAGTTAATTAATTACGTCACTTGTGCATCAGAGACCAGAAGCTACATTAGATAACATCATACTATAGTCAGAAGGGACAGATTTTGACCGGTGTGTTTATTTTAGATTATTTCATCTTCGATTTTCAATTTGCCTAGTTTAATGGGACATTTACAAGTTCAAGTAAACATAGGGACTTTTCGGCCCTAGGTACTATTTATGATTACGCTAAGGAGAGCTTGGACTAATAGATCACTAGAAGTATCAGCCTTTGCTGTTGAAACTGAAGCAGCAAACTTTTGTTTTGCTATAGGTGAGGACATCCGTTGCTGTAAACTTATTATTGAAGGAGATGCTCTATTTGCTATCCAAGCTTTTTTAGGTGTGAAGAGCATGGAAAGTTGGCAGAGCATAAACTCAACTATGAAGGGAAGAGATTACCTAAGAAGACATGCAAAATGGCAAATGACTTTTGTACCTAGAAACTGCAATACTTTTGCTCACAATTTAGCTAAATGGGCCAAATGTAACAATTATGTAGGTTATATCTCCCCTGATTCTATTCCTCTGTCTACATGGCGTATTTGTAATAGTCTAGACTCGGATCTAGGTTCAAGCTCACTTGAGAGTTGTGCCAAGTTCTGATGTCAATTCTTCTAATATAAATGACAACTGAGGTATTATTCATCAAAAAAAAAAAAAAAAAAAAAAAAAAGGAGCTTACAACACGTTTGATATGTTGGAATGGAATGGAACGAAATCCCTTTCCTAACAGAATCGCTTTCCACCCAGAATAACTTCAGAATCCTCTTTTCATTCCAATGTTTGGAAGGCAAAGGCAGAATGGAATGGAATTAAATAAAAAATGACCTAAATTCCCTTTTAGCATATACTAGTGATAAAACATAATTAAACATTCATTACAAAATCTTACTTGAATAACATTGACATTATATATATATATATATATATATATATATATATATATATATATATATATATATATATATATATATTGTTGAAATTTAATTTTTATTAAAATATCAACATAGTAATGTCAACAGAGGGGATCCACATTGGGTGGGTAGAAAAAGAAGAAACAAGTAGAAGAAGAAGAGAAGTTTGAGGAGGACCAAAAGTGGAACATATAAAAGTAAGAAGAAGCCAATTGATTCCATGAAAAGAAAGAAAAAAATGTTGTGCATGTGAAGGTCACTTTTGAAGAGGAAACTTTTTTTCTAATATGGAGTTGATTGATAAGAAGTGAGTCCTATCCTCATCATGGAAACTTTCTAGTGGTTGAACCAATGCTAGTGTCAGTTCAATGCTATGTACTGACACGATCTCAGTTATGAGGTCTGTTTGTTTTACTGAATAAATTTTGATAGTTGTTCTTAAATTAATTATAATAAGTTTCTTAATAGTTATTTTAACACTTGAATTAATCAAAAAATATTGGTTGAAATTGTATTAGTACACGGTGTTGCCATGTCAGCACCGAAACAAACTTGAGTTTCACTTCCTCCCCTCCCTTGTGATCCATTGTGTCTGGTTTCCCCTGTAAGATTCTCTAGTTTGTTTTTATTTATGAAAATAAGAAAAAGATGATTAATTGAAACTCTTCCCGTTAGGAGTTCTTCAAAGAATTTCACATCGTGACATGAGAAGACTTGAGAGTTACACATAAGTGATTAGGCTAATTGTATTGACATATGATTCAGTGGTATCTCATGGTACAAAGTCACGGTATAATTGGTCTTCTCAAAAATCACAATTCTAAACATGTATCGACGTGTCTAGTACGCTATTTTATATGCATATAGTGTTCAAAAACAGTAGTATATCTCCGAGTGCATGCAATTTTGATAGGAAAAAAATTGACCGCTTAGGAATAAAGTCTCGATTAATATAGTAACTTTCAGTATGAAAACAGTAACTTTGCATTGCTGGAAAATTTCCTGTGCTTTTAAGTATTAGTGGAGTCAAACTCGAAACTAGGGAAGGGGGGAACATGTGCATCTTCCATCTTGCGGATGGAAGATTGAAAGCTTTGATGAGCATGACCAGTGACTGGATTTAGTACATATAAATGTTTTCCACTTAGCTCACGCCTTGCTTTTTATTTGATTCTTCTTCTTCTTCTTTTGTTTGTCCTTTGAACCTCTTTGTGTCTCCATTAAGTGGTCCGACTGTTATAATAAAGGGGAAAAGGAAAAAAAAGTAAATTCGAATTTGTTTTCTATTTCAAATGAAGTGAATAACTTTAAATTCCTAACTCAAAAAGAAATAATTCCTGGATATTCAGAATGAAAATAATAAACTAGATAGTACTATAACAAATCATTGATGTCAATAAAATTCTCTATTAATTCAATTTCTTTTTATGTTTTTGGGGGTAATTTTAGACAAATTTCTTGTTTTTTTGTCTAGTATAAACTACGAAAAAATAAATAAATATTTGGAAAATGAATTACTCCTAGAATTTTGGGAGATAGAAACCCTAAACCCCCAAATTGAGGGTGTTAAATGACTATCTTACCCCCTGCTGATATAAGGGATTCACCCAACTATAAGGGTAAAAATGTCCAAAAAACTATTTTAGTCAATCTTTTAGCTAATAATTCTAGTAGTCTAGCAAGGTCTTAACCTCCACCAATTAGCATGAAGACTCGTCCTTTTGCTCATTTGGGCCAGTGGCCCAGTACTTTGTTGCCCATTGGACCGAATGCTATTTGTCGTCCTGTTTCACTTATTGGGCCCCTACACTTCTGACACTAGAGTCCAAACAATTATTTCTCCTTTTCTGTTCAATGTTTCTAATTTTTTTTTTTTTCCTAAAAAAATCTATTTATACATATTTTTACTAGTGGTATGACCAGCACTGGATTTATGACCGGCAAAGTGGTGCAATTGCACCACCAGAATTTTTATTTTTTGCCCTTTTATTGCCCCTCCAAGAATTTTATCAGTTTCGCCCCCAAATTTGCACCATCAGATTTCGATTTGCACCACTAGATTTCAACTCCTGCGTCCAGCTATGGGTATGACCATATGCTTTCAAAAAAAAAGAAAAAAAGAAAAGAAAAGGAAATTGCTTGCTGAAAGTTGAGAGCCATGAGTAGGGATGAGTTGAGCGTGAGCTCAATATTCAATCTCGAATTTTATGTGAGTTGAGTATGAGCTTTACCCCACTCAGCCCCGAAAAAACCTCGAACCTGAATAAAAATAATAATAATTAAATATTATATAATAATAATAATAATAATAATGATGATAATAATAATAATAATAATAAAAAAGAAGAAGACCTATAAAATCTATTTCTTTTGTTTTAGTCTATATAATGATTTTTGTCTACGTTGTAGATTCTTTAACCTTTTATCTTGCTATGCATTTATTTTTTGTTATATTTTTATTAGTTTATTTTGTTTTAAGAATTAAGTATCATTGTATTATTATGTATATTTATGTTCTAATGTTGATAAAAAAATGTATATTTGTATTCTTTGTCAGAATTTAGTTTCATTACTCATTGCATTATATTATTCTTACTATATGATTTTTGTTTTTTTGCTATAATAAATTTAGCTCGTGAGCTCAGCGTGAGCTGAGACAAGCTCGGCTCACATAGCTCGATTGACACCCCTAACCATGAGTTTTGTTCAATGTCTTTTTTAGGAAAAAATGAGATGTGGATCTGAGTAATGTATGATATTAGTTTATGTCACGAACGACAGTCATTTTTAATTACTGTTTTACTTGTGCAATTATGATCTACAAAAAAAAGTTTGAAAAATGTATTGGTCCATAATCAATAGGTAAAGTTCATTCTAGGGCCACAAACGATTTGAATCAAGTTGAGTTTTAACTTTTAATTTGATTGGGTTCAGAATTATTCACATTTTTCTGAACTTGAGTTCGAAGCGAGTATCACTGAACTTGCTACCATAATGTTTTTTTTTTTTTTGGCTAAATTGGAGTACGAGTGAGCTTGAACATTTTTGAAGTTTATACTTTATAGTATCAATTGCATTTTGCCACAAATTTTGCAGAACTATTTCCTCGATTATTAATAATGAGACAAAATTCAATTGTTGAAATTATTATAGGTGCTCTAGAGAAAAATAACATTTACAATATTTTTTTTTTTGAAGACCAGCTGAGCGGTTGCCCCATGAAGGGGAGATAGAAGTGCCTCATAAGAGGAGGAGAGAACCCTAAAAAGAGAAATTTAAAGCATGCTCCATGTATAGGGAGGGATATCGAACCCACAACTTCACGGATCGTGAGAATGCCATAGCCCCACTGATCTATGAACCTTGTGATACATTTACAGTATTAGTTAGCTTTGATTGCTCCAATTTCCATCACTTTCTATCGTGTATGAGAAAGGATATGTTCAGATGATTCATCTCTACAGCTATACAAATCAATTGTTTTCTGTTTCTTTTTCCTTTATAACTGTCTTAAAAAGAAGGGAAAAAAAGTTAGAAAGATCATTAGATAAAAGTTAATTAATTACGTCACTTGTGCATCAGAGACCAGAAGCTACATTAGATAACATCATACTATAGTCAGAAGGGACAGATTTTGACCGGTGTGTTTATTTTACATTATTTCATCTTCGATTTTCAATTTGCCTAGTGTAATGGAACATTTACAAGTTCACGTAAACATAGGGTGATGATGGTCAAGTGGTTCCAATTTTACTTTCAAGTGGTTTGGTAAAATTGAGGTCATGAGTTCAAATATTAGTTTGTGCTGTCGACTTTTAAAAATTATACTTGCCCCTTGTTAGTGCTACTTTGACGGGACCAGTGCTTGAGCTGATTTTTCAGTTAAGTCTGATATGTTCCCTGATGAATACGAAAATCCCAAACATGAGGTACCAGGAGGGTAACAATGTTGCCCACACTTTAGCAAAAAAAAATGTTGCCCAGACTTTTTTTTTTGCTAGGTAATGTTGCCCAGACTTTGGCTCGCCTTGATCATGACTATTCCTCCATGTTATGGAATAGCCACTTTCCTACTACTATAATATCTGCGATCTCCAATGTCGCATTTCTATACCTTAATACAGTGCACCCAACTGGGTTTAAAAAAAAAAAAGTAAACATAGAAATTTTAATGTTGTATTTGTGGGGTTTAATTTACGAATTAGTCGATTCATTCTCCTTAAAAAACGTAAAAAACGATAGATTTTCATTCGTAAAATTAAAAGAAGAAGAAACGAAACCAGGGCGATATGATCAAGAGTGGCTAGTGGTTGTGCTGCTGTCAATTTCAATATTTACTTTTGTAAATTGTTTCCGAAAGAAGATTGTGAAAAAGCCAAAAAAAATTGAGGCTGATAATGATTCGTGTGTTTTTTCCTTTTGTTTCACTTTTTTCTGTTTGCTATGAAATGTCCGTTTTCACATTTCAGATTTCAGAAGCAACCGGGCTTTGAATATATTACATTAATGGCAATTGCATGGCTAAAATCTCACTATAAGTTGTTACTTTTGTGTTTTTACTTTCTAAATTCTTTAGTATTGTGTTGGTACAATACAACTACATTACAAAATGTTAAAAATTTCGTACGTGCAGAATACTTATTAATCGTTAGATTAAATTTTGTTTCTAATAAGTGTTGCAAAATATATGATCTCAATGGTCATATCAATTTATTTTAATAGAAAGATCAGTCCAGTTCCTATGCGGAACAGGAAACAATCTGGGCTGTCGGATGATAGTTTTAACGTTTCAGATTTGGAGAGATAAAAGTTGCTGCTGGACTTAAAAAATAAAAAAAATAAATTTTTTTTTTCTCCAAATATGAACCGTTCAAAACTATCATCCGACGGTTGTTTCGCACGGTGCGGAATTTTTCCTGTTCTGCATAGGAGCCGGAGTGTACAAAGATTCACATATATTCCGCACGTTCGGAAAACCTCCTTTGTAGCCGAAGTCTGTGTTGGTTACATAACTCTGATCTTTCTTCCCATCATTGGTTGGTAGCATAGACGATTACAGGGGGGGGGGCGGCGCCCTCAAAGATTTTTTAAAAATACTACTATTTTTAAAATTTTATGTAGTATTTTGGAAAAATTTTATCAATTTCGCCCCCCCCAAGAATTTTTTTTTGCCTTTTTTATTGCCCCCCAAGAATTTTGGAATTTTTTACTTAGCTTTCACCCTCCCCCCAACATCAAATTCTCGCTCGTCCCCGTTGGTAGAGTGTAGACTGGCCTTCATCAAGCAAGGCCAAAGGCTACTAGTGTCCACAATCCCATAATACCGGTGGAGAATTGGGAATTGGACACACTAATGTTAAGGATCTTTTATCTATTTCTCTATCCATTTAATAAGAAATTGAAATGTATTAAATTTTTAATTAAAAAATATATAATCTAAAAAAAATAGTGGAACGCGTAGGAGAAAATTATACACGCGATAATTATTTATTAGTTAAACAAAAAAATGACGAATTCGGGACATACAATTTTTTCCCACTAAAGATACCATTCTATCTTACTTTCACGTGATATTCTTTGGACTCTTGAATGTAGATGTATGATTAGTGAAAATACACTCGGCATCAAAAAATATTATGTAAAAGACGTGATTCATGATGGATAAAATAAAACCATCTCACCTCCCACCGCTCAACAAAGAGCATTTCTTCTGTGTCAGTACATAATTTTTTAAAAATTATAGAAAACTTATTTTTAAAAACATATCAAAATCAAAATTATAGAAAAATTACTTTTAAAAAAACTTTTTAAAAAATAATTTTATTTATTTTTATATTATTCTCCGGCGAAGAATTTTGTTTACATCTTAATATTATTCTTTAATTAACTAAACTATTATTTTGTCGCGTTCTTATATTTATTTTTTTGCCTGAATGTACTGTAGTTACGTACCATAACATCATAACATAATTCCAAGCATGATTTTAAGATATCTAACTATAGAAAATAGCTTAAGATATTGTGGCAAAATTTTCCAATTATGACAAAATGACGAAATTCATGTTGACAAACATAAAGAACAAGAAGAAAGTAATTATGAACGTGCTAGTTTTCAGTCCGGCTCCTGTGCGGAACAGCTAAAGTTCTGCACGTGCAGAACAATCCCAGCCGTCGAATGGGATTTTGAACGATCCAGATCTGAAGAGAGAAAAGTTGCCGTGACTTAAATAATAATAATAATAATAAAATTTCTCTCTTCAGATTTGAGCCGTTAAAAAATCTCATCTGACGGATGGGAGCGTATCCCGCACCGTATGGAACAAAAGCCGTTTTGCATAGGAGCCGGGAGAGCTAGTTTTAATACAATTTATTAAAAATAAACAAAAAATGGAAAAGAACAACATAAGACAAGAATCACTACAAATCTACAATCCACACATTATAATATTATGAAATTCCCATAATTTCTTCTAATAAACGACAACTTGCCGACGTGACTCTCTAAGCTCCTTTTTAAAATTTTTTTTAGTGGGTATGAACCTTAGCTCTAAATTAATGTCTAAACTACGGCAAAGAAAGGGCCAGACAGTAATAAAGAAAATTAAACGAATTAAAGGTTTAGATTCGATCTATATTTGTCAATTGATCCTACTTTAGTTTCGAAAGCTTGTTCAAAAAAATACCGTGAGTTCGAGACATTTTTAAAGTGCTTTAAAATTAGGGTTGTTTAGAAGGGTGTTCAAGACGCTCGACCGCACATATTCTTAAAAAATTAGAAGCCTTAATTTTATGTTATTTATATATGTATATATATGTGTTTGTATTTTGTCGAAAAATGATAAAAATTATTTGTATATTTAAAATTATGTTTAAAATATTTTTAATAAATTTTGGAGAATAAAAATTATGATACAATTGTAATGAATTTTTTTTTTCTTTGTTATATTTACATTAAAGTTACTTTTCTCCGATTACGTAGAGCATCATTTTAAAATTCAGCACAGAAATCAAAACTTTTGAGACGCTCTTGCTTAAAATGCAAATTTGCAAGATTCTCTGCTAGCAAACAACAATGCTTATAAGATTTCGAATGGATTAATCATGTCAAATAGTGAAATATTCATTCTATATCTCTTCTTCCTCGTGTGTCTAAAAAAAAGAAAAGAAACAACTGTTGAAAGAAAAGCAACAAGGACATGAGAGAGAATTTTAAAAAGGGCTTTTGTGGTAGAGACATTCCATCCATGAGCAATTAACTTAACCAACCATATATGATTTTAATAATATAATAAATAGTATTAGTCCCAATGTCTTTTCTCACTAATTAAATTTCTTAATATGAATTCTTCTATGGTAGGTCCAAAAAATATATATATCGTCACTCCATTGCTCCCCCTTAAAGCTAAGAATAATCATTCCGCTTTCCAATTTTCCCTTATGATCAGCCTTTTTATTATTATTTAATTATCATTTATAATGTATTACTTTAAAATTCAGCTTCCCATCCATCCAAGCAATATATAAGTCACCATTATTTACATCAAATATGGTGAATGATTTGCATCAATCAACATATCCCTTCCTCTCCCTCCCCACCGGAAAAAAACCATTTGTCCCGTGTATTTCCCAATTCTTGCACCAAACCAATTATAATTAGCTATGTGTATATATAATTAAAAGAAATATCTATATAGTAAATTTTAATTTGGTTGGATAAAAAAATAGAGACATACACTGGGACGATTTTCACCCTCCCCACCCCCACCTCCATGTCATCTTATAGTACGTATTTATATGGCACATGTAAAATATTTATGTGTTTTAAAATAAAATATTTGTATCCGTTAATTTATACAGATATATACAATGTTTAATTAATTTTTTTTAATGATTACTGATTGTATACAAAATTATTGTATCACAATCATAGGCCATTATGTTGTATATATACACATATATGGAAATCCAATCAGAGGGGCTTAAATTTTCCAATATTAGTGATCTACGATATATTGATGTAGATTAACAAGAAGCAAAGCCAAAATTCACCTTTTAGAACCAAGAAGACGGTGCCACAATATTTGTTTATACATTTAGAACATTCCTATATATGACTAGAGTTTGAGGCTATTGGTAGCAGCTTGTTAAACTATATTACGATCATAGTTTAAATTTTCTTGATGAGATAATTTTTTTATTTTCATACCAAGTAGTTAATGTCATGTTCAATAGATTAGGGGTCAAAACTTTATTTTGAATTAGAGTTAGATTTTGCGAACATTCTGAATGTCGAGTCTGAATTAGTCTTATCAATGGCGAAGAAATCGAGGGCCCCACGGGATAAAAAACAATCGTTCCTGTACATATGTTGTTGAATGTCTAGATTTGGGTAATTTTAGACTCATAAAGGAGATAATAGAAAGTTGTCTATGAGTTTTTCCTTGTGCATCTTTCTTATTAAAAAATCCGATAAAGAATGTGTGTCAAAATGCTTTTATTTCATAATGGATGATTAATATTGATTGTTTCCTAGATTTATGAATCATAATTGGTCTGGACTTTTTATGCACCCCATGTACAACAATGATGCAAGACAACAATTCATCAATTACTATTTTTATTTTTATTTTGTTACATCCCGGATTAAATATCAATGTGACGAGTTCTCTTTATTGTGTATAATGTTGTAGATGGTTTATTTTATTATATAGGCTCTCTATTTTTTCTAGAACAGAAGAAACCACTAAGTTGCAACTTGAAGACAGTGAAATAAACGATCAAATAGTATGTGAGATAGAAGATTTAAACTGATTGAAGTAATTTTTTTACTTTTGTTTGAGAAAGAAAGGTAGCAGTATTGTTAAAGGAAGGGGTAACTTTCTTTTATAACTATCTCAATTAATTTTGACCACCATTTACACTCAATAATTCACTCTAATCCACTTATAGAAAGCGAGATTCACTTTTCACAAGTAGGGTCAGAATTAAATTGTTGAGTTTAAAAATAATAAAACATTAGGTTGATTATTTTCCTCTTGATAAACGTTTTACAGATGAAAAAAAAATTAACGAAGAACAAATCTGAATCGATCATCACTTTTTAGTCTGTCGAAATTTTTCCTTCAAGTGCATGTGAAGGATGATAATTTTCTAAGAAAATTTCTCCTATCTTTCTCCCTATCTTGAGGATATTCTTCTTACGACCATTCTACGTTGGAAAGATTCGTTGATTTTTGGTCGGCTGAAGAAATATGCTTTAAGGATGCTCAATCGACCAAACCGGAAGATCAACTAATTCTCTAGTAATACTATCTATTAGTAATCATAATGTGAGATGTTATTCAGAACATCCTTAATATCCTCAAAATTGCGATATTCTCAAAATTATTCAGAAAAAATTAAATTATTAAAGGGATGTTATGTCAATTTTAAAATGTGAGATTTGCGATACATTCCAAATGATTTTACGGTTATCATTCTGGACGTGTAAACAACTTTTAATCTAAATTATCTTAACCAAAAAAAAAAATTGGACAACTTGAAAAATTTCCTAGTCAAATGATTTCATGGTTATCATTCTGGACGTGTAAATAACTTTTAATCTAGGTTATCTGAACCCAAAAAAAATGGACAACTTGGAAAATTTTCTAGTCAACAAGTTCTTAAAATCTTGGAATCCAATCAACAAAGTAACGTTCGACCATCTATAAATTGACTCACATTTTACAGATGAACTCGATATAGTACAGTTCAGAACCAGGTAAGATGTACAAGACTTCCTTTTTAAAGAACTTTTGTTTGTCAAAGGAAAGACTGAAATAATCATGAACTATACTATATTATGATTTTGTCATCAGAAATAGTGGGTGGATTAAACATCATCTGTATGTATTGTAAAGGAAAATATTCCATAAAGTTGTTTATGATTACAACGTTGAACTCGAATTCACTTGATGTTTTGCTATACGGTCCAGAATCGAATACTCCCGTTTTACAATATAAGGTCTTTAAGTTATTTATCACTTCTCAAATTATTTTTCTCTAGTTACAATCACCTACAAAACAATTCTTTTTTATCACGTGAATGGATTTTAATAAATGAATATAATAAAAAAATATCACTTATTTTCTTCATTCTTAATCTGTGTAAAATAGTAAAAAGGCATTATATTAAGGAAGTATTTCATAATCATGCACCATTAAGGTTGCTCATGTTCTAGGACTTTGGGTGGGTTGTTTCAATCTACCATTTAAACCATCAATTTCTACTTAATAACAATTTGCCAAGTGCCATTTATTTATTTTAAAAAAATCTAAAACCTAAAAAAAATTATGGAATCTCGAAAGGAACGAGCAAGTTGTGACACTTAACAATCATATGCAAATAGATAGAAAATAAAATAAAAAATGTGACAGAAGATTCATTCTCCAATGTTGAATTTCAAATGCTAACAAACTCCTTTTAAATTGGAGCATTTTAAACATTTATTTATATACAACTTATCAAAATTTTAAACTCAATGTGTCCATAGCCCAGTGGGGAGATGGCTTGCCCACAACTAAGAGGTTGTGGGTTCGATACCCAACTCACACAACATGAAGGATTTAATTTTCTATTCTTGGTTCCTCTTGTGTGGGTTATTATACTCCACTTCTTGGGGCACCCGCTAGTCGGACTTCTACTACTCCCTCACGGGGCACCCGCTCAGCCGGACTTCTATCCACCCTACATGGGCTCCTCCTCTAGTGAGGTAAAAAAAAAAAAAAAAAAAACAAGTAGGACAGTTAAAACGCATGAGAGGGAAAATAGATTTATATCTATACACTAAAATCTCTTGATATCTGTATTATTGCTATGCTTGAATTTCACAAAAACTGGAGGAACCAGCCAATTAAGTCATTTGAGTGTCCAACCATGCCCATGACATTTGTATGAAGTTATTAATGTTGGGAGGGTCGCCCAGGGACGAAACCAGGAATTTGGCGTTAGGGGCGAAAATTGCAATAGTATGCCGAACTATATATAAAAATTACAAAAAAAATGTTGGAGGGGGGGGGAGATTTGATAAAATATTTCGAACTACATATAAAATTTACTATATGTAGTACTATTTTTATAAATCTTGGGGGGCGACTGCCACCCTGACCCCCCATTGTCTTCGTTCCTAAGATCGCCTCCTTCTTAAGCCTCTAGAGTACCCTGTCCAGATTAATCAGGCCTGTGGGTTGAACAATGGATGTGAAACAAAACAAAAAAGTCCTTTGAGTGATCCATCAAATCTTAATTAGAGCTCATAGAAAGATAATGCATAAAGCAAATTACACATTTGATAAAGTAGCTTTTTTTGTACGACATTTATAAGTAAAGTGATTATGAAATTAATGTAACAGTTAATGTTTTGTCCGGTCGAGATGACACCTTAAAGTCCCACTAATCACTATGGTTACTAATCACAATGTTGAAAAAGTTGGCAAAAAAAAAAAAAAAACTAATTATCTAACCCTACTTTCAATTGAAGTTTCAGGAAAAGGCATATTACCAATTCCGAACAAGAGGCTTCGTTTTTAAAACAATTTCGCTACTTGTATAATTCTATCCAATAATAGGAAGTAATAACTAGATTGAATATTTGACTCGTAACTTAAAAAAATGTAATTTTTAGTCAAGCATAACCTGCAAAGTCTCGAGCTTAGAACTTTTGCATGTTCCGACTCTAGAAAAGGGATTTTACTATATGAGCAAAAATAAATTAGTCATGGATAACTTTTTTTTTAATTTTTATTTAGCCCATGTAGGGCGGATAGAAACTCCGGCTGAGCGGGTGCCCCATGAGGAGGAGTAGAAGTGCCTCTCATAGGAGGCAGGCCCGGCTCCAAGGGTGTCCAAGGTGACATCCGGAACCGGGCCTCACATTTACAGGGGCCCCAAATTTTTTAAAAAATTACTTAATTTGTATATAATTATTAGTTAAAAAAATTGAAGATCTTGATGTTTTACAATTTGTTGCTCAAAATCTTTTTTACCATACACCAATGCCGGTTAATAGGGGATGCGAGCTGAGCGACCTCAGAGGGCCCCCCAAAATTCGGGGCCCCAATTTTTTTTTGTTTATATATATATATATATATATATATATATATATACTTAGCTTAAAATCCGGGGCCCCAAATTTTTTTTTGTTTATATATATATATACTTAGCCTAAAATCCGGGGCCCCTAGCCTAAAATCCGGGGCCCCAATTTTTTTTCCAGCACAGAGCCTCGGATATGTTTGAGACGGGCCTGATAGGAGGAGAACTAAAAGACCGGCTAGCGGGTGCCCCATGAAGGGGAGTAGAAGACCCACACAAAGGAACTCAAGAAATGACAATTAAATCATTCCCCTTGTGTGAGGGGGGGGGGGTGTAGAAGTCCGGCTGAGCAGTGTCCCATGAGGGGGAGTAGAAGTGCCTCTCATAGGAGGAGAACTAGAAGCCCGGCTAGCGGGTGCCCCATGAAGGGGAGTAGAAGATCCAAAAAGGGAACCCAAGAAATGACAATTAAATCAATCCCTTTGTGTGCGGGGTACCGAACTCACAACCTAAAGATTGTGGGCAGGCCATAACCCCATTGGGCTATGGGCCTTCTGATTAGTCATGGATAACTTAGAGATTACACTACGGGGAAAAATTAGATTAGAACATGTATAATAGCAAGTTTAAGAAACAATTGGAGCCGAAAAGAAATATCTACAAAAAATTAAAATTTAACGAAAATTAAAATTTTCTTATTAATTTTTTTATAGTGTTTTAAAGAAATTGAGGGCCCCACTCCTTAGATTCAGTAGTGGATCCGAAACGAACACCTCAGTTGAGGGGTGAAAATTGTTTATACCCGTTTGTGTATTCATTTATGTGCCAAACTAATAAGAATTCGTCATGTGATAATTTTTTTTAATTATATATACACATGGTAAATTGTGATTGGTTAGACACAAAAATAGGTATACATATCGGTGCAGACGATTATTTGCCTCTGTTGAGTTAGACTTACCCACGACAACAGCTCAGTCTTATTGTCAAATAATCAAGCCGGCTAATTGCGGAATAACAATTGTTCGTACCGTGTAGAACAATTATGAGCCGTCAGATCAAATATTTGGTACCTGAAATCATTTACATTTCAATAAATATTATGAAAAGGGTGTTAAATCAAATTATTTCAGGCGTCAAATTTTATATCTGACTGTCCTTAATTGTTTCGCACGGTGCGGAACAATTGATATTCTGTACTATAGTCGAATTGCTAAAAAATAATCCGGTTTAGACTTGGAAAAAAGTATTACCTCCCTTCCTTTATTAAGACTTTCAGTTATGTAGAGAAAATTAAGGAATGAAAAATTAAGATATTTTTTTAATTAAAATATTATTATTACTCTTTTAAATAGAATTAGTGATATACAAATACTATTTGAGAGAGTAATATTGGCATTTTAACTAACAAAATTGGGAGTACGTGTTTTCCCTTTGTAACTTTGTTGCTGTAATAAACAAATTATTTTCAATATTCTCAAGAATATAACTCCTGAGTTCCGATCTGATCATCTTAAGGAATTGATCATCTCCTATACACGGATGAAAAGGGCACACTCAGTTCAAGATTTTGGCAAGTAATACATATATAGTACTCCTTATTTCATAATACATGTATTTGTAGATAGTTTAGTAGCATAAATTAAGGAATGAGGAGACAATAGATATTTATAGTATTATATCCTTCAATAATTTAGTTTATTCCCAAACATCATATCGTCTCTTTCTCTTTATAGCAAGGGTAGTTCTAAAAAAACATTGTAAAAAGTTGAAAAGACCTGTATTTTGAAAAGAAATGAAGAGACTAAAAATATCTTTATTACAAAATGGATGGTAATATGAAGGAAGTAATTAACTAATATTCTTTCCAGAATATGCATTTTTTTTCTCCTACAAATTTATTACAAATTGGATAGAGAAAAACACGGAACATACAGGATAAATGGAAGATCAAAATCACGCAATGAAGAGCTTTAAATGGTGCGTGATGTTATGAAGAAAAAGTAGGGTTTGATATCATATGCTCATTTCCTGTTTCATCCTTTGTCCCTTTGTAAAGTATGGTAGGAAAGTGCTAGATGGCTCAATCTAATTAGATCAAAAGTTGATCAGTTGAGGGTAATATTATCCATAGAAAAAATATTCTTGACCCCTTATTGATATAGTTTTACATTTTTAATCCTAAATTAATCCAATTAATTAGCTCAACTTAAATTATCTAACACTAATAGTAACTGTAACGTGTTCAATTTTCTTTCTTGAGGTTCTATCTTTTCTTGAGCTTATAAATTTTATACAAAAACAAAATACACATAATAAACTATAAAATATGACACATAATAAGATAGAAAATCCGAACATAAAAAGTTGCCTACGATGCTTAGAGGCGGCAACTGCAAGAGTCTATAGACTATAAACCAACCGGCAAGGGTTGATGAGGTACGTGAAGAAATTGGTTACATAATAATACTACAATTTCTCTACGTAGAAACTAGATGAAGACTTTCTATTACTACAAAGTTGATAAAATGTCATTTTTAAGGTTAGATGGGAACAAGTGGGGCCTATTTTAATGGGTCCCATTTTTACTATTTATGTCGGCTTTATGTAAATTCCGACATATTTAAAGGGAGAGAAGAGAGTACTCTTGTTTAGCAATCGATTCACTTAGATCACAAGAAGAATATTTATATTTATATTTATATTTATTGGGTTGAAGGAGAAATTTTATAGAGTGTAGAATCAATGGGGCATCATTCTTGCTGCAACCAGCAGAAGGTTAAGAGAGGGCTATGGTCACCTGAGGAAGATGAAAAACTCATTAGATATATTACTACTCATGGCTATGGCTGCTGGAGTGAAGTTCCTGAAAAAGCTGGTCTCTCTCTCTCTCTCTAATTTTATTTTTTTGATCATTCTCAACTTCATGCATTAATTTTGGGAAAATTATACTTCCTGCGTCTGAAATTGAATGTCTATTACTTTTCTATTTGTTATGTATAGAAAATTTGACATTCAATTTTGGATTCTGGACCGAAAATTGGAAATTCAATTATGAAAGGATATCATAGTACTTATTTTGGGTCCGAAATTGAATTTGCAGTAATTGTACTTGATTTGTGTAAAAGAATAGAGATTCAATTCTTAACACACAAAGCAGATAGATATACGTGCATGTATGAAGTATGGACAAAGTTTTGGATATTTGGATGAAAAAAAATAAATGATCAAAAGGCTCATTTAAATGTTTTAAACTGTTTTTGTTTTGCAGGACTACAAAGATGTGGAAAGAGCTGTCGTTTGAGATGGATTAACTATCTAAGACCAGACATAAGAAGAGGACGGTTTACACCGGATGAGGAGAAATTGATCATTAGCCTTCATGGGGCTGTTGGAAACAGGTCCTTAATTAATTCTTACCATGTCCATTTGTATTCATTCATTCCTAATTTCTTAACCCTTGCATTCTAGGATTTATAGTTTAAGGTTCTAGCTATATTTTGATCCTTCTAGACATAGGTCTAAAGTTTCTTACATTCATAAATTTGAATACCCCTTCAGAAGCCAAAAAATCCTGTCCTGTTACTGTTCCCAGCCAATCACAATTCACCATGTGTATATATAATTGGAAAAAATGCTTATATAATAAATTCTGATTGGTTGGAAACAGAGGATTTTCACCCCCTTCAGAATGTGCCGTATAAGTATTAGTCGGCAAATAATCGTCTGTACCCGTATATATTCAAATTCTTTTGTTCAACCACTCACAATTTATCATGTCATGTGTATATATAATTAGAAGAAATGTTCACATGGCGAATTCTGAGTGATTGGATACATGAATAAGAACATACACGGTTACAAAAGGTTTTCACCCGTAATAGTCTAGCAGTACTACAGGAGATTAAGGATCGAACTTGGAATAAAGTTTCTAGATTATCATTATATGCAAGAAAGAACTCATGTATACCTCGCTTGCAGAGTAGTCTCTAGGTACAATGCATTTTGGAAGACGTTAGAAAGGCCATTTCAAGACTTGAACTTTATAGAACATGTGTTTTTTTTCCCTCAACTTGGTGAGTAGCCTAATGTCTCGGGAGTACATGCTAAGTATCTTCTTGCTAATTATTTGAATCTTGAAACTTTAGTCCTACTCAATGTAGCAGCAAAGTTATTCTTTTAGATTTTTTTTCCCTGATAAGTAAGTTATATTCTTTTATGCGCTATAAGGTGATAACTCAGTGGGTTAGGAATACGGGATCATATGCCATGGTTCTAATAACACATTTAGATAGAAGCATTTATTATCAGATCATATGTTCTGAGTCATCACTTCTAACATGCGATATGAAATTTTATTTCTTTTAGATACTATAATATCTTCTAATACGTGTCACAAAGGTGATAGTTCAGTTAGTTAGAAGTTCTTTTTATCGGACTATATGTCTTAGGTTCTGACATGCGATATAATTTTTTTTTTTTTGCAGATGGGCCCACATCGCAAGCCACTTGCCTGGGAGAACGGACAATGAAATAAAAAACTACTGGAACTCATGGATCAAAAAGAAAATTCGAAAACCTTCATCAGTACCTCCATCAACAATGAGTACAACAACAAGTGTAGATCTTCGACCCCAATTCACTTGCGATATTACAAACAACCTAGACCTAACAAATACTCAAGATTTTACTACAAAACCACAAATTTCAGACACCCTTTTTAGTACTTCTCCAACTGGTCCACTATTCATGTTCAACACTAATACTAGCTCAATACTACCAGACCATCACCATAATCATCAGCTTTACCAAGAGACCACACTTTGGCCAATGAATCAGCATCAAGATCAACCATCAATATTGTTTCAAAACGCGGCGTTTTCAACGGGGATGGATCATTCCAATAATTATTTACCACCCTTAATAGAGAATAATAATTTGGAAACTATGGTAGTGGTACCGAATATTGATCATAATGTTGTTCAATCTTCTAATATAAATGTGGATCATCAAGGACAAATTATTTCACTTGATTGTTTACTAAGACAACAAGATCAGATTAATCAATGGGTGGAAAATCAAAATTGTTCAAGCTTTTTGTTTTGGGACCAAGCTGATGATCAAGGAGGACCATTACTAGGTGGGGATGATCAAGAACTTCTAGTACCAACTACTAGTACTACTACTACAAGCATGGGGACTATGTTGTCTTATCCTTCTCCTCTATAAATGCAAGATCATTATGTTGATGATTATGGGGTGGTGAATATTATGATAATGTTGTTTTTTTTTTTAATTTTTTTCTTATTTTAATTTAATTTCTCTTTTTTGTTTCATACGAGATTAATTCTATCATGTATTTCAATGGTTGAGACAGTTCAGAAAATGTGATATGGGGTGTTTGTAAACCAAAACCAGGTTTTTTTTGCTGTTTTCTGAAAATGCAAGAAAACTCAAAAGAAGAAATAAATCAAGAATATTACATAATGTTATTTATTTATCATTTGATACTGTTGAGTTAATTATCCACTGGCTAGTTTGTTTGCATTTTTTCTTTCAAAGAATTTAGATATAAATTTTTAAAAATGAGAAATCTTTAGAGAAAAAGTAAAAAAAAAACTTGACAGAATATAAAATGGATAATCCGAAATCGTTAACTACACATAAATCAATTCGCAACTGTAAGAGCAGTTGCAGATTTAAGGGACAGGGGTGCCGATCGTCCCCAAAATTTTAAAAACTTTACATATTTTACCCATAAAAAATAGGGTGAAAATCGTCTGTCCCTAATTCTGTCCCCAACTAATCAAAATTTACTATATAAATATTTTTTTCAATTATATATACACAGGGTAAATTGTGTTTGGTTAGGGACACACACGGGGACAGAGGATTTTTTGCCTAAAAAATAGTATTTGTTTTCAAGATATGCTTTAAAATATTTGGTTTTTGCGCGCCCCCGCAGGTATCATAATTTTGGTGTAGGGTTAGACACAAATTTGATTTTGAACAGATACATGCGGCCATATCTAGATTTTTTCTTGAATGATTGTATTAATTGCTAATTAATAAAATAGGTATAAAATTCGGGTAGTAAACAAAAATTACTGACGCCAGGTTTGCATTTCTTGCAACTAATAAAATTTAATATTGGTATTATTTATTTTATCGATAAATAATATTTCGATGGTTTACGACGGTGAAATACTACTTTCAATAAATTGTGTCATTACAATAAATAAAAAAATATAATTTTATTATATTATTTACGATGGTGAAAAACTATTTTTGACAGTATACAAGATGTCGTATAATATGTTTTTGTGTCGGTTATTGCGTCGGAAATTATAAGAGACCCAAAAACTAGTCGTTTTTGTTAAGTTTTCACGTCGAGAAAAAAGCGTCGCAATTATAAAAATTCCCGTTGAAAAAACTAATTGCGTCAGGCGCTCCCCATCGCAAAGTTCTTGCGGCGCCTTTCCATACAACCCCTCAATTGCCGTCGCATTACCGACACAAAAACGTTTTCTCGTCAGTAAAAGTACTTTTTGTGGCAGGCGTCGCCTCACGCAAACGATGTTTTTTTTAATAGTGTCTGATGAGTCTATTAAGGTTTTAAACACAAAAAATAGTTGACAAAAATGGCAAGTTTGCTTGCGATCACTATGGCATAATTGGCTTTTGGTGGCACTGAATAAATGCCACAAAAAGTTGTTTAAGTGCCACAAAACTACTTTTGTGGCACTTGTGCGACACTTTTTGAAAGTGCCCCCACAAGTGGTGTCGTGGCACTAATGAAGTGCCATAAATAAATTGGCGGCACAACTTGTGGCACTTTTTAAATGCCACGAACACATTGAAAATATGACATATTTTGCGGCACTTTTTGGTAAATGCCGCAAAAATAATTTAATGTTTTTAAATAAAAATAAAATAAAATAAATATTTTATTTAAAAAGAAAAAATATAATAAGAGGATCCGTAAGCTTTATCTATAGTCGCACATCATCTATAATTTAATATTTGCATTCAATGGATTCGAACACTCGATCTCTCACGGTAAACACTAACGCTCTAACCAATGAACCACGATGATTTTTGTTTTAATTTAAAACAAAATTGTTTATATAACATAACAATAAATTTTATTTAATTAGTTTTAAGTTTGATATTTATGTTTATTAATGTATATTAACAACAACCAATTAGAAATAAAACTCTTTTAAAACAAAAACTGTGTAGAAATAAAATACTAAATGAAAACCATATATAAATTTTAATCTTAACATCATACGAATTATAGAATAAGTTATAAACTAATAAGTTTATTTCATTTACATTTATGAAATTAACTGGTTAATTATCTTATGGAATATTATGTGGCAATTTTACTGTACAGACAACAAATTTTAAGGTACTAGTTTAAAAATGCCACTAAAATATGACATTTTGATAGATTGTCATAAATTTTGTGGCACTATATGTGGCAATTGAACAAATCCACAATGTTTTGTGGCACTTGTTAAAAAGTGCCACAAAAATGTGACATTTTCTCAAAATTGTCATAATTATGTGGCACTTCATGAGGTAATTGAAAAAATGTCATATATTTTGTGGCATTTTATGTGGCAATTGAACAAATGCCACAATATTTTGCGGCAATTGTTAAAAAGTGCCACGAAAATGTGATTTTTCTCAACACTGCCATAATTATGTGGCACATCATGAGGCAATTGAAAAAATGCCATAAATTTTGTAGCACTTACTATAAAGTGCCATAAAATTATGGCATTTTCACATAAATGCCGTAAATAAATGACATATATTATAAGTGTCACAAGCTAAGTGCCACCAAAGCCCAATTTTGCCATAGTGGATTGATGAATATACTAATGATTAGATTTGATACAAAAACCTTGAGAGATTTTTCAATCTTTGAGTAGAAAAATAAGAAATAAAAGAAACAATATTTAAATATGGCATAGAGATTTCTGTAGAAATAATGTGCATTTAAATATGTGTGTGTGTGTGTGTGTGAAGGGGAAAGGAAAGGAGAAGATTTCTATTCTTGTTTTAGAACACTTTACTAATTTTATAACTTTTTCTCTCCCAATATTTCCTTTGCTTTTGTTTACATCACTGGCCTCGCTTCCCACTACCCTAACAAAGGGAAAATTTTGATATGGACCGGTCTATGTGGACCACGTGATTCAAATTTGGCCACATCCCTGCAGAATGAGAAGAGAGAAGGAAATGTAGTGATGTGGTCAAATCTGTACCGCATGGTCCAGTGGACCCGGTCCATATCAGAAGTGTTCCTAACAAAGAGCTTTTGTTGTTGTTGTTTAATGGATCGATAACCAAGTCATTTATCACGGTACTATGCTTAACTTTGCTATCAAAGGTGTCGTAGTCCAGTGGGGCAGGCGTTTACCCACGACCTTGAGGTTGTAGCTTCGATACCTTCCGCCTGCGTACAGCAAACTTTAATCTCCCTTTCTAGAGTTATCTTCTCCTCGTTTGAGGCAGTTATATCTCCCCTATATGGAGCAACCGCCCAATTGGACTTAAAAAAAAAACATGCTTACCTTTGGTGTGTAAAACCAGGCTCGCGCCTATAACTGTTTTTTAGTACGTACGTAATACATTTTCGACAAGTATTATATATTTTTGGACACATATTAAATTTTATATAATAAGTTCAATTGCAGACACATATTTTGAAACTGCAATATGTATTATCTCGTTATAAACGTTTTTCCTTATGCATGTAACAACTGTCTTACATAACAAGTGTTTGAAAATCACAACAGATGTTGCCAAAAAACTTTGGACCGTACCGTTAAAAAGCAGAAATTATTCCTTATATACTGAAAAACGTATTCAACACAATATCCGTACACATAAAACTAGGAGGAGAAAAATAAAACTCCATGTTATTATCGATGTCCGAACAATTTTAATTGACCAATCCATTTTAGATTTGAAGAGTACAGTGACCAACTTAACATGAATTCAGGTAAACATGCGTCAATTGTCACTAGACACATAATTTTAAACAAATTTTAATCTTTTCCTATTTAACAATCACGAATAACTACAAAAAAAAAAAAAAAAAAAATGGATGCTAAATGTACCCTTCTTCATTCATCTTTCATCCAGCGTCATTCTAAATTTTTTATTAACTATAATCATTAGATTTCCTTTTATAATGGTTTAGCTTAGGGTTTCGATTCGTCCAGGGACGAAGGTAGGAATTTGGTGTTGGAAGGGGAAGGGGAAGGGGAAGGGGAAGGGGGGGGGGGAATTCTTGGGGGCAGTTAAAAAGGCAAAAAAAATTCTAGGGGGGCGAAACTGTTTTCCAAAATACACATAAAATTTTGATAAATAGTAATATTTTTAAAATTTTAGAGGGGGCCGGTCTTCGCCCCTGAATTCGTCCACTATGATTTGATTCATGTATGATATAAGTTAAGCAATAGTCATTTCATCATTGAATTTCTTCTAATAATGGTTCTTCAACTATCAAAATTGTTTAGCTCAGGATTATGATGCATTCATTATAATTGCTTCATATGCAAACAATTTTGGCTTTTTGACATTTTAATATTCAATGAATGATGTCTAAGGAAGAAGTTCAAGAAGGAATTGTCTAAAACGATTTAAAATTGAGTATGTTCAATTTATCAATACCTCGTGTGAAGCAGAAGAAATCAAGTTTTGGTACTGAAATGGTCTAAGTTCGACTTTTGGTGATGATTGGGCCTATGCTCAAACATGCAGATGTAGAATGCTTATATGTTTTAGAGCATAAATTTTTATTTTATTTATTTGTGATAATTAGAAATGAAAATTGAGTGGAAAAAAAACTTTTCCTATTTAGACAAACATTACTTGATAAAAATATTAGATTCATTTAAAAAAAAAAAAACTAACCTAAATTAATATATCCATAGTTTAGTTCTGAGAAGGAGAGGAAGGAGATAAATGGTACGGCATCTAAAGGAAGTACATTAATATTATAATTTACTTTTTTTTTTTTGCTAGGTAATATTATAATTTGCTTAACAAAAATGATCTCATCTATTAAACACCTCAATTATCGCTCTCATCAAGAGCGATAATTGAGGTGTTTAATATATGAGATCATTTTTGTTAAGTAATACTCCCTCCATCACAAATTATCTGTCCACTTTAACAAATGTACGGGTATTAAAGTTTTGATAATTTTGATGATGAAATATAAATAAAAGTCTAAGATATCCTTAATTAATTTTTTTAATCTCATTTAAAATTTATATTTTTCTCTCTCATTCCTCTCACACAAGATCTAACCACCTCTTAAATATGTGTTGGAAAGTGATAATTTTAATTAATTAAGAGCATTCAATGAAGAGTTGAAAGAAGAGTAAAATTGAAAAAATTGTCATTAATGCATAATTTATTTAGAAAGTGGAAAATTAATTTGGAACAAACAAAAATAGAAAGGTGGACAGTTAATTTAGGACGGAGAGAGTAATGTTTGTGTATGCACAAAATAAAAACTACTAGAAGTATTTCATAGTATTTCCTCTGTTATAATTCGGCAAAATATTCTATTTAGTCCTTTTCATTTTTTTAGTTTGTCAATAAGATCTCTATCGTTTTATTTTTACTTTTAAGGTCCAGATTGATTTTACGACCTGCCATTAGAGGACTTTCGTCTAGTTTTTTTTCAAACCCCCGTCAAGCCAATCATGTGCCTCACATGTGCTCAACTATTGATTCAATAACTGGAATTTTTTTTGAGGGGAAGTAGGAAACGATCCCAAGATCTCGTTTAGGGAAGGAGCAAACTCAACCATTGGGCTACTCCTTGAATCTTTAGAATTTGTTTAATTAGCATTTGAAATTGTATGTTGTGCTTGGAGTTTTATGTGAAATGATTGGAAATCATCATCTTAATCATAGCATCCAAATGTCTTAAAACTTCATAACTTAATATATATAGTTATCTAAAACTTGCCAGGAAACTCTTCATCGTCACGACCAGCTTTGCTAATTTCAAAATACTACAAAACCACAACAAACAAAATGGGAAACTAAAAAAAATTAAAATCCAAGCACCACAAAATTAATTACGAGTAGAAAAAAAAAGAACTTCACATCAACAGCATCTATTAGAATGAATATTTTCTTCTCATCCAATTCAAAATGCAAGAAACCCAAAATCCACCATCAACTTTGTAAACAAAATAAATGGGTGTTGTAGTTGGTCGGGTTCGGTGGTGGTGGAGGATAATGGTAAGGAGATGAAGATGGAGGGGATGAAGTGAGTTTAGAGATTTTTAGTTATTTTTAATTGAGTATTTATAGTTATTTTTTTTTTAACAATTGAGTACCAAGTATTTCTTGTGGAAAATATGTTGAAATGTTAGAAATACCCTTAAAAGATAACTCACATGTGAGGCACATGATTGGCTTGACGGGGTTTTGACAGAAAATTGGACGGAAGTCCTCTAATGGCAGATCGTAAAATCAATATGGACCTTAAAAATAAAAATAAAACGAAAGAGATCTTATTGACAAACTAAAAAACGAAAAGGACCACATAAGCTATTTTTCCGTTATAATTCTATTGATCTTATTACTATTTTGAATTATTCCAAAATATTTGACATTTTTCTTGATTACAACTACATCTTTTTTGTAATTTTCAAACTTACTTTTGTCTCATTAATCTACTAAGCACTACATCTAATACAGTTTACAATTTCAATAAAATTATTTTTGTCTTTTTAGTTTAAAATAACTTATTTATTACTATCAAAATCAATGTCTTTAATTCTTATACCAAATCAAACAAGATATGAGGAAAGGAGGAAGTACGAAAGATCAGACTTTACTCCTAAAAGGAGTTGGCTTTAATCTCTGAAATAATTAAAACATAAGGAAAATTAGAAAATAAATTTCTCATTAACATTCCACCCATCTCCTCTTGTTTAAAAGAAGAATATATATGCTTACATCTTCTCGTACTTCACTTTGGAGTTAGAATATTCTTATATTTGTCCTTAAAGAGGAATTTATTTTGAGTGTCACTTTAATAAAAAAGAGTATATTTCTGAATTTTTATTTTTTTTGGGTGAATTATTGCTACATTTGTAGTTGTCATTATTATTATTATTTCCATACATAAAGAGTATTATTTATTTTGGTAAATGTTATGATCTACTTGCAAAAAAATCCAAGTCGCGCATTAAAAGCTGCTAATGACCTAACACAACTTACACCATTCACTTTATGCATGCAATCATGTTTCTACTCTTAAAATTATTCTCATTGGCATTGATTTTTATTTAAAAAGGAGAGTTCAAATTGTTGTTTAGGTACTAACTCCATTCCTAAATATAAGTATTGTAGGATATATAGTAAAAATAAAGGAAGTAAAATTAAAATATTTTTATAATTACAAATTAGGGGGTGTTCAGAAAAAATCAAAACTGACCAAACTAAATTGATCCAAACCAATTCAAATCGATTTTTCGATTTGACCGGTGCATTGGTCTGGTTTCGGTTTGGATTAAATTAAAACCGAACTTTCGGTTTGGTTTAATTTTTTTTTTTTATAATCCAAACCGAATATATATATATATATATATATATATATATATATATATATATATATTAAAGAACTCTTTTGTAATAAAACATATTGAACTTCTTATTTATAACATGACGAGTAAGCTCTTCAATTGCTAAAGTAAGAGATTGAAGAGTCATCTGTTGTATGTGGTTTTAGATCATCTGAAATTTTTGTATTACTTTGAAATTAATAATGGCGTAATTTTTTGTATTTTTTACTTTTTTCTTCGCAGGACAATTTTTCAGTAATTTGTTTGAAATTCAATATTCAAGATTCAAAATCAATAATTTATGTTTTATTAATTGTTGCATTTAACTTGTGAAAAACAATAGACATATTTCTATATATTTTTAGTAGCTATGTAATTATATAAAAAAAAAATTGTTTTATTTTTATTTTATATTAAAGTTAAAGAATCAAGAATTTATATTTCATTATTTTGTTTTTAATTGTGTATAACTTGTAAAAACAATAGTCTTATTTCTTTTATATTTTTAGCGGCTAAGTAATTATTTTTAAAAAAATTGTTTTAGTTTTACTTTATAACAATATATTTTGTATCTCGTGAAAATTGAACAACCAAACCAAATCAAACCAAACCGAATGAATCGGTTTGAGATTTCGAATGGTTTGGATTGGTTTCAAAATTTTCAAACCGAATATTTCAGTTTGGTTTAAAAAATATGTAAAATCGAACCAACCCGAACCATGACCACCCCTAATTAAAATATAATTTTTACTTTCTTAAATAGATTAGTAGTATACAAGTATTATTTAAGAGAATAATATTGATATTTTAGCTAATAAAATATCTTAATTTTTAATTTCTTAATTTTCGTAAAATGTCCTATTAATAGAGAGACTAACACTCCACAATAAGTACCTGACTCATACTACGATTCTCTATCATTCATATATAGATACTTTTTTTTAATCTTTATCTTGACAAGAAAAACGAAATCTTTTTATATCAAAAGTTGGCTAACCAAATTTCCCTTTCCCATTGACATATCGAAAATAAACTCTTACCATCTCTATTCTTGAACATTAATCATTTATCACGACATGATTGGAAGGATAGATATCAAAGTTGCTTCCTCTAAAAAGCCTCAAAGATTCTTGTTTTCAATTTGAGCAAGTTTTTGCAGTAAAGCATTTACAGCCTAGCGATGAACACGACATAAAATTAACGCCTGTCTAATCGGATTTGCCTCCGCTCCAATGTAAATGATTTTACCGTAAAAAATTTAATAGTACAGAGTTTGCCCATTAATGATAGCGTCGAACCATGACAATAACCAGAAGAGGAATTAAGGGTGGTAACTGTTTTCAATATTTTCTAAAATAATACTCCTTCCGTCCGAATTTGAATATTTAATTTTCTTTATATAAAAGACATTCAATTTCTGACAAAGAAAATATTAATTTTTCTATAGAAAAAAATTTGTCTTTTCATATAATATCCTTGTAAACATTATATCTCGTCTTCTAAACTTCCATAGTGAAACAAGAACACTTAAAATACAACATATAAGTTCACTTAAAATTAATACAAGATATAAGTTCGCATTTATCATTTAAGTTCTAGATTCCTTTTATAATTCACCCTTTAACATAACAGGCTAGTGATATTGCTAAGGCAGATTTCCTCCTATCAAGGCAATTTGTCTTCAAATGACCAAACTACCCTCCTGATCAATGTTAACAATTCTCAATTAATTTATCTCTTCAATATTTTCTTCCATAATTTATTCACACTCAATCTCTAATCTTCTCTCTTATTTAAAAAAATAGCCCACAAATTCTGCAATATTTTCTTTCCTAATCTATTCTCACTAAACCTCTAAAAAAAAAATTCTCTCTTATAGTAATAGAAAGTTCACGAAACACTACAAGTTATTCTTTTACTTTAATATTTTTCATACTTATACATTGATTTTTTTTTTTTTCACAAATGAAGTAAGTAGAGAAGATAATCAAAGTCGTATTACTCAAGCATTATAAATTTACAAATTTTTTCATGCTTTATTAGTTCTAATGAATGGAAAACTTAGACCATTAATTTTATTTGGTTTATATCGTTTTTTTTTGTAAATTTCTAGCACGATAAAAGAGTGAAAATTAGAGATTGAGTGTGAATAAATCATGGAAGCAAATATTGGAGAGATAAATTAATTGAGGATTGTTGATATTGATCATGAGGGTAGCTTGGTCATTTGAAGGCAATTTGCCTTTGCAGGAGGAAATCTGCCTTGGCAATATCACTAGCCTAACATAAATTCTAAATTGGCCCTCACAGTAAAATTAACTAGGGGTGTTAATGGTTTGGTTCGGTTTTACACATTTTTCAAACTAAACTGAAATATTCGATTTGACATTTTTCAAACCATTCAAAATTTCAAACCAATACATTCGGTTTGTATCGGTTTGGTTTGATTCGATTTGGTTGCTCGGCTTTTGTGAGATACAAAATATATTAATTATAAAGTAAAAATAAAACAAAACAATCTTTATATAATTACTTAGTTGCTAAAAATATAAAGAAATATGTCTATTGTTTTCAAAGATAAACACAATTAAAAAATTAAAAAATGAAATATACATTCTTAATCTTAATTTTTAAACTTTAAAAATATCCTACAAGAAGAAAAAAAACAAAAAACAATACAAAAAATACATCATCATTATTGCAAAATAAAACAAAAACTGCAGGCAAATCTAAAATAACATATCAATAACCCTTTAATCTCTTGCTTTAGCACTTGAAAAACTTACTTGTTATGGATATAAAAAAGAAGTTAAATACTCACCTCATCTCAAAATAGTGTTAACATTTGATTTTTCACACAGATTAAGACATTTCTAAAAACAATAAGAGTAAAAGTCAAAAGACTAATATATTCTAATTAACTATTCATTTGATATTGGAATAGTAGTTAGAAGAAGAATTGTAAAAATGATAAAAGTTTATCAAATATTCATTGATATTGCAAATGTTAACATATTTTTGGGAAAAAATTTATAGTCAAAATGTTAACATTATTTCAAGATAGAGGGAGTATGTTTTATTGCAAAATAGTCATTTAATATATATATATCGTTTTGATTCAGTTTGGATTATAACTTTTTTTAAACCAAAGCGAAAGTTCAGTTTTAATTTAATCCAAATTGAAATCAATCCAACGCACCATTCAAACTGAAAAATCGTTTTGGATTGGTCGTTTTTTTTTTTAACGCCTCAAAAATAAAATGAAATGATAATTGACAAAATCTCATTTAAGAAACCGAAAAGCAACTAAACCCTAAAAAATAACTCATGTCTTAATCTACTTTACCCTTGTCTGATGATTATGAAACAACCTAATCTTGGCCGGAAAGTAGTCAATAATTAAAAGGGTAATCTTGATCATCATCTTGGAATCCGGATGGAAAACTACTTTTTTGAAAAAGGAATTCATTTTTAACCCTTAGTTTATACATTTGATGAAAAAGGAGTAATTGAAGGCTCTGGAAATGATTTAAATCTTTATCATGTCAACTCTATAGAAATCCAAACGGTCGGCCACTTCTCTTCCAAAGTCATCTCCTTCCGCTTCACTGAAAGACGTTTATTAGGCCCTTGTACGCCCTTCCCCCCACAAATATAGAATTAAAAAGATTTTGCGATTTATCTCCTTTATAGGATGATAAAGATTGTAGGACGCTTGTGATATAATATTTTTCCATAAAAACGAAAGCCAAAATTATCTTCTTTCAAATCCATTGTGGATGTAAAAAATAAATATTGTTACATCTCTCGCTTACTCTCTCTAATATTTCCTCTCTTCTTTTTCTTAAAAAAAATTTCATTTTGATCTTCCATGGCTACATCCAACCAAAAGCTCCGATTTGGATCTATCCATCATTCCTCCACTTTTGGTATCTTCACCCCTTATTTTGCCGTAAATCGTGTTGCATTTTTTCAAGGCATTCTTATTCAAGATTCAAGACTCAGATGTAAGATTTACTTTAGATCCTTCCAGATTTGGAGCGGGGTTGTTCTAGGCCCTTCCTCAGTTTTTTCATCTTTTCGAAACAATCTATGAGACTGTTGATATGCCATGGTCTCGTAGATTGTTGATTTCTAAGAAAGGTGATGAAACTGAGTTTGCTACTGCTGTTCAAAAATTTCGGAGAAGATGCTGCGAAGAATTTTATTATGTATTTATTTTTTCTATTGTTTTTAGTGTTGTTTACCCCGTCCGGGGTGTGAGCTTTTATTTTCTTTGGCTATTTTATGAATAATGAATAATTTCTTATTTTGCAAAAAAAAATCTATTATAGATGACGATGAAATTTTTTTTCTTCTCATTGGGTCGTTTTTATAATACAAAATATTTTTTATAATTTAAAGAAAATTATAGAACCGAATAAGAAAAGTATAACACATGAATGTTATCTACAGAGGATGATATAAAGAAGACAACACTAATCCTAAACCCATTAGAAGCTATACAAATATTTGTGAGGGACTTTGATGAGCTTGGCCCTAAAATAAATTTATATTGTTCCTGGGACATTTTTCAAGTTCGCGTTTCACTTTTGGCTTAGATGATTTCAAATATTTTAATACATTATTTAGTATATTGATGATATAATTACACGTCAAATAATGTAATTATTTTGAAACCCTAAATTTACTCTGCCCCAATAAAATTATTATATATATAATAATATTATTGGTATATTAATTAGTCGATGTATTAAAAAATAATACTAGAAATTCTAGAGTCAGATGCAATTAGAGAAGTCTATTATTTTGGGTGTTCCCCTACGTACGCCAACACCAACTTGAAAATGGGTCAATTGGGGACAAAAGTTCTATCTTAGGGCTAAGCCTATCAAAAGCCCATAATTGTTGGGATTGAAGGCCCAAAATCCGGAGGTCTTTACTAGGTCCGTCGATTGAATATATTGAGTAAAATATTGACAGACTCAGACCCACTAAAAATTGAGACTCAAATTAAATTTTTATTGGATTGGGTATAGATCTTTTCAATTAGAGTCCAGACTCAACCACATTAGGTTTTGGATTTAATTTGACCACGCATATCATGTCGGATTGTATATTCGAATATCGTTTTACTAATAATAAGTTAATAACTACTTCAGGCTATTACAGTTGTACATTCTGTACTGCAGATTTTTTGTGCTGATAGTCTAGTTTTCCGTGTCATTCTAAAACAATTTCAGTTATCAATTTGTTTAATTCGAAGGTTGAGATAATTGTTCAGGGCAAGAGTCCCGTCCATGGTACTCAGCTTATCACTGTTCATATCCTTCAACTTCTGAAAAAAATGGCTGCACTTCATGAATTAGATGAGAATTATGTCAAAATCATTAGAAATGTTCTTGAAAACTCATTTTAGTTTGTTAAATCCTTGTATTTTACAGAAATAAATATGAAATTGTACTTAAAGTTCTTACCATAAATAAAAGTCTCTCTTTTGATATTTTTATTCATCATGCTACTTATCGATTTCAGTACGTTGCACACATATAATTAAGTTTTTAAGTATGTGCATAGTAATTTTTTGAATACCTATCCATTCATCTTTTTTCTTTTCAATTGTTAAATCGAGAATCAAACCATCGATATTGTATCAATACGTGTTAATAAAAGTGGGTGTCATAATCCGACCGTGCTATAACATACTCCCTCAATTCCCTATTAATTGTCGTTTAGGAAATATCTAGGTATCCAAATTAATTGTCGTTTAAGGTTCTTTTATTAGTTGTCAACAATTTATTCCAATTATACCCTCTACATATTCCTTTCTATTTCTTTATAACGTATAAGTGAAAGAGATGGAGGGTTGGAAATATTGGAAGTTTAGGTAAAAATGACAACTTCCTTAATTTTCTCAAATTGTCTAAAGAGTCTTATATTTAGGAATGGAGGGAGTACTTATTATAATACTTTTAGTTGTCCCAGAAAAGTACATCAGTGAATGCATTATATTTGGACAACTCTTTTGTGGCTTCTCATGTACCATGTGGAAGCATGGGATGAGACTATGCAGATTTCTCGTGAGGATGATCACCTAATCAGGAAAAGAACTAGCTGATTTTGATCTTCTTCTGGAGTTCTAAAAATAGAAGCATCTTAGGTTGCCCTCCTAATTTATTAAATTACATAAGTAGTATTGTCCACATCCTTTTATTACAAAATCGACACTGACCTCCATTCCATAATATAAATCGTTTACAACATTTAACGAAAATTAAGGAAGCAAAAGGTAAGATACTTAGTTAGTCAAAATATCAATATTATTCTTTTAAATACGGCTTGTATATCACTAATTCTATTTAAGTGGATAATATTGATATTTTGATTAAAAAACGTCTTATCTTTTACATCCTTAATTTTCGCTAAATTTTCTAAACGATATATTTTATGGAAGGAAGGGAGTAGTAGTACACAAGTTTTGCAATTTCATATCCGCTCTCACTAAAAAATTACGAAATATAAAATATAGATTCTCAAACTAAAATTAAATCCAAACACAAGCATTAATCAAAAAGCTTTTGAAATGCAAAAATATTCATTGAATCTGATATAGAAAAAAAAAACATTTTCACATCATTCATCTCTTTTTCTAGCCTTTAAATGAAAGATTTTAGATGGGCAACTCAGAACTCTTGTGATCAATTGAATGGTTGCAAAACCAACAGCTATACTACATCAATTTATTGCACAACTACACACTCATACAAATCACCAATATCTTTTAGGGAAATACATTGTAGCTCAAATAATTTGTTATAATTATGTATAAAATACTATTAACCTTGTGTTTTTAAAAATAATTCACAATATTTTACACATTTACGTTATAATAGGCTATAAAATACATCTCACCCCCTATTTTTAGAAAGGATTTCACGGTATTTTATACTTTTACCCCAAATTATAACCAATTATATCCAATTATTTAAGCCACTTTACACTACTCTATCTTTTATATTTGGGCTCAAAGAATGTTTTCAAGCCATCGATATGGAACAAGTTTTATTACAATTTTCTCTTGACCTTCTAAAGTGAAACCAACCTCACAATTTTTTAAATAAGTTTTATTTGATATTTAAAAAAAAATGTGGACTAAACTTTAAAAACTTACATGATAAAGAGTAATTTATCGACTAAGTTATTATTTTTCTATATGAATACTTTTCTACGGCAAAAAATCCTCTGTCCCCGTGTGTGTCCCCAACCAATCACAATTCACCATGTGTATATATAATTGGAAAAAATGTTTATATAATAAATTTTGATTGATTGGGGACAGGAATCGGGACAGAGGATTTTCACCCCTTTTCTACTATGCTTTTGTTTAAGGAAAAAAAATAGACAAATAGACCAATTTTAAATAAACTCTTCATTATAGGTCAAACGGATTAAAAGCTTTATAAATAAATTACAAAAGGAAAATTTTAATATGAACATAGATGGATTTTTGTGGTCAAGAGGTCATCATAATCAGCAGATATATAATTTTTTTCTTATTTATTTATATTCTGTGATGATGAAAATTCTAAATCACCAGATCTATTGTATCAGGTTCATGAAAAAAAAAAAAATAAATAAAAGAGACTAGGACTTTGATATTGGATTATAGTAAATCGTAAGCATAAGAAAAATTGATAATGAGTAAGTTATATTGGAATACACCAAAATATTTATTTGCCAATATCTTCTTTATTATTATTATTATTAAAAAAAGGCTTTTAATGCATGTCTTTGGTAAGTAGAAGTCAATTTCATATCACGGTTCAAAGCTCTCTTTCTCCTCAGCGCCCTCTCCCCACTTTCACCTGGGACAACCTTTCTCATTTGATTCCAATTTTTTCTTCAAATCTAAATCTCTAAAGAAGAAGAAGGGCGATGGCGAGCGGAAGTGGAAGTGGTTCAAGCAGTTGTTTAGGTATCAGTTGTACCATAAAAGGAGTTCATACTCATGGTGGTCGCTATGTTCGCTACAATGTTCATGGTATCTTGTTTGAAGTCTCCAGCAAATATGTCCCTCCTATTCGCCCTATTGGTCGCGGCTCTTATGGCCTTGTTTGGTTAGTCATAAACAAAAAAATGTTTCTTTTTTATTGTTTCTTGAAGAGATTGTAATTATTTGAATTTTTTTTTTGTTTGCAGTGCTGCTGTGAATTCAGAAACGCGCGAAGAGATTGCTATTAAGAAAATTGGGAATGCATTTGACAACATAATTGATGCTAAAATGACTTTAAGAGAGATTATGCTACTTCTCCACATGAATCATGAAAATGTGAGTCTGTTCTTTATTAAGGTTATATATTTCTTTAGGATTAATAGGTAACTTATTGCATTTCATTGATAAACTTTGTTTTTGTTTTTGATTGTTATTAAGATTGTTGGGATCAAGGACATCATAAGGCCCCCGAAGAAGGATGCTTTCAACGACGTCTATATTGTCTATGAACTGATGGATACCGATCTTCATCAAATTATTCGTTCTGATCAACCATTAACAGATGATCACTGTCAGGTTAGGCGGACTTAATATCAATTCAGTTTTTTTTTGTCCTAAAGTTTGTGCTTTTGTATGAATGATTCTCTGTTTTCCCCTGTATATTCTGCAGTATTTTCTTTACCAACTATTACGAGGACTGAAATACGTACACTCGGCTAATGTCTTGCATAGAGATCTCAAGCCTAGCAATTTGTTTGTAAATGCTAAATGCGATCTTAAGGTTGGGGACTTCGGCTTGGCTAGAACGACGTCTGAAACTGATTTCATGACCGAATATGTTGTTACTCGTTGGTATCGGGCACCTGAATTGCTCCTCAACTGTTCAGAGTACACTGCTGCAATAGATATCTGGTCTGTTGGTTGCATTTTTGGTGAAATAATGACTAGAGAACCTTTATTTCCCGGCAAAGATTATGTTCATCAGCTTAGGCTTATTACTGAGGTATTTTTTTTACCCCAAATTCTGTTTATATTTGCTTTTGATTTTCAGTTGCCTTTGTGCTGATGTTTTTATTTGTCTTTGTACAAACAGCTCCTAGGTACTCCTGATGATGCAAGTCTAAGATTCCTGCGAAGTGATAATGCACGAAAATATGTTAGACAGCTCGCAAAATACCCGAAACAACAGTTCTCTACTAGATTTCCTAACAAGTCTCCCCTGGCGATTGATTTGCTGGAGAAAATGCTCGTATTTGATCCTAGCAGACGCATTACAGGTATAATAATAAATTATAAAAAAAAATCGACTTTAAACAGCAATACAATCAATGTCTTATTATGTTGCTCTAACTATCCCGCGATCTGTCTGCAGTTGAGGAGGCTCTTTGTCACCCTTACTTGAGATCTCTCCATGAAATGAATGACGAGCCAGTTTGCCCCGCGCCTTTCAATTTCAATTTTGATCAAAACTCAATAACCGAAGACAACATTAAGGAACTTATCTGGGCGGAATCAGTAAAGTTCAATCCTGATCCATCTCATTAGTCAAACATTATTTGAGCATTTTGCATTTGTTGCATTATTATCTGGACGACATTCCAGGATATATGGGATTGTTTTTCCATATGTTTTAAGGGCTCGAATATTCTACGAAGGAGATATATAGATTTGCTCAAAAGGATTTTAGTTTCTAATGTATTTTGTGTAAAATAAGGATCCATCTTTAGCCTGTCTCCTTGCAAAACAATAATGAAGTCTGTGAAGATTATGGGTGATGGATATTTGATATTTGGGGTCTTACAGAAACTTGGAATTCACACTTAGCATGTACTATGATTTAGTCTCCAACTCTTTGAATATATGATGTTGCTTTCTTTTCATTCTTCAACTTCAGTCCGTTTTTGGTACTGATAGATATTTTGTCAAACTACACGGTGCCGAAATCAATCTTAGCCTTCGGACCGTTTAATCAGAGGGCTGACATTGTTTCTGGACAACTATTCGGATCAAACGATATGACAACCAAGACTGGTATAGCACAATCCTGACAGCAAGGACGAAGCCAAGAGAAGCGGTGGCGGCGGCGGCCCCCAAGATTTTTAAAAGAGCTAATTTTACCACATAAAATTTCGGAATATTACTAGTAAAATTAACCTCTTGCCCCCAAAGTTTTCTCAAAATTTCCTCTTCACCCCCTTAACAAAGTTTCTAGCTTAGTCCCTCACTGACAGCACTATGGCTGATGAAATCTAATTTGAGCAAATGTTTGAAAGATAATGAAATTTTTTTTCTAGGGAATTCATGATGTTGTTCATCCAAATTCATCCTTAAATGTTTGAATCTTCATAAATTTCACAACATTTTAGTAATTTGTTTCCAGAATATCAATGTTTTACAACTTGTTATTCCTGTCAACTACTACTCTTTTGTAAAGACACCTCTGAATTTCGACGTTATCAATTGGTAAACTTTCTACTGGAAAATTACATTCAGAAATGACCTCTTCTCCCTGTTGCTCTGGTAAAAGACCACACGGCTGAGGAGTAACGGAACTCGAAATCCCAGCAATATCGGTACAATTCCAAGGCAACTTCTTTGCATCCTTTGCCAAGTTAATTGTGACATTCGATACACATATTCCGGTAAAAGGATCGCCTGGAATTCCCTCCAATCTTGCAGCCATTGTTACATTCTCAGCTACCATATCGCGATAATTTATATTCTGAATAACAGGGAGCGCGTTAGGATCATAGTTGTTATCAGGATGTGATCCATAGTTTCCCGTCATCCAGAAAACGTATTTCATGGTTTTCATCGTCATCCCTTTAACATAGATATCCTTTACGTACCCTCCTCTTCCAACCGCGGTCTTAATCCTCACTCCCGATTCTGTATCGATTGCTACAATGTCTTCTGCTCTTACATCTTCGATTCCTCCTGACATTTCGCTGCCTAATGCAATGGTAGCACTGTCTGGAGATATACAAGTAAGCCGTCTGATAACGAGCTGTTTAGTTGGCATTCCGAAAGAAATTCCGTATTGATCCCAACCACTCTTTACTGCAATGCAATCATCTCCAGAAACTATGTAGCAGTCCTCAATTCTAGTATTTATGCATGAATCTGAAAATCATAGGATCAAACCACAAAAAGGGCCAAAATCGAGATTATTTTCAGCTTTTGTAAGTAAAAAAGTCAAGACTATTTTTAAGAAATGAGAGCAAAAAATTATTTACCTGGGTTGATGCCATCAGTGTTTGGGGATGTAACTGGTGCAAGGATTGTGAGTGCTTGGATAATTACATTGCTGCATTTATAAAATACATAAATATAAATCTAAATCATCTTTCTTGAGGTTAAATCATTTATATAACTAACTATATAACCAATCGAGTTATAACCTTACGGCACCACCACTACCCACAGGATAAAGTATTATGGGCGACACTGTCACCCCATAATACACCACAAAGCCGCGAGCTGAATTTCCTCAATGAGGTTTGGGCTCGTGGTGTTCGTGTGGTGATTAAAGTCTTAACTACCAGACCATTTATATTGCTGGTGGATTTTCGGCCGCAAGTGAATTTTTAAACGGTTGCGGCCACTTAATACAGATACAGTGTACCAAGTTCACTCAATGGAGTAGAAATACATTACTTAAGAGTGAAAAACTGCACAAATGACGAAACAATGTACATGATATATGCATACGCCAATAATGTACTGCATACACTATTTTGTAGCATGTGCATTCACTATCAAGTGCACTTAGTGTACTACAACTCGCTCGCAATAATTGAATTTTCAACTGTTGCGCAGTTTAGATGGTGTACATTGTACATGACATGCAACTAGCCAATACTTTGCAGGGAGTGGGGATAAAAAAATTGAAGTTACCTGCAATAGACAGGATGAACATTCCATGAAGGAGAATCAATCAAAGTAAGATTGGATATCTGAACATTATCAGAGTACATTATCTCAATCAAGTAAGGACGTGTGTAGTTTAACTGTCCACCGCGAAATTTGGCCCACCACGGACTTCCCTGGCCATCGATGGTGGCATTGTCCCCTGAAAATCAACCAGAATTAATTAGCTGTGCATTTTCCATCTAAAACCTGATAAAGTTCAAGAACCTTAAATAATTTACTAGGCTTATATATACCTGTTATTACAACATCGGTAAGGTTGGTTCCAAATATAAGACTACTATATCTTCCACCCTCAGTGTCTCTTCCTCGTCCATATGATGGTAGAGGTTCGATCACTGGCCACTCACTTTCGTCCTGGACAAATAAACTTAGTTATACACCAGGGCGGATTAGAATCTAAATTTTGAAGAAGCGAATTGCATTAAAACATGTAGTACAGTAAAAAAATTAAAAAAATGGCAAGGGAGGGTGAAATGCAATTTACAAAAAAAATATATATTGATAACTCGTAAATTTATCTATATTTTCTTCTACTTTAAATAGTAATTTTGAGCTTCAAAAAGTATTTACATATCGAGTTTTGAGTTTAGAATGGTATAATCCTCACTCCCCTGTGTTTGCATTTTTAGGGGCAAAACGGTCTTTTGAAGGGTAAAAGTGAAATGAACTGGCAGAAAAAGAAAGAAGCTGCTGGAATTGAAAAGACATATTTACATACTAGAAGAGAAGATATGGCAGCTACTTTAAAGGATGTTGATGAGTTTTGGTTTATAGCAACTACTTTAAAGAATCTTGAAGAGTTGTATTTTATGTCAACTACTTTAAAGGAGGGAGAGTTTTGATCTATGTCAATTACCTTAAGCTAGGAGATTTCTATTGCTATAAATACTCTTTAATAGTCTTAGGAAAGAAAAAAAGTCATTATTAGATTATTCTAGGTTTTAATTTGTTATTGAATTTTTCTCTAGTATGAGCTAAATATTTATTCTAAGGACATGATGTAGCTAGATTAATTTTATATATTATTCTCTTGATTTTGTTATTCGATTAGTGTTATGGAATTAATTTCTTATTATTGTTCTTAATGCTTTTGTGTGATTAGCTACCACTCAAATTGTCTTTACATTAACTTGGAAGATTTGCGACAGCTGACCTTGTTAATTAGGTTAAATAATCTGAACATAAATTGCATGCAAGATAGACATATACTTGTATGGTTTGTGCGATTTTTATGATTTCATATGTTTAATGCGTTTTTATGGGTTAAAATCAACATAGAAATATAGTTGGTTTATTCATGAGAATAGGTTTAATAAGTCTTGAAAGAGGTTATTAGATATAATTGAAAATCGATCGATTAATGAAACTCACTCTAGAATAACATATCGTTAGGATAATATATTGGTTAATTTAGTGAATTCATGTGCCTTAGATCTTTCTCTTATCAAACTTCTTATTCAAGTTATTTATTTTATGTTAGTTAATTAATTTAGTTAAATCATCATCAACCATCGGATTTATTTTACTTGCTTTTGATCATTGTAGAATTAGTTACTTAGGAATTAATTAATCATTATTCTCTGTGGGATCGACCTTGATTACTACAACATTGACCTAGTATACTTGCTAGTATAGTTTTGCGTATCATATATATTTAAAAATAAATGAATATTTTCAGTAAAAAAAAATTGACATTTAAAAAAAAAGATTGGGACGACAGCCATCCAAAATCCGCACTTGGTCATATAAGGACAACTATATACATAATACTCTCTCCATTCCTAAATATAAGACTCTTTAGACAATTTAAAAAAATTAAGAAACTTGTCATATTCACCAAAAGTTCCAATATTACCCCTCTCTTTCTCTCTCACTTCTATAACATAAGAAAAGAAAGGAAAAAATAGGGATGGCAGAGGCGAAAATAAAAGAAATGTTGAGGGTATAATTGGAATAAATTGTTGACAACTAATAAAAGAGCCTTAAACAATAATTAATTTGGATACCTATAAATCTTCTAAACGATAATTAAATATGAATGAAGGGAGTATATCCAAGTGAATTATTAATCCCCGTCTTTTTTCCCTTTTCCTTCAAGGGCCCTCTTATTAAAGGTGTTTTTAGATAAGTTCTCTATCTAAAACTCAAAGAAATTTTAACAATTTGATCCCTACTTCTTATGAAACCTAAAACAAAATTTTGAAATAAAATTCTATTTAATTTAGTTAGGGTGCTAATGTATATTTTTTTTAGCGAGTGACATTTTATTATCGACAGTGGATCCTTCAATATGATTACTAAGTTTTTAAAAAAGAATAATAATTATTCCAATTGAGAGAATTTTATTTTTAATCGTTCGGACGAAAATCATTAATTGATATTATATTAGCACTGTAATGAAAAAAACATGTAACATTACTCTAATCGTATCGATTATATCCAATGGCAAAAAATTATATGTTCCCGTGTATGTATCCAAACAATCACAATTCTTCATGTGTATATATAATTGGAAAAACTGTACACATATCGAATTCTGATTGTTTGGGTATAGGAACAAGGACATACACGAGGACAGACGATTTTAACACATATCCAACTACCCTAAAACTTTAGTTGAGAAGTAGTTATATAGGCCATGCAAGTCCATCGCTTCCTCACTTAACCCGGAAAAAAGGTAGCCCAAGTCAAACCACACTCCACCCTTCCCCATTTCCCCTTCTAGGATCCATTTCTTTAAATTATTATCTACAATTTTTTTTTTTTTTTTTTTTGCTAAGTAAAATAATTATTATCTACAAATTACATATAAATAAACAAATCCCTCAGAATCTGCCATCCTTTCAGGTCGTAGTATTCACCGAAATGATCATAGTTTAATGGTAGATCAAATCAGATTTGACAAATTCTTTAAGTCATGAGTATTTAGAAATTGTGTAATGAATCTGCTAATTCACATGGCCTCCTCTTCTGTTAGACCAGTAACTAAGTATTAATCTGATTATTCTAATAAAAAAATTTGCAGAATAAATTTGATAATGAGACATTAACTGAGTCGTGTCGAATATTAGACCACCATGGGCAAAGTCTAGGGATCAAACTTGATAATTCACATGGCCACCTCTAAGTATTCTAAAAAGGTTCATTTCCTATTGTTTTGTACTTATTAAGCACATGGCTATTTTGGTCTTATTCTACGTGTTTTCTTCTCATCCGTCTTTATTTTATTTTTGAATACCAACTTTTAACACTCCGGCTCCTATGCAGAATAAAAAAAGTTCCGCACAGTACGGAACAATTTGAGCCTTCGGATGATAGTTTTGAAGGGTACATATTTGGAGAGAGAAAAAAATCTAAATCTGAGCAGTTAAAACTATCATCCGACAGCTTAAATTTTTCCGCACGGTGCGGAATTTTCCGGAGCCGGACTGAACTTTTAGTGGGATTCATGCCGTTTAAACAGCATAAACCAACCACTACCAGATCAGACTCCACAAACTATTAACATTTTCCCATGTTTTCTGTTCAGAGTTTGGCAAAAAGTTGAAAAAAACTCTCCACCACAAACAAGCACTAAAACCAGTCCAATACGAATTTTAGATTTTTTTCTTCTTCTTTTTATTTGATACATCAAGGGACAAAATGTACATTCGAACCAAAACTTTTGTGTAAATAATGTAGAACTAAGAAATAAACCTGACACATTAATTCTGAGCTTCTCTCATAAGTTATAATTGTTAGAATTTTTATTCATGGACCCAACTTGGCTTCACATGACCAATAAGTTAAGTCTAATACTCAATTTTTCACAAAAAAAATGAGTCTATTTTAAGAAAGTAAACGTTCATTTTGTACCCAACTAAGCTAAGCTAAAATTAAATTAAGGGTTAATGTTTGTTTTTCTCCAAATTATTAATAGTTTGATCAATTTAATTTGACGATTAACTTTAAAAAGAGGATAATAGTTATTTTTTAAAGAAGAATTATTTTTAACACAACTATAATAACTATTTTTAACTATTGAATATATAATTAGTTATAAAAATCGCATCAATATTTGAGAAAAACATGCATCATCACCTAAACCTACTCCGATTGAGCTATGTTCTTATCACAAAAATTTTAAATTTTTAACCAAATAATGATACAAATGCCAGTCAATACTTTGAACAAAGATTAACGGATTTATCATGATAAAGTACTTGTTCAACCCACGTTTATATCTAACGTAACCGACTCAATGGAACTGAATCTTCGGATTAATTAAGATAACATTCTTGCATTCCGAATTCTATGCGGAATATATTTTTTCAGTATATACGAAACGCCTCAAAACAAATATTCTGATATTAAAAAACATGTGATTTGAGCTTTTAAAATAGGTGTTCTGAGATTTAAAAACATGTATTTTTTTAGTACCATAAAAACAGAATAGGTGTTTTGAGTATCAGAACAGTGTTTTTTAAATCAATCTTAACCGTCAAAATTTTAATTCAACAAACGAGAAAAGTTCCTGCAACGGAACTTACCCCGTTCCGCACTGGAGCCGTGGCTACATTCTTGATAATATTGAACAAACAAAAAACAAAGGAATCCATAGAGAAAAATCAAACCTGGGAAGCAAGAAGAACAGCATCTTTATGAAGATGAAGAGTGAAATGACTAGTTAAATTAAAGCTTCCAGTCAACCATTTTCCAGGAGGAACATAAAGCATTGATCCACCCTCAGTTTGAAACTGACTGAGATGATCAACGGCTGTCATAAAAGCCTTTGTGTTTGATGTTTTTCCATCACCAATTCCTCCAAAATCAGTTATGGAAGCACTGTGGGCCCTACAATTTATGCTTGAGTACTCAAAATTATAATAATCTTCTGGTTTGTGGTTATGATGATCATGATGATGAACTCTTTTGCCTTGGACAACATTTCTTGAACTTGTAATAATTAGAACAAGAATAACAAAAATCAAGTTATTCATAATTACCTGCACAAAAAACAAAACAAAAAAGAATGTAAGAAAAAGAATAATGGGAGAATTTGGGATTCCTGAAGAAAAGGAAAAGGAGGAAATTATTACATGTATTTTTGTGTGACTTTGTCTAAAATCCATGGTTTCGGTTGAGGGGGGAAAGGGATAATTTGGGGTTGGTTTTATAATGTGTATAGGGAATGGGAATTGAGGAATATGTCTATTGGTTTGGTTTGGTTTGTTGGATGTTAGTTCACTTCATTGGACTTCTTATAGGTGTTTAAGGATCTAGGCGAGACGGGGTGTTTATTCTGCACTTAATCGTCGAATAAGATAATTTAATGGTTGAATTTTTTTAGAATGAATATATGTTATGAGAATAAACATTTACTATCTATTTAACCATTAAAGTAAAAATTCAATATTTGACATTTGTTGCACACGTTGTCCAAACATCGGTTCTGCATCATCATCTAATAATAGGTATTTTCTTGATGGATTTTGCTTTAAGAGAATAATGTTTTTTTTGGGTAGAAAGAAAAGGAACTGAATTTTTTTTCTTTCAACATTCCTAAACTTATGTAACTTCTAAGATTCTAAAGAAGTAATGAATCCTTTTGTGGACTTTCTAAATTCTTTTTTTCTTTTAAAAAAAACAGAAATTGTTACATTAGGAAAGAGAATTAGTATAGAACTTTTTTTTTTGGGTGAAAAATAAGTATAAAACTTAGGAGTTATAATTTCGAGTAAAAAGTATGATATTAACTACTATAATCACATCCGTTAAATTAAATCGTTTTAAGCGCACAAACATACCATGCAATTAATAGCATCATTGTAGTTTTGTTATTGAACTTTAATTCTTGATGAATTAGAATTGGAAATTATTATATTATCAGCAAGCAGCTCGTCTCATGTGTTAAATTTTCTTTTAGTCCGTACATACTAATACAATTTCGATCGATAATTCTCGATTCAATGAGCAACCAAAAATAGTTAATTTTAAATAACTATTAATTTAATTTGAATAATAACTATTTACTTATTAAAAATTTAGTTATTATATTAAAATGATTCGATTACTAATAATGTATCGAATGATACATTCAGTACTGTATCCAAAATGCCTACCAAAACTTTACTTGGGTGAGAGACTGAGGATTTAGCGAGGACTTTTTATATGACCCGGTTAGAGTGTTGAACGCATCAATGTTTAGCACCTGCAGAACAATTTGTTAGCCATAGGATTGAGTGGCTTGAGATCGAATGGCCAAAAAAGGCGTGGAAGGCAAAAACAAAACAAAAAACGCACGTAACACACAATCTGAATACAACAACCGCTGAAACCCTTCTGCATCGTCTTCCTCCACGATCTCCTTTTCCTTTAATGGCGATTTGTTGGGAAATAAATCATCTCCCAATTTTAGCCCACAAGCAAATCTAAAGAAGGTAAGCGATAAAGGGACACAATGATTTACGTGGTTCGGTCAACTGACCTACATCCACGGGTAAGGCGAGCACATACTCTCATTATAATGGAGAACCAAGTACAAGGGAGATTCCTCCAACCCATTAGCTCTCCCCGCCTTACTACTCCAAACCATATAAGAGCCACATATATATAGGAGTAGTAAACCTTTTGCTAAATGGATTAGGAGTTCACATAATTAGTAATTCACCTAATTACTAATTCTTAACCTAATTAGTATCCAATTAGGAATCCACCGAATTAGTAATTTACCTAATTACTAATTATTATCGTAATTTATATATAATTAGTAATCCAGTGAATATGGGCCAAAACCCAACACGATTAACCCACATTCACCACGAAATCCACCTTTCACCTTCCTCAATAACTATTAACAAGGAAACGCCTCACACGATATCCACCATTAATCAATTTCCGAATTTTGGAATCATATAAAACGAAGAATGAACACGAATTTGAGTCAAAAATTACAAAACCTAGAAAAACTTAAAACGATATTCCAATATCATAATAGTTATTCTTATAATGATCCATAATTATGGAGCAAAAAAAAACAAGTTGTTCAAGTATCCACTAGGTTTAAACATATTGTAGACATTAACAACCAAATTATGAAGAAAAAATATTCCTACAAAAAGATATTAGAGAGGCTTAAAATGTCTGTTTTTTTGGATTCACTGAGATAAAATTATCTAAAATATCTGGGGATGCGTGCAGGATTTTTGCTGAAAACTACGACACAGATGAAAAATGTATACTCTTCTTTGGTGGACGTAAGTTGTCCATTACAGCAGCGGATGTTGAGCGAGATATGTAGTAAAAAATGAGGGGAGAACACTGAATGTAGACTCACTTCCCGATGCACCATGGGCTAAGGAATACTAGTGCAAATAGTATAATGTAAAGATTATCAAAAAAGTTTAAATGAAGTAGGAACTAATGAAAGCTTTGTTGGAATAAGATGAAATAGAAGCTGATGACAAATGATGTGTCCTCTACATCTTGTTTGTAATGTCTACTGCAACGTTGGTAGATACTGTCGAAAGCATGAACATGAGGTATGCAATGCTATTGGAGTCGTTGACAGATGCAAAAAAATTAATTGGGCAGAGTATTTTGCAACAGTGATGCACCAAAGACTGGAAAAAAAATAAAATAAAAATGGCTTCATAAAAGAAAAATGTAAAGTCTGTTGGAAATATGCATTTCATGATGGTATGTCCTGTTTACAGTTTTTATAATTGTGAATAATAGCAATGTATTACATTCTTAATAGCTGTAATGAATATAGTTTACTGTTTTGAATTAGTATAATGATTGAGATTGTGCTGCATAATTTGTGTAATTTAGGTAAATAACTGTAACATATTATAATAGTTATAACACATGTAGATAATAACTATTACAAGTGGTGGAATATAGTAATGAAAACTATAATGGTAAGTTGCAGCATATAATGCTACTATGTTAGATGTTAGAAGAATAAAAAATTTCCAAAATTTAGTTAAATAATTGTAACTTCTATGGATAATAGCTATTACACATGTATTTAATAGCTATTGGTTGTGTACATAATAGCTATGTGTTCATATTACAATTTTATATTGTTTTATATTGTTGAACAGTTTTATATTGTTTTGTAACACCTTATAATCTCCTTAAAACAGATTCATTATCTTGACTACGTGTCCGCCAACATACATCAGGACTTACGACAATATTAAAATACTGGGACAATCAAAATGTCTTTGATAAAATGGAAAGCATTCGGGAGATTGGGTTCTCAAATATGGATGAGGGAAAGCATTCAATCTCACATTAAAATGTGAGCTGAGCGTGAGCTCAATGTTTGTGAGCTTTTTCGGGCTGAACTTGAGCTGAGCTTTCAAATTTTTATTTGAGTTGAGCGTGAGCTAAGCCAAACTCGATTCACCTGACTCGATTGACACCCCTAATATTTTCTAATATATATTTCCCTCACTTACATGTAGTACAAGTTATGCCAAAGAATATGCTAAATTGAACATAAAAAAAAAATTAAAAATAATAATAAAAGAAAGCTTCCGAAATTTGCAGTGGTGCTCCCTCTTATGCTCAACTTTCTCTGTCTCCTTCCCCACTCTCCAACCTCCCCATACCTTCAATGGAAAGACTTTGGAACAGATGTAAAATAATTGAGGATCAAAAGTATAGATGGCGTGGTTGGCTTCTATAAATATGGGGTAATCCCTCAATTATTCAACATTTGCTTCAATATATTGCTGAAAAAATCATTTTATATTTCCAACTTTCCCATACCGTCTTTTTGGTACCAGTATTCAGGAATTTGGCCTTATTATAACTTGAATGACACTTGGTCCGTCTATGTAGGAATTTGTGCAAAATATACGATTTATTATCGTTGTCTATACTTGATACGATTCGAATTCTCAATATTTTTGATAAGGTTGTTATTGAACTATCTTTGTAAGAATTTCTGCAAAATATACAATTTATTATTATCGCTGCATACACTTGACAGGATTTGAACCCTCAATATTTTTGTTATAAAACCTTAACTCATAAGCACATATTGCTTCAAATTTAAATATAGATATAGTAAAAATGTTTTATTTTGTTATGTCAAACAATTGTTTTTTTTAATGGATAATGTCAAACAATTGTTGCCACAAAGTACATGTAGCTTAATATGACACATTAGACTTAACAAGTAATCGAATATTTACCATGTAAAATAGAAATCTTGAGATGGAAAATGTAACATAAAATGGTCAATAAAATCATGAATGAATGTTCTTGTAGGTATTTAGCCTAACTAATAGAAAACATGAGAAGAAAAAATTCGAAATTAGGTATGGTGAGGTGAGGTGAGTGAGTGTGACATTTTTGTATTATATTATTCGTTATTGGTTAAATTCAGTTATTTTGTTGGTTGGTTAGGTCCACAAACCCGTGAGGCCTGCATTTAGCCTACTTTAGTTCCCCACTAGTTCACGGGTTTATGGTCCTTGTCTTTTATGCTCCCTCCTTTTCTATATTTTTTTTCACTTTTTTTTTTCCTAAAAAATATGTACTTCCTCTATTCCTCAATATAAATCGTTTAAGAGACTTTAAAAAAAATTAAGAAACTCAAACAAACAATAATTTTTCTACCACAATTCCAATAATACCCCTTCCTTCCTCATTCTCTTTCACTTTTTCAATAAAAGATATGTTGAGGGTATAATTAGAATAAATTATTGACCACGAGGTGTTCGGGTACTACACTCAGACTAATGACCGCTTGCACTAGATTGGCCCATTATAGGAGGCTGATATTTAACGTTTAAGCGACCAGAATGAAGAAATACTGAGAATAATGAGGTGTTGGCTAGTTGTTAATGTTGACACCTTAAGTAATAAAGGTTCTGGGTTCAAATCTTTCTTTCCGTTCTTTAAATTTTCATATTTCTTTATTTATCAAGAGAAGAAAAAAGAATAAAATAGTGAGATATTGGGCTTTTGGGCTTTTAACATTATAGCAGCTATGGTTGCCCATTACTTCTTCGAAGGATAGAAGATGTTCAATGTGATAAAATTAAAATGATTTTTGGCCCAAAGCTCCCGCTGCGTCGTTACCGAAGAGGACATTAAGGCTACCTATGTGTCCAAGAGGCCCATATTTTTTGCCCATACTGTAAGGTGAAATCTTCGTTAAGGTATTTGCGACATTTCATATCAACAGTTCAGGGTGCAAGTTAGAATCTTGACCGCCGCAGTGTGGAAGTTTCAATCCTCCATTTGAGGTGCATACTGATGCTTCAGACTTTGCCCTCGGAGGGGTGCTTATACAAGAAGGTCACCCGGTAGCTTTTGAGAGTAGAAAGCTGAGCGAGGCAGAAAGAAAATACACAGCGCACGAGAAAGAGCACCTTGCCGTAGTACACTGCTTGAGAGTATGGAGACATTACCTATTGGGAGCTGCTTTCCTTGTGAAGACGGACAACACTGCGGTGAGCCACTTCATGACTCAGCCGAGACTAACGGGACGACAAGCCCGTTGGCAAGAACTTCTAGCGGAATTCAACTTCACGCTAGAATACAGATCTGGTGCAACAAATGTGGTCGCTGATGCTCTAAGCCGAAGGGGTGAACTAGCTCCATCAAGTCAACTCTCAGTTTTGGCTAGTAGCGAATTCTCTATGGGCATAAGAGAGGCAATTCGTGGATTTTTGCCAAATGAACCCAACGGACAACAACTCATGTTGATGGTAAAAGAAGGAAAGACTCGAAGATTTTGGGGCGATGATGGACTTTTGATGACACGGGGTCATCGTCTCTATGTTCCGAAGGGTGGACACTTGAGGAAAAGAATTATTGAGGAATGCCATAGTACATTGTGGGAGTCGGACACCGAGGAGAAGACCGCATCGATGGCCTCAGTGGAAAGGGGCATACTATTGGCCCCCAGGGATCGCGGGATGAGATTTCGATTTTGTGAAGACTTGCTATACTTGTCGAAGGACAAGGTAGATCGGCAGAAGAAAGGAGGATCTGCTTGAACCTCCAGTACGTGCGGAAAAAACCTTGGGAAAGTATATCCTTAGACTTCATTACAAGGTTGCACAAGATAGAAGACAATGCTACAATTTTGGTGGTGATTGATCGTTTCTCTAAGTATGTCACATTCATTCCCAAAGCACCCAAATATGTGACTGCTGAAGAGACTCGCTAAACTGTTCTTCCAAAACGTGGTGAAGTTTTGGGGAGTGCCCCGAGAGATAATCAGTGATCGGGATGGAAGATTTACAGGGAAATTTTGAACCCGAACTCTTTCGACGGCTTGGGTACTAAATTGTGCATGAGTTCCGCATTCCATCCTGAGTCAGATGGGCAAACAGAGAGATATAATGGAATGCTAGAAGAATACTTGCGGCACTTCGTGTGGATGAACCAAAGGAATTGGGTTGAACTTTTGGATGTGGCGCAACTTTGCTTCACTTCGCAGAAGAGTTCTGCTACAAACAAAAGCCCCTTTGAGATTGTAATCGTCAACAACCTTTACTACCTCATACATCGCAGACACGCCCGGTCGAAGCAAGTCCTCGCGGGTGCAGGACTTTTCCTGAGAATGGAAGAAGAATGTAGAACTTACGAAGATGTGCCTTGAAAGGACAAATGGGCTGATGAAAAAAGTATGTCGATCGAAGCGGCGTTTTGTGGAGTTCAAGGTCGGGGATCAAGTGATGGTAAAAAGGCATCTTAAAAGAGAACCCAAGAGAAACAAAAGGTTAGACACGAGACTGATGCCCAAATACATTGGACCCGTACCTATATTGAAGAGAATCGGGGGAGTTGCTTACAAAGTGGAACTTCCGCCAGACATGAAGATCCACCCAGTCTTTCATGTAAGTCTTTTGAAACCTTATCATGAGAATCAACAAGAGCAGGTTGACACGACCCTACGGTATCCGCCTCCCTCAACAACATTGAGCAAGAAAGTAGCCGAGGCAATCCTTGATGCTCTGACAACCGGGAGGGGTAAGAGGAACTATATGGAATTCTTGGTGCATTGGCAAGGCGTGACACCGAAGAAGACAAGTTGGGAAAGAGAATCGAGACATGAGAGCCTTTAAACAAAGTGATAGAGGAATACAAGGCGATTCATGGCGACAGGGCGTCGCCAAATCAAGTGGAGGAGGATGTCACGGGTCGCACGAATATAGCATCTCTCGGCGACCGTGACACTTCTCGGCACCCTAAGTCGTTGCATGAAGTTACCATGTGGTGTGCGCCTCAACAGCGTGCACGTCGCATGGCAGCCCATGCCCCGACCGGCATGCACCATGGCCGCCCCAACCAGCGTGCATCGGTGTGCCTTGGCTGCCCCAACCAGCGTGCAGAGCAACATGCCCTGCAAGACGTGCAGGCAGCACTGACCGCCCATGCCAGCCCGCCCTGAGCCAAGACCATGCCCGCCGCCCTGAGCCAGCCACGCGAAGAACGCCCTGAGCCGCGCCAGTGCAGCCCGCCACTTGTCCCTCGCCCATGCCACGATGCCAGGCCAGCCTCCCAGCCCGAGACACTGTAGATGCGCCCTCACCCAGCCGCCCTAGTGATGCAAAGCAGAATCGTCAGCGGCAGTGCCTATCAGACCAACAACTTGGCACGTGCCGTTTTGCATCCTAATGAAGTCCGAATGGGCCCAAATTTTGCAGGTCATCCTCATATGACATTTAGAAGATAACGCACGAAGTAGATTGTAATTTGCACATGTATAGCATAGGTAACTTGTTTTCCCACCTCCTCGGAAAAAAGTCCTACACTCCTATCACATGGGCAAATGTTTATTAAGCACCTATAGGGGGGAACAAAAATCTACACACAAGCAAGCAAACAAGCAATTGTAAAACGACTCCTCCCCCTCGTCGTATTTGTACATTCAATCTCTGTAAATTTGTATTCAATGCAATGAAGTGATTTCAGTGAAATTTGTCCCGTGCCATTTATTTTGTGTTTATTTACGATTTTGCCATTGTGAAGCGTTTGTACCTTTTTGATTATTTCGAAGGCCGGGAGTGACTTGTGGCTAGGAACCAAGGTCACTCGGCATCACGGTGCGTCTAAGAACCTCAAGAGACGACCCGTGACAGGGCCCTGTGGGCGTGGATTGTTCCATTATTTTTGTCACCAACTTGTGTCTTAGTTGTCATGTACTCGTATTAATTAAGGGAAAATGACTTGAATGGTCCTGAAACTAATTATTAAGACATGCTAAGGTCTCTCAAGTATTTCGGCTTCGTAGAAAGTCTTGAAACTTATTTTGTGGCTTCTATATAGTCCTACTTCCAGTTTGGATGGTGGTTTTCAGCAAAAAAAATTAGCACGCCTTTATTACATGACTTTTCAATAGGGTAAAAAAGGTCCCAAATTTACATCAACACATGTGGTTGCAGCACGTGTGGACGAGAGGATATAAAGAGGGGAAATTCATTGCGATTTTGGACAAACAGAAACCCTAATTTCCTTTCATCCCCATTTAATCCTCTGCAAATAATCAAGAATCCCCCTTTAATTCATACGCGAGTTGCATCTGTGAAGAAAATAACTAATTTCTGGCATATATCTATTGGACTCGTCGAAAAAGAAGACCATTTCGGGATGGGAAATTCTTCAAACAGTAAGTCCGAAATAGTCAAATCAAACTGGGGTTTTAACTCACACCAACTTTTGCACATTTCCAATACTTTCTTGTTGGGTTTAAATTTGTCCATCCTAGTCTTCAATACACAATTTTCACCATGATGACAAGCAACAATTCTCTCCATTTTCCTTGCTTTTTGATTTTCGAAGAGATAAAGAAGAAGAGGTTGTTAGGGCTTTTTATTCTTATATTGGGTGATTGTGTTGTTGTGTAGTCGTTGTTTTTTCGGGGACCTTTTTGCCCCTGTTAAAAACTCACGTCATCTAGGCGTGCAATGTTTTGGCTGAAAACCACCATCCAAACTGGTGGTAGGACTACATAGAAGCCGCGAAAAAAGTTTCAGGACCTTGCAAGAAGTCGAAATACTTTGGGGACCATAGCGTGTCTTAGTAACTAGTTACAGGACCATTCAAGTCATTTTTCCATTAATTAATCCAAGTTTATAAATTATTTTTAGTTTAACATGTAATTTGCATGGAGCAAATTTCAAATCTTTTCACAAGGTAATTTTTAGACGGATCTAATTAAGAACTCATGCAAAATCAAAACTCAAAACCCACATTGGTGGCATATTTCGAAACAAATAATCCCAAAGTAGGATTTCTATATTTATAAAGAATTCCTCCCAAACTACTTTCTAAAACTCTCAAAATGGAATATTGAAAGAATCTCCAACTGTTTCATATATAATAATCACATAATATACTAGACAATGAATAAAATGGCGTACTAAAATATCCAGAGTAGCGTTCATTTATCAGATTTTATTTTTAACCCATCTATAACCAATCTTTAATTCCTCCCAACATTATGTCCAGCAAATAAAATTAGAGTGATTCCATCTAGCTACCACCTTCTCCCACCACATCATGTCTATTAAACAACTCAAATCGTCCATGTGCTCTTATCTGCTTGTTTATATGCATTTGTTCATGGTTCAACGTCTAATTTTTCTTTACTTAAAATCATTTCAACGCCTTCAAGCAAGGAGAAACAATATATATCTAGCTAGACAAAGATTGGCGTATGAATGTGGCGATGTCGTGCTCACTATTATCTAATCTGTAATAGTTCAACAATTAAATATCTAACTCTAATTAATAAATAAGAATATTTGATTTTAGACGATCAATATTAATTCCATGTATAGGTGGGAAGGGATGTGCTGTGGTGCCGAATGGAAAAATATTCGGCACCTAAAGAATGGAGGTAAACGAATGAAAAATTGCCACATGTAATAAAATAACCTGCTATTGCAGGTTATCAGATTTTTTTTTAAAAAAAAATTAATTAAATGAAATGGACGAATGAGAGCTTGCCACGTCACCAACTCAAGTAACCGTTTACCTGTCAAACTGGTCAACACACTTTTGTTTACCAATTTTTTTTAGTATTAGTAATTTTTGTATTTTTAATGGTAAAATTAAAACAAAAAATTGTAAATTTTAATGCATAACTAGTAAATGTTGAATATTACTACTTTATTTTATAATCTTACTATTTTTAATTTGCAACTTACTATTTTTATCATTAATATTCGTATTATATAAAATAGTAAATTTACAAAGCAATAATGGTAAATTCCATGACATAAAGAGTAATTTATTTTATAATAATGATAAATGGGGTGAAAATTTAAACTTACTATTTTAAAATAAAATTTATCACTTTAAGTTTTAATATTACCCTTTTTATGACATTTGAAACCAATTGATAAAATGGTAAGTTTAGTGACAAATTTGGTAATTTTATGTACCTTGTTTGTACATTTTGTTAAAAAAATTAGAAACTTTTGTAAAGATTAAAAATCAATATATACATATTCAAATTCATACAAATCTTACCATTTTAATTTGAATTTTAATATTATGTAAATTGGTAAAATTTACAAATAATTTGGTAGTTTTTAAAATAAAATTTTGAATTTTATGAATTAGTTTGAGTTATTTTTTTTTAAAGTATTAATGTTACAAGATTATTTTTAATATTCATAAATCAAGAATATGAAGGAAAAAAAAGAATTAACTTTAAAAGAGAAAAGCATAAAACACTAGCAAAAAATTGCAACGGGTTTCGTTCGACGCAAAAGGTTTCACCCCAAATAACAAAAAGTTGCGATGAAAATTTCCGGTGACATAGAAAGTTGATGCAAAAATTGCGATGGAACAAGTGGAATTAATAAACCTTATAAAAGCAAAATATAAGGTTATATGGACTAAAACATAATTTCTAAAAATTAGTTCGTGACTTCCGATTTGAGTTATACCCGATATATTTTCTTCTACTCTGTCCAGTGAATATGTCCTTCATTTTTATGTCCAACTAAATATTTAAAAACACTAAGTGTGCAAAGTAGGACTTGTTTGCAATATAAATCATGTTTAGGGGTTTACTTACTAATTTTAATTTTCTCTTTTAGCCCCTCAAGATATTTCCCCCAATTCTTAATCCCTAATCTATCATTTTCACCTTCCTCCGTCCTTAATCCCGACGTAGCTCCCCCACCAACAACCTCACCATCGCCCTCTAGTCGCCCTCTCCTTCTCCAGCGACAACCACCCCTTACATTATGTGGTATAAAATAATTAACACTAAATATTATAACAATGATTAGATTACTTGTTATTATAAAATTAGAACTCGTGTTTGTCATAAGACACAGTACTATAACACATACACAAATAAAACACATGTTATAAAATGAATATATGCAACAGAAACAACGATCCTCAATATTTAACATTATTTGGTAACATACACTAATTTTGGGTGTTTGTTGGTTATCTTATAATTAAAATATATAGTATTGAAAAATATTTAATCCAAAGTATTATAAATTACTTATGAGTATATTAAACCTTTTATTATTTAGCAAAATTAAAATATTAAACATGTTATTAATTTGTCTAATAAAAAAGAAAAAAATAAATGAAAATGTTGTATAAGAGAATTGAACCAATATCATTCCTATAACTTGTATTCTAGCCAAACAAAGAAATATACAATTTCTTAGGTACATTTTTTTTATCCAGTTTGTTAATAGACAGAGTTTTGTTAAATGAATGATGTTATACTACCGTGATTTTGCACCATAGTAGGATTTAGTTCCAAAAAAGAATTTTATTCCTGGATGCTTTCTGACTTGCCACTGAGAATTCAAAAAACTTCATTTATGGAATGTAAAATTATTGTTGTGTTTTGAAAATGATGTTTTTCAATCTTGGAATGTAAAGTGTTAGGAGTTTGGAAAGAGATTCGGAAAAAAATGGCAACAAATTTAGTACTACTTGATAAAAGGATGTCAGGAAGTTTTTATTAGTTGGTAAAAAGATGTTAGAAAATTTAGTGTTGCTATGTATCTAGGTAGAGTAAGTATAGTAGTTGAAATATAAAAAAATAAAATATATGACATAATCCGTGAAATATATAAAATAGTAGACTTGTCTTTTTAAAAGGTCAAATTGAGTTCTTATTCATTTTAGACAAATTTTTTACTCCAAAAGCATTTTCGAATAAAAATATCATAAGCATTTTGGAGAAGAGAAAAAAAACCACCAATTTAGTCATATGATGCGAATGGTATATACAACTTCATCTTTTAATTTTAAATAAAACAATCATAAGTATTTTGGAGAAGATAAAAAAAATAAAACCGCAGAGAAGGATGATGTGAAAGGATGTTGATCTTCGGACTTTTAATTTTGTTTTTTTAACAAGTGGAACAATGTAATTAGTCCAAACCTATGAATTTTCCATAGTTCAATAATATTTCACATATAATAATTCCAATTAATATATTAGATTAAATAATATAAGATCCAAAGTCTATTTTCAATAATTATTACAAATATGAATCTTTATCATATAAAATACACATAAGTTTTACTATGGATATTTATTTTAAATAATGAATTAATCTCGATTAACTTTTTTTTAGCAGGTTCTTCTTTTCTTTTTTAAAGCTAATTCTTTTTTTTATTAATAATTTAGGAATATTTTTTAATATTTTTCTCATTATCGTTAAAAAAAGTATTCTTATTCTTATAAAAAGAAAATAATCTTGTAACAATACAACTTAAAAAAAAAAAAAAAAGTAACTCCAATTAATTCATCAAAACTATTAATTTCATTTTAAAAAATTACCAAAGTATGTGAAAAATCTACCAATTTACAGAATAGTAAAACTCAACCTAAAATGGTAAGATTTGTTCGAGTTTGAGTATTTATATAGTGATATTTATTCTTTACAAAAGTTACTAATTGTTTAACAAATGTTACAAATAATGTAAATAAAATTACCGAATTTGTTACTAAACTTACCATTTTATCATTTTATTAAAACAGAGATAAAAATGGTAAAATTATAATTTAATTTGATATATTTTATTTTAAAATAGTAAGTTTATTTTTCACCAAATTTACCATTTTTATAAAATACATTACTATTTTTGTCCTTAAATTCACCATTGTTGTGTCTAAATTTACTATTTTATAGAATATAAATATTCATGATAAAAATAGTAACTTTCAAAGTAAAAATGGTAAGATTATAAAATAAACTAGTAATATTCAACATTTACTATTTATTTATTCAAATTTACCAAATTTTGTCATAATTTTACCATTAAAACTACCATAGTTACTTGTAGAAAAAAAAAAACATTGTAAACAAAAGTGTGTTGACCAGTTTGACAGGTAACCGGTCATTTGACTGGGTGACGTGGCACGCTCTCATTCGACCATTCCATTTAATTAATTTTTTTTTAAAAAATATCTGATAACCTGCAATAACAGATTACTTTATTACATGTGACAATTTTTCATTCGTTTACCTCCATTCTTTAGGTGCCGAATATTTTTTCATTCGGCACCACAGCACTTTCCAGGTGGGAATATATGCATTTACTTGCATAAATATCTTGTTTATAAACTCATATGTCACTTCATCAATATCCAACAATAAAGCATATGCTCCACGGGTTAGCTAGTTGGCTAAGCTATGAAAAGCCCTTGCTTGAGATGATTTGAAAGTACACAAATTTTGTCATCCACTTCTCTTTGTCTAATAAATAAGTTTAGTGCATTTGTTCGTTGAGATCATAAATGTGATAAGATATTTGGGGCCTACAAATAATCAATATTTCTTATCTTAGCTTTCATGGATTAATTTTAGGGCTTCCCAAATATATATATGGTGATTAATGAAATGCTTTGCTCATATGACTTGATCAACTCAAGACTATAAAGGCACACAATAAATATCTCATGTTCTGCATGATGCCTAAATATCTCATGTTCATTAAATATATGTTAATATTGAAAATTTAGCACTTTGCGGGGCAAAACACATTTTGGGCAGAGACTAATATTTTTATTAAAAATTGTGAGAATATAAAATTTGGAGATTGAGATTTAAACTCAAAATTCTTCCGTTTTGAAATTTCTGTATTAATCACTATATCAATGTTATATTGACTAGAGAGTAATTTAACAAAATATTTGATATGCCGGAATAGAGTAAATGACTTTTTTTTTTTTTTGCTAAATAGAGTGAAACTAATTTAAAAACTTCTTTTTCCATTTTCATGTTTGGATTGTCAAATAGAATTTGGCAAACCATTTCCATAGAAGCCCACTCCACACTAGAAAGAAACAAGAAAATTTTTCAAGCCAAAAAACTAAGGAATGACGTTTTACTAATTCTGCTTTGACAATGTCTGATTTGAATTTAATTTGAGATTTTGAGTTTGGGTCTCAATTTAATTCCTAATTCAAATTGGGTCAAAATTTAGAACACATTATTTGTGAGTTATATGAAGTGGATTTATCAGTTTTTTTAGATCTCTTATGTGATCCGTTTTCATATTGAATCTCTATCCAAATTGTGGTTTGAGTTTGAGTCCAGATCAAACTAAACCCAAACCAAACTCTTGCCCAAACAGACGTTTATTTAGCAAAACGTTTTACTAGAATTTGAATAAATAAAGTTTCAATGACCATTATACCATTTTTTAATCATATTGTTCAAAAAAGAAGTGCGATAATAGTCATTTATGAACTTCATTAGTACACCCAAAAACACACAGAGTACTTATTTTAGTCTCATAATTTGAAAAATAACTTGTAACTCAATTTTTCTGCCCTTAAAAAAAGCTCAATTTTTTTCTGAGAAAAGGGTAATAAATTATTTTTTCCTTCTATGTTCGTTAAAATTGTTGTCACATGTCCGCGCATTTGTTACTATCATATTTCAGGAGAGTATTTAAGTCATATTGTTTGAAGTTTCATTCCACTCTGAAATTAAATAATAAAAATTGGTCAAACACAAAAACAAATTAATCATCATTTCTCTCTGATTTTGATGGGAAAATTCCAATGTATCAAACGTGCCCCAAGAATGAAGGGTTGTAAAAAAAATCGTTATTATAGTTAGTTTAGCATTTCGATTCAAAACAATAAGTTTCAAATTTCAACATCAATTTTCCAATAACTAAAAAAATGGATGAAGGTTTAGTTAATGTGGAGCCATGCTTATCATTTTTCTTATGGATTTATATGAAATATATATCGGCAAATCAAAGACTTTAGTGACTAATAACATAAACTAATGTAATATAAAATAATCATTACTAATTACTGTCTAGTATAGCCCAGAACAACTTGCATAAAATAAACAATGACAAAGACACCCATCAAATTAATCCCAAGAAACATATTCCTTTACCAAATTTGGAAAAGATTAGGTTCCTCCTGAATCCATCCAAAGGAAATACATAATCAAATCAAGCACACACAATCATCAAACCCTCTTTTTTTTCCTTCTCCTTTTTAATTATAGTATATACATACAAGCCCTAGAAACCCTAATTACTAATCAGCATATCATCAAACAAAATATAAAAAATCACTCAGCCAAATGTGCTAAAACAAGCATACATCTATATATAGCAAATGCAGTTTTCTGGAAATCGTTCAATATATTCATATATCTGGGTGTAGAGAAGTACTAGCAATTATCATCATGACTTATCTCCAAACAAGTAACCAAGAGATGAATCTCCACCTGGAACTGAGTTAACCCTTGTTGAAGGTCGACCCTGAAAATATACAGCAAACTATTCGTTAGGACGGCAAAGGCGGCGAAGCTAGACATTAAAGGTCGGGGCGAGAACTAAATTTTACATAATATTTTTGGGGGGTGATAGATAATTTTCTAAGTACTATTTTTAATATTTCATAATTTTCCAAGTCTAAAAATTATATTTTTAAAAATCTTCTCGGACGCCCCCTCCAAAACCTTCCTTGTAAGGGTGGTATGCATTTCTTATCTTTAGACGGGGGAGTAATAGCTATTGCAACCAGAAGAATATATTAGTATTATTCTCAAATTAAATAGGTTCTATCCTTTAGAAAGATGGAGAGTTCGATGGTGAAGTAAAATATCGAGTTAAAGCTAATTTGTTGAAATGAAAGAGTGCAACATGTTCTTTGTGCGATCGTAATATGCCGTTGAGATTGAAGTGGGAGTTTTGTAGAACAACTATTAAATCCGTTTTTGTTGTATGGTATAGAGTGTTGGACAGTCAAAAGATGTTATATTCAAAAAATGTGAGTAGCAGAGATGCATATTTTATGATGGTTGTGTGTGCCTACGAGAAAGGATAAAGTGAGAAATGAGATCACCCGAGAAGATAGGAGTGACACATATTGAAGACAAGATAGGTAAAAATCTATTGTGTTGATTTGAACACATAAAAAGAAGATCGACGTTCCGGATCGAAAACTTGAAGGATGAAGACATGAGGGTTTTAAGAGGTAGGGTAGGCCGAGGGAAGTTTGGTTCGAAATTATTAAAAATGATATGAATTTGTTAGACTTGTACGAGATTGTAGTATTTGAAAGAATGAAATGGGGGAATGTATTTATGTTAACGCCCATAAAAAAATCTTATATTGATTCATGTAGCTGAACTCAATTACTTAAATTAATGATATGTTAATGTTGTTGTATTCTAAAATAGGGAACTACTATTTACAACACTGAATTGAAAATTTCACAATTGAAATTGCATCAACACCTACTCAGAAAAACATTTAAATGAATCGAGCAACATCAAAGCACTTTGACTCATTTGAAGAAACTTAATGAACGTAAAGTATATTATATTTTGATGATAACTTACAGTAATAATGTTTCCAGAATTCTGTCCACGAGGTCTTCCATAATTGTTGGACACATTCTTTTTGTCAATTTGGTTAGGGTTTTCCTGGATCTTCTCATCGGTATCGATTCCATACGGCGGCGCGTAGACTACCGGCGGTGGTGGTGCTGCAGTTTTCTTTTGCTTCTCATCAGAACCAAATAGATAGCCCAAGGAGCTTTGTCCACCACCACAGCTCTCACCTCTGTTCATGGTGGCCTTTTTTAGTCTCTAGCTTAAAAAGGAATAATTAATTGAGGGAGAGTGAAAACTGTATATTATCTTCTGTGGTTGTACAATCTATAAAACACACTCATGTATGTATATATATGCGTGTGTGTGTGGCCTAAATATGATTTCACATCTGGACAATGATATGATAATTATTTAATTGAATAAGGAAATCGATTTTGAATTATATGTCTTGGTTCTATTACATTTATGTAGAATTATTATGTGTCTTACTTTTCCAACTCTTTATAAGATTTTTTATTTTCTAGAGCACATGGCAAATTGAAAATAATGAAAGTGAGGTTAAATGTTTTATTACCCATCATATATTCCATTATTATTAAACTATTACGAAGGCCTTGGACCTTCTCGAACTATTTCTTTTTAAGAACAAAAAGATTTGTTCCAAAATAATATATGTCGATAAGAACAAAAGGTCTTGGACACGTAATGAATTTTGAAGTACTAATGCCGCTTCACCTAATCAAATCCGTCCACATTAAATTATTCGTTAATAGTTAGTTGATTAAATTTCACGGATTTACCCTCTAATATAAGAAGTTCTGGATACATGGTAATATTTATGAATGTCATAGAGTATAAAATAATAATTAGTGATACGGATTATCTAAATTCGCTGAAATCATATGGGAACAATAACTTCGGGTCTTCTGTCATGCTTATTGCTCCATGTTTCATCTCTTATCCATTTCTCCTTATTAAATTTCTAAGTATACATCAATTTTTTTATTAAATATATAACCTATAAAAAAATGTGAAATCTTAAAAGAAAAGTGTAACACTTAATAATTTTTTAATAGATTAGAAGAGAGGAGACAAATCATCTTAAACCGAAAACAACTATAGTATCCGATCATCTTAGTGACTTTTAAGACATGAATACAAAATCAGATGGTAATCATCAATCGTCCTAACATTAATTGTTCTAGGATGAAATATGTTAAATCTGCTCACCTAAGTTTTATACTAAGTATGAAGGCAGTGGCAAACCTTAATATTATATGTCTAGGTCTAGTATACATTTCCCTAACTTAAAAACTCTTCCATTTAGGCATTTTTTAGAATGTGGATGTGAAATATGAACTGCTTAAACGTCATTATAGGGACCTATAGAGCCAGGCCCTTTTTAATATTATTAAAGTGACTATTGGACTTATAAATTTTGTTGGTGTTTGTGGTACCATTACATCTAGAGATCAAGAATGGGAAGAGTTTTAACTTTACAAGTCTAATTAATTAGATTTAATTGCTTCCAAAATACCATATTTTATATACCCTTCCGCCCCTCAAAATTTATAAAATTGCAAATTTTCTATTAAAAAAAATATATATTTTATAAAAATTTCTTTAAAAGAATATATTTCTTCCACTCCCTCATAATGTTAAAAAAATTACTACATTGTCCCCCCGAGTGTAGGGTTTTGAAATCTGTCACTGCTACCACCGACTTCAATACTAAACGAGAAATGAGAAATGAAGGATTAGCAGAATTTCGTTTTCTGATAGAGTGTGTCCTATCTTCATTTGTTTAGCTTAATTAGTTGAATTTGTTAGTCTTAATCTTACTTTTATAGGCTAAGTATGGTAATAAAATCAATAAGCCATGACTTTTGACATCCATATTAGGTTTTGACCGACAAGGTTAAAAGAATTGTTTGACAAAGTTTGCATGGCTACCGTCTCACTAGTCATTAGGTGTGCATTTGATATTCGGAACAAAAATTTGAAATTCAGTTTGAATTTATAACGTTTTATGAAAATCGAATCGAACAAAAAATTTATGGAAACTGAATACCGAATACTATAGTTCAGTTCAGTTCGGTTTGTACCGAACTTTCATTTTTCTTGTAGAACTCAACTTTAAAAAAAAATTAGACAAAAGATAAAATTATAATGCACAATTAAAATAAAACAATAAATAAAAAATAAAAAATAAAGATACACTCTACGAAAATAACATAACTTATTAAGTCCCCAATAATAGACGACAGAGCTTTAATTTGGCAATAAATGCACAAAGTAAATGCTCTCAGAATGCCACTGAAACATATGAATTGAAGACGGCTCTATGTAATATTAATAATACTTATAAGTATAATACAATTTTTTTTGAATAATAAAAAAAATGGTCTATTCGGTATTTCGATTTTTAAAAATTGAAAACCGAATTATTTTAACTTTTTCAAAAGCAACCCGAATAAATCAAAATACCGAATAAAGTGAACCATCTATTAAAATTCGATTTGTTTCAGTTCGGTATTTCGATTTAACCGAAACACCCTACTAGTCACTACCTAATGAGTAATGCCGACCATGCACGCATGTTTCTTCAGAAAGGGTTTTTTTATCAAGTACTTTTATTTTTTTGCTATTAAGAAGAAATGTCAAACTATAACTTATTATTTTAAACCTATTCAAAAAAAAATTATTATTTTAAATTTGAATGCTTTAAAAAGGTGTATTGAAAGCCACGGGGGTTATTGAATTCAATTGAAAGAAATATATTATGATCTTCACATCACTCATATGGATAGCATTAGCGAAAGTTTAATGAATGTTTACTATTTTTAAAAATGTTCAATAATTCGAACAAAATTAGTCCCGAATTGTATGTGTCACAATCACAATTGAATAAACACTACTAAATTAGATTTAAAAAAATTATAATTATAATTATTTGAGACTTAATAAATTATATCATTGTTGTTAGTCTAGAAAAGTGCCCGGTGAGACGAGCGTTTCCGCCCAAGGCTTTAAACCTGAATTGACATTAGGAAAACGACCCGAAAATTTCCTCCCCTAAAACAAATTGTGCCTAAACAAAAATCTCTAAATCTCAAAAGAACTTCTATATTGTAATGTATTCTTTGTGAAAAAATGTTCAATATAGAGCAAGCAAGTAGATTCCACATTACTAATAATTATAGCTCTTAATAAAGTTGTAAGGCTTTGTCAGATACATAAAGTTATAAGACAAGTAGTATTTGGCCGACTACTATGATCAATCAACCACAGTCTTATTATCAATCAAATTAATCACATTACTTTAAGAGCCAAAAGATCATTAATGGTGTTAAATCAAGATTATAACACATTAATACTTTAACAACAGAAATCATACCTCGATAGGCCTACTCGTGTCTAGTCCAGCACTAGATATATAGCATTCCCACCCCATCAGTAAAGGGAGATCGCAATTTGAATATGATTCTTTTCAACAAAAGTGCAAATACTAAATTCGCAATTTCAGCCTCCAAAATGATATATATATATATATATATATATATATATATATATATATATATATATATATATATATATATATATATCTCTTCCATGAAATAAATAAAAATCGGGGAATTGAGTAATAAAAAACCATTGTGCTGACGGAATAGTTGGTTCAGAGTTCGGTGTGAAAATTCTCTGTCCCCATTCTTGTCCTGATTCATGTTCCCAACCAATTAGAATTTACTATATAAATATTTTTTTCAATTATATATACACACGGTGAATTGTGATTGACTGGGGATAGGAACGGGACAGATGATTGTTTCCCCAGAGTTCGGTGGGTAGGTGACTTGTGGGTCAAAGCCATTTTTCAAAGATCAAAGAATCCAGTTTAAGGATCTTGTCTAATTATCTGCTTTCAGGGGCGGAGAGTGGTAGTCGCCCTGACATTTTTAAAAATACTTAATAGATATAGTAAATTTTATATGTAATTCGAATATTTTATCAAATTTGTCCCCCAACATTTATTTTTTACAATTTTTATATATAGTTCAATATACTTTTGCAGTTTTGTCTCCAACACCAAATTTCTAATTTCGTCCCTGACTGCTTCAACATCAAAAGGACTCCCACATGTGCACCTCTTCTTTTAAAATTGAAAAATTAAGTAATTAACGATTAAAATTTCACAGAGTTATCATGTTTGTCAACATATAAAAATTAGAAAATTACTATATTATTTTTGAATAATTGGGAGATATTTCTGGAAATTAACTTTTTTCTCATTTTCAATTGTCATATCTAATAGAACTTTTCTTATTGTCAACAAGGGGTTTGGCCCAGTGGGGCGGCCTCTGACTTGGGTCCTAAAGGACCAAGTTCGACACCTTCTCCCCGCAATGGGGCAAATAATATTTCTCCTCCTTATGAGGCTTATCTTCCCTCCCCAAGCATGGGGCATGCTTCAATCTTTCCTATTTAAGTTACTCTCCGCTCTTCCCCTTCGGGGACAATCGCCTTCGGGCGCTAAAAAAAAAAAATAGAACTTTTCTTATCAAAATTGTCTATTTCGTCAATTTTTTTATTACTAGCGACAATCAAAATTGTTGACACAGTGTCTTATCGATCATAAGTGTCATGTGTTAAGTTTATTTTTATTCTAAAAAAAATAAAATTGTAACTCATGCATAATCTATGAGTCCATTTGAATTAATTTTTTATTTAAGAATTTATATCTTAAAATTTTAAAAATTGGCTACTCGAGCCAAGTCATTTAGGGAGGAACCAGCATTTTCACTATACCAAAACTACATATAAAAACTGTAAAATAATATTGGGGGCAAACTTGATTAAATATTTCGAAATACATATAAAATTTACTAGAATTTTTAAAAATCTCGAAGGACGACTGCCTCACCCATATCTTCGTCTATGAAGTCATCAACTCCATGCCCCCAAGATTTTTAAAAATACTACTCCCTCCATTCCCTATTAATTGTCGTTTAGGAGATATCTAGGTATCCAAATTAATTGTCGTTTAAGGTTCTTTTATTAGTTGTCAACAATTTATTCCAATTATACCCTAAATATTTTCCTTTCTTTTCTTTATGACGTAGAAGTGAGAGAGAGGGAGGGTGGGGTAATATTGGAAGTTTAGGTGGAAATGACAACTTCCTTAATTTTCTCAAATTGTTTAAAGAGTCTTATATTTAGGAATGGAGGGAGTACTATTTATTGAAATTTTATGTGTATTTTAGAAAAAATTTAAAATTTTTATTAGTTTTGCCCCCTCAAGAATTTTTTTTTTTTTTTTTGCCTTTTTTATTACCCCCAAGAATTTTATCAGTTTCGCCCCCAACATCAAATTCTTGGCTTCGTCCCTGATCAACTCTCTATATTACGTCTTCTCTGTGGTGTGGTCATGAAGAGACATCATAATATCTTATGTCTACAATTAGTATCTTAAGGTAATGCAAAAGATTAGAAGCGGGGCAAAGATGAGTAGATCTTCAAGATCTTGAACTGAAAAAAGATGATGGTACGTATGAACTATTCAAGCATATGGCAAGAACATCAAGTTTTAAGGTTGATGCTAGCTAATCATCCACTAGAGTACTTCACCAGAAGGGATCCAGTTATGGCGATGATTCAGTTTTAGTGCTGATGGTTTTTTTTTCCAGCGTCGTATTGATTAATTCAACAATTAATTTTTCGATCTAATACTGAAAATATTTATTTATTTCTTGAAAATAGCTAATTTTAGGAAAAAAAAATAGCTACTTTCCGATCTAAATTAAATGTTCATGACTGATGGAGTTTAAAATTAAGACCTGGTTCCTATAAAAGAGAAAAAAGGTGTGGATAATTCTCCGAACCTGCTACGATACTTAAGTCAGTAATCGAATCACGCATAAAAAAACTTAATGACAATAAAGTGTAAATAACTAGGTATTTGTAGAATTCAAACATGAACCTCCAAGTACCCAAGAAGGATCCGAAAACTTAGTTTTTTTCAAGATCTCAGTTCCTTTCCTTGTCTAATTGATCCTCTTAAATTCTTTCATGATTTGGTATCTTCCTAATAGGCGCATAATTCCGAATCTTTAGGAAACCCTTAAACCGCCTTTTGTTGCCGTCTGTCCTAGCTCGATCGGACATGATTAGGCGTAAGCGATCTCGAGCATGGACTCTCACATGGCTCGAAAGGTAGGCTCATGTAACCCTAACCGGGTCGAGTACACTGTCCCGAGACCCAACTCCACATTCACATTTGACTTAAGCAAGAATTACAAATTGTAGTTTAACCATGACTAGTGAGACTCCTATATATGGAGCTTGCATTAGGGTGGTTAGTTATGAGAGTTTAAGTAGGAAATAAAAATATCACTTGAAGAAAGAGAACATTTATTTTGATAAAAATTAAAATAGAAAATGAATATCTAATTTGGAATGGAAGAATAATTTTATTAAAAATAATTATTACACTATTTGAAACTCAATAATCAGATAAAATAAATATAAAAACAATAATCAGTATGTGTTGAAAAGAACACACATCACACTATTAACATAGGTTCACAAGAAGAGCCCAATGATTCATGAATATGACTAAACGCAGGGACGAATTAAGGACTTTTAAATTGTAGGGGCGAAAAACTATAACAGTTTGTTATATTATATAAAAAAAATTGCAAAAATAATTATTGGAGTGAATTTGATTAAATATTCTAAACTACATATAAAATTTACTATATCTAATATAATTTTTAAAAAATTAGAGACGATTGCCACCACCTGCTCTTGTCTTCGTAACCGCACTGTGTTCGACACGTAGCAAAGAATTTGCTCTAATGTTTTTTCTTCACCAAGTGTGTTTTCTGTTGCCTGCCTAATACTTTATCTTAATACCTCTTGTCGACCATATGGTTTCTTAAGAATCCCATCTTATGCCCACTATATATTGCAATCCCACTTTTTGGGCTAGGAATAATTTGTTTTAATTTGGTGTCCCCTATCCTGTCTCACCAATAAAAAATAATATGTATTATATTTTTAATTAAAAAATTACAATTTAAAAGAAATAGTGAAACACACATGGAAAAAATATATACGTAATAAACATCTATTCGTGGGCATAGATAAAGTGACGGACATTTTTTGCCCACTTTTTGGTAGACTTTTGTATAACCAATTATATTATCGTATTCTTCCGTCATCTAAGAAAGTCTTCCTATTTCTTAAAGAGTTGCTAAGTACTTTCTTAAAGAGTTGAAACTTGAATTGAAAGGTTTCATTGCAAAAGCAATATTGGTAATAATGCAACCACCATGGATCTCAAAAAACTAAAAAGGGAATAAGAATGAAGGATGACTGTCGATGATTGACGGTGCATTTTCCTTTTAAAAATTTATAAATTCAGAGAAAAATGATGAAACTTTAAAGATAAAACTGAAATACATAAAATTTATCTGCAAATAAGATAAATGATTATAAAAAATGAATTGGTGGTGATTCTGAACATGCAAATCCATCATTTATGTGACAACTCTTGTACCAAAATAAGGGAAAGTATTTATTATAATTTTTGCCCATATTTTTGCACGTGAACTTTGTATTCTATAATTATCAATTAAGAAAAACTATTATGATGATCTCTCAGAACTTTCATAAATGGGCTTTCTAGAGATCTCTCAATTCTCGCATGCATTAACAAGGATCCAGTAAGTCTAACATTGATGTCAAATATGCCGATTGGACATATATGCTCATAGTGACTAGGATCAGGGTGGCTCAACGGAAGTGAGAGGTGATGGATCGCACATGACCCCCAAACCCAATTTTTGGGGGTCATATATATTTTAATTTTTTTTTTTATAAAAAATATATGTAATCTTTTTTAATTTAAGTATTTCAGGCTCAATAATGATGATTTATATTATTTCTTTTTCAACTAAATTAGGATCAGCTATGATGATTCATCTTATTAATTATTTATTTCCTAATCTTTCTACGCCTATTTTATTTCCTTATCTTTCTATTTAACTACCATAAGTCAAATAACATTACTTACTTCTCCTTCTCTATATTCTGAAACTTTTGGAGTGCATTTTGCAAAACAACATTTATGATACAATTATAATAGTTTTTTTTTTTTTTTTGGTTATATTTATATGAAAGTTCATTTTTTGTTGTTATATAGTATATTATTTTAAAGTTCAATAAAGAACACAAAATGATTGATACGGTTTAGTTTTGGTTATAATTAAATTTTATGAAAGTAAAGATTCGCTTTCTTTATTATGTAATTACGTGTTAGAGTGAACAAAGTTCTAATACGTCGGATCCACGACTTAATAAATACTTCCAAACAGATAAGGCCCGAATAGTAAAAGATTTATCAGATAAGGCCTACTCGGAAAAGGCCCATAATAAAAAAAGACTCTGAATCTTTAAGTGGGCCTTGTCTCAACAAAGCAAAGCCCAATATAAAGGCCTGAAGTTTCAAGAACCTTCTGCAATTTTTTATTCTCATTAATTATCATGACAGGATATTTTCGCTTAATTCATCACAAATAAAATATATATAAATTTTCGTCTTCCCTCTTTCACTGTCATTCAGCTCGGCCAAAAAAAATAAATAAATTTGCAGGTAAATTGATCTCTTTCTTACTGTTATCTTCGTCTTATGTTACATATATGTATATGGGTTTTGTTTATTTTGCCATATATTGGGTTGGGGAGGTTTTGTTCACTCCGATCATCATTTCTGTAATATTCCTAATTATATTATTTTAAAATGTTTAAGGTTTATGGGTTAGAGTTTAGGATGTATGAATAAAAAAATTGTATTATTACAGTGTTACAAAGAGGTTTATCGGATAAATTTTAGGATGTATGAATGAAAAAAATTGTATTATTATAGTTACAAAGAGCTGTGTGTGGAGGAGTGTTACAGAAATCCGAACCGCATTTTAGGTGGGGTGGGGCTGGAAAATCTTTGATTTGTAGAGTAGTTTTTTATGGTTGAAACTTGAAAGATGGTAAGATTTGTTTTCTTCATTTAGCTGAATATATGTGTAATATAACTTCCAAGATATGAGGAGTGAGCTTAATTTCATAAAGATGATCTGATATTAACTGAAGGCATAGAGTTTGGAGTTGTATCTGTTGATCTAAACCCAAATATGCATTGTAACCCAAAGTTTTTTTTTGTTTTGATTAATTTGATGCAATTTTTCTAATGAATTATGGAGAGTAAGCAAAGAAAATCAGGTGGATGTTATCAAGGTATGAATCAAGAATTTCATTCTAATAATATTGAGTGTCTTAACTTAATGCAAGATTTGCTGTCAAGTTGGTTCCTTTATCTTGAAAATGTTTTTCTTTCGGAGAATCCAATAGTTTTGGAAATGCATTATATAGAAAAAGATTCTAATTTTTGTTTTGTTTATTCTGTTTTAAAGGGGAATAGAATTTTGCAATTTTATCAGAGCTTCGAAAAAATCTTTAGATTATTCTCTTCCAATGTTAATTTATTATCAATTTTGGACTTTTTGTGATCCGGGATCTTTCCTTTTTTAGGATTCTCACTTTATTTAACAAACGAGGAAAGTACCTTCCGCATGAGCAGAATTGCTGCTTTGCGGTCTGCAACAAGTAAATTCAGATTCCTTCACACTTCAGAAGGAAAATGGGGTAATTTCATAATTCCCTTCTATCAAACTTATTCTAAAATTTAGATGCTATTTATTTAATTGACTATTTTTAATTCCACAAACTTGGGACAGTGCGCACTGTGACTCCAAGAAAATCCGCGGATAATGATGCTGCAGAAGGACATCGACATGTATCAAAGACAGAGGTAGATCCCAATCCCATTGTTGTTTTCAGCAGGCCGCCTCCAGTTCCGCCTGTTCTTGGACCGTTAGTTTCTCTCTCCTTGTTGGATTCGTAGTTGAAGCGGGACAGAAATGATGAATGATTAGTGATGTAAGGCTTTTCCTTCGCCTTAGTTACCGACTTGTAGATATTTGCTTAAAAAATAAACTTTTGCTATATCGTCTAATGTAGAAAGATTATGAAGCGTTAAACTCTATGCAGTAGTCTTGTTAACTTGTTTATATCGAATAAATGAAATCGAGGGGCTTTACTTGTTGAAAATATTTGCAATATATTGCAATATCTTCAGCGTGAAACTGAGGATGCTAAACACGAAACTCCATAGCCTAACATACCATGCTATAATTGGGTTAATAATTGGCTTTAAGACCACATTGTAAAGCTTTAGTAACATCTGAAATATAACATGGGGATTGTTTAGGAACCCTGCATGAACAAGAACGTGTTAATCCGGAAAATATCCTTGATGATAACTAACCTTTAAAATTTAATTGAACCTAACATACTCTCTGTGGCATCAGGGAAAGCATCAAACAGTGAAGTAACAATCTTGAAAAATGCCTGAGGTTTAAAATTGGGGACACAAGGTTGTGCGTAAATTCAAAGAGAAGCAAATCTTGGTTCTTGAGGAGTTAAAAGAAAGTACCAGTGCGAAGCCTCCGGGTTTTAGTGGTGACTCAATAAGAACTTGAATTTTCCTGCAAACACATACTAATGTTACACTTTCGTTATCTGGTAATTCATGATGAGTTCGAAATGCAGTGAAATTTCTTGATTAGTACTTGATGACCAATCTTTCTCCTTTGGTTGATAATTCGTAGTAGCTGCAGCCTCTGGTAAAAGGAATCTGTTTCTTCTTCCAATCTGCATTCATAAATAGATCTTTCTGTGAACTTTCTACTTTTAACATCTATATGAACTCATGAAAGCAATGGCAAAGGGAAACTACCCAAGTGCCATTTAACCGTGGCCATATTGTTACCGCCTTCACAGAAGTGTTCTACATTGAACTCCACATTCTGACCCATAGATTTGGTTAGTTCCTCTAGAAATTTTAGTACCTCCTGCAGTGATTCGCTTATAATAAGTAATCTTGAAAAGTTTGAATCTTGCGATTAAGAAAAAAGAACAGATGATACCTTCTTCCCTTGAAATGGTGTAGGAAAGGAGTAATCTTCAAAGAAACAGTCATCAGATAAGAGTCTATCCAATTTGTCCAAGTCCTTCTCATTAATGCTTAAATAGAATGCCCTTATTATATGTGTTGGAGATGGTGAACTTATGCTGATATCCGAAGTATCCCTCGCCAACAATGGCGCCAGCTTATACTGTTTACTCCGAACCATCCTTATGTCTGGCATCTGTTGTTTTAGCGCCTTTATTTGGACATGTTTCGAATGGGATTCCTCTCTTTGTTGAAAACAAACTGAGGGATCGGCTTTGATTTGCATCGAAACATATTAGTTCCGTTGCTCGGCCTGAAGAAGCCATAGCAGCAGCCATTAGGGGAGCAGGAGCACCATGTAGAAATTATCAGAGACTAAATATATTATGGCCTGGCTTGAATGTTAATACTTGCTGTGCCTTGGCCAATGAAAAAAGGCATAATCCCAAGATTGCTATATGATTTCCTGACTTGATATGCAATCAAGGAACCATTTGTTTTGTGCTTTGCTTAAGAATGCCTTTTTCTCTAAGAAGTCATTTGCATTTTACTTTTTACTTTTTACTTTTTCCTTGTTCCTTTTTTTTTAATTATGTTTGGATTATAGGGATCCTTCTGCTTGTTGAATGTTTTGGACTCTTTTGTTTCTTTAAAAATAGATAAAAATAAAATCAGAGAATTTCACGTCGTAATTTCAAGAATTTAAATTTTGATTTAAAAGAGAGAAAATATGGAAAATAGATAAATTGCAGATGAAATAATTGAATTACAAAAATTCGCTGCCACAACCCAGAAATCTGAAACAATGTAGCAAAACTAGAATAGATTATCCAAAATGGATTAGTGCTGCCCGAATGAAGATCAGGGACGAAGTCCGGAATTGTCTATTGGGGGCGAAAAGCTGCAATAGTATATCGACTTACCAATAAAAACTGCAAAGAAAAAAAAATTTGGGGGACGAACTTGATAAAAAATTTTGAACTACATATAAAAGTTACTATATCTAGTAGTATTTTTAAAAATTTCGGGGTGACTACTTGCCCCTTGAATCGTCCCTGATGAAGATCAAACGATAACATTTGATGGTCGAGAAGGGACTGCAATCACTGAAACAAGGGTTCGAAACGCCTTAGCAGCTATCTTACGTTTGATCTATCCTCTCCTGGGAATCATTGGATAAGAACGTTAACCAAGAAGCTTCATCCAAAATTATTGTTTATTACTCTTTCCGTCCTAAATTAATTATTTTAATTTCTTTTTCTTTTAAAATATAAATATAACTCCTTTGAATAGAGAATTAGTGTTATATTAAGATTATAATATTAATATTTTGACTTACAAAATAACGTGATTTTTTTACATGTTCTAAACAATTTATATTATTGATTAGAGGGGTAATTTCTAACATTTTTGTCTAACAAACGATGGTGGGGCATTATAGGGCAAAAATTTCTCTGTCCTCGTTCATGTCCCCATCCCTATCCCAACCAATCACAATTCACCCTGTGTATATATATAATTCGAAAAAATATTTATATAGTAAATTCTGATTGGTTGGGGACAAGAATAGGGGACATAAGATTTTCACCCTGCATTTAGAATCATTAGGTTCGACTCAGATTCCAGCCTCCTCTTTCTTGCATTCTTCCGGACACTTTCCTGGTAATGTGGCTGGGCTTCTTTTTGGGTAAAAAAAAATTGGGTGGATTTGGCTCCGATCACCACCACATGATAAGGCAAGTCTTAAGGATCATAAGTCCCTTACAAAGGTATTTATAAATCGACCACCAACACAGCCCTCATGTTAATAACGAGAATTGAACACTTAACCTTGTAAAGATGTATCAAATTTTTACCAACTGGGTCAACTTATGTTGGTAATGTGACTGGGCTTTAGAAATTAAGCATGTTCAGTTGTCTATAGTCAGGCCCATAAAGAACTAAAAGCTCAGTTGTCCGAGTATATGGGCCAGTTAGAGGGCAGTCCGTTTTTTAAAATATATATTTTTCGCTCTCGTCCAAATTAGATAATTTTTTGTTACATAACGAGCCATAAATCTTTTAAACTACTCCATCTTATTCAATTATTAACTAAACCTATCCTAGGTTGGGAAGGCTAACAAGAAAAGTATTCACATGCAGTCGTGGATCCAAAGGGCAGGGGTGACGACTTTATTATAGTTTAAAAAATATTTACTCCTCTGAAATAAATTTTATCTCTCCAATGTGCATATGCTGGATGCGTCCCTTGTTCAAACATACTCAAACTAGCTGTTCATAAAAGTAATCATCTAATGTCAATTTACAATTTAAGGCTGCGAATCAGGCTCTTTATCATTTCGTAGAGGATTCAAAATTCTCCTACGTACTACTTAAGAAGTTTGCCTTAATTTGGCCAAAATATTACTCCCTCCATTCCCTATTAATTGTCGTTTAGGAGATGTCTAGGTATCCAAATTAATTGTCGTTTAAGGTTGTTTTATTAGTTGTCAACAATTTATTCCAATTATACCCTCAACATTTTCCTTTCTTTATGACAAAGAAGTGAGAGAGAGGGAGGATGGGGGATAATATTGGAAGTTTGGGTGAAAATGACAACTTCCTTAATTTTCTCAAATTGTCTAAAGAGTCTTATATTTAGGAATGGAGGGAGTACAATAAAAAAAAAAAATAAACTTACTTATTCCTCATTTCATAATATAATACTTTTTATGTTGTATATTAGTATAAATTAAAGAAGGTAAAAATTTGGAGTTTGTTTTCAATTATATCCTGAAGTAATCCAACTTGTCTTATTAAGTTTTAGCCACCAATATCTCTCTTGTTTGTAGTTCAGGGTAACTTTAATAATTAGATTTTGAAAAAGGTTGTATATTTTAGGTAGATATGAAAAACAATTAAAAGGACTTGTATTATGAAACAGAGGGGCAACAATTACAAGTAGTACTAAGGTTAAATACAAGTCAATGAAGTATTTTCTTTTTTTCTTTTAATTTTTTAGGCTGTAATTTGACAGAGTTTCAATTTTGAATTTGTCATGAATTTACACAAAAATTCAATTATTTATGAGTTAAAATGTGTAGCAAAAGATAGATTAGATTTTAGATGATATCCAAATACACTCAATTTTATAGTACTCCTTCATCCCTAAATAAGGTTAACACTTGATTATGTCACCTGAATTAAGAAATTCCTAAAAATAATAAAAGTTGAAGCTAAAAGACTAATATATTCTCATTAAATACATCTTGAAAATTGAAAGTGTGGTTAAAAGAAGAGGGTAAAAATGGTAAAACGGAGTATTTTGCTAGCCTTGATGGAGTTTGCAAAGCTATAGAAAGTTAATTTATTAATCTTTTTCTCCCAAAGATACTACGACAAATTATTGGTGCATTTAGATTGTAGTTGTTTGAAATGCATTTTGATTGTAGTTGTTTGAAATACATTTTGATTGTTTCCTGTGGCACTTACTCTCAAGTCTCAATCTTACAACTGGAAAGCCTTCATAGGCGGATTTGGTCTTTCCCTATTGAAGCATAGTCATATCCGGGCGAAATCGTCCGTACCCATTCCTGTGTCCAACCAATAATTTTTTTTCATGTGATCATTTTTTTAATTATATATATACGTGGTGAATTGTGATTGGTTGGGCAAAGGAATAGGTACACAGACAAGTACAGACGATTATTTGCCATCATATCCTGGCCAAGCATGTCTGTGTTTCACCTTAACATGGTCATATGTATCGTACTACATATATTTGTCACTTTTTCTAACTTGTACCGGTGGTAGAACGTAACTTATTGAATGTTGTAAGACTTGAATTTCTTATGAGATGGAATCTCAAATTTAAAATTTTGTGTTCGATTTATAAGCAAGAATAGTTCGAATAGAATATTATACAGTTAAACGGATATGTTTATTTTCTAATATTGCACTAATCAAAACCTTTTATACTACTTTCATTCCTCAGGGGATTGCATTGATATGGCATAATTTTTGTATAATGATCATGACATGGCATGCAAAAAAGTGGGAGTAACATTTTTGTCCAGACTTAGTCGCAGGGTGGCGTAGCACTTTCAGGGACAGCGTCTCGCCCGTCGGTCAGGGGACGGAAGTTCCACTTCCGTTCTGAGATGAGGACGGAAGTCAAATCACAGAAACTTTTTTTTTTTGCTTTTGCAACTATTATTGAAGAAGAAGTCTTTTGGCTTTTTCATTTGTAAGTTTTTTTTTTTCACTTTCCAATGATTTTTCATTTGTATGGGTTCACTTTTCAATGCCTTTTGTATGATATTAATTAGGAAGTCTATGTATAATTTGTTGTGATAGTTTATTTGGTCAAACGTATAATTTTAAATAATAAATTTATGATAAATAAATATGAACTTCTTTTTCATGGCTTGGAAAATTGGAACTCTACACGTACATAATTTGTTGATAATTTGTTGAGTGATAACGTGGTTGCTCATTTAATTAAAAATGTTCTTTATAAATGAGTTCGATTAATATTCTTATCAATTCATGACAATTTAAAAGAGTAAAGTATATATGTAAAATATAATTGTTACGATAAATCTAAAAATGTATTTGTGAAATGTGTTTCAAAGTGATTATTCGTTAAGTTGTTAACTTAATTGTATCTAACCCTAAACCCTAATTCACCCCCGCAATAGTATTTGCAGAGCCATTTGGAACAATATTGAGGTCATGTACTAATTTTGCTCTGCAAATGTTTCATCTAATATACCACTTTCAAACCAATTGTACCCTAACAAACCCTAATAACCCTATTGTACCCTAACAAACCCTAATAACCCTATTGTACCCTAAAACCCTTTCATACCCTTACATTCAAATTCCTAAGAATTATAAAAATCCTAACTTAAGCATTATCACTCAATCTGATTAGTAAAGTCTCTACCGGACAAAAATTCGATTAATAAAGTCTCTACCAGTGGGGTAGGTCACGAATGCTCCCGGGATGAAATATTTGCAGAGCAAAACTAGTACATGGCCTCAATATTGTTTCAGACGTCTCTGCAAATACTATTGCGGGGGTGAATTAGGGTTTAGGATTATATACAATTAAGTTTAACAACTTAACGAATGATCACTTTGAAACACATTTCACGTATACATTTCTAGATTTATCGTAACAATTATATTTTACATATATACTTTACTCTTTTAAGTTGTCATGAATTAATAAGAATATGAATAGAACTCATCTATAAAGAACATTTTTAATTAAATGAGCAACCACGTTATCACTCAACAAATTATGTACGTATAGAATTCCAATTTTCTAAGCCATGAAAAAGAAGTTCATATTTATTTATCATAAATTAATTATTTAAAATTATGTGTTTGACCAAATAAACTATCACAACAAATTATACATAGACTTCCCAATTAATACCATACAAAAGGCATTGAAAAGTGAAAACATACAAATGAAAAATCATTGGAAAGTGAAAAAAAAACTTACAAATGAAAAAGCCAAAAGACTTCTTCTTCAATAATAGTTGCAAAAGCAAAAAAAAAAAAAAAAAAGTTTCTGTGCTTTGGGTTCCGTCCTCGGCTGACGGGGCAAGGCACATCTGGAAAGTGCCATGTCGATCAGGGATGGAAGTGAGGGCTCAGTCGCAGACAAAAATGTTACTTTCCCACTTTTTGCATGCTACGTATACGTAGCCATTATACAAAACTTATGCCATACTAAAGCAATCCCCCATTCTTCATGCACCGGATACAAATGAGGTTCTTATATAAATTAAGAAAATGATTGAAAAGTTAGTATTCATAAGAAATATGTTTATACTATCTTTCATTAATGATTGGAGAGTCAATGTTAGTAATTATTTAAATAATTTATTAAAGGTAAGACTAAAAAAAAAATTAAATATCTATCGATTCATATAATAGGACAAATATTTTAGAATATCAAATTTTTGAGAATTTATTTATACAGTATATACTAAGCAATGAAGGTAGTAAGTAACTAAGTTTGGAGTATTTGATGATCAATTTGGCCTGGTCTATAGCAAGTCATTAAGGCTTTGATATCAATAGGGACAGCGTTAGCATCCTATAATAAAAGCTTAAACTTGTATCAAATGAAGAAAATGACCCATGCAATAAAGTATTAATGAAAACACGTCATTTAGCTTTAAATAAATCAACCAGAGATGAAATTTATTGACAAATCCTCTTCATGTGAAGCTAAAAGTTCCAGCAAGCTGAAAAGTATATCTTTATAACCCTTCTTTAACACCAACCCTGAGCTCAAGTGTTCCACGTCCTAAAATTTGTAGATGTCTTAATAGGGAAATTCTAATATAGGACCGGCTTTGTGGGACTGACCCCACAACTCTCTCATATGAGTTGTGGCGGGACTTACTTTTCAGGTAGGTTCCACTCAAACTCATGTGAGAGTGAGATGGCCGTGGGGCTAGTCCCACAAGGCCGAATTCATGCCAAAGTGACCCTGTCTAAAATTTCATAATATAAGTCGTCTGGGACATTTAGTTAAAATTAAGGAAGCAAAAAAAATAAAGTATGTTTTTAATTAAAATATCAATATTACTCTCTTAAATATAATTAGTGGTATACAAGTCCTTAAATACTTCCATTTCATAAACAAAGTATTTATTTTTTGCTGAACAATTAAAGTAAAGTTGTTGAACAAAAACAAAGGTCAGAAGCCAAAGAATCAAGAGAAAACGATGAGATCAAGTTGCGAAGCGGGTTTTGAAGACCCTATATAGCCGATTAGGGAGAAAAAAAATTCTAAAACAAAATAGAAAATTCCACTTTTACATCTTAGAGTATCTTATTATTTATCACAAGGTCCTTAACTCAGTGAGGGCAACGGCTTGCCTATGAATTTGAGGTCGCGGGATCGATACCCTCCCTGCGCATGGGACATGCTTTAAATTGTCTCCCTTTTTAATATTATCTCCTCCTCTTGTGAGGTGATAATCTCCCCTTTGAAGTGTACGCTCGTCTGGAGCTTTCAAAAAAAAGTATCTTATTATTTAAAATAATCTTCAAATCTATTAATATTCCTCATTGATACTATACTCAATGTAGTATATAATAAGAGGATCTAATCATTGCGAGCATACACTAAAAAAACGAAAAACTGATTAGTCAACAGGTCTGGCTATCTTGTGAAAATTTTAAATTTAATAATGCAATGTAAAATTGTTTTCCAAGTGGTTTGTATTGTTACCTCACTTTGAATAAACTATTGAAGAATAAATGTGAAACCAACTTAACTAAATTCACTTTTCTATTTTATAAACTTTCTTCTATGTTTATTTTGTAAAATTTCTATGGTTCCATTGGGTGTATGTAGCTTTTGCTACCAAAGCAGGCAATGACGTTAATTCATGATATTATTTAATTTGTTATTAAATATTCATTGAATCAGATTATTATTAACTATCCAAATTAAGTTGGTAGGACTTTGAATTTTCTTTGGTTCATGGTATAGATTTCAAACTGCTATTAATAAGGGCTAGGAATTTTCTGTTCCCGTTCGGCAAAAAAATTTCTGTCCACGTTCCTTTCCTCATCCTTTTCTCCAGCAAATCATAATTCACCATATGTATATATAATTGAAAAATATGTTTATATAGTAAATTCTGATTGGTTGGGGACAGAGATAGGGACAGGGATGGGGACAGAAATGGGGACAAAGGATTTTCACCCGTCCCCGTTCGGTGTCTCCTTACTGTCCCACCAATAAGAAAATGACATGTATTAAATTTTTAATTAAAAAATTATAACCTAAAAGAAATTGTGGAACCCACATGGAAAAAATATACACGTGACAAATATCTATTCGTGGGGATACAAAAGGGGACACAGAACGAGGACAGACGATTTTTTGCAATTAATAAGACCTCTTTCTTAACTTTACCTGGGAAAAAATGTCTCACTTAACATTAATAATTCTATTTATTTAATGAGTATTTCTATTATTTTAAAAAAACATTTACCTTTAAATTTGTCCCTTATTTTTCTCTAGTTGACTGGCTAAAGTACCTTTACCAAATTAGAAAATCTCGATCTCGGTCATCGGTTTTCTTTTGTATCGATAAAAAGATTAAAAAAAAATGTAACTAGGAAATAGAACTCATGAAGTAAATCCTTCCGTGTGTTCTGTCATTTTGCATTTTTGCTAACACCCGTCACATTAGCTTACAATGTGGTGTGCATATTTTGAAATCGAATTTTTCTTCGCTAATTTAAAAAAAAATAAATAATGTTCTGCCACTTTAATAAATTTATCTAGAAAATAATAAAAACTTTTTCCCAATGGAATATATATATTCCATACAAAACAAAACGTGAATGACTAAACATCTGAATGCAACAAAATCTGAAAGCTGTTCTTGAAATTTTTTATATTTTAACAAGTCAATATATAATGAAAATTTTGTCTCGTATGAAAAGAATTGGCACCATTGTCGAATCAAATCTGGACCATATATTATTAAGCATATAGTTTTAAATGCTCTAAAAGAAAAACCATAAATAATAAAATCATTTAATCATCAAAAAGGGGTCCATTACAAATGTCCCTAATTATGAATATGAATATCACCATCATAAGAACAAAAAGAGAAGACCTTTTTACAAAGCTCAAATATCAAAGTTACTTCAACTTTTACTCTAAATATATATCTTCTGTGAACCCAACTCACATTGATAACTTTAAATTTCTGATTGATATATAAATATCGATCTATAGATATTCATTTTGACTTAACAAAATCGGTTATGATTTAGGTTATTGTAAATACTATCTGACTCATGTATTGCGCTCTCAAATTCGCGGACAGGAGGCGTGACATATTTTCTATTCTAAATATAAATAATAGTGTTGATGAGTTATAACTAGAATGGTCCAAAAAGGATTCCCCATGATAAAAAACCATGGACCACTCTAAACTCTAAACTCTGTGTATGTAGCAGTGAAATAAAGTACCAAATCTCTATATTTATAACCCTATACTGTTTTCTAGTAGTAACAAGTTTCAAAAAATAGCTCCAAAAATGTGTACTACAAGTTGTCAATTTATACAGTTTCTAGCTCCCTTTTTCTGGCTTCTCTTGACCTGAATCTCAACTCTCATGAAGAACATATATGATCATAGTACATGGTTCGCTTTACCAGATCCCACTAATAGTGCACTTGACAATTTCTTTAGGTTAAGAATTGACGTAACACAATAACGTTGGCAACAAGGACTAACACAGATCGCGTAACACATAGACGGGTCAAGCTAAAAGGCAAGAGTAATAGCCATATTTTTTAAAATTACTTAACATGTTACTTTTTCGAAATTTTTATGCGATCAATATTTTTTATCAAAAACTTCTTTGTAGATTCTCTACCTCCAAGCTTAATGTTTTGTTTTCGTCTATAATACAACACTTCCGCTCTAGACGATAAGTTAGGAGTCCGACAGCTATACCCTTCTCCTATAAAAATATTTTTTTAAAATCGCATATTAAAATGCGTATAGTAATTTGATACTTCCTTTGTTGACTCGGAAAACACTATAACATGTCACATTAGGACTTACCTATGAGGTCAAATTTAGAGTAACCTAGCCAATTTTTCCCAACCAAGAGTGTCCTAATTAGACGAAGATCTTGGCAAAAATGGAATTGATTCCTGTACCTTACTTTAGAAAAAGTCTAATGAAAATTTTCTTAATTAGTAATCCGGACAATTCCTAGTAAGTAGAAAGTTACTTTTATCTTTGAACTCCTAAATATATTTAATCTCACTATTAATCATAAAGTTATAGTAAAAGCTCTCGATATTTCTAACTTTATACCCCTAAGGATTTCCGTGCACGTAAATTTTCACCAACACTGCAATATTCGGTTCGAATTAGTCGACCTGTGACTGCGGACTGAATCCTCAAAATTCTGGCAAAAAATCATCTGTCTCTATTCCTATCCCCATCCTTATCTACAACCAATCAGAATTTACTATATAAACATGTTTTTCAATTATATATACACATGGTAAATTGTGATTGCCTGGGAAAAGAGATGGGACAAGAACGGAGACAGAGAATTTTTTGCCAAAACTTCTAGATAAATAACTTTCCAATAAAAAATCATAAACAAATATGGTTATTGTGGCCGAAAATCCTCTGTCCTCATCCCTGTCCTCAACCAATCAGAATTTATTATATAAACATTTTTTCCGATTATATATACACAGGGTGAATTGTGATTGGTTGGGGACAGGAATGGGGAGAAGAACGGGGACAGAGGATTTTTTGCTGTTATTGTGGCTGATATTACCGGATCTAAGGGGTCGGAGTTGACACCCAGTACCCCATCCCCTCAATAAATTTAAAATTATGTTGTTATCTTTCAAAAAATAAACTCTTCCCTAGCCAACACTCCTTTAAAATATTAAAGCCTCCTTAAAATTATTTAAAACAAATTATATTGTTTTTTTTATATATTTCTATTCAATCGTCCCCTCAACGTAAAACTGGTTGGATCTACCCTTGATGACAGAAGGCATGTGACAAATACAATGCAACACTTAACGCTACTATTTAAATAACAATTTAGCAGATAGTGTCTCACTCGTAATTAAGAAAATTGAATTAACAAGTACAAGAAATAATAAAAATATAAACTTAAGATGCTGATCAAAGCAGATTGTTCCTCACATAAAGACCCAAGCAAGAAAAGCCAAAACATATTTTAGGTTGACGTAAGGAGGGAAATATCATGGTTCGTGTGTATATGTAAGATGTTTTTTTATTCATTACTATTTTCAAGTATTTGAACTAACTAATAATTCGGTGAAATTTATACAAAAATCTCTGCGAAATAAAATAACAAAAAATTGTATTAATAATAACTTGAACTCTCGATCTTACTCTAAACAATATCTTAAACCCCAAAAAAAAACGATTTGTCTATTAACTGTATTACGACCTCTTATCTATATTTGACATTACTTGGATGGTAAAAATGCATAACACGTACGTACGATTCTGCAATAGTTCAAGCGGCGGAGAAAGCTTCGACTTAGGACCACTTTGCCATTGACAGACAAAAATTAAAGTTGGAATGGAATTAAGATTTCTGTTTAGGTCCCCCACACGTGATCTGCGCGTGATCGAACCTCAATTTTGTGAATTGTGATGGCCCACTTTTTCATTTTTGTCCACCAGAAAAATCAAATATGAAAGTTTGCAAAATACACCCAATTCCAACTTAAAATTAATGTGAAAGGAATAGCCCAATGTAAATGTGTAACAGAATATCTAAGAAAAGACTTTAAGATCATAAGGTCACATAGCCCAGTGGGTTCGATACCCCTCACAGAAGGGGAATGATTTAATTGTAATTTCTTGAGTTTCCTTGTGTGGGTCTATTACTCTCCTTCATGGGACACCCGCTAGTCAGGCTTCTAGTTTTCCTCCTTTGTGAGGCACTTCTACTTCCCCTCATGGGGCACCCGATCAGTCGGGCTTCTATCCGCCCTACATGGACTCCTCCTCTAGTGAGGTCGACCTCCTCTGTTGAGGTCCCAAAAAATAAATTAAAATTTAAAATTTAAAAATTTAGACTTTAAGCTAATACTATATTTTTGTTTTTTTATTCTTTTTAATTATTAACGGAATTGGAGTGATGTATCATAAACTTATTTTTTGAGTCGGAAGTGCTTGTCAATTACTCTAATCTTCTAAAACATATTCTTGTATTTAAATATCTTACTTCTAATTTGAGAGATTGGGGTTAAACATCAGCAATTTAACAAAGCAATGTGTTTAATCTAATACTTGATCAAGTGTGGCCTGCGACCACTAAACTTAAGACTAATTGATGATGATTAGTAGCATTCAATAGCAATGATCATTTATATTATATATATATATATATATATATATATATATATATATATAGTTATTCAGAAAAAAAGAGAAAAAAAAAAAGATCATTTATAGTTCAATCTTCGCTTTTATTAACTGAATATCTTTAATTTATAGTATTATTTCATGACAAATGAGATGAGATGATCATGTAATGGGTGATACAAAAAATTTCTTGCAAGTTGTTGGTACCTCTCTAATGCTCGTAAATATTGAAAGATTCTCCAGTAAAATTTAATAGGGAGAATTTTGCTAATTAATATTTTATGACATTTACTTGAGGGAAGTTGAGGTGTGGGTCACAGGAACGAAGACAAGGGGCGGGTGGAAGTCGCCTCCCTGAAATTTTTAAAAATATTATTAGATATAATAAATTTTATATGTTGTTCAGAATATTTTATCAAATTCTCCCCCCAACATGTTTTTTTTTACAGTTTTTATATGTGGTTTGACATACTGTTGCAGCTTTCGCCCCCAACGTTAATTTCTTGACTTCGTCCCCGGGTGGATTAGACCAAATTATCCTAACCCATGCTCCGCTCACAGCAGCACTCAAAAGCTATTCAGCAGAGCCTATATTTGGATATAGAACCGCAGATGTTGTGAGCAAGTGTTAGACAACAATGACCATTAGATTTAGTCCGTCCCCCAATTTTTCTATTTATGTGGTGAGATCTATTAGTATGTGTGACTTTCAAATTATCTGTTATCGAATTTGCACCGAATGATTAATTACATTGTAGAGGAGCTAAATACGTGAATGACAATAGTGTGAAGGAGGATTTGGGATTTTGGCAGATATGGAAGGACAAATTATTGAAAAAATAGGAGGAAGATGCTAAGCAGCTGGTCCCATAAACAAGGGATGAAATGAAAAAAATAATATCATGAGTTCGATTTTCGAATCACGCATCGTCTTGAATCTCCATATTTCTTGTCATTAATAAATTCCTTTCTCATCACAAGGTTCATAGCCTAGGTGAAAGTGCTATTACCGCTTCACGACGTTCGATACTCTCCTCACACGTGAGGCGTCTTTAATTCCACTTTTCTTGGGGTTCTCTCTTGTGTGAGGCGACTTATATTCCCCTAAATGGGTGCTTTTAATCTTCCTCCTCTGTGAGGCAGACATGTTTCCCCTCATGAGGCGCTCGTCGATCTTGATCTACCTCCTCTGCGAGGCGACTTATATATTCCCCATCATGTGGCAACAACAGAACTGCCCAGTATTCTAATCTACCTCCCTACATGAGGCACTTATATTCCCACTCGTGAGCGACCCTGGTCTGTCGGTCTTCTAATTACCTCCTTTGTGAGGCTCTTCTATATATATAATTTCCGCCCCTACATGGGCTCCCTCCTCTAGTGAGGTACAAAAAAAAAATAAAAAATTCCTTTCTCGATTAATAAAAAAGATTTAAAAAATGAAATGAAAGAAGAGTGGGGATTGGTGGAAAGACGCTTTTAATAAGGGGGTGGGTGGGGTGAAAATCGTCTGCCCCATGTATGTCCTTATTTTTGTACCTAACCAATTAAAATTTGTTATGTGAATATTTCTTCTAATTATATATATATATGGTGAATTATAATTAGTTGGGTATAAAAATAGGTACATACACGAGAACAAGTAATTTTTTGCCGGTGGGGTGGCGGGTTTTAATTAGAATTAGTTGGAAACTCAGGACCACCTCATCTCAAGAGCTCCACAGGCTCTAATTTTGGAAACATTTTCCACTTCACAATTTCATCGGTATCTAATTCCCTTTTCTATGTTTCTTTCTTTCTCAAGACTCATATAGAGATAGTAATAGACTCATAGAGTTGTACTCCAGTTCTGGGAATTCGAACCCAGCAAAGCCTGCCTCTTCCATTCTTGACTCGTTCAAACGATCCTTTACTTATTTATGGTGAGTTTTTTTTTTGTAATAATCTTAAGGTAAATGAATTATTAAGTGATCAAACATGGAAGACATGATCATGTGGCGGTTTGTTTGTTAGAAGTGTCGCGTAACTAATCTTGAGGAGTGACGGTCTTCTTTTTTGCTTATCGATGCCTCGTCCGGGCGGTGAAGAGAAGATCCCTAGATCAACCATGGTTACTACTACTTCCACAGGCTATAATTATTTCTCTGATGCTTCAACAGCTAATAATCCAAATATGATGATGAACCAGCAGTTTCAAAGCTTTGAATCAAATCAAGAAATCTATGGCTTGACTTCTGGCATGGAGATGATAGGGTTTCCACCCAAGAATAATCATATTCAAGAAGGCGGTCCAATATCTTCTTCTTCAAAGACTAGTATGAATAATCCTCATGAATTTTATCAGCAAGATTTTGTCAAACATCCTGATTTTTCGACCGGGATTTCGGAAGATCATTCAACAACTTGGCATGATGACCATAATAGAGTGATTAATAATCTTGATTATCCATCACTAAGATCAAGTCAAGTCCTTTCTCTCTCACTTGGTAATAATTCTTCTAATCATCCTTCTACTATAGGTTTGCAATCTTTTGATCTAAGACAAGCAGCTGCAGATGATCATATTATAAGATTTGCACCTAGTTCTTCAAGCTCTAGAGATGGTGGAGGAGGGTATTTTGGTAAATCTATGAATATTCAACATATGATGATGATTCAAGAAGAGGGACAGTTTCAGATAAGAAGTTCAAAGTACTTGGGACCTGTTCAGGAGCTCCTTAATGAGTTTTGTAGTCTTGGTGGTACTACTAAGCAAACAGAAAGTACAACATCTTCATCATCAAAGTTAAAGCAACAAAAGACTACTAGCAATCAATGGGGGCAACAAGATCAAGAAAATGCTAAAATTCAATCTTTATATTCCCTTGACCTTTTGGAATTGCAGAAAAGAAAAGCCAAGCTGCTTCAATTACTAGAAGAGGTAAATCTACATTTTCTTGATTTTTAAATTTTTTGTTTTTTTTAAATCTTCTCCCATTTAAACTTCTTCCCAAAAAGGATCATTTTCTTCCAACTGTTAAGATAGGTTCATTGATTGAATCTTCCAAAAACTCAAGAAAGATGCCTTTCTATTAATGTCCACATGGTCAGGGACGAAGCCAAGAATTTTGCGTTGGGGCGAAACTGCAACAATATGTCGAAATATATATATAAAAAAAGGGCAAAAAAATATTCGGAGGAAAAACTGATAAAATATTCTGAACTACATATAAAATTTACTATACCTAGTAGTATTTTTAAAAATCTCGGAGGCGACTGCCCCCACCTTGTCTTGGTCCCTGCACATGGTGACAATATTTGGAAACACCATTTAAATTCAAACCCTCTATTCTCTGTTCATTTGTCTGGTACTTCACTAACATTTTACTTATAGTACTTCTCCTCTCTAGCTTGTATATATATTCAAGACTGTAAATTCTTTAACCCTTTATCCCCCCAAAGCTAAAATCGTTGATTTTCTCTAAGAATTTCAACCATCTAATTTCCTGAAATACGAGTCAAACTTAAGTACTATATATCACTTTTCTTTAACCCTTTAGCCCGCAAAGCTAAAATCTTTGATTTTCTCCAAGAATTTCGACCATCTGATTTCTTGAAATTCGAGTCAAACTTAATTACTCCCTCCATTCCCTATTAATTGTCGTTTAGGAGATATTTAGGTATCCAAATTAATTGTCGTTTAAGGTTGTTTTATTAGTTGTCAACAATTTATTCCAATTATACCCTTAACATTTTCCTTTCTTTATGACGTAGAAGTGAGAGAGAGGGAGGGTGGGGGATAATATTGGAAGTTTAGGTGAAAATGACAACTTCCTTAATTTTCTCAAATTGTCTAAAGAGTCTTATATTTAGGAATGGAGGGAGTACTATATATCACTTTTTTTTAACCCTTTTAGCTCGCAAAGCTTAAATCTTTGATTTCCCTATCTTTTGAACTACGAGTGTGTTTTTAACAATATCCCATATTTTTTTTGTGTTTTAGGTGGATAGGAGATACAAGCACTACTGCAATCAAATGAAGACAGTGGTAGCATCATTTGAAGCAGTGGCAGGAAATGGGGCAGCAATAGTTTACTCAACTTTAGCATCTAAGGCCATGTCAAAGCATTTTAGATGTTTAAGAGATGGGATTATTGGTCAAATAAAGGCAACCAAGAAGGCATTAGGGGAGAAAGATACTATTGCACCTGGTACAACAAAAGGGGAAACACCAAGGCTTAGACTTGTTGATCAAACTTTAAGACAACAAAGGGCTTTTCAACAAATGACAGCCTTGGAAAGCCATCCATGGAGACCTCAACGTGGCTTGCCGGAGCGAGCAGTTTCCGTTCTTCGGGCATGGCTTTTCGAGCACTTCCTCAACCCGTATGTCTTTCGATTTTCATTCAGTTATTATCATGAGTTAGTACAAAAGTACTATATTTACTGAGAGGGAATCAAACTTCTATTTCGTATACTCCCTCCGTTTAGAATTAAATGTCCATTTTTTCTAATATTCATATTTTGTCACGTTCATATTCATCTAATTGAACGTCTATTTTTTTATTCATTTTTTGTCTATGGTTTTTTTTTGTCACGGTCGTATTGGACTAGGTGATTCTCCATTGAACAAATGCCTTCCAAGTAGCAAAAAGTATTTAGTTTTCTAAACTTATAAGGTGGTATGCATTTTGCTTCTTTTTTCGCAGGTATCCAAGTGATGTGGATAAACATATTTTAGCCCATCAAACTGGGCTCTCAAGAAGTCAGGCAAGTCATTTTCTTAAAACAATTTATTTATAATACCTATGGAGTATATCTTCTTAGAATCTATCAATTAATGTATAAAATAATTATACCACCCAATTCTTTGAATTCAATTTTGTACGATTGTTTACTTAATTTTTCTCTTTGTCTTGTATGACTAATTAATGTTTTGTTTAATTACTATTATATTTATATTTATATTTATTTTCCTCCTTAGGTATCTAATTGGTTCATTAATGCAAGAGTAAGGTTATGGAAACCTATGGTGGAAGAAATATATTTGGAAGAAACAAAAGATCCTAATTTAGAGAATATGGGATCCTCAGATGACAACAATGGCGGCCGCCAACAGAATCTGAATCTTCAAACCGATCATCAAGATGAAAAGCCAACATCTGATCAACTTGTCCGAATAGATTCCGAATGTCTTTCTTCTATCATCAATCATAACCCTCATGGAAAAAATCATGACCATATTGGTAATTTCGGACGTGTTTCGGATGCATTTGGTGCTATGGAATTGGACTTCTCATCATATGACCATAACATTGGTGGCGGTGGCGGTGGCAGTGGCAATGTATCATTAACGTTGGGATTACAACAGCATGGTGGAAGTGGTGGCGGGGTAAATTTAGCATTTAATTCTTCGGCGTCTCAAAACTCCGTCTTTTATGCTAGAGAACATATTGAAGATTGTCCCCCGGTTCAGTACTCACTTTTGGATAGCGATCAAGGCCAGAATTTGCCTTACCGGAACTTGATGGGAGCTCAGTTGCTTCATGATTTGGCTGGATAAGTTTGAAATAGTATATAATTTAAGTAGTTGGCCGTGGAGGTTGCCGGAGTTTCAAGAAAATGATTTTGATGGCTTATAATTGCAAGGGAAGGGCAAAGAAGAACATACATTATAATTAGTTCATATACTTTGGGTTAATTATTAATTAGGGTACACAAGGGGAAATTTATTGCTTAATATTTCTATTACTGGTTTTGATCAGTGTTTTGCAACCTTGAAAAAAATGTTTTGTTTGGTACTAAGAGTGGCAGCCCTCATTTGGACAAAGAAATTACTGTAAGTTTCATGATTTAACCAGTAGTCATCTCCTATTTCATTATAAACAAACTGATGCATACATGTCTATTTTTCTTTTTAAAAATCTAAAGAAAATTGTAAAATACTGAAGGTAAAAGTGAGATTCATGCCAGTTATTGTGTAAATGAGAAGGAAAATGTGATTAAAAAAAATGAGACCGATTATCCAAACCGTATATTTAGATTTAAATTTTCAGAAAATGGAGACTCCCTTCTATTTATCCTAAAATGTTTGATGAAAGAAGCTAACTGCTGATTGGATATGTCATTTGTGACTCTAGGAGCAATTGTCTTTTTTGGGACACATAAGAAGATATTTTAGATTTCTTCTAAGAAAAAATTATTTTTAGTTTTGTTACAACGACAATTAAATTAGGCTGCAAAATCAGTTGCACTCTCAATTTCAAGATTGGGACTATTCATCTAGAAATTACAAGAAAATATCATGATCAATAATTTGATATTAATTGTGGTCCTTAAATTCCTCAAAAAAAGAAAAGATGATTTTTCATGCCCTAAATCAAAAGCATTATCGATCACCTTGCGATCTAAAAATCGTCAAGAACAAGATGATTTTTCCCTACCACTTTAGCCAAGGTTTAAAGGTGCCTCTTTTTAGTGCATGCTTTTGAAGATATAACACCAAAGTTGAGTGTGATATTTCTAGTACGGTAACATTTTAAAGAAATTGTCGGTTAAGAGTCTAGTGGTTGTGTGTCTAATTTGTAATTCAAAATGTCACGGTCAAACTCTAATAACTTAAAAAATAAATTTTAAAGAAACTATTATACATAGAAGGGTGTTCAATCTCACGCATTTATTTTGAGTCGAAAATGTTGAGCTAATTATATTATTATTTATCGGTCCAAATCTTTTATCTCATTATTAATAAGTCATCAAGTGTCTATCTTTCAAAACAAATAATCCATATAACTTAAAATAAATTGTGAAACTCTAAGAGAAAAGTGAAATAAATGATAAATATTGTGAGATAGGAAACGGTAACAGCATATTCTTAACCATTACGTTATAACCTGACATCTACAAATGAGGACAGAAATGAGACAAGAGTTTAAGGTGGTAACACTTTTCATACCATAAGATTTTTTAGCAATTATTTTTTGTTAGCTTTTGTTATAAAATATTCGGAACCCTTTGTTTGAAGATCCAGAGATGGCTGCAAGTATAAATTTAACCTAATTCTGCCTCGAAATATTAGGGTTTCTTCATTTCACATAAACTTAACAGGAGCCGAAGTGGTAAACCGATTGAAGTTTGGAAATTCTGCAAATTCTGCTGATTATATTTGATAAGGACGAAGCCAAACATTGGAAATCGGGAGCGAAAATTAAATTTTGGCGAGGGGTTATTTTTGGCAAATAATCCTCTGTCCCCGTATGTGTCTCCCGTGTGTGTCCCCAACCAATCACAATTCACCATGTGTATATATATAATTGGAAAAAATATTTATATAGTAAATTCTGATTGGTTAGGGGACAAGATTAATGACAGGAATGGGGACAGACGATTTTCACCCGTTATTTTTGTAGTACTATTATTAAAAAAAAAAATTAAGAATAAAATTTATAATTTTAAAAATTTAGAGACGTTCCCAGACTCCCTAAATCCGCCTTGAAATTTGACCAGAAATCTTACACTAGACCAAATACAATTAGATCAATTTCATCAAAGAAACATATATCTAGACGTACATATTTACAAGTTGTACTACAATATGTGTTTGGTTTTAAAATCCTTTCTCGGACTTGGACAAATGATAAACGACAAGAAATGCTTTTACTAAAATGTTAGAAGCGACATTTTACCAAACATTATTTTTATTTTATTTTTTCATTTGCTAACTTTCAGTTCATGGATTAATTTCTAATAAGCAATCAAATCATTTTTATTTTGTATTGTTTTAGGGAAACAAAACCTTTTTAAGTCCCTATTCTTTCTTGTCTCGTTGATGGACCAATCTAATCATGAATGCAGTGATGCTTTAAGGAAAACATTTTGACAAATAATATTAGATGATTTAAGGAAAATTTGCGTTCTGGGTCCAAAAACAATTTACTTTTTTGAAGGATGGTCCAAAAACTATGTTTTTACCATATACCATCCAAAAACAATTTATAGTTGGTGAACTGAAATCCTTCCGTCAAAAAAAAGACTCAGTCAACTGTCAAATTCAAATTTAAGGTCAGTCAACTTCCAAAGCAAGAGGGGCAATTTAGGGAACTTTTGTGTATAACCATTTCTAAGAACCCGACCCATCAATTTTTGACCCGATCCGACCCGACCCAGAGTAATAACCCGACCCGAACCAGGGTATTCTTCACTAAGCTCCATACTCTTCATTCCATAGCCACCGTCCCCGGCGGAATCCCCAAATAATTTATTTTCCTTCCTTTTTTATTATATAATTTTGAAGAAGTAGAGAATGGGATGCACGGCGTCGAAATTAGCCGCAGCTCACTCCGACTACTGCCGCTCTCTTCATTTGATCGGCTCCGCCCTCGCCACATTCGCCGCCGGCGAACCTCTCTCCGTCTCCGATCATACTCCGGCTGTCTTCCTTAGCACTCCTTCCTTCACTACCAAACCTCAGCCTCCGCCGCCGCCTCGAGAAGTTCCTTCTCCATCGCCACCACCGTCATATTCGCCTTCAATTTCCTCTTCGAGAATGCCTCATATACTATCGGCTCCTTCCAATCAACGCCGGAAAAAGCCTATTAAGCCGATTAAATTGCCTCACATTCTATCTGATTCCATGGCACCCCACATCCACGTTTCTTCTTCCTCCACGCACCACAGAACCACTGCACCCCACCCCCACCTTTCTTCTTCCTCCACACACCACCGCACCCCACATGCACATTTTTTCTTCCTCCACGCACTACCGCACCCCACCCCCACATTATATCAAAATTTTCAAATTGAATGAGGGTGAGAACTAATTATCAAATTTGGAATCATAAACTTGGGATGACGTTGGTGATTAGCAGGGAAATGGTGTGGTGGTGAACGGAGGAAGATGATGTTGAAGGCAGTGAAGAAATGGGTTATTACTCTGGGTCGGGTCGGGTCAAAAATTGATGGGTCGAGTTCTTAGAAATGGTTATACACAAAAGTCCCTAAAATGCCCCTCTTGCTTTGAAAGTTGACTGACCTTAAATTTGAATTTGACAGTTGACTGAGTCTTTTTTTTACGGAAGGATTTAGTTCACCAACTATAAATTGTTTTTGGATGGTATTTGGTAAAAACATAGTTTTTGGACCATCCTTCAAAAAAGTAAATTGTTTTTGGACCCAGAACGCAAATTTTCCATGATTTAATTTAGAATTTTTTTTTAAAAAAAAACTTTAAAAACACAAAATGGCATGATTTCGAGTTTATAGCTACCTTTTTCACCACTTATGTATGAGGCTAACCTTACATGTATGAGTTTATATATGTTTAAATATTTCTAAGGTAAATTTGATTATGTAAAAGGAAGTTTACAACCACAAAGAAAGTAATCAAATAGGATTTTTCTGATATGTACCATACGGTACAGAACTAACCACATCACTATAAAATTATCTCTTTTCTCATTTTGTAGTGATATGACCAGTTCTATACCACATGATCCAATGGAGCTGAAGTATATCAAAACTATCCAATCAAATAGTAGTATGAACAAGTATATATTACTCGCATTTATAGTACTACCCTCATACCTCCCGTTGCTTAATATAAATTGTTGAAATAGTTTAAGATACATAACGAAAATTTAAGAAGCAAAAAATAAGGTATTTTATTAGTCAAAGTATCAATATTGCTCTCTTAATTATTAATTGTATACCACTAATTTTTTTTAAGAGAGTAATATATATTTTGATTAATAAGTTGCTTACAAAGGTACTTACAGATCACTCACTAACACAACGCTTATGCCGGCAGCGGGAATTGAACACTTGACCTTTGTAAGGACGTACCAAATTCTTATCAACTGAGCCAACTTGTGTTGGTAACATATTCATTTATGATGATAATGTAAATGGTTCTTCCTTCATGTCATTAGTAATGTCTCAATGATCTAGTACATGATCTTGTATTTATAATAAAAACTTTGTTAGAAGTTTTTCCCTCAAAAGAAATCAGACAATAAAAATAGGTCGAATTAATCGTGATCGTAAAACCGACACGAACATTAGTTAGACCATACAAAAAAAAAGGTAGGCTTTGCTCGATTTTTTTTTGTCACCTCGGTTGGTACCTTAGTGTCCACCACGTGGTGATTAATCCGGGTTCGGTCTGTGATTTGACCCGTAATAGGATCGTTAGCTGGGAGGATCTGGTACATATTGCTCTTTATAAACAGAATCTTACCACTGCTGAGAAATTCCCACAAGAGTAATTTCCTGAGGTAATCAAACGCTCATCAACGATAAAGGATGTAACAGATACAATCAACTGCCCAACTCGGAGTTGACTTTGCGCGAATTTTGTTAAGTTTTTCCCACATGCACAATGGTGGTGTGCGCTTAACTTTAAACTTAGTCCAATTAGTGCCCGTTGAGAATCCTTGTATTGGTCAATTAGACTGTGGGTTTCATGGGCTTGGCCCATATTTTGAGGTGTTGTTGTCTCCAACTGACCAAAAGATGGGCTAGGCCCATTATAAACCCATTAGACTGAGGAGGGCGTGTGCTCCAGTTCACACTCAAGCCAATTCTAGCTGTCAATTATTTTGGGAATTTACAGGTACAATGACTTATTTGATAATTTTGTTCTCTTTAAAAAATTCGTAACTGGACCACCAGGGAAGTCCGACTAGTTGGAAAAGGTAGGGGTGAACACCGAATTCGAATTCGCCAATTCGACAATTTGAATTCAATTTTTTCATTTTTTCCTATCTCAAAAAATCGATTTTTTCATTTTTTCCTACCTCCAAAAAATTGGTGAATTCAGAATTCAATTTCGACCGAATTGGCCGAATTGGAGGGTATATATTTTTATTATATAATAATTAATTATATAATAATAATATTTAATTATTAAAAAAATTAATAATAATATGTAATTATATATTTAATTATATAATAATAATATTTAATTATTAAAAAATTCAATTCGAATTCGGTCACAACAAATTCAAAAATAGTGAAACCGATTTCGTCCCAAATTTAACCAATTCGAATTCGGTCTTGACCGAATTACCGAATTCAAGCCGAATTACCAAATTCAAATTCGGTCGGAATTCGATAAAAACCGAATTTGATGACCCCTAGGAAAAGGTCAGGTGCTAGTCGTTCTTATTTTATTTTTTGGTAAAAAAAAATTTTGGTGGGCTTTGTAAGTCAATTATAAGGATACTTACAGATCGTACACCAATACAATCCTCACGTCGACAGCGAGAATTGAACATTTGACATTTGTAAGGACGTGATAAATTCTTACTAACTGAGTCCACTTGTGTTGGTGTTGGTCGTTCTTTAAGCCTAGATAGATCTTATTCAGTTTGTTCAATTAGACATAAAGTGCCAACACCTAGTATAATACTTGGCAATATAATATCAGGCCCGTCTCAAACATATCCGAGGCCCTGTGCCGAAAAAAAAAATTGAGGCCCCGAATTTTAGGCTAAGTATATATATATAAACAAAAAAAAAATTTGGGGCCCCGAATTTTAGGCTAAGTATATATACATAAACAAAAAAAAATATTGGGGCCCCGGATTTTAAGCTAAGTATATATATATAGACAAAAAAAAAAATTTGGGGCCCCGGATTTTTGGGGGCCCTCTGCGGTCGCTCAGCTCGCATTCCCTATTAACGGGCACTGGTGTATGGTAAAAAAGATTTTGAGCAACAAATTGTAAAGCATCAAGATCTTCAATTTTTTGACTAATAATTATATACAAATTAAGTAATTTTTTTAAAAATTTGGGGCCCCTGTAAATGTGAGGCCCGGTTCCAGATGTCACCTTGGACACCCTTGGAGCCGGGCCTGTATAATATAACAATCAATTCACATATTGCGGGATCAAATCTTTTTTATAAAAAAATAAAATGAATAATAATGCATGGAATGCCACCAATTTTGGTGGCTCAAATTTATCATTAGGTTAACATCCTTTAGAAATTGGAGTCCTAAATCAACTTGCATATTGAAGATTTGAATGCGAAATTGAATGAATATAATGTATGACTATTTAAAAGATATTTTGAAAGATAAAATAGCCAAATTTCTATTATACATATTAAAAATGAATTCTGATTTTCTAAACGAAATGTAAATTTATTAATTATCTGTAAAATAGCAGAAGAATAATTAAAGGATTGTTGTGCATTCAAATGTTCGAAGTAATCAATATAGTGCTTAGTTAAGCACTACATTTAACAATCACACGTGATTTTTTGTGACACTTTCTCTGTGACACAGCAATTTGACTTTATTAATCCGGTTGGATTTTTAAAAGTTCATCAATTTATTCTTAGAGCATATTTTTTTCTTTTTCTTTTTTACAATGTAAGTGATCAACACCATAATCTCTTAAACTACAAGTCATATATTGAACCGCTAATATATTACCTAATTGGTCATTTAGGGTATATCCAGTTTAGTTTAAACTTTAAACTATATGAATTAAAGTTCTCCAAGAGGATGCGAACCAGAAAAGGAAAGAGAAAAAAAAAATTAAAAAGAGAAAAACATGCTATTTGTATCAAACTTTTGACCCGACCCTTTAAACCCCAAGCTCGCTCCCATCTACGTTTCCATTCTGTCTCCACTCTTCAACGATCTCCCCAACAGTTGCAGGTAACGGTTTTCAAAACTAAAATCATTCGTAATTTAGGGTTTTATTATTCCTTCTTGAATTTTTCAAATCTTAATTTCTGGTATTTTAATTGTATTCCTATTGATATATACGAAGGAATGATAAAGCTCTTATTGTGATTAATTTTATCAGCTCAGCTTAATCCTGTTTTTGTTTCTTTCGAATTAAAACGATTGATTTCAATTAAATTTAGCCGATTTTTGTTGATTTAAGTTGAATTTTCACCGAAAGTTGTTGTTGTTTCTAATATAGCTCCAGAAATTGTGGTATTTTGATTAATTCACAGCATCATGGATTTAGTTTCCAAGTACCAGGTAAATTTACTTGAGCTTTATTATTATTATTATTATTTTTTTGTTTCTTCTTCCCCAGAGTATCAATAGTAATTCCCACTTCCCTGCTTAGTGACTCAGACCCCCGACCTATAGGTTGGTTGGAGGGGGAAGTGTTTTATCGCATGAGTTGTGTTTTTTTTTTTACGGGGCGGGAGGGGGGTGTGGCGATGTGGGAATCGAACGCAGGACCGAGGCCCTGCGTCCTCGGCCGTTTTCCACTGTGGCCAGAAGACTCCCACATCGCATGAGTTTTGCTTCATCTCAGTAATTTACTTGAGCCTATGTTGTATTTATAACTGCATTAATTGCTTGGGAGAAAAAAGCATTCTTGGAAGCTTTTGTTGATGTTGTTTAATGGATTGTTTAGAGAGTTTAGATTTCATTCTTGATTTGATTCTCCTAAATCCCAAATGGACATCAACTTGATTAATTTGATTGGATTGAAACACTTGATGGTGCAGGGGTATGTTGGACGCGTATTTGGAAACGAGGAATCAGCTTCGAGTGAGGATAGGTAAATATTGTCTCTTTATGTGGTGTACTTTTTTCATCTGTTGGGTAGCTCTGTTACCGCGCTTTCAATGATGTAAGCAATTGTTTAGTTAGCGTGCATTGCATTACTACTTCATTTAATTCTGGGTTGCGGTATACCTCGTAAAAAGGAAAAAAGGGGAAACAAAGCTTGGAACATGTAAATGTACCGCATCCCTGCTAAATTTAGAAAGTTCTGTCAAGATCCCATTTGACTTTATTACATTATTTTTTTAAAGGAAAAACTATATTTTCATTCTCCTTAGTTCATCTACCTTTTCCAGTTGATCTTATTCATGTAAATGCTGCATGATGTTCGATTTAGCCAATCTTGTGCAAAATTGAGTCTTTTTCCCCCTGAGACAAGTTGTGTTCGCTGCTTTCCGTCAAGTACTTTAGTATTCTGGTTCAGCTAATTAACTTCAAGGCTCATGTAAATAATAGTTATGTTGAACGCCTACTTGACCGTATAAGCAACGGTAAACTAGCTGAGGACAGGAGGACCGCCATGGCTGAACTTCAATCTGTTGTAGCTGAGAGTCGTGCTGCTCAGTTGGCTTTTGGAGCAATGGGTAATTATTTGTGTCTTTTGGAGGAATCTCGAAAGTTCTCCACGTATGATTTAATTCATTGCTTGAAATTTAATTCTTTTGTAGGCTTCCCTGTACTTCTGAGTGTCCTAAAGGAGGAGCGAGATGATTTTGAAATGGTATAGGAGCTTCTTCTGCCTGCTGTTATTTGATTCTTTTATTCTCTATGCTTTAATGGTTTGCTTCTTCACCACTTGTTCATATGGATCATTTTAATGAAGGGTAAAAAAATATACTTCTTTGCTGCTACTTCATTTTATCAAAGACTTTAATGGTAGTGTGGTACTGTACTGCTCTACATCTGAAAATTTGGAAGGTCTATATTCTGCGGAAAGTTGGCGTTTCTGCTTGCCTGGAAGTTAGCTCCATTGCAGTAAACATATTAATGAGGATACTGGTTTATAAGGCCAGAGATGCTTGTTAGTATAGATTTTCCTTGGAAATAAGATTAACTCGATACATATCATTCATGAAATGCCTATCGACCATACCTATCTTTTCATTAGTCTTGTCTTAATTAAGTAGTCTGGCTGTTTTTTCTTGTATTTGTTAAACTTCCATTACATATCATTCTGACATCTACTGTAATTCTCTGAAGGTTCGAGGGGCTTTAGAAACTATTGTCGGTGCCTTAACTCCACTTGATCATGCCAAAGGGCTGAAGAATGAGATCCAACCGGCTGTAATGAACAGTGATTTGCTGTCTAGAGAAGTTGACAGCATTTCTCTTCTTTTAAGTTTGTTGGTAAAACTCCAGGATATGATATCTGATTCCATGTGTCAGCTTATTTTTTATATTTCTTGTTTTCCAATTGTTAATTTAGTACATTGACAGTCAGAGGATGATTTCTACATACGATATTATACGCTGCAACTTTTGACTGCCCTTTTAACAAATTCCCCAAACAGGTATTCATTGCACCTCTGTTTTCTTCTTGTCCTGTTGTTCCTGCCTTTTAGTTTACCCAAAAATGTTTGAAAATTCTTTTGAAATCTTTTTTCAGGTTACAGGAAGCTATTTTAACCATTCCCCGTGGTATTACCCGGCTTATGGATATGCTTATGGATCGTGAGGTATGAAACTGGTAATAAAAAAGGTTTCTCTTTAAGTTCTAGATGCCCTTGAAAGTCCGTCCTCTTGACCAGCCTTGAAACTTCCCTTTGGTTTATATGAAGGTTATCCGGAATGAGGCTTTATTACTTTTAACTTACTTGACCCGTGAGGCTGAGGTGAGATTTTGCTCAGATTTCCCTTTTCACGCTGACACTAGTTTTTGCTTGTTGGGAAATGTTAAATCTTGAATGATTTGGTTCCCCTTTGCTGACCTAATTTATTGCAACTGAACTTCCAGGAAATTCAAAAGATAGTTGTTTTTGAAGGTGTTTTTGAGAAAATATTTAGCATTATCAAGGAGGAAGGAGGATCAGAAGGAGGCGTTGTTGTGCAGGTGACATTGAATGATCTCTCTCTCTCTCTCTCTCTCTCTCTCTCTCTCTCTCTCACTTTACAGGATGTATGATATTAACATCTCTTGGTACTTTACAGGATTGTCTTGAATTGTTGAACAATCTCCTTCGTAATAATCCATCCAATCAGGTTTTCACTCTAACTCATTCTCTTTCTTTTTCTTCCCCCTTTTTTTCTGCAATGGGTTTAAATATATGCATTCAAACTCCGTGGTCAATTTTTTGGATGTGATCTAGGTATTGCTTAGGGAGACAATGGGCTTTGACCCTCTAATATCAATTCTGAGGCTGAGAGGGAGCTACAAGTTCACCCAGCAAAAGGTTCAAAGCTGACGTCTCCATTAATTTGTTATCTTTGATTTAATCTCTTTTCTTTACCTGCTTCCAAAAAAGCGATTACTTTTGCTTGATATTTTATTGCATAAGCCATTGCTTAATACAGTTTTCTTTTCTTTTGTTCCCAACTGATCTCCAGTAGACAATAAATCTACTTAGTGTGTTGGAAACAATTCATTTGCTAATGGTGGGAGGTCAAGAAGCTGATTCTGGAAAAGACTCAAACAGGCTGACAAATAAAACAGTCTTGGTTCAGGTTTGCTTTAAAGTGTATCTATGATAATGTAATTTATTCCGTATTTGATTTTTTTATAAGCTTACTGGATATTCTCTCGCTACTATGTTGTGTATTATAAATTGTAGAAGAAGGTGTTAGACCATCTATTGATGTTGGGAGTTGAAAGTCAGTGGGCTCCTGTTGCTGTCCATTGTGCAGTAAGTTAATTCTAAACATCTTGCTACAGACTTCATTGCTAATATCCAAAGTCTCTTTTCATGAAATAATGCCAACTGGTGCTACACATTAAGAACCAGTCTTCACTTTGTGAAAAGCCAGTGCTATATTCAATTCGCAAATCCAGTATGAACTTTTGAAACTATTGTGCTTAATTGATTCCATAATATGCAGGCACTCCAATGCATTGGAGACCTAATTGCTGGACACCCTCAGAATCGTGATTCCCTTGCAAGGAAGGTACTTGGAGAGGACCCAAATGTAGAGCCTGCACTGAATTCTATCCTGAGAATTATCTTGCGCACTTCTAGTATTCAAGAGTTCGTAGCAGCAGACTACGTTTTTAAGAGCTTTTGTGAGGTTTGTGTGAATTCAATTTTACCTGTTGATGGATTTTGTATTAGTTTATGTTTTTGGAAAACTTGTTTGATCATCGCATCTGGGCTTTGAAATTCTAATTCGTAGTTAGTTTCATTTCCCTAATATGTTTCCTTGTGCTATGTTTGTGCCTAGTGATTGCATCACGTGCTACAACTAATTATGATGATCTAATGGATTGGATGCAGAAAAATCCTGATGGTCAAACAATGTTAGCATCAACTTTAATCCCTCAACCCCATTTGATGACTCATGCTCCATTCGAAGATGATGTTCACATGTCATTTGGAAGGTAAATATATTTTCCTTTTTACTGTCTGATGAATTTTATTTTCTGAACTACTTATCCCTGCTGTTAGGGGAAAATAAAGGCATGATAGTCAAAGAGAGAAGAGACTCGGGGGTCTTAAAAGGAAAATATTCCTTCTTAACTATTAGTAGTTCCCCAGAAATAATAGCGAAAACAAAATAAAAGGAAAAGGAATGAGACAGAGTGGGAAATTTCTGCCCCAAGTAATTAAACTTCCAAAAATATTTTATTTTTGCAGTATGCTATTACACGGTCTTACCATGGGTGAAAATGATGGTGATCTTGAGGTATGTATCCCACTTCAGGTTTCACTTTGAATCTTTAACCATAGGGATCCTGATTCCTGAATAAATTTACTAGAAATGCATTCAGCACTATTCTGTTGAAATAGACTTGTGTAGTGATACGAGTTGTTCATCTTGGTGCACCCATGTATTCAATACCTCGTGCTTTCCAAAAGTTTCTATTTCTTGTTGCATAGAACTTCAAAGGAAAAAAATATGGTTTTTTTAGGGGTATGGTAACTTTCCATCCGTTTTTGCATTCGTTTTTTCATTTTTCTTTCCCCTTTAACTTCTTCTACAGTTATTGCATTTTGCCTATATTCCTACTGCATATTTACCCTTATTTATGGGGGGAAATGACGGACCCGTATTTTGCACCTATTGCAAGTAGAATAATTGTGTCAATTTATATTTGGAAGGAAAGGAGTAGAGGATGCTGATGATCTCTATCTGCCTCTCATTGTACAATTTGTTACCGTCCAGTATCTTTTAGCATTCTAAGTTCTAGCTTTTGAACTGACACTTTTCCAGTTTGACAAGGAGAAGATTAAAAATACTCTAGCTTACATGTGCTAATATTCTTGGTTTCTGAATCGAGATTGACTACTATAGACCCTTGAAATAAGGAGAGGAAATAAATTTTGGAAAGACAGAAGAAACAGAAGAAGAGTTGCATGTAAAAAAAGTCTTGGTCTCTTTGTCACCTAGTTTCCAACATGAGGAACTTAAAGAAGAAAAATATCCTGAGCAAAGGGTATTATTATGTTCAATGGTCATTGAAGCACTTGCTTTCTTGCTTTTTCCGTGCACTCTTTCCCATATCCGTATGCCCTCATGATTATAATATATCTGAACCTTTTTTGACCCATTACTCTTTTGTCCTTCATTAGTTTATCAAAAATTCATCCATCTAATTCTGTAACATGCAGACTTGCTGCAGAGCTGTGAGTGTTCTTTCTCATGTCCTCAAGGAGAATGCACTATGCAAAGAAAAGGTAACCAACTTTCTTGTATATATTAGATATTCCTTTCACTAGTTTAAGCAGAATATAATATCTGGATTGTTTAAAAAAGTACTGTTGTGTAAGTTATCCTTCCTGACTCGTAATTGTGGTACCATTTTATGATATATGTTACTGCAGGTTCTGAAAATTGAACTCGATGCTCCTTCACACTCTTTAGGAGGTCCTGAACCCTTACTTCATCGTATGATGAAATATCTGGCTCTTTCCTCTTCTATGACAAATAAAGATGGAAAACAAAGTGCATCTTGGAACATCTACGTCCAACCAATTATCCTGAAACTGCTTGTTCTTTGGCTTTCCAACTCCCCAAGTGCAGTGCAGTGCCTCCTTGATTCACGGCATCATTTGCCGTATTTGCTTGAGTTGGTCTCAAATTCAAATGCAACTGTATGTGTAAGGGGATTGGCTGCAGTGCTTCTTGGGGAATGTGTAGTATACAATAAATCCAACGACAGTGGGCAGGATGCATCAAGTATAACTGATGCTGTAAGCCAGAAAATTGGTCTGACATCATATTTTCTAAAGTTCGAAGAAATGCAGAGAAGTATTCTCTTTACGTCTGCCAAGCCAGCACTATCCCGCAAACCCTTAACAAGATCTACCGCAGCTAGCATGGCGGAGATGGAAGATGTTGACGAAAATGAGGCAATTGATCACAAGAATGATCATCCTGTGCTTCTATCCACATTTGATTCTGAATTTGTAAATTTTGTGAAGCATTTGGAGGTGGATATACGAGAAAAGACTGTAGAAATTTACAGCCACCCTAAGAACCAGGTAGCAGTGGTTCCAGCAGAACTAGAACAAAGAAACGGGGAAAATGTTGGTGACTACATCCAGCGGCTAAAGACATTTGTGGAGAAGCAGTGTCTTGAGATACAGGTATTGATTTGTAGTTGGTGAATATGTTGTTTTATTGGCTCTGTTTTAGCAATTACCATTCATCTTTTACAACCCCACCCCCCCGGGAGAGAGATTGCTCCTTTGCTGCATGTATAGGATTATTTTTTATTTATTGTAAAATTTCCTTGTAAATATAACATTTTGCCCCCCTTTCTCCCCAAGTTACTACATTTCATGTATGTATGTTATTCGCCCCTCAACCTCTAAGTTGTAGATCCGTCGCTGAATAGCAGTACAAGGATATGTCAGTGCTTGCATTTGTGTTTTGTTATTTTACTTTCATATTCTTAACACTTTGTGTTTCTCTATCTCCTTGGTGACTGATAGGACCTTCTAAGTCGAAATTCAACTTTGGCCGAGGACCTGGCAAGGACAGGCGGAAATGCTTCGTCGCAGATTGAACGTGGACCTAGTACTGGATCAGAAAGAGTCCAAGTGGAAACACTCCGTAGAGATCTTCATGAAGCTTCACAACGACTTGAGATGCTCAAGGTAGAGAAAGCTAAGATTGAGTCCGAGGCTTCAAATTACAAAAACTTAGCTGATAAAACAGAAGCTGATCTTAAAAGCTTGTCTGATGCATACAACAGTCTGGAACAAACAAACTTCCATCTGGAAAAGGAAGTAAAAGCTCTAAGGAATAGCGGAGCAGTTCCCATCCCAGATGTCGAAGCGTTGAAGGCAGAAGCTAAGGAAGAAGCTCAAAAAGAGAGCGAAGCTGAATTGAACGATTTGCTTGTCTGTCTTGGACAAGAACAGAGCAAGGTTGAGAGACTCAGTACAAGGTTAATGGAATTGGGAGAGGATGTTGAAAAATTGCTTGAAGGCGTTGGTGATGATGCTGAACTTCCTGATGATGATGAAGACTGATTTTATCGCGCTCTTCTTCGTTGTCTATGTTTCTGGAGAAACTACTGCCGGAGCTTTGTGCGTGTGTGTGGGGTGGGGGTTCGCTGTCTATCCCTGCCTGGATTATGGTTTGAACTCATTGTACATTTGTTGGTAAATTGTACAGTGACATTAATTTATAATCTTCGTTCTTTTTCCGCATTTGTATTCCTTGTTATAATGTGGGTAGGGGTGGATTTGAACTCTGGAGACGACCCTAGAAGTCAGTTTATGATTTTTGTATTTGAATAAAGTATACTTTCTGGGAATTGCCTTGGGGTTATTTTCTGCTGATTCTGAGCTTTTCTTCATATTTTCCTCGACTGAATACCGTGGTTTACAAACTATATAATAGCCAAGTATTTAGCCCCCACATGCATTTCGCAATGGTAAAGCATCAAGTTTTTCCATGGAACACACAAGGTTAATCAAGTAAAATTTGGATACGTGAATTATAAAATAAATAAGAGTCAAGTATTTCAAATTTCCAGGTAGGAAACATAAGAGAAAAAATAGAAAGCTTTATTCAAGTTTTTCTTCTACTACTACTAATAAGAAAAGAGACACACCGATCCTATGTAACATTCCTTAATTATATCGTGTTCACATCTAAATATAATATTTTACTTTTAAAATTTATCTATTTTAATTTAGCATATAAATAAAAAAAATTATGTAGTTAAAATATTGTAAAAAATGGTAAGAAAGATTCGAACCGAATTATCGAAGGGTCCACTTGTGATAATGACTTAAGAGTAGAAAATACGGCTAATTAACAGTTTTCGGCCTACAAGATCCTGGAACTTTACGAACAACATTTTCTGTGGACATGGCATCTCGAAGATTAGATAATGATTATTAATTAGTCCTCCAGCCTGACCGACAAGTTTCCTTGGGCTGAATCAAGACTTTTTTCTTTTTCTTTTTATAAACACATGTTAACATAATTTTAATTATTAATTTTTAATTTAATGGTAAAGATTGTCGTTAACTTGGTCTAATTTATTGAGTTAAATATATAAAAAAAATTATATAATTCTCTAAAACATAATTGATACTCCCTCTATTCTTTAATATAAGATTTTCATTAAATGTTGTGAAAAATAAAACAAAAAATATGATATTTTGTTAATTAAAATACAAATACTATTCTCTTAAATATGACCTTATATATCACTAATTTTATTTAAGAGAGTAATATTGATATTTTGATTAAACAAACATCTTAATTTTTATTTCTTTAATTTTTGCAACATGTAATGAAAGTCTTATATTAATGAATGGTGGTAGAATTGTTTATTGAATAATAAAAGTAAAAGTGGGATTGGAAAAAAAAAATCAATAAATACTTTCGTTATTTGACAAACTTATAAGACTTGAGTATTTTAAGGGAAAGTAGTAAAATGACAATTCAGGACAGATAAAGTAAAGATAAGCCTTTGCATCTAGTGATCGACGCCTTTTTGGTCAGTAAACTGATACATGATAAGTCATCGAATTAGTTAAATACGAGGACCGAGTTTTAAAGGGAATTTTTTAGGAGATGTGAAATACTGGTACACTTTCTCTCTCACATAAATTTGGTATCTCGTAACATGAATCATGTTTCTATAAGTGAAGTTAAAATTAAATTTATATTAAAAGAGAACATAGTTTATAAATGTCTCAGGAGCAAGTTACTCGGCGACGGAGCTATTCATCAAATTAAATTAATGGCTGAATTCAACTTAATTTTTTCTAATTATTGGATAAAAATTAAGCATATCGAAACCAAACCATGACAAAAAAAAATGTTGAGGAGCCGAGTCGGACTGGGAGAGGAAGAGGAATGGAGCAGAAAACCTCAAAAAAAAAAAAAAAAAAGAAATTACTGAATTTGTGGTAGTAATTAATTCCTTTGATAAAAGAAAAACCTTATTGGAGTTCATGGTGTACTAGTGACCAATCCCATGGGGGGGTGGATGATTGATTCCATCAAGAAGTCTCAATTCTCAAGTAAACTCTCTTCAATTTGCGCGTCTCTTCGACTTTCATACCTACGTTTCGGTAAAATTTATTTTTAGAACAGTACCATTGCACTCTATCACAAAATTACTGTAAATTTATTTATTTATTTATTTATTTATTTATACGTTAATCTTGCGTAAAATTCATTATAATTTTGTGAGAGGAAAATGCAATAATACTACCGACATTTGAACTTTTGTAACGGTGCCTCTGTCGGTTTGGGGTTTTCTCAATGTCTTGCAAAGCTTAAAATAAATTGTCTATCAAATTGATTGATTGATTGGACTCTTGCATCCAAACACATGCCGTACTGGGGTGGTCAGATTGATGCATACGAATCCGATTACTATGATGAACATTCTTTTTGGCAAGTATAGAGCACATAATCTCGACAATTAATTTTGAGATGAGAAAAGGTAAATTATTATTTTTGAATAATTATTAATTTAGTTTGAATAACTAGTCTCATAGAAATTCAAAATTTGCTATTTAAAATTTAATTATCAATACAAATTTATCTAAAACTAATAATGTGCTAATCGAAATAATGTTATTCTAAATCGATGCAATATAGATATGCATATGTAGTTGTTTTATTTATTTATTTATTTTAAAGAATCCTATACTAATACCAAAAGAATAGAATGAGTGATTCAACACAGGTTGGGATGAGTCGCAAGAACTCTCGTCATCAAGAATGCAAATCTCAATTCTCACATGTTGCAAGCTTTATTTAACAGTTTTTATGGTATTAGGTCATCATGTAACTCACCTACCAAAGAGCATTAAAATAAAACCCCACAACATGTACATCACATGAGTGCAAACGAAAAGGAAAAAAAATTAAAAAATAAAAAGCCACCACAATTATTATTTGGTTTATTTATGCTTTTTAGATCACCAACAAGTAATATTAAATTAGAGAAAACACTTGTAAATAGTATACTATTTCAATTATTTTATCCAACTAAATTCAGAAATACCAAATGAAAACACACAACTTTTAACTTAGAAAAAGCCACAGATATTGCCTTCTTTTATATATGCTTTCGCTAGATGAACATATTTTGCTTGAGCTCCTTGCTTTAGCTGTTCGAAGGTTTGTGAACAAATCGAGTATGGTGTTTAAGTTCAAATTGTTCGTTTAAATCTTGTTCAAGTTTGTTTAACTAATTTTTTTTAAAAAATATATATTTTAGTAATAATCAATAGAATTCGAATATGAAAACAAATTTTATATTATAATTTGTATTGGTATTTTTTATTATTCTCGAACGTTCGCGAATAAGATCGTGTTTCTTTATTTATGTTCGGCTCGAATCAACCACAAAACGAACGAACTATAGTCCAACTCGAATGAGTTCAAACGAGCTAAACATTCATACAGTTCGATTCGTTTATAGCTCTAAGTGTTCTATAAGTAGATTAATATAAAAATCAGCATCATTCATTGACCCTAGTAAAAAGGAGTTTGACATTCTTTAAATGAGGTCTCGCATTCAAGTTTTTTGTATAGAAAAAATCTTCGTTAAAAGCTCCCTTTCACCCTAACTCCAATACATAATAAATTAAATTAGTCGTGAACTGTAAAACGTAGACAGGTACAATTTATCTTCTTTTTGAACACCCGAGGGAGGAACCCCAAAGGGGAGAGAATCAACCGCAAAGCGGAGAAGAACACCCCATAAGAGGAGAAGAGTACCTTAGAAGGGAGACAATTAAAGCTTACTCCATATTTGGGGAGGGTATCAAACCCGGAACCTCTCTCTCACGGGTCGGCCAATGCCCCACTGGGCTATTGAACCTTTGATGGGTACAATTTATCTAGTAAAAGAAAATGTCATCAAAATCAATTATAGGCATGAGATAACACCTACTAGCTTTGTACAAAAGCCCTACAAAAACCAACGCAACAACCACCCTCTGAAATGAAATTCAAAGGCAAAACCCCACCCCCATTCCCCCACTGCCCATCCAAAGGGTCCCATTACTTTTGCAGTATTTTTCTGGATCTGTAATGGTCTTGCTGATTTCAACTACTACTTGGGGACCTCTTTTGCCTCCTTTTTTAAATTTATTATTATTATCATTATTTTGATATACCTCTCCACTAATATTCTTTTTTTATCATATTATCCCTATTCATTGTTCTAGTAATGTGAAATTGATTTGGACAGAACAAAATAGGAAACACTTAGAAATTTATTATTTCGAATCAGAAATATTGTGCTAATTAAATTAGTCTTTACTAAACACTGTAAATTTGAAGTATTTAAGGAATAAGCACATGGTCACTGTGTTAGAGGTCATCAAAACAGTGGAAATTCCTGCTTTTGTCAACATGTTTTTTTGGGTTAAGAAGTTTGTCTTTACAGTTTGCACATGCCAGAACTAAAGGAAACAGCCAGAACACACAATATGGACTGTCGGTCGATGTAGACTTTTTTTAACTCCAGAAAATTACATAATACTACTAGTTAATAAGTTGAGAAATTATAAAAAAATCTCGCAATTATTCCTTACTCGAAACAATAGATACTAGATTTAATACCTTCAGCCCCCAACAAAACCACTGTGACTCCACTACAGAACAGGTATTTGTTCTTCATGTGCAAAATAAATTCTTAAAAAAAAAAAAAAAAACTTAATTTTCACATAAAAAAAACGTTCTACATTTGCTGAAAAAAACCTGTTCCGCATGGGAACCGGACTGCAACAAAACAAAAACTGAGAAACTGCAGTGGATTCAATGATCATGATAAGGTGAAATTTTCACTACTGCCTACTACAAGTCCTACAACCCTTTACATCCATCTTCCATCTCTACACATAAATTGAAGAAATTAAGAAATAGAGCTATAATCTAAAAGGGTGGTACAAGATAGAAAGAAGAGGGAGCAAATTAATTTAATCAAAAAGAAAATAAAGAAAAAATGAAGCTCCTGCATTTGGATATTACAACATCTCGCTTATTTCACCGTCTCTACATAATCCTACTTCAATTGCCATGCTTTTCTTCTTTGAATCTAGAATCCTGCAACAATTTCTCCTCGGAGACTGCAAAATTTTAATACAAACAGGTCATCGAACGAGTATTAAACAAGGCGCTAAAGGGAGATAAATTACAACACATGAAGAAAACAAATCTTAAGTTTTTGCCAAGATCCGAAGCAAGATAACACATGCAACTAGTATGCATTGCATGAAAATCGTTAAACTAACGCGATAACATGTCATTAAGCATTTGCATTAAGTGCAGACAGCGAATCTAGAGAACCATCTCAAGCAAGACTATTTTGTTACAATTTGGAAACATAATATGACATTCAAACCGCAAATGTTTAAGAATGAATTGAGTAATAAAATAGAATGGGGTCTTACCCTATCCCATAATCGCGGATCTGGCTTCTTACGAACCTCTACTCGATCAATCTTAGCAGGATCCTCCATCTTCCATCTGCAAGCAGGATGAGGAACTCGATGTCTAATGTACTCGCTAACTGTTTGATTAGTGGAAGCATCCATTCTCGCCCTTGATAGATAAAATACAAATGACTTTTGACACGGGTTCCTCATGACAGGCCTAGTATTGAAAGCGTATGCCGTGTAATCTGCTCTCCTATACCAGTTCAAGAACGTTCTCGACGGCATTTCTATCTCTCGGGGTGATAACATACCCCGGAATATTTGGACTGCGAATCCCCATGAAACAGAGATAGTCCAACTCCGTGACTTGTCGTAGCAAATGGACTGTTGCATGAGAGCAGCAGAATCCAGCTTCATTGGAACTAAAAGCCGCCGAAGAGCTTGAACCCGAGTCACGTTAGGGAAGATTGGCTCCACAACATCAAGGTGGTGCAATGTCACAAATGGAGCCACAGGGTGTGATGCAAGCAGACCAAATAGATTTCCATAGACATCATACTGAATCAACAACGAACGAGAAATTAAGAATTAACATTAGAATGAAAATGAAAATAAGTTCTGCTAAAAGAATAGAACAAATTATTACATTCTACAACATATGAAACCATGGTAAAAATATGAAATGATCCAAGACTTCTGGAAAACAAAAGCTGGCACCCGATGTACAGATCAGAACAAAACAATACAGTCATTGACTTAATTCTCATAAAAAAGAATTCTTTGTATGTTACAGTTAAAGGAAAATTGATGACATTTAGACTTTTTAGACGAAAAGTCCAAAACCTTGGCTCCTTCTCAGAAAATCAGGTACCGCTTCCAATTTCCAGCCTTTTTTCTTCAACTCCAAACCAAAAGAAACGCTAATAACAAAATAGTCACCAAAAAGAAGGGAAATGTATTCTATTTAAACCCCATGCCGGAAAATTCTATCCTAAACCTCACATATTGGTTCTGGTCTCATACCACCCTCACATGTTTCTGACGGCCCCCTATTTGCACAAGTGGGGCCAGTTTATAGGACCGAGCAATGACAAGAAGTCCATGCCCTAGTTTCTCATATCTATCTCTTGTTAATGTAACTAGTTCTACCAAATTAATTGCAACCTAATCCAATACAAAACACAGACACATTACTAATAAAGAACCTGCAAATTGCAATTACAGCCTTTTCTGTAACTGAATCTGAAATTTACTAACAAGTAACTAAATGCTACTCAAATTAACATCAAATTAATCTTGCAAAAATCCATCTTAGATGAAGTAGTTAGTACTAGTAATAGTTCCATTATTATTTCCAGACATATCCTAAACAACAAATGTACTGCTGAGGTTACATTACAGAAACCTTAATAAAAGTCCCACATTAATTTCTACTGTTCATCAAATGAAACTGTCGGCAAAAAAAAATTAATAAAATTAAAAATAACAAAAAAAAAAAAAAAAGACAGGAACTTTGAGAATTTTACCTGGTGAAAACCGAGTTCTTTAGTGAGTGGAACACCGAGTTCAGCCATACAAGCCTGCATTCTATCATCAGAACCATATAAACCAGGATATCTTTGAATACATCTATCTTGCATTTTCTCAAGAGCTTTAGCTAATGGATAACTAATAGCAAATCCACCACCACCATAAGCCATTCCATAAGAAAAATAAATATTCTGCAAATGACTTTCACTTAAACTACCAATATAATAATACTGATTATGATCATATTTATTCAAAACCCTTACTAAATTCTCAGTAATAAAAACAGTGTCATCATCTCCCATTACAAACCACCTCACATTTTCCATTCCTTTTTCTAACCTTAATGTCTCCGAAACAATCCTCGATATCCGAATCGCTGACCTATGCCCTTGCTTATTCGTGTAACGGAAATGTGATGTGTCCCCTGAAATTCGGAGCTCCGGGAGGGTATTACTGTCATTTTTGTAAGTTTGAACTGAATTATCTAACCAAACAATTCCCCTCATTTTTTCTTCTTTCTTCCACCATAACTTAATGTAATTCTTCCTCTTATCCCACAATTTCGCCGAGGCCGCAATGCCAAAAACTATATGCTCTAGCCCTGTTTTTTCTTCTTCTTTCTTGATCAATTTTTCCTCAGAATTATTGAATTTTGAGGGGCTAGCCATGGAAGATAAACTCATGCGGTGGCGCGTGGTGCTAATAAGAAAATCAAGATCACAAGAACGAGGTGTATTGAGAAGTTTCATAGTATAAACAACATAAGTAGCGGAAACAAAGAGTATAAGCAAGGCCATGAACTTAGGCAAGGCTCGATTTTGAGGGGTACCCATTATAATGGTGGGTGTCCCAGAAGGGCTTCTCATCTGATCCCAGATTATTTTCTCTGAATCGTTTGTTGCCCCTTTCATGGCCTGGCCTCCTCACCTCACAAAAATAAAAAAATAAAAATACAAACTTTTTTTAACAACAAAAAATGTGGGGGAAAAAAAAGAAAATACAATCACCAAATTCAGATATTTGGGGAAAGTTTGGTAAGTGGAAGAGGAATTTTTATTTGGGGAAAAAATGATTTTAAAATGGTTTCTTTTTTTGGACCAAGAATTAGATCCAGGGGGGAAATTGACCAAAAACAAAAAACCAGAAAATTTTGATGGTGGAAATGAGGAAATAAAAAGGGATTAATACTGGGAAGAAGATGGAGATATGAAGGGACCAAGAAAAGAAAAAGATTTGCAGAGGAAAGATAAAGAAGAAGAAAGGAGGTGTGTGGGGAGAGAGAGCATGCAATGGTTCCAGATTGCACCTCTCTTCTAAATGGGAGCTGCACGGGGCACTACATTGTATTACTGATAAGTGATACCTTATAGGCTTATACAAATAATAAATACTCTTATTATATTGTGCATACAACCTTGTCGGTATTTTCGTGTGTATTAATGAAATAAAATATACTCCTAAGAATTTTTCGGTTTCTCTTCTTAAGATCTAAACTTATATCCCATAAATCTTTCTTAATCTTCATTTTAAAGATATTTATTAGCCTCACTAATTTGATTGAAATCTGAGAGTACATCTTGACTCATTTAGCAAGTATTTTATAAATATAAATATGTGATAATTTTCACTCTCAAGTATTAAAATTCGGAGAGGCCAATAGTCCAGTGGGGCATTGGCCGGCCCGTGACCGAGAGGTCCCGAGTTTGATAACTTCCGCCTGCGTACAATAAGCTTTATTCTACCTTATCTAGGGTGTTCTCTCTCCCCAATGTGGGGCTGTTCTCTCTTCCCATGGTGGGGCAATCGCCCATCGTGGCGTCAAAAAAAAATTATTAAAATTCGGACGCATATTACAGACATCACATTATAAATATTTTGTCCTCAAAAATTGTGGGGTGGTGATAGTGTCATAGTGATTCTCCTTCTTCAAGAGCAAATTTTATTCAAAATGACAATATATCATTATTTTCTTTGCTTTTTGAAAATAATCAAATTCTTCCAGTGTCTCTTCTAATTATCTCTGCATCTCTTTTCCTAATATATGTTACAATATGTTTGTTGTCGTTTTTATAAAATCAATGGAAGAGGGAAAAAAGTCATCGTTTGAGAGATCGGATATGAGAAGCAACGTAAGAGGAACATAGATTGCGATATCGATTAAGCTGCTCCTCTCATTCCTGTTAAGGCTACTCTTTTTTTCTCTTAGTTTTGATCTCATTAATTAGAATATTTTTAGATGAGTATGTATAATTCTAAGAAGAACAAAATATTTTAAATGGGAAAACTGAAATAAGTTGAATTCTAAATTCAACTTAAGGCAAAGGGAAAGAAGGTTGAAGTAAATTGAAGCAAATTAGGAAACTAAGAAGATATTGGAAGTTTTGTATTGATTGTAAAAAAGGAAAGCAAATTAATGATATATTATTTCTTAATCTAACAAGGGGTAATGTTGTCATTTGAATAAAGTTGCTCTTGAGGGAAGAGAATTACTCTGGTAATATCACTATCCAAAATCGTGTGTTACATTTGTTTAGTTCAAATATTTCTCAATGTTAATAACCAAAACTTTATTATTTTAAGGCAAATTGGAGTCGTCCTGGTCCAAAAACAATTTATATTTTAGAAGAATGATTCAAAAATTATATTTTTAAAACGTTCCACCCCAAAATAATTTATGATTGGTGTACTTGGTTCTTCCATAAAAAAATCCAATAGTAAACTGTTAATTTAAAATCTGAGCATTATCAACACTAAAAATATAAAAGGCATTTTCTAAAACGATTAAGCTGCTTCGTCAATTGCAGCATGTTTTCAAACCATCGTACTCTATATAAGTTAGTTGGGCTAATATATTCTTTAAAAAATATATGTGTAAAAAAGATGATTGACATAATTAATGTTTCACTCAAATCAAAATTATTGGTTGACGGAACTAAAATATATTAACAAAAACAATATACACAACTAGTTTTTGAGAAGATTTTTGCCTCAAATGGAAATGCTTTCCTCTTAGATAGAGATACTATCTTTTCATATATAATTAGCACAATGAGGTCAACTACCAAGATCAAATACAACAACTTTTGGCCTCATTACCATTTCAATATGAAAAAACTATCACCTTTTCTTTCTTACAGTTCCAATGGGTATTTTCAGTAATACCTTGTGATGGCTTATGCATTAGATTTTCACCTTGAAAAAGAAAAGAAGGGAGAATTTGAACATCATATTTAGGCAACTAAACTATAAATGAAAAAGAAAAACATTCTTCCTGTAACGTTTACTTAAATTAAATGTCAAATGTTTTTATATTGGAGGATAAGAAGTTTATCCCCGTACATTGGAGGAAAATTATCTCGGTCAATTTTTTTATGAAGAATTTATTATTGGAGAGAAGTTGAATCCATAATAAATCACTGAGGTCATTTGATATACACAATAATTCACTGAAATCATTTATACATTTATTATATAAATGGAGTAAAATATATCATATATATAATTAAAAAATAATAATAATTCACTGGGTTACAGGTAGATCCATCACTGGTTCCGCGTTACCTGGGAATGTGGTGACAGGTGTTCCGTGGAAGACTAGGCACACTGTGGGGTTCATGCCATGATTTTGGAAATATCTGATATTGATCCAGATTCACCACATCCTGCTGTAACGACTGGGCAGGATGAAATGCAGCTGACGTGGCCCAAATCCGGGATCAGCATTGGTCCGAAATTGACTCATGCCCTATGACGAATAGACCCATGATTTTATCCATATTCATGTATTTCCGATTATGTTAGGCCATGTTTTTGACGGGTGAAAATCTTCTATCCCGATTTCTTTTCCTAATCATATTCTCAACTAATTATAATTTAATATATAAATATTTTTTTCAATTATATATACAAATAGTGAATTGTAATTGGTTAAAGATACACATAAGAATACATACGGGGATAGAGGATTTTTTGCCGTTTTCGACTATGACCCTATCTCTGACCGGATTTCCGACCATGGTTACTAACAAATGTGAAACTTACCGCGTGAACAAAACATAAAGGAAATGTGAAAATAGTCTCCAAAAATAAAATTTATCATGGGAAATGATTTGTGGAAAAATGGGGACCGGAATGCGGAAGTTGGCCAAGGGCGGTAGACCGGTTGAATGATTGGGCCTGGGGTAGGCTAGCTATCATATCAAGGGAAATAATTAGAAGAGATCAGAATATGACACAAATTTACGCAGAGACTAATTAGTTCTTGAATCTTTAATAGTTAGTAACCTACTATTGCTACTCGACTAGTTCTTCAATCTTGGCATCTTGCTGGTCCTCTTCAAATTCATAATTAGCTCATGTTATTACTTATTTTCTTAAAATATGTTTAAATTATTAGTCAAAATACTTGAATAATTGTAAAACCTGTATATAGTAATACTTTCGGGATTGGATAAAAATATTACTATAAGGAGTTATTTTTAAATAGAGGCTTACATAAAAAATTATAACTTTAAAAAAATAACTAATATACATATACAACACTTGAAAATGTGTCCCTTCATATTTTAAAAACTAGGAATTTAAAAGATATATAAAATTAATGAGTTAAAAAAACAAATGTACGTACATCATCATGCATGTACAATGTATATATATTAAATTTAGAAAATTCATTCATGTACACACATTATATAAGAAATGTAAAAAAAATTATGTACATCATGTATGCATTTAAAATATTCACTCATGTATATATTGTATCTTCGAACTGTATTTCGTTTATTTTCTTTTTATTATACATATATAAATGGTAGCATAATCATAAATTTCATTATCATTTCAAATCATTTATTTTCTACTTCAAGCAAGTCATGACACTTAAAAACAAACGAACTCAAATCAATGAAAGTATTCGTGTCGAGCTGCGCAAAATGAAATAAACCATCACAAAAAATTAAGTTATTGTCACAGACAACTTTATATAAGTATTTCATATCATCTCAAATTTAGTGTAACATAGTTAAATAATTCTGGATATTTTATATAGATATGTAAATATATTTAAATTTTAATGTTATTTTTATTTATAGTGGAGGGGACCTATCTATTATAAGAAATATGGAGATTTACGAAGTGGGGAGGGGATTCAAACTCATGACCTCTACGTCATGAGGCCTCAGCCTGGGCCACTAGACCAACGCCTCATTGGCAAATTTAATGTTATTTAATTACTATATAGAGGTAAATTTCTTAAAGATGATATTAAAAAATATAGTAGAATATTAAAATGTACAGTTTATTCTTATTTATAACTGGTCCCGGGTTGTAACCATAATTTTTTATTACTATAATATAGTAATATAATTTAATTTTTTTCTTATATAGAGTATTACTGTATGGAGATTTTAATATAGTTATATTTTTTCCCCCTTAAAAAAAATCTAGTTAAATGAATTTGGATAATATGATTATAGGTAGGGTACTTATGAATTAGACGTCAGATTATTTGATCAATCGTTCCAAATTAAAAGTAAATCTTTTAATTGGGTCATTGAAATAATTAAAATTTAACAGCCTAAATTTATAAGGAGGTACTTAAAAGAAACTGGTATTTAAACAATTTTAATGGGTAGAGATTGTGATACAAAATGACACCGAACATCATTTCCGCTGTTCAAGGATCAAATAAATATTGGAATGTGAAAGGGGTGTTTCTATTTTCTACTAAAATTAAAATAATTAAAGGCCTACTTATTTTCCTATATTAATGTAAATTAAGTAGTGGTAGGTGATAAAGTGTTCTTGCAGGTAGGTTGTGCATTTGGTATTCGGTTAGGTTTCGTAATAAAATTTCGGTATTCGATTTGAGTTTGTAATTTTTATAAAAACCGAATCAAATTGAAATTATATGAAAATCGAATATTGAAATTATTTTGGTATGATTCGTTTGGTTTGTATTGAAACTTTATTTTTATTTTTGTGAAACTCAACTTAATAAAAATTAAACAAAAGATAAAACTATAATGTACAATTAAAATAAAAACAATAAACTAAAAATTAAGAATAAAAATATAACTCTATGTAATATTGATAATACTACAATGTATAATACATTTGTTTTTAATAAAAAAAATATTATATTATGTATTTCGGTTTCTTAAAATTAAAAATTGAATATTAAACTAAATTATTTTGACTTTTTCAAAATCAAACCGAATAAACTAAAATACCGATTAAACCAAACCGTATAATAAAATTCGATTTGATTCGATTCAATATTTAGGTTTAACCGAATATTAAACGCCCGTACTTGTATGGCATAATAAGTTTTGTGAAACATTATAATAATTTTAATTTTACAAGGTATTGGGCTGGGCCGATTGGTGTGGGCTGGACTTGAGAACTATACATTATTCATTTGGATTCTTGTATAGTAGTTAGTAGTACCAAATTAGGTCATCTTCTCCTCTGCCGCCGCCGCCGATCGGTTCATACTGCACATTGTGGACACAAAATTTTTAGATTAAATCCATAAATCTCTCATAAATAAATTACATTTTCAATTCGAAATAAACGAAAAAACCAATACACTCCAAACTCCAAAGCCAACATCCTAAAAGGCTAAAACTGTTTGCAAATTCTAATTGTATTTGAAATGGAGAAAAGAGAAGAATTAGGAGAAGAGGAAGAGGAGGATATTGTTTGCTTAAATGAATCTTTCTTCATCAATGATAATTACCAGCTTACAACATTTACCTTCAATTCTCAAGTTCTTCAGCTCTACTGCCTCCAATCTGCTTCGACCGATTTTGATTTGACAGGACAGCTAGTTTGGCCGGGAGCAGTGCTGTTGAATGATTATCTTTCGAAGAATCCCGACATACTCCAAGGATGTTCTGTTCTTGAATTAGGTTCTGGTGTAGGCATTACGGGTATACTCTGTAGCAAATTCTGTAATAATAAGGTTGTTTTGACAGACCATAATGATGAGGTTCTTAAGATTCTGAATAAGAATATCGATTTATGTGGCTCTTTTTCTGATTTGCAAGCTAAGAAGCTAGAATGGGGAAACAGTGATCAACTGAACCACATTTTACTGGTATATTACATTCTCCTTTTCATAATATAACTCTTCATTTTTATAATATAAAGTCGTAGTCATGAGATTTCATTTTGTAATATAAGTAGTTGCTAATAAAAATATAGTCATGATAATCTCTGCAGAAGAATTTTTTTTCGACCCATCACAATGGATCTTGGTCCATCTTCTTTATAATATAAGTCGTAGTCATGAGATTTCATTTTGTAATATAAGTAGTTGCTAATAAAAATATTGTCATGATAATCTCTGCAGAAGAATTTTTTTTCGACCCATCACAATGGATCTTGGTCCATCTTCTACACTCAAATGCTGAATTTAGGAGTGTATGAGGTGAGTTAGGACCTATTAGAATGGTTTTAAGAAATATAGAGCTATTTAATCTTCCCCCGAGTTTTTTTTTTCTTCCTAAAACCATTCCAATGAATCCTTATCCAAATCTTACATTCAAAAATTCAGTCCGATCTGAATTATCCATTAGACATGGCGAGTCCGATGTTGAATTATCACAATAGATTATGGTCCACCTCCTCCCTTCACAAATTCAGCACTGGCCCAACTTGCAGACGAGGCATGCCCGGTGCTAAATTTATGAGCGTTGGAGGTGGGTAGGACCTATTGGATGGTTCTAGAGTAAAGTTACGCCTGTTATTCTAGCTCTTTTTTTCCTGGTTTGCAAGCTAAGAAGCTAGAATGGGGAAATAGTGATTCAGTTGAACTACATTTTACAGGAAAATCCAGGAGGATTCGATTTGATACTTGGAGCTGACATTTGCTTTCAGCAGTCAAGTATACCACCACTTTTCGATACCGTTCTACAGCTTCTTGTTGTTGCCAGTGAAGTGAAAAAGAAGTGCAAATTTATGCTGGCTTATGTTTCCCGCGCAAAAGTTATGGATGATATGGTGGTTGCTGAAGCAGTTGGGCATGGATTGGTCATCAGTGAAGTTGCTGGGACTCGAACAATAGTGCAAAACCTTGAAGGAGTTATTTTTCAGATCACGTTGTGTTAGTTTAGACATACATGTGCCCATAATTGGGCTTGTCAGTTTAGTGTCAAAATGATGCCTCTTGGCATTATCTCGTTGGTCGGTAACTTATCATTATTTTAAAATTTGTTTCTAAACCAAATAGTGTAATGCACGTGGGGCAAAAAAAAGCGCACTAATTCTATTTTTGTGAGTTGAAATTTTTTATTCACGTGTATTATATTTATTGGTTCAGGTGCAAAATTTTAAAATAATGATAAATTACTCTCAGACCAATACAAAATATCTCGTTTACTCATTAGAATACTACAAAGAATGTTGAACCACTTGGTAACCCACTTCGTTGTAACTTTGATTAGTTAATTAAAAAAAAATTAATGAGAATGCTTGAAGACTGATTTTAGAAAGAAAAATAATTTGTTAGACAACCTTTTTTTCTTCCGGAAAAGGTTAGAAAAGCTTTGGCAGTGCAAAATATCTCATAGAAAAAAGTTCACTACAGTATTAGGTTCATTATAAGTATCCATAAAATTTTATATCTACGGATTTCAATTTCGAAAATTTAACCCAAATTTGTTCCCCCCCCTACAAAAGTTGTTGGCACACGATTAATCGAATTCATTTTTTTTTTTACGTCACAATGAGCGATTGCTCCACATTGGGGAAGAGAGAACAACCCCACTTTGGGGGAGAGAGATAATTCTAGAAAGGGAGATTAAAGCTTACCGCACGCAGGTGGAGGGTATCGAACTCGGGACCTCCCGGTCACGGGCCGGCCAGATTAATCAAAATCATTAGCCAATTAGACTAACGATCTAAATTGTAATAAACTTTTGTCCTAATAATACTATGGAACTTAACGGATAAACGGTAAACTACGCTCGCCGATTTTTGTAAAGCAAATGATGTGAATCCTTTTAGAAAATTTGTTGTAGCAATTTCTAATTATACAGGTGCAAAAGCTTTATAACTTCTCTTAAAACAAAGTCAGCGGTATCAGGGACGAGGTTAGAAATTTGGTATTGAAGAGCGAAACTGCAACAGTATGTCGAAATACATATAAAAAAGGCAAAAAAAAATTCTTGACGAGGCGAAACTGAATTTTCTTTACAAACTACATATAAAATTTCTATAAATAGTAGACCAATAAATCTAACGATCTAAATTTTAATAAATAGATACTTAAAAAAAGCCTATAAACATTGTAGCCAAAACTTAACTTCTCCAAATTAAAAAGAAAAAAGTAATCCTAATCTGTATAGAGGTTTGTTTAGAGCAGAAGGCCTATAAATAAATTAACCAGTGTGAGAGCAAACCTGGGAGACCTCTTTTGTGTTATTTATTATCTATTTTCCAAAATCAAGAAGATGAGCAGCAGCCATGGATCCTGGTCAGAACTCCTTGAAGATATCTTGATAAAGATTGCAAAGCACGTGGAATTGATTGAAGATTATTATGTGTTTCGCGGGGTTTGTGTCTCATGGCGAAGAGTCACTGAAGAGAAGAATTTTACTGAAGAATTCCCAATATTCCATTGCTTATGCTTGCCGAGGAGAAAGACAAAGTGACTATCGGGAATTTTTTCAGATGTGTCCAAAGACAAGATCTGGAGGAGGGTGCTATTACCAGAAGCCAAAGGTAAATCCTTGATGGAATCAAAAGGATGGTTTATTACAGTGGATGAAAGAGGAGATATGAGTTTGTTGCACCCTTTTTCCCGATACAAATCCACCTACCCAACCAGAATACAATCCCAGGATCCCAGGATAAAAAGGTATTACCACTACTCACTGCTTTTTTGTAACAATATACCTACTCTCTCCCTCCCAAATTTTATACCCAAATGAATAGGAAAGTAAACGTTCAGATCTTAACTACGCATTAAATTATTTCCATGTAACAATTTTTTCCTACAAAAATAACATTAGGGAAAAAGACAGCCTTTTGTTTAATTCTAGTCTTTTGTTATACTTTACATAATGCATATGCGCTAACAAATCGCCCTGTCCAATTGATAAATAGACAATGAATGAGTACATTTTCTTATCGCGAGCAGTACTCTCTTTGAGCCCTTTTGAGACACGTGACTATGTCGTTGTGGTGGCTCATTGTTGTGGTCTTGGTCTATCCTTTTGAAGACCAGGAAACAAAACTTGGACGAGAGTCGAAGCAGCCAGCACACACGCCGAATTTAACGACCTGTGTTGCTTCAATGGACGATTTTATGCTGCAAAACGTCTTGGCCACATTTGGGTTGTTGACATTCCAAGATCTGATTCAACCAAAGCGCAAGCAAGCATGATTACCTGTTTGAAATGGAGAGGATTGGCTTCAGAAGACGTAAGGCCATATCTAGTGGAAGTTTCAGGTAAATTGCTGGTTATCACTCGGAATGGGAATGAAGCAGGAGATGATGATGATGACTATGGAGTCTCTCGTTTCGAAATCTTTGAACCGAACCTAATCAAAGGCAGCGGGTGGACAAAGATTGAAAGTTTGGGGAAAATGTCTGTCTTTGTAGGGCATAATTCATCCTTCTCTGTTGATGCTATCAATTTCCCAGGGGTGATCAAACCTAACTGTATTTACTTCACTGATGACTCATTTGAGTCATACTGGTTTACCAAAAGTGGAGGTGGAAGAAACATGGGTATCTACCATGTGGAGGATGGAAAGATTGAAAGCTTTGGTAATGACCTGTCTTTTAGATGTAGTAAAATATGTCCCCCTCTCTGGATTACGCCTTACTTTTAGTTTCATTGTTGCACCCCTTCTTGTTGTGACCAGTTATATTTATTGATATACTTTTTATCTTTGGCATTTTGAGTTATCGATATATTTGGATGCGATCTCATTAAGATGATGTGAAATTTGAAGTTTAGAACTCACAAGTTTCAGACAATTCTCAAATAGAAACTCTATCTAATCATGTCCTATACTTTTAAGCTCTTATTGATGTGCTATATCCTAAAGTCCTTATCTGCTTAGTAAAAGGATACATATGCAGAAGTGCCTAAAGGAAAGAAACACAAACGAAAGTAAAATATCTGGGAGATTAGATAGCTTGTTCTTCTAATACCCAGTTGAGGATGTTTCAGAATCCTAAGAATATTAAGAATGACGGGATCTGATGTATATAGATCTTTTAAGTAATTTATAAATTTGCAATGATCAGAGCTTACATATTGTGCCTATGCCTATGATCTTCTTCTAGATAATAAATATGTTCCGTTATTTATATCTAAAGTGATTCACAAACTTTTCTGACATAAAAAGGACCTTCATCAGTGATATATAAGCCAAATAAAAAGGGCTCCATTATTTGAGATACTTAATTTGACTAGTTTTATTGTTCGAAATTGAATGCAGAATGTAATAACATATCGACCGCCATACCCCCCTCCCCCCCCCAACACACACACAAACACAGACAGACATGGATAACTCATTGCAAGATGACAGAAGCCTTTATAGAGAACATCTGGAATATGAGATATGGATATTGCTTCATGCTGTCTTCAACCCAAATTCTGATGTAATATGCTTTGCAATTCTTTTCTTAGTCAAAATTCAGCTGATAACTACTTACATTAACCAAACTACTACGAAACTAGTGTTATGCATCTTTCCTCATTCAATTTAAACAGAAATGAGCAACTGACTAACTGTTGCAGTTTTATTTATGTACAATCCTTCATTTTATTTTCTTCTTCTGTGAAATTTATGTCAACAAGTCTTTTAAGTCTACATCCTCATTTTGACTAACTTAACATTCTCAAACAACTGTCAAAGATGTACATTTTTTAATGACGAGAGTTGAAGCATTTAGAAGTTAAAGAATGCATGTTAAGTTTTATGCTTCTTCATTAACAAGCTACTATGTATTGCAAACCAGCACTAGCAAATCCATAAGCAAATCCACAATTTCAAGAAAATTCTTGCTCAATCTAAATCGATAATTAGGCACACACAATGTTCTTAATCTGGAGAATTAAATTTGTCATTCACCTAATAAAAATACTAAGACACTCAATCCATGAATTTATCATAAAACAGAGGATACCTGAGTTTTCCATGAACAATGCCAAAAATCTTCCTCCACAGTCTCCGAACACCCAAAATTTCCAATGCGTGCCATGCCATGCCAACAATTAAACATCCAAAATCCACCAAATTTAACCAAAAAACATGTAAATCAATAATCAACCAAAATTCATTCCCTTCACTAAACTTGTGAAAACCAAAGGAATACTAGAAGAAAAAAAAAAACTCTTTCTAGCATTCTATCAAACACCTTCCGTGCGCCATCTTTTACACATAACAAGCGCCATACATGGAAATAATCTTTGATGGATGGAGCTTAGAATGAAGCCAACGGCATCAAATGGGAAACTAATTGAAAATCGATTTTGAACTATGCCTAGGTATCATAGATGCTAAGGAAAGCAAAGGAAAAAACAGAGATACATATATAGTGCAGTACTGACTTACTCTTATTTTCTTATCAAGTCGAAATGCATTTTTATACCATTTTCTAGAGGTGTGTTAACAAAAGTCATTTTCGGAAAATGTAAGATAAAGAAATGTTGTTTAAGAGCTATAGTTATTATGATGGATATTGTAGTATATAAAATGTTATGTCATAATGTTTCGGAAATATTTTCTGTAGGAGATGTTTGCTCATTGACCAATTCTCATCTCATATAAAATTAATTTTTTTTACATTTAAATATAAGTCTCGATTCTATAAGTGGTATCAAAATTAAAGATTTAAAATAATAGTGAATCATTGTGCAATATACATGTCCTAAGAGCAAGTTTCTTGTATTAGAACATGTTCAATGCAGAATTATCCTAATTCTCATCTATAATCCTTTTGGCTTCGGTGTTAGACATTCTTTTGGTCCTTTTTTCTGATTTGCAAGCTAAGAAGCTAGAATGGGGAAACAGTGATCAGCTGAACCACATTTTACTGGTATATTACATTCTCCTTTTCATAATATAACTCTCCATTTTTATAATATAAGTCGTTGCTAATAAAAATGTAGTCATGATAATTCATTTTGTAATATAAGTAGTTGCTAATAAAAAGATAGTCATGATAATCCCTGCAGAAGAATTTTTTTTTGACCCGTCACAATGGATCTTGGTCCACCTTCTACACTCATATGTACCCTTGTCTAGTCACGACTTGGCGGATCTAATGCAGAATTTAGGAGCGAGGTGAGTTAGGACCTATTAGAATGGTTTTAAGAAATATAGAGCTATGTAATCTTCCCCCGAGTTTTTTTTTTTCTTCATAAAACCATTCCAATGAATCCTTACCAAATCTTACATTAAAAAATTCAGTCCGATCCAACTCAGAAATGTGTGTGGGTGGGGGGGGGGTCCAGTACTGAATTATCTATTAGACATGGCGAGTCCGATGTTGAATTATCACAATAGATTATGGTCCACCTCCTCCTCCCTTCACAAATTCAGCACTGGCCCAACTTGCAGACGAGGCATGCCCGGTGCTAAATTTATGAGCGTTGGAGGTGGGTAGGACCTATCGGATGATTCTAGAGTAAATTTGCGCCTGTTATTCTAGCTCTTTTTTCCTGGTTTGCAAGCTAAGAAGCTAGAATGGGGAAATAGTGATTCAGTTGAACTAAATTTTACAGGAAAATCCAAGAGGATTCGATTTGATACTTGGAGCTGACATTTGCTTTCAGCAGTCAAGTATACCAGCACTTTTCGATACCGTTCTACAGCTTCTTGTTGTTGCCAGTGAAGTGGGAAAAAAGTGCAAATTTATGCTGGCTTATGTTTCCCGCGCAAAAGTTATGGATGATATGGTGGTTGCTGAAGCAGTTGGGCATGGACTCGAACAACAGTGCAAAATCTTCAAGTAGTTATTTTTCAGATTACAGTGTTAGTAAGATATGATACCTAGACATTGTATACATGTGCCCAGGGATTTTTCTGATATGGATCAGGTTCATATGGACTTTGTGGTACAGAATTAGCCACGTCATCACATAATTCTCTCTCTCTTTATTCTTTAGTGATGTTGTCAATTTTGTTCCACATAGTTAAATGGATCTGTTGCATGTCAGAACTATCCTTAATTGGGCTTGTTAGTTTAGTGTCTATGGAAAAATTTGTGTCAACATGAATGATACCTCTTGGCATTATCTTGGTGGGTAACTTATCATTATTTTAAAATTTGTTTCTAAATTAACAAGTGTAATGCACATGGGACAAAAAGAAGAAGGTAAATTTCTTTTTTGTGAGTTGAATTTTTTTGCCCAAATGTATTGCATTCATTGATTTAGGTGCTAAATTTTAAAATAATAATAATTTGGTCTCAAACCAATACAAAATGTCTCGTTTACCCATTAGAATATCACAAAGAGTGTCATAGTCGATTTGAACCACTTGGCAACCCACTTCGTTGTAACTTTGACGAGTTAATTTAGAAAGAAGACGAATTTGTTAGACAACCTTTTTTTTCTTCCGGAAAACGTTAGAAAACCTTTGGCAGTGAAAAATATCTAATACAAAAAAGTTCTTTAGGACGACAGTATTAGGTTCATTATAAGTATCCATCAAATTTTTTATCTACGGATTTCAATTTCGAAAATTTAACCCAAATTTGTTGCGCGTTAAATAATTTTGCCTTGTGTACTTTTTCCCCTACCAAAGTTGTTAGCACACGATTAATCGAATTCATAAGACCATGATTAATCAATGTCATGGGCCAATTAGACTAACGATCTAAATTGTAATAAACTTTTGTCCTTTTTTTTTTGAAGTCCGGACGGGTAGTTGCCCCTTAAGGGGAGAGAGAAGCGCCTCACAAAAGAAGAAGATAGTCCTAAAAAGAGAGATAATTAAAACTTACCACATGTATGAAGAGGGTATCGAACCAGGCCCTTGCCCCACAACAGTAACATTTTGTCCTTGTACTATGGAACTTAACGGATAAACAGTAAACTACGCTCGCCGATTTTTGTAAAGCTAATGATGTGAATACTTTTAGAAAAAAGGGAGTAGCAATTTCTAATGTACAGGTGCAAAAGCTTTATAACTTCTCTTCAAACAAAGTCAGCGGTATAAATGCTTAATGTGTTCTCTTAATGTGACGCATATTTCCATGTACGGGAAGACTTCAGTAATGATTAATTGATATATTTTACTTTTTTAAATATTTTAAAGAGTAAAAAGCGCTGATGCCCCCTAAACTATTTCGTTTTTTTATCCTCAACTAAAAACGGTCAAGTTTTACCCCCTAAACTATTTTGGTTTTTGGCCTTCCATCCATATTCTCCGTTACATCATAACGAAGTCCAAAAAATGGGGACATTTTGGAAAAATCATATCATTCATAATAAATAGAATTAAATTTAAGGGAAAAAAGGGACCTTTTAAGATTTTTTTTAGAGGATGAAATTTACAGTTCGTGGTACCCGGCTTCTCCTGTCACTGTTCTCACCGGCGACTCCTACTTTCTCAAAGTGCAAACACTAAAAAATTAGGGGTTGGCCTTTTACTCACCATGGTTTGGCATAATGAGCCAACTATAGCGTCTTTTTTTTGGCAATAACAAATTTGGGAAATCCGTTCTGAGCTACAAATCCATTCGTTTTGCTCTAGCACAACACAATGAAATCACTAGATCTAGTAATTTTATGTAGGATGGCTGTAGTTCTTAGAGTAATTTTAAGATTTTGTCGTATTTTCCCCTTTTTTTTTAGCATTGGTAGTAGTTCGAAGATTTAATCGTTTTCGGTAGGATCGTAGTAGTCTTAGTTAATATAGTGTATTTCGAAGATTCCGTAGTTTTTTCTTCCAAGGAAAATGATGACCGTTGAAATTGAGTAGAACGGGTCAGAGGAGACGGATGCCTCAGCTACATGTACGTTCTTTTTTTCGTGAAAATTGATGCAAACAATGATTTATGTGAACCTAATATTTCTCAAAGATTATAGAAACTGAATAATTAACCACGAAAACTGGGAAATAATGATTTATCTGATTAATATTTCTCATTTTTTAAGAAGATTATAGTGCATGAACCTAATGACTATTGAATAATTAAAATTTGAGATGAATATGGTAAAATGTTGTTTTTTGTATAACTAATCCTGATTATGCTTCTGTGGATATGAAGTAGATGGTTTCTGTTCAAAATGACGGGAAATTGTTAAAAAAATCATTGGTCAAGTTAAAAGTAAGTTTTCTTGCTTGTAACATGATAGCAGGACATTACATATGTAAAAAATCATCATGTTACCAGCAAGAAAACTTACTTTTAACTTGGCCAATGATTTTTCTAACAATTTCCCGTCATTTTGAACAAAACCATCTACTTCATATCCACAAAAGCATAATCAGGATTAGTTACACCAAAAACAACATTTTACCATATTCGTCTCAAATTTTAATTATTCAATAGTAATTAGGTTCATGCACTATAATCTTAAAAAAAAAATGAGAAATATTAATTAGATAAATCACTATTTCCCAGTTTTCGTGGTTAATTATTCAATTTCTATAATTTTGAGAAATATTAGGTTCACATAAATCATTATTTCTCCAATTCTTTGCATCAATTTTCACGAAAAAGAAGAACGTACCTGTAGCTGAGTCATCCGTCTCCTCTGACTCGTTCTACTCAATTTCAACGGTCATCATTTTCCTGGGAAGAAAAAACTACGGAATCTTCGAAATACACTATATTAACTAAGACTACTACGATCCTACCGAAAACGATTAAATCTTCGAACTACTACCGGTGCTAAAGAAAACGGGAAAATACAACAAAATCTTAAAACTTAGATTATCTAAGAACTACAGCCATCCTACATAAAAAATTTAAAAAATTACTAGATCTACTAAGATCTAGTGATTCCATTCTTCATTGTGTTGTGCTAGAGCAAAAGGAATGGATTTGTAGCTTAGAACGGATTTCCCAAATTTGTTATTGCCAGAAGAAAAAAAACGCTATAGTTGGCTCATTATGCCAAACCATGGTGAGTAAAAGGCCAACCCCTAATTTTTTAGTGTTTGCACTTTGAGTAAGTGGTTTTATGATTCAATAAACAATTCCCATTTACCAGTCAAGGTCACCTGCAAGCATTTTGGACTCAACTTTGGGAGAACTACGAGAATTCCCCCAAACTCCAAGAGTTCTTCTGAGAGAGGAAATTCAGAATCATTCAACCAAATTTGGTCATTTGCTAAATTTCTCCCTACGGCGTGGATTCGGCTTCTGCTGCATTTTTTCATCGGTGCCGACGATGGATTCATCCTCATCGGCGGCGACAGATTCATCATCTGCTGCATTTTTCAGATACGTTACAAAATTTTAATCCCCAAATCTAAATCCTTAATTAAAAATATCGGTGTGGGAACTTATAGTCTGGTTTTGGAGAGGGAGGGAGGGAGTTTGCTGGGAAGAAGGAGATTTGGAATAAAAAAAACAATTTTTTTACGATGGGTTATTTTCTGGGCGAATTACCAAAATTAAACCTTCATATCTTGCAGGTTTTTTAAAAAAAAATCAAATTAATTATTTTTGTTACATTTGTAGACGGAAACGACCTATTTCACCCAACACAAAATATTTAAAATCCCAAAAATAAAATTAACTTGTGTCAATACACCTCTATAAAATAATATAAAATGCATTTCGACTTGACAAGATTAATTTTAGCAAACATGAAGAACCTGCATAGTGTACTGTTCTTTCGACGCTTAGAAAAAAAATGAGAATAAGCCAGTACTGCCTATATCTGTATCTCTGTTTTTCATTTGCTTTCCTTAGCATCTATGATACCTAGGCATAGTTCAAAAACGATTTTCAATTAGTTTCCCATTTGATGCCGTTCACTTCACTCTAAGCTCCATCCATCAAGATTATTTCCATGGATGGCGCTTGTTATTCCCATTTGTAGCATGTTTGTTATTTCTAATTGTAATGATAAATCGTACTCTTACAATAGAAAGAAAAAAAAAAAAAAAGAAGTTAAAAGTGTACTGCAAGATTATACTTTTGTCTACCAAAAAGGGCAAAAAAGGAATTGGCTTATTTAAAGCAGAGGACCATACTGATACTCCGGACTGAAACTTATCGACATTCGGGTGCTGAAATAAAAAATTTAGTAAATACTAAATTTTTTTGTTAACGAACTGGTACTGTGATTTTATAAAACATGTTACATAAAAATTTGTGTTACACGTCTTAAATATTTTAGAAGAGGACATTTACTACATAAAATTTAATGTCGGTCTAACCGTAGGTAACATTTCAAGGTAAAAAACTATCCGATCATATAATTCTTGTGCTGCTCAACCTGATAGTAGTATATATTGATGATATTAATAAGTTGTTGCAACTGAAACACTTGACCAATAAGTACAATGTCAAACAGAATGAGTCCAGCTTAATCACTCCCTCTTCAAAAAATATTACCTTTGTTCTTCAAATATTTATTGGACTCAGATGTCCAACTTTTTATAAAAAATATTAACAAATTCACAATTTGACATGTAAATAAAATTTTGAACATTCAAGAAAAAAAATAAAAAAAAATCTATGATTAAAAATTGTATAGCAAAATAAATATATCCTTTTGGGTATGGAATTTCTACGTTAATACTCAAATACTGAGTAATGTTTCACTTCACGATATTGTGTCAATGTCTCAAGGACAGATTTAACAATTTGTAAATGTGTGTATTGTATAGAATTATATAATCGACATAAAGTTTGATATATGACTTTATTGAACAAAGGTCCATTACACATTTTTTTACTAATGTATTAATCAACAATCTTCTTTAAAAATATTACTCCACGTCAAGAGAACACTTATTACATAAAATTTAATACATGTCTAACACATGTTGGTCAAAACTTATTTGATCATATGATTCTTGTGTTGCCAAGCCTTGTAATATATATTTGATGTTTTTGTGATTACTCGTAAAAAAAACAAAACAAAAACCTCACTATCCTTTTCCATTTCTTCCAACTTTTTTAAGGTAAATAACGACATAAAGTAGGATTTAGCATTCTTCTCATAAAAATGGAGAATGAAATCCTTCAACATCCTAATAGATTACCAGGTCATGTTGCATTTTTGCTACGAGTGCAAAAAATATTTTTACATTATCAAATATTTTGTAGCGCATAATGAAAACAAACATAGAGATTGCAGGGAAATGTGTGATACTTGTGATAACTGGATCAAGGATGGCACCTCTCTTGCACAACACAAGCATCATTGGAGACATTAAGATCTAGTGTTTTTATTTCTCTAGGGTCATTGTAATTCTTATCTAACTTTGAAAATTTCTTCGTTTTTTTCGATTTTTTTAGTTCTTACTTTTGTATTGTGTTGCTTTACTTTAGTCACTTCAGCAATTTATTTGTTTAATTTATTTTCATTCAGATTGTATTTATACATTTTTTTATTATCCATATATTTTCTATTCTTAAGTTGGTTTCTTTTTTTCGGGTTGCTAACTCAACGGTAGAGTACTCGGCTTTTAAGTGCGGCTAGGATCTTTTACACATTTGGTTAAAGCAAAGGATTCGTCCATACCGTCAATAAAGTTTGGAAGACCACGACTGATCCTGAAAGGAAATGAATGGAAAAAAAGCATGTCGTATTGACGGAGAGTTCTGACAATATTTCATTCTTATCGGGTCGGTACAAAACCCGCTTGAAGTCTTGGAATATAACAAAATAAAGTTGGGTCGAATGAATAAATGGATAGGGCCTTGCGGCTTCAATTAATTATAAATTATAAGGAAAAACAAAGCAACGAGTTTTTGTTCTTAATTTGAATTATTTCCTTGTCTAATTAGACGTTAAAAATATATTAGTTCCAATGCATGAAGGGTCCCACCCCCACCCCCCACAAGGGGGTTGATTCTCAATTTTTTCAACGAATCCTAATTATTTCAATTCTCCATTTGGAGGAGATGTGTGTAAAAGAAACAGTATGATGATAAATAAAGTTTTTCCGAAATCAAAAGAGCGATTAGGTTGAAAAAATAAAAGATTTCTAAGCATCTTCTTATCCAAAAATGGAAACAAGGAAGGAATAGAGAATCTGTTGATAAGTTTACCTGTTTCCGAGGTATCTATTCTTACTGGACTACCTTGTTTTGACTGTATCGCACTATGTATCATTTGATAACCCAAAAATCGTCTATCTTGGATTTAAATCGAATTTCAAATGGAAGAAATCCAAAGATATTTACAGCTTGATAGATCTCAACAACCAAGCTTTCTATATCCACTTATCTTTCAGGAGTATATTTATGCACTTGTTCATGACCATAGTTTAAACCGAGCTATTTTGTTGGAAAATCCAGGTTATGAGAATAAATCCAGTTTCCTTGTTGTGAAACGGTTAATTACTCGAATGTATCAACAGAATCATTTTATTATTTCTGCTAATGATTCTAACCAAAATAGATTTTTTGGGCGCAACAAGAATTTGTATTCTAAAATGATATCAGACGTATTTTCAGTTATTATGGAAATTCCGTTTTCGATACGATTAATATCTTCTGAAGAAGGGAAAGGGGTATTAAAATCTCCTAATTTACGATCAATTCATTCAATATTCCCTTTCTTAGAGGACAATTTTTCACATTTTCATTTTGTGTTAGATATACTAATACCCCACCCCGTTCATCTGGAAATCTTGGTTCAAATCCTTCGCTATTGGGTAAAAGATGCCCCTTCTTTGCACTTATTACGATTCTTTCTCCGAGAGTATTGGAATTGGAATAATCTTCTTGCTACAAAGAATCCTGGTTTTTCTTTTTTAACAAAAAGAAATCAAAGATTCTTCTTCTTCTTATATAATTTTTTATGTATGTGAATACGAATCCATTTTCGTCTTTCTCCATAACCAATCTTCTCATTTACGATCAACATCCTTTGGGGTCCTTCTTGAACGAATCTATTTCTATGGAAAAATAGAACGTCTTGTCGAAGTCTTTGCTAAGGATTTTCAGGCTAACTTAGGCTTGTTCAAAGATCCTTTCATGCATTATGTTAGGTATCAAGGAAAATCCATTCTGGTTTCAAAGGGGACGGCTATTTTGATAAATAAATGGAAATCTTACCTTGTCAACTTTTGGCAATGTCATTTTGACCTGTGGTTTCACTCGGAAAGGGTCTATATAAAGCAATTGTCCAATCATTCCCTTGACTTTATGGGTTATCTTTCAAGTGTGCGACTAAACCCTTCAATGGTACGGAGTCAAATGCTAGAAAATTCATTTCTAATCAATAATGCTATTAAGCAATTCGATACCCTTGTTCCAACTCTTCCTATGATTAGATCATTGTCTAAAGCGAAATTTTGTAACCTATTAGGATATCCCATTAGTAAACCGGTTTGGACTGATTTATCAGATTCTGATATTATGTATCTTTTTACTATTTGCAATTTGTTTTCTAAGCTCTTCTTGATGGGATATATCCTAAAGTCCTTGCATACTTAGTAAAAAGATACATATGCAGAAGTGACCAAAGTAAAGCAACACAATACGAAAGTAAGAACTAAAGAAACCGAAAAAAACGAAGAAATTTTCAAACTTAGCTAAGAACTACGATGACCCTATAGAAATAAAAACACTAGATTTTAATGCCTCCAGTCTTGCTTGTGGTGTGCAAGAGATGTGTCATCCTTAATCCAGCTATAACAAATATCACACCTTTCCCTGCAGTCTCTATGTTTGTTTTCATTATGCGCTTCAAAACCTTTGATAATGTAAAAACCTTTTTGCACTCGTAGCAAAATGCAACATAGCCTGGTAATCTATTAGGATGTTGAAGGATTTCATTCTCTATTTTATGCGAAGAATGTTAAATCCTACTCTATGTCGTTATTGGCCTTAAAAGTCGTTATTGGCCTTAAAAGAGGTTGGATGAAATGGAAAAAGGATATTGGTTTTTTTTTAACTAGTAAGCACAAGAACATCAAATATATACTAAAAGGCTTGGCAACACAAGAATCATATGATCAAATAAGTTTTGACCAACATGTGTTAGACATTTATTAAATTTTATGTAATACCGTGTTTTCTCTTGACGTGGAATAATACTATTAAAGAAGATTGCTGATTAATACATTTTTTACTTAAAAAAAATGTGTAATGGACATTTGTTCGATAAAGTCATATATCAAAATTTATGTCGATTATATATTTCTATACAATACACACATTTACAAATTGTTAAATCTGTCCATGAGATATTGACACAGTATCGTGAAATGAGACATTACTCCGTATTCGAGTATTAATGTAGAAATCTCATACCCAAAAGAATATATTTATTTGCTATACAATTTTTAATCATAGATTTTTTTTCTTCCTTGAATGTTCAAAAATTTATTTACATGTCAAATTGTGAATTTGTTAATATTTTTAATAAAAAGTTAGACATCTGAGTCCAATAAATATTTGAAGAACAAAAGGAATATTTTTTGAAGGAGGAGTGATTAAGCTGGACCTATTCTGTTTGATATTGGACTTATTGATCCAGCGTTTCAGTTGCAACAACTTATTAATATCATCAAATATATACTACTACGAGGTTGAGCATCACAAGAATTATATGATCGTATAGGTTTTGACCCTAAAAGGATAAATAGGGGTTAGACCGACATTAAATTTTATGTAGTAAATGTCCTCTCATAAAATATGTAAGACATGTAACACATATTTTATATAACATGTGTTATAAAATCATAATATCAGTTTGTTCTAAAAAAATTGACCCGTCAAATTTTTTATCAAAAAAAAATCAGTATTTACTAAATCTTTTGTTTTCAGCACCTATTACACGTTTTATGTAACGTGTTATAAAATTACAACACTAGTTCATTCTAAAAAAATCAAACTGTCAAATTTTTTATCTAACAAAAAATATTCATTATTTACTAAATTTTTTATTCATCACCCGAATGTCAACAAGTTTCAATCCGGAATATCAGTATGGTCCTCTGCTTTAAAAAGTCAAATCCTCTTTTGCCTTTTTTGACGGACAAAAGTATAATTGCAGTACACTTTTAACTTCTTCTTTTTTCTTTCTATTGGAAGAGTACGATTTATCATTACAATTAGAAATAACAAACATGCTACACATATAACACTGTCAAATGAACTTTAAATTCGTGCATCGGTTCAAATCTGTTTTATTGAACTGAAATTTAATTTCACATTGTTCATAAAAAAAAATTAATTAATTAATTTCACATTACAAATCTAATTAAAAGCTGGTGCTTTGGATTCAAGTTTAGTTGGACCCAAACTTTGTAGACCGAGTGGGCCTAAACCAGTCTTCAAAATAATAATATACAGTTTTAAAAAAAAAAAAATCCAATATTAAAAAATATCCCATCAATTTTTTGCATTTATCTGATGTGTTTTCTCAATGTTACGGTTATGAATCTTATAATTTTTGTTTAATTTTGTTTATATGTTCCCATTAAAAAACCAAAAGTCCATTTACCCGCGGATCAGTCCGTAATCCGTGAACTATAAGCAAATTGAATATGGACTTATCATTTAGAAGTTCGAAAAAAACGAACTACATATATTTGATCCAATAATTCAAAATGAGTCTTTTGCAGACCGATCCATTAACAATGCTATTAACACAAATGAAAATATAAACCACCACACTTAAATCTTTCATTTGGTGCCACCATCGTAATGTTTGAATGACAACGGTAATAGTGTATAGATTACCTTATTTTGGGATGAATCATATTCTTATTACCTTGAACATTGTTTAAAAAAGAATATGAATGTCAATTTCTCCACATATCAATTTCTTTAAACGAAATTGCAGACGACGATGCTTAATAATGGGCGATGTACCTGATGGTAATAAGACGAGGAGGGGCTTGGATATCGTAGAGGTAGAGGAAACATGTGAATATATATATAACGGCGGAGAATAGTAAGGGGAGGAGAGGGCCATGGCCCCTCTAAGATTTTGGAAACTTGCACATTAGTACTATGAATATATTTTGGGAAATTTGCCTGTTTAGTCCCTCAGAAATTTTCGGTTAGCTTGTATAGTCCCCAATGGAAGAGTTGAATCAAAGTAACTCAACTGCCCGACTAAATGGGAAGATTTATTTTAACCCACCGCAAGAAGCTACTCCCAAATTGTAAGAAGGTTGAAACTTCCACACTGAAACCCATCCCCTCTCACCAAACCTCTGCAACCCAACCCCAAAATCCAATTCTATCGATATGGTCTATTAAATGGCTATGGAAGTCCACCTAAGAGGAGGCTTGCGGCAGTTGTCGGGCGTGGGTAGGACTTGGGAGAGGGGGAGGTTGAGTTTAAGAAGAATATGATAATGATGTTTTACCTTTTTTTCTCGGAAAATTCTGCTATGGACAATATGATTCTTATTTTCTAACATTAGATTTTCTTCCTTACATTGTGAATTTTTTGAATTTTCACTTTTTAAATTCCTTATTTTTTTTGGGTAATAAACTAACTATTGTCACGTGCTTGATTGTTACTAAGAGAGAGGTAAAGGAAAAAGAAAACAACAACAACAACCAAGCCTTAATCCCAACAGATTGGGGTCGGCTACATGAACCAAAGTAAGAATCACGTAAGGTCATCCACATGGATGCATTCTCTCCACTTCTTTCGATCCCAAACACAACCCTCATCTAGTTCTAGCAGATTCATATCCCCTTTTATCACCTCCGTCCAAGTCTTTCTCGGTCTCCCTCTACCTCTTACGCCATCTATATTACACAATCCTTCAATTCTCCCTAACCGAGCATCACTTGGCCTTCGTCTAATGTGCCCAAACCAACGCATAGCAGATTCTCTCTTATCTTGTCTTCAATAGGTGCTACACCAACCTTATCTCGAATAGTCTCATTCTCACTCTATCCATTCTCGTATGCCCACACATCCATCTTAACATACGCATCTCCGCTACATGCATTTTTCCGAATATGACCCCTCTTGGTTGCCGACATTCTGCACCATATAATAATGCCGGGTCTAACAGCGGTTCACGTAAAACTTTCCTTTCAATCTCGGCAGTACATTACGATCACACAAAACACCCGTCGCACTCTTCCATTTCAACTAACCAGACTTTAACTCGATGCGCTACATCTCCAGTCAAGCTCTCCAGTCCCTCTCGAATAATAGAACCAAGGTATCGAAAATACTCACTCTCGAGATATTTTTGTCACCCAAAGTTACTACGGTTTGCTCTATCGTTCGCTAGTGCTAAACTTACACTCCATATACTCTATTTTACTTCTACTAATCCTAAAACCTTTAGATTCTAAGGTTTGTCTCCATACATCCAACTTGGCATTAACACTCGCTCTTGTCTCATCAATCAAAACTATATCATCGAGAAACGAGCATGCACTACAGTGCTGGATCTTGTATACACTCGGGTCGGGTTCATCCATAACCATTGTAAATGAAAAGGACTAAGTCTTTGAACCTTGATGCACCCCAATTGTAATAGGAAACTCTTCACTTATCCCGTCACAAACTCCGACACTCGTGCCGACTCCTCATACATATCCTTAATAAGATCAATATACTTCGAGATATACCTTTCTTAGCCATCGCCCACCAAATTACCTCTCGGGGAACCTTATCGTAAGCTTTTTTCCAAATCTATGAACACCATATGCAGGTCCTTCATTCTCTCTCTATAACGCTCAATCAACTGCCTTAGTAGATGTATTGCTTCCATAGTTGATCGTCCGGGCATAAAACCGAATTGGTTCTCTGAAATGCTCACAATTTTTCTCAATCTATACTCAATTACCCTTTCCCCACAACTTCATAGTATGACTCATAAGCTTAATACCACGATAATTTGAACAGTCTTGAACAGGCAATCCTAATTTGTATAGAGAATGTAATATTGTATAGAACACTACACCCCATTAAATTAATCGAGGGTGATGGCAAACCGTAGAGTAATTTATTTATAGGATATGTATTCACCTCAAAATAAATAAATAAATAAATCTTCTAAGATAAGAATTAGACTACCAGAGAACATACCCTAATTTCTCCAATTTAGCTAATATGTTTATGATTTTTTTGGATAGCATTTCATTAAGAAACTCAACGTGAAATTTTAAGTTAAGGACTCACAAGTTTCTCACAGACAATTCTCAAATATAAACTTTATCTAATCATGTCATATACTTCTAAGCTCTTCTTGATGGGATGGGATGTATCCTAAAGTACTTGTCTGCATATTAAAAGGATACATATGCAGAAGTGCATAAAGGAAATCAACACAAACGAAAGTAAAATATATGGGAGATTAGATATCTTGTTCTTCTAGAAGAACACCGAGTTGATGATGTTTCAGAAATCCTAAGAATATTAAGAATGAATCTGATGGATATAGATCTTTTAAGTAATTTGTAAATTTGCAATGATTAGAGCTTTCCTATTATGCCTGTTCCAATGAGCTTCTTCTATATAATAAATATATTCCATTATTTATATATACCAATATGTAGGTGATCCTAAAGTAATTCAAAAACTTTTCTGACATAAAAAAAGACCTTGATCAGTGATATAAATTGACAGAAGTTGTTACCAACGATCTACTTCCCAACTCATCACCTGCCCCACTACTAATTGGCTCGGAGGATATATGTAGCACAAATCCCAAAGATGCTGGAATGTCAATCAGATTACTGGATTCCAGTCAAAATTCTTAATATCTAAGAGAATAGCCTAAAGAGTTATATTATTAGTTGTAAGTTAGGCTAGAAAGGTCATTTGTGCTGCCTACATACAATGCTTAAAGCCACCTATATAACATACTACAGTGATGTATACTACATAAAATTATTGAAACCACCTAAATACGAAAGATAACACTAGATTTCAAAACAGCTAATAAAAACTAAAAGACATAATTGGAAACAGACAAACTTTCAGGTTTCTGCAATTGAAATTGATAATACACGCATGCGCAGATTCAGTTAGAGAAGTTCACCTGCATATGTTCATTTGAATCACATACTTTCCGCTCATTCTTAAGCTTCTCTTCTCGCGTTCTTTCAAAATTGTCATAATCCTCCTACCGCTGTTTCGAAAATTCGGACCTAATACAGTATAAATGAACAGAATTCAGAGGAGAAATAATCTAAAAATAAGGATAACAATAACAGTAATAATACTAGCAATACAGAGAGGAAAATTGGGATTAGAGGAAATTGAAAATTAATCAGATAATAATAGTAAAAATAACAATAGCAATAATAATAATAATAATAATAATTAAAGCAATAATAATGATACAACAGTAAAATAATAAAAAGAAAGAAAAACAGTAGCAAAAAGAGGAGAACATTAACCAGAAATGAGAGATGGTGAGCTACTTAGTAGAAGACGAAGACGAAGATGATGGTAGTGACCGGAGAGCAAGGAGGGCGCGGCGTCGGGCAAGAAGAAAAAAAATCTAGAAACTAAAATTAGGGATTTCGAATTTGGGGGAAAATTAGATTCGGTATTTGGGAGAGGGAGACGAACCAATAACGAAGCAGAGGAAGCAAAGTGGCGATGGAGGTGGCCGCGGTGGCGGTGGCGACGGTGTAATTACGACGTTGAACAAAAGGAAGAAAAATGATATTTTGGGGTTGGGTATCGAGGGTGAAGGAGGAGGAGGAGGCATGATCTGATATGTTCAAGGGATTTAGGGTAATTTAGAAAATAAATAAAAGGGAAATTTCATGCCAAGTACTCAAACCTTAGTTTTATTTCATTCGAGACCCCTATAATTTTATACAACACTTTTTTTTTATTCGGAGAGGGGAGGGTGTGTCGAACCTGGGACCTCACAGTCCCAGGTAGAGTGCTTCCCCACTGGGGCTGCCAATCTCTTGACTTATACTACACTTTTTTTTTTCTTTTTTCTTTTTTCTTTTTTCTTTTTTCTTTTTTCGGGGAGGGGAGGAGGGAGGGGGTGTCGAACCTGGACCTCACGGTCCCCGATCGAGTGCTCCCCTACTAGGACAACCACTCTCATGACCTTATACTACACTTTTAAAACCACTAAATGCTATATAATATAACTATCTCAACGTAGTTATAAGATTTCAATATTGATACATATGAAATACTGCAGACTTAAAAAGTAAAAAACAACACTAGTTAGGTATTTTCATTTTAGTTCATGTACTTTATAAAATTTCATTTTAGTCCTTAAAGCTTTATGTCATACTTTTCAAGCTTTAAAGTCCTACTTGCTATCTCAGACAGTTTAAATGTCCCTAAGTGGTGGTTAATACAAATATACTTACCTTCAAAATCTAAAACAATCACAAGTTTAATTATTTTCACTTTAGTCCCTACTTTTAAAGTAAGCCCTTGGTTAAAATAAAGATATCAATATAACATAGTTCTAACTATAAAAATGATATATAAGGTAATAACGACTTTTTTCTATTTTCTATTTATTATAGTGGTTTTGACAATTTATATGAATTAGCACTTTCACATAAACTTTCGAAATTTACATAAAAGCCTTTGAATGCCTAGAAAACTTTTTTCGAAGAGGTTTAGGCCTATTAAGACTTGCATATCATCGAGAAGAGATTTATACACGTATTTCTTTTTTTATGTTTGATATCTGTGAAAATAGGTACAAATCTTGAAATAAGTTCTGACAGTAAAATGGTAAGGTGAGTTCTCTCTCAAAATCGGAGAATTTGTTTTATAAATTTATTTTTACATAAATTATTTGCAAATGAAATAGAATTCTGGAAAGTATGTATGAAAGTGAATGAATTGAATTTCTGAAATGTACTGGAATTTTAATATTATCGAAAGGGTGTTTACACTGCACGAGGATAGCCCATTTGTCCAACGAGGGTGAAGAATGCTAGTCACACATACGAGATAATCCCGAACCTTTAGTTTTGGACTTCTGGTTATTTATGAAATGGGATCCCAACCTATGTGAGAAGCGTTATGGGGCAGGGAAAGCAACGGGGCTGACTGTATCCCATTTGTGTACCACATGGGTGTTAATATAAATATGATTGTTGACATGTTTCCGGGGTTATGAGGTTTAACTCAAGAGTTGTTGGTCTCTAGGGATCAGGATGGTAGGTACCCCAGACCTTGGTATCAGAATTTGAATATAGGGATAAGGTAGACAAATCATGATTATGTCTGATGTAAGACGGGTAATTAACTAAAGGATTTGTGACTTGGCCAGTCATACACCCTTTTTACTTTGAATCTGATATCCAGAATGATCTTCTTATTCTCGAAGGTTATTTTCTGAAATTGGATTAAAGAAAGATTATTTTCTGTAAAAAAAAAAATAGAATGTTTCTTGAGAATAAAGTATTCCTAAAATATTTTGAAAAGGAAAAGTATTTATGATTAAAGAAATGTTTTCCGTGTCTTCAAAAAGAAAAATCTTTGCTAAATAAAATGAATTACAAATCACTGACACATACTTTACTGTGGACTCATTGGGATATTTATAGTTCATTCATTTTCTTTTTTAGTTTTTGCAGGACTGGGTGGAATAGAACCAGAACCTTCAAAGGTTGGAATCTTAGATAAATAATTGAGTCAAGGCTAGACCTAGACCAAGCTTAGAAGACTTTTGAATCCAATTGAAGACCAAAGTCAATGTAAAAACTATAGGACATAATATAATTTCTTAGATTTTATATTTACGTGTACTTCATATTAAAAAAATGATAGAATCCAGTACCGAAAGACATGTGGCATTCGGGTTGAGGTATCACAGTTTCTATTGCAAATACGCTAGGAAGAAATCTCCTCATCGAAAGCATAGAGTAATAATATTAATAATATTCACATAAGGGCTTAAGCAAATAATTCAACAATCAATACGAGGAATAAATAAACAGCAAGAAGTAACACAGAAAATGCTAAGAACTCTCAAGGAGGTTAGAAAGCCAAAAAAGAAAAGAAAATGGTCAGGAAAAATTGCTACAACCACCATTTCAAAAAGAAGCAAACATGTGTGATCATATATAATCAGAGAATGAAACAGTTCCTCAAGATTGTGTCTGTACAACATTTAATGATTTCATGGCCACCAGGAATGATATCTGAACTGCTACAACCAAATCAACAACTCTCCCAGGGTATTTTAGTAATCATTTCTCTTCAACATTTCCACCATCAAACCCACTGCAAATAATATTTATATGTGGCTCAACATGACAAAAACTTTGATGCAAATGCCTCGTACTAATCTGAATACAATTTCTACTTCCTATTTGTTTGGGTCAACAGCAGTCTCACGAGCAAGAGACGCAATTTTCCTTGGAACTGCTCTTACATTGACGTGATTGAAATATCCAAATATAGGAGGATATGAAACAAGGATCACCATGTGTGAGAAATGTAATGATACCAATAATATATAACAAGAGACAGAAACTAAGACACTAAACCATTTACCATTGTATCGGAGAAATACCATATTTCACGACTTCTCAATTGTTGCATTCATAATTCGCAACTGTCTAGGCCGATCTTGTTCACCATTTCGCCTCCAGAAGGCCCTCCTCCACCAAACTTCAAAACCTCTCTGGATGTTTGGACAATCATCAACAGAGTTCAGAAACCTATCGAACCAAGACATCAATATTTCTTGCTGCCAAGGCATAGGCAGAGTTAAAATAGTATTACTGAGGCCATCTTCAATTAAATGCCTGTCTAGGCCCTTTGATGCTCTCCTCATCCAGCCAAAATATCATAGAACGGAACCAACCACGTCCGCAACAATAAGCACCTGGCGTCTTTGGAGGCAAGAAGTTGACCCTTCCCAATCCCGACAAATAGCCTAGCTGTAACTCCGCTAACCTCATACCTGTGAATAGCGGGAACTTTTGAATGTGCCTTAGATAATTCAGACTGAGATGCCCAAGTCTTCAAGAAATCCTCAGCATTATGTCTATCAATCAAAATATCCAAAATCCAGTGCAAATTATCAGCCTGGCGCACAATCTGACTTACATCCTGCATGTCAGCCTCAGCTGCCTTTAGAAAATACTGCCGAAGCAATTTCAAGCACCCATCACAAGCCGAGTACAACGAATCATTTCTCAAATCATTATGCGATGAATTCTCTCTTAGCATTTTGGACACTAACCCTTTCATTTCTCGCCTTGCCTTCTCATCCTTCCCTTCAAGAACTACCTGAAGTAGCTTTACAAGCACTTCTTCATTATCATTCCCATCTTCAACTCCGGCTGCAACATCAAAAGAAACCCTCTTCAACACTTCCCCTGCTCCAACGCATTCGAGACGTAGCTCTGATAATAGTGAAGCTACCTTCTCTTCCTCATCCTCAGCCCATGGAGCAGCCTCTAAATACTCCAAGCAACTTGAGACCCCCGCATCAAATCCAATTGCTGCGGATACCTATATCAGAAAACACAACAACAATTCAGCACTCAATATACTGGTATGAGTTAGCAATCCCTACAAAATCATTCAACACATACAACAAACTCTCTTACCCAACGCCCAATCTATTTCTGTCCCTAACTATTTACGAGGAGCTATTAATGCCAAAATCGGCGGAATCCAACGAGAGAAGGTGGCATAGCACTCGTGCCACTCACACATGCGAATGTTAAGGGGTATAATAGTCAAATTACTCAGTCATCTTCAACCTCCAACCTCTAGCCTTTCACCTTCTTCTATTTTTTTTACCCAAATTTCAAAAACCCTACAACTAATTCCTTATATTCATCATCTTCCAATTGATTTCTTCTAATTTTTTTACCCAAATTTCAAAAACCCTACAACTAATTTCTTTTTGATGATACACATTTCTAAACCCCGACTCAACAACAAACTCTCAAGAAAGGTCAAAAAATCAAAAAAAAATAAATAAATAACCATGAATGAACAAATGCACCTCGAAAATGTTCCTTACTAGAATATTAGAAGATTTAAACTGGGTTATTTTCGAAAATATTCCTTTGGCACATGGCTTTGCAATGTGCCTAAGTACATTTTGCAATGTGCCTAAGTACATTTTCTTGGGAAAAAATGCCTAAATGCTTCGAAAATAGTCAAATTTTGGTGTTTTTGAGCTGAAAATTAGAACATTTTAAGTGGGTTTTGATTATGAGGAACGTTTCGGTTACAAATCTGGGTGGTTGTTTGAAGTTTTTGCTATCCCAGAACTTGGAGAACAAGATTATATTGTTTTTTCCATCATCAGCCATAATTGGTAGTTTGCTTTTCTGGTGTTCTTGGTGATTCAAGAGGTTGAAGATGGAGAAAACCTCTTTTGATCCGTTTTAACCCGCCTTAGCTTCTGAATTGTGTTCGCGGGTCAGGTTTTTGTTTAAATATCACAAGTATTCGGGTCATGGGTCGGGGCAATTAAATGAGTCAGATGTTACCCATTAAGCGCAGATTGTGTGGACTATTTTGCCCCTGAAAATGTGCTTGTGCGGGCTGCGCATGTGCAACGCCGCCCCCTCTCTCCGGATCCGCTGATTTTGGGTATTAATAGCTCCCCATAAATAGTTAGGGGCATAAATAACACTTAAAATTGTCGAGGGTTAACACTTACATTTGAAACATACGTAAGGGACATTAATAGTCATTATCTCATTTTTTATCTACGGATTTCAATTTCGAAAATTTAACCCAAATTTGTTGCGCGTTAAATAATTTTGCCTTGTGTAATTTTCCCCCTGCCAAAGTTGTTAGCACACGATTAATCGAATTCATAAGACCATGATTAATCAATGTCATGGGCCAATTAGACTATGGATCTAAATTGTACTTCCTCCATTCCCTATTAATTGTCGTTTAGGAGATATTTAGATGTCCAAATTAATAGTCGTTTAAGGTTCTTTTAATAGTTGTCAACAATTTATTCCAATTATACCCTCAACAAATTTTTTTAATCAACCTTTGAAGAAATTTGCGGCTTGATTTGCTACTGATTTGAACAAATTGTAATCCTGACTTGAAAGAAATTTCTGAATGATTTTTTTCCTTTGTTTTCTTTATGGCGTAGGAGTGAAGGAGGGAGGGTGGGGGTAATATTGTAAATTTGAGTGAAAAATACAACTTCTTTAATTTTCTCAAATTATCTAAAGAGTCTTATATTTAGGAATGGAGGGAGTAATAAACTTTTGTCCTAATACTATGGAACTCAACGGATAACTTTTACTTTCTGTATTTTCAGATTTTCCTTTGATTGTAATGGCTTCGGCTATTTGTGATTAATGAAACTAAATTTATTTAGAAAAAAAAACAACGGATAAACAGTAAACTACGCTCGCCGATTTTTGTAAAGCTAATGATGTGAATACTTTTAGAAAAAAGGGAGTAGCAATTTCTAATTAGTACAGTACAGGTGCAAAAGCTTTATAACTTCTCTTCAAACAAAATCAGCGGTATAAATGCTTAATGTGTTCTCTTAATGTGACGCATATTTCCATGTACTAGAAGACTTCAGTAATACTATCTCTGTTTCCTAATTAATTGATACATTTTACTTTTTTGGATATTTCAAATTAATTGATACATTTCAAAATTTAATAAACATTTGACATGTTTATATTCAAATTTTACTCTTAGTCAACTTTACTTAATATTTTCGTGTTTCTAACAATTTCACACTTATCCATGCACGTCAAATCATACTTTAATTAGGGGTAATTTAGATTTTTTTCTTTATAATTATTGACATCTAATCATTTTTTTTTTGAACGCCCGAAGGCGGAACCCCAAAGGGGAGAGAACCAACCGCAAAGCGGGGAAGAACAGCTCATAAGAGGAGAAGAGTACCCTAGAAGGGAGACAATTAAAACTTACCCCATGCTTGGGGAGGGTATCGAACTCGGGACCTCTCCCAGGGACGATTACAGGGGGTGGGGGGGGGGGCCTCCCCCCGAGATTTTTAAAAATACTACTATTTATAGAAATTTTATGTGTATTTTGATAAATTTTATCAATTTTTGCCCCCCCAAGAATTTTGAATTTTTTTTACCAGTTTCGCCCCCCAACATCAAATTCCTGGCTTCATCCCTGACCTCTCGGTCACGGGCCGGCCAATACCCCATTTAAGTTTTTTTTTTTTTGATTCAAAAGCCCATTTAAGTTTTGGTCATAACAAAAGAAAGGAAATTTGTTCTTCACTTGTATTTTTCTTTTTTATCATCATTTAGAATTGAGAGAAAATTAAAGTTTTTTTTTTAAGAAATATTAATATACAGGTTTATATTTACAAGATGTTTATTTGGAAAATTTTACATTAACTTTATTTTTTATTAATAAAATATATTATATTTTTTTAATATTTATGACGTCACCGGGTAGATGAACGGGTCGATAACGGTCCGACCACCGATCCGACCAGTGACCCGTGACCCAACAACTTTTCCGGGTCGATGTCCGGTCCGGGTTTCAAAACCTTGGTGCAAAATATCTCATAGAAAAAAGTTCACTAGGACGACAGTATTAGGTTCATTATAAGTATCCATCAAATTTTATATCTACGGATTTCAATTTCGAAAATTTAACCCAAATTTGTTCCCCCTACAAAAGTTGTTGGCACACGATTAATCGAATTCATTTTTTTTTACGCCACGATAGACGATTGCTCCACATTGGGGGAGAAAGAACAGCCCCACATTGGGGAAGAGAGATAATCCTAGAAAGGGAGATTAAAGCTTACCGCACGCAGGTGAAAGGTATCGAACTCGTAACCTCTCGATCACGGGCCGGCCAGATTAATCAAAATCATTAGCCAATTAGACTAACGATCTAAATTGTAATAGACTTTTGTCCTAATAATACTATTTTTTTTTTTTTTTGGTAAATAAAAAGTTCGGGTGGGTTTGGCCAATGTAGGCCCTAGGGACCAATATAGGTCGCTTACAAGGGTACTTACAGATCACCCACCAACACAGCCCTCACGTCGGCAGCGGGAATCGAACACTTGACCTTTGTAAGGACGTGCCGAATCCTTACCAACTGAGCCAACTTGTGTTGGTCCTAATAATACTATGGAACTTAACGGATAAACGGTAAACTACGCTCGCCGATTTTTGTAAAGCTAATGATGTGAATCCTTTTAGAAAAAGAGAAATCCCCTATTACTAGCGTTTATCTATTTACGTATTTCTATTATTAGCCTTATCTTTTTTTTAGGCTATTTATAGCCGCATCTTTTTACGGGCCGCTATAAATGTCCAATTAGAAAATCCAGCCACTTTTCGAGCCAAAAAATGACATGTGACTTGCACATGTTCCCCGGAGTGAAGGGCAAAAATGTCATTTACCCATCTTGCCTTCTTCCTCCACCCTCTTCCTCCACCACCACCGCCCTCCACCACCCTCCACAAACCCACTCCCAAACTCAAAATTTGCACCACCCTCATCCTCCTCTACCACCCTCCACCATTAAAGTAAAACAAATCCTAAAACAAATCAACACCCTTCTCCTCCACCACCCTCCACAAAACCACTCCCAAACTCAAAATCCTCCTTCTCCTCCTCCACCACCTTCCACCATTAAAAGTAAAAAAAATCCCAAAACAAATCAACCATCTTCTCCTCCACCACCCTCCACAAACCCATTCCCAAACTCAAAATTTGCACCAACCTCCACCATTAAAAGTAAAAAAAATCCCAAAACACAATGAAAACTTTCACAAAGGGAAAAAAATAATCATACACAAAAAATAGGAAACTTTCTTGTAATTTCTTCTTCTATTGCAACTCTAAGAAACAATTGATGAATTCTCCAATATTTCCCTAAAAAAAATGCCAATGTTGTTGAGGGTGGCGGGTGGTGGTGGAGAATGAGGATGATGGTGGTGCAAATTTTGAGTTTGGGAGTGGGTTTGTGGAGGGTGGTGGAGGAGAAGGGAGTTGATTTGTTTTAGGATTTTTTTGACTTTAATGGTGGAGGGTGGTAGAGGAGGATGAGGGTGGTGCAAATTTTGAGTTTGGGAGTGGGTTTGTGGAGGGTGGTGGAGGGCGGTGGTGGAGGAAGAGGGTGGAGGGCGGTGGTGGTGGAGGAAGAGGGTGGAGGAAGAAGGCAAGATGGGTAAATGACATTTTTTCCCTTCACTCCGGGGAACATGTGCAAGTCACATGTCATTTTTGGCCTGAAAAGTGGCCGGATTTTCTAATTGGACATTTATAGCGGCCCGTAAAAAGATGCGGCTATAAATAGCTTAAAAAAAAGATAAGGCTAATAATAGAAATACGTAAATAGATAAACGCTACTAATAGGGGATTTCTCTTTAGAAAAAATGTTGTAGCAATTTCTAATTATACAGGTGCAAAAGCTTTATAACTTCTCTTAAAACAAAGTCAGCGGTATCAGGGACGAGGTTAGAAATTTGGTGTTGAGAAGCGAAACTGTAACAGTATGTTGAATTACATATAAAAACGGAAAAAAAAATTCTTGGAGGTGAAACTGATAAATTTTTCCAAACTACATATAAAATTTCTATAAATAGTGGACCAATAAATCTAACGACCTAAATTTTAATAAATAGATACTTAAAAAAAGCCTATAAACATTGTAGCCAAAACTTAACTTCTCCTAATTAAAAAGAAAAAAGTAATCCTAATCCGTATAGAGGTTTGTTTAGAGCAGAAGGCCTATAAATAAATTAACCAGTGTGAGAGCAAACCAGGGAGACCTCTTTTGTGTTATTTATTATCTATTTTCCAAAATCAAGAAGATGAGCAGCAGCCATGGATCCTGGTCAGAACTCCTTGAAGATATCTTGATAAAGATTGCAAAGCACGTGGAATTGATTGAAGATTATTATGTGTTTCGCGGGGTTTGTGTCTCATGGCGAAGAGCTGCTGAAGAGAAGAATTTTACCAGAAGAATTCCCAATATTCCATTGCTTATGCTTGCTGAGGAGGAAGAAAGTGACTATCGGGAATTTTTCAGTGTGTCCAAAGACAAGATCTGGAGGAGGGTGCTATTACCAGAAGCCAAAGGTAAATCCTTAATGGAATCAAAAGGATGGTTTATTACAGTAGATGAAAGAGGAGATATGAGTTTGTTGCACCCTTTTTCCCGTATACAAATCCACCTACCCAACCAGAATACAATCCCAGGATCCCAGGATAACAAGGTATTACTACTACTCACTGCTTTTTTGTAACAATATACCTACTCTCTCCCTCCCAAATTTTATACCCAAATGAATAGGAAAGTAAACATTCAGATCTTAACTACGCATTAAATTATTTCCATGTAACAATCTTTTCCTACAAAAATAACATTAGGGAAAAAGACAGCCTTTTGTTTAATTCTAGTCTTTTGTTATACTTTACATAATGCATATGCGCTAACAAATCTCCTTATCCAATTGATAAATAGACAATGAATGAGTACATTTTCTTATCGCGAGCAGTACTATCTTCGAGCCCTTTTGAGACACGTGACTATGTCGTTGTGGTGGCTCATTGTTGTGGTCTTGGTCTATCCTTTTGGAGACCAGGAAACAAAACTTGGGACGAGTCGAAGCAGCCCAGCACACACGGCGGATTTAGCGACTGTGTTGCTTCAATGGGACGATTTTATGCTTTGCAAAAACGTCTTGGCCACATTTGGGTTGTTGACATTCCAAGATCTGATTCAACCAAAGCGCAAGCAAGCATGATTACTTGTTTGAAATGGAGAGGATTGGCTTCAGAAGACGTAAGGCCATATATAGTGGAAGTTTCAGGTAAATTGCTGGTTATTACTCGGAATGGGATTGAAGCAGGAGATGATGATGATGACTATGGAGTCTCTCGTTTCGAAATCTTTGAACCGATCCTAATCAAAGGCAGCGGGTGGACAAAGACTGAAAGTTTGGGGCAAATGTCTGTCTTTGTAGGGCATAATTCATCCTTCTCTGTTGATGCTATCAATTTCCCAGGGGTGATCAAACCTAACTGTATTTACTTCACTGATGACTCATTTGAGTCTTACTGGTTTACCAAAAGTGGAGGTGGAAGAAACATGGGTATCTACCATGTGGAGGATGGAAAGATTGAACGCTTTGGTAATGACCTGTCTTTTAGATGTAGTAAAATATGTCCCCCTCTCTGGATTACGCCTTACTTTTAGTTTCATTGTTGCACCCCTTCTTGTTGTGACTAGTTATATTTATTGATATACTTTTTCTCTTTGGCATTTTGAGTTATCAATATATTTCGATGCGATCTCATTAAGATTATGTGAAATTTGAAGTTTAGAACTCACAAGTTTCAGACAATTCTCAAATGTGAAATTTGACTAGTTATATCATGTCCTATACTTTTAAGCTCTTATTGATGTGCTATATCCTAAAGTCCTTACCTGCTTAGTAAAAGGATACATGTGCAGAAGTGCCTAAAGGAAAGAAACACAAACGAAAGTAAAATATCTGGGAGATTAGATAGCTTATTCTTCTAATACCCAGTTGAGGATGTTTCAGAATCCTAAGAATATTAAGAATGACGGGATATGATGTATATTTTTTTTTTTTTGATGAACAACGGGATATGATGTATATAGATCTTTTAAGTTTTAAGTAATTTATAAATTTGCAATGATCAGAGCTTACATATTATGCCTATGCCTATGCCTATGTTCCGTTATTTATATCTAAAGTGATTCACAAACTTTTCTGACATAAAAAAGACCTTCATCAGTGATATATAAGCCAAATAAAAAGGGCTCCATTATTTGAGAAACTTAATTTGACTAGTTTTATTGTTCGAAACTGAATGCAGAATGTAATAACATATCGACCACCATACCCACCCCCCCCATCCCACCCACACACACAAAACACAGACAGACATGGATAACTCATTGCAAGATGACAGAAGCCTTTATAGAGAACATCTGGAATATGAGATATGGATGTTGCTTCATGCTGTCTTCAACCCAAATTCTGATGTAACATGCTTTGCAATTCTTTTCTTAGTCAAAATTCAGCTGATAACTACTTACATTAACCAAACAACTACGAAACTAGTGTTATGCATCTTTCCTCATTCAATTTAAACAGAAATGAGCAACTGACTAACTGTTGCAGTTTTATTTATGTACAATCCTTCATTTTATTTTCTTCTTCTGTGAAATTTATGTCAACAAGTCTTTTAAGTCTACATCCTCATTTTGACTAATATAACATTCTCAAACAACTGTCAAAGATGTACATTTTTTAATGACGAGAGTTGAAGCATTTAGAAGTTAAAGAATGCATGTTACTCAAGTTTTATGCTTCTTCATTAACAAGCTACTATGTATTGCAAACCAGCACTAGCAAATCCACAATTTCAAGAAAATTCTTGCTCAATCTAAATCGATAATTAGGCACACACAATTTTCTTAATCTGGATAATTAAATTTGTCATTTACCTAATAAAAATACTAAGACACTCAATCCATGAATTTATCATAAAACAGAGGATACCTGAGTTTTCCATGAACAATGCCAAAATCTTCCTCCACAGTCTCCGAACACCCAAAATTTCCAATGCGTGCCATGCCATGCCAACAAAAAAAAAAAAAAAAATTAAACATCCAAAATCCACCAAATGTAACCAAAAAACATGTAAATCAATAATCAACCAAAATTCATTCCCTTCACTAAACTTGTGAAAACCAAAGGAATACTAGAAGAAAAAAAAACTATTTCTAGCATTCTATCAAACACCTTCCGTGCGCCATCTTTTACACATAACAAGCGCCATACATGGAAATAATCTTTGATGGATGGAACTTAGAGTGAAGCCAACGGCATCAAATGGGAAACTAATTGAAAATCGATTTTGAACTATGCCTAGGTATCATAGATGCCAAGGAAAGCAAAGGAAAAAACAGAGATACATGTATAGTGCAGTACTGGCTTATTCTTATTTTCTTATCAAGTCGAAATGCATTTTTATGCCATTTTCTAGAGTTGTGTTAACAAAAGTCATTTTCGGAAAATGTAAGATAAAGAAATGTTATGATGGATGTTGTAGTATATAAAATGTTATGTCATAATGTTTCGGAAATATTTTATGTAGGAGATGTTTGCACATTGACCAATTCTCATCTCATATAAAATTAATTTTTTTACATTTATATATAAGTCTCGATTTTATAAGTGGTATCAAAATTAAAGATTTAAAATGATAGTGAGTCATTGTGTAATATACATGTCCTAAGAGCAAGTTTCTTGTATTAGAACATGTTCAATGCAAAATTATCCTAGTTCTCAGCTATAATCCTTTTGGCTTCGGTGTTAGACATTCTTTTGGTCCTTTTTCTGATTTGCAAGCTAAGAAGCTAGAATGGGGAAACAGTGATCAGCTGAACCACATTTTACTGGTATATTACATTCTCCTTTTCATAATATAACTCTCAATTTTTATAATATAAGTCGTTACTAATAAAAATATAGTCATGATAATTCATTTTGTAATATAAGTAATTGCTAATAAAAAGATAATTATGATAATCTCTGCAGAAGACTTTTTTTTTGACCCGTCACAATGGATCTTGGTCCACCTTCTACACTCATATGTACCCTTGTCCAGTCACGACTTGGCGGATCAAATGCTGAATTTAGGAGTGTATGAGGTGAGTTAGGACCTATTAGAATGGTTTTAAGAAATATAGAGCTATGTAATCTTCCCGGGTTTTTTTTTTCCTCTTCCTAAAACCATTCCAATGAATCCTTATCCAAATCTTACATTAAAAAATTCAGTCCGATCCAACTCACAGATGTGGGGGGAGTCCTCCCTTCACAAATTCAGCACTGGCCCAACTTGCAGACGAGGCATGTCCGGTGCTAAATTTATGAGCGTTTGAGGTGGGTAGGACCTATTGGAGGATTCGTAGGTTCAGCATAACTATCCAATACAAAATATCTCATTTACTTATTAGAATATTACAAAGGGTGTCATAGTGGATTTGACCCACTTGGCAACCCACGTCGTGGTAACTTTGATGAGTTAATTAATGAGATTTTTGGCTAAGTAAATTAATGAGAATGTTTGAAAACTGATTTTAGAAAGAAATAATTTGTTAGACAACCTTTTTTTTCTTCTTTTCCGGAAAAGGTTAGAAAACCTTTGGCAGTGTAAAATATCTAATAGAAAAAAGTTCATCTAGGAAGAAGACAGGATTAGTAGGTTCAGCATAACTATCCATCAAAAAATTTGTCTACGGATTTGTTGTTCGTTAAATAATTTTGCTGTGTATTTTTTCCCCTACAAAATTGAGAAATTTTATTATGGTTAGTGAATAAGTTTGAAACTTATATCTAGATCAATAAATACAATACAAGTAGGATAAAAATCAATTCTATTTTCTGTGAAATGACACTTTTGATCTACGTGTATTACACTTATTGGTCTGAATGTAATTTTAAACTTACCCACTAATCAAAATAAAACTACACTTCAAAAGTTGTGAGCACACAATTAATCGAATTCATAAGACCATGATTAATCAAATTCATGGGCCAATTAGACTAATGATCTAAATTCTAATAAATAGCAACTTGAAAAAAAAAAACTATGAACATTGTAGCCGAACCTTAATTCTCCTAATTAACAAAAACAAAGTAATTCTAATGTGTACACATTTCTGTGTCTAATTAATAAAAATTCGTCATTTAATCAATTTTTTTAATTATATATATACATGGTGAATTGTGATTGATTGAGCACGAGAATGAGTACATAGACGGGTATTTGCCGAATAGAACACCTATAAATAAATTAAGTGGTACTCCCTCCGTCCCAAATTATCTGTCAACATTTCCTTTTTAGTGTGTCCCAAATTATTTGTCCACTTTCTAAATAAAGGGTTCATTAATGATGATTCTTCCAATTCTATTCTTTACATTAAATATTAGAGAGAGAAAATAAAGAGAGAAAATGAGGTGAATTAAATTGGGAGTAACATTAAATAGGGTTATGTTTGACATTTTATCATATTTCACTCTAGAATTTGATGAAACCTTAATCCCCGTGCAAAATACAAAGTGGACAGATAATTTGGGACGGAGGGAGTAATAAATTAAGTGGTAGTGGTGGGAGCAAACCATAGAAACCTCTTGTGTTATTTATTATCTATTTTCCAAAATCAAGAAGATGAGCAACATCAATGGATCTTGGTCAGAACTCTTTGAAGATCTGTTGATGAAGATTGCAAAGCACCTGTAGAAAATACATTTCGACTTGATAAGACTAATTTAAGCAAACATGAAGAACTTTGTAACACAAGTCATTTTCAGAAAAAGCCGAAACAAAGTCCACTTCGTTCTAGCAGAAAATTAAAAATCACGTGTCCACAAATCCAAAAACAACAATAGAAGGTATAATACCAAAAGAAACCCATGCTATGTTTTCATTGTCAAACATCTAATCTAATCTAATCTAATGGTACTGCAGCTAAGCGCATCAGAACATGCGGAGGAAGTGAATCCTGCATTTGCAGCTAATAGACCAATGTCACCCACAAAATTCTTTTCACCAGTGTCATGATCTTCTGCTTCTGGAAGGGAGTGTGGCCGCCGTTTGATGGTGATGACATGGCACTCATAACAGCTTTCAGAACGTTTTGCGAGCAGCATGTTTTCACAGTGGTGGGCACCTAGAGGGGGGTGGGGAAAGAAACATGAAAAAGGAATTCAGGATGTGCAAGAGATGGAGGAGATGATAATAATAACAAGGAGCTGGCACTCAGACATGACCCATATAAATCCGTTAATAATAACAATTAAAGGGTATCACCTACCTTGTCAAGATATTTTTGCAATTGCTTGATACGACCTACATAGTCCTGGTCTTCAATGCGTAAGGTTACAGCCTTAGAGTTAGCACCATGACCATCAAATTGAAGGAGGCCTGGGTTTCTGTAGACATCGTCCAGCAAAAAAATTGTTTTATTTTGCCTCAACAACCTTCAAAACCCACAAAGATTATTTAGCTGGTGTAGAAAGAGGATCATGTTATTCTTGAGGAGATTGAAATGATTTAGCAGTTGTGACAAGAGAATTGGCTAAATGTTTCACTGGATTAAAAGTCTGAAATATGAAAAGAACTACAGCAGGGAGGAGGGAACAAGGGTGAATTTTCATCTACTGGGGTTTCTGATTCAACATCAAACAACCAACAGAACAAGAAAAGGATTTACATACTCAAATGATTTGCCTTTCAAATCCACAGTAGCAGGATGCAGAGCAGGTCTTCCTGGGTGCAAGGCTCCAAGGCCACGACCATAACAGTTAATGTGGTAGCAGATATGACCAATAACCTGCAGAAGAAGATGTTCTCTTAATATGTTACAACTTAAAACGACTTCCACGAAAGGGGCAAAGGGCATAAAGCCTGAGCATAATAAAATACTTACATAGGAATAATCGCAGTCAAATTTTGAGGGAATTGATACCCGAGCTTGATAACCAAAGAAGTGGCTGATACCATTAAATTTCTTTCCCTTGTAAGTTGCTTCTTTCTGCATGAACGATTATAAAGAGTTAAATTATTAGTTGTAAGCTAGGCTAGAAAGGTCTTTTGTGTTGTCTACATACAATGCTTAAAACCACCTATATAACATACTACAGTGATGTATACTAACATACAATGCTTGAAAACACCTAAATACCAAAGATATCACTAGAAGTCAAAACATCTAATAAACACTAAAAGACATAATTGGAAACAGTAGCATCAAAGTGCGTCCAATGAAAGAAATTAGGTGCAAATTATATCTCTTGAGGCTAGAACATGTAAGAAATTTGTTATTGATATTTCTTACAGTATGTGATACTTATATTGTTGAATCTTCCTTGTTTGTGACACAACATGAGATATACGAAGAATGCATGTTTATCATCATGTTGCATCATTGATGATTGCTGCAAATCTTATTTTGAACTCATGCATTCAAAAGGTGATATACAAATTTTGCATATATGAATCTCAGTTATATGGTTAGTCATATTTTTATGTTTATGATATAATGAAAGACAAAAATGTTGTGGAACAGTATTATGTTAATGTTACGAATCTGATTAACATGCTATAAGAATGTAATTAGCCTTGTTCATAATACAATGATGGTTTAGTTGAAGGCTAAGCATTGGTTTCTTTGAAATGAAAAAAATTATACACTTGAATCAATTGCTCTTTATGCGGGGAATATTCTTAAAGGGTCTGCATAAGTGCATTAGATGTGTTGCATTTACTAACCTCTCTTAAGAAAATACAGTTTATATATTGGGCGAATTTATACTCTATCCATGGCAGTAAATTTCAAATGATGTTGAAGGCCTTAGGAGAGGTATAAACATAGCTATTCTTGTGTGTATGAAAGAATAGGTTATGCTGCCATTATTCTTGTTTTTAATGGAATCTAACATAGTGGCATCAAGAAAAGTAAAGTGCTCCTTTCCAACTCTTCTCTATTACAATGGCTTTGGCATGCCACTTTCTGTGTGGTTAATATAGAATGCATGTTTACCAAGAGGTTCATCAAATTGATATAATTATTTTCCAGGCCAAAATTTTCAGGTATCTACAATTGAAATTGATAATACATGCATGCGCAGATTCAGTTAGAGAAGTTCACCTGCATATGAGGTTTTGTACGTTCATTTGAATCAAATACTTTCTGCTGATTCTTAAGCTGCTCTTCTCGCGTTCTTTCAAAATTGTCATAATCCCCTCTATAAGTACTTAGTTTTTGCCCATGGGTGACTACCTGAAAGGAGGAAATGGGAGAAGAACCATATATACATAAAAGGGCAATAAATCAAGCAACTCAACAGAGGGTAGGTGTTGGCCACAATCTTGAGAAATTTACAGAGAGAAATACGTAAAGTATTCAAGAATTTTCTGGCATGAGGAACAACCAACCATTAATGTTTTTAGACATTTCACCAAGTAAGATTCCAGCCATAAGACCGCATGCAGGTCAAGATGATTCTGCCAAAGAAGAAATTATATCAATTGCATTCAAGAAAACATATATAACCAGAGAGGCAAATAAGGTAGATCCTACTGTTGGTTCATTAAGTAGCAATAGATCAATCCCAGCGAACAATGCGCATGCAAAAGCAATTATCATCCTCCATCGTCCTGAAAAGGTAGTTGTGGCCATTTTCTGCATATCTGGTGAGAAACTGAGACCCTGTATAACAATCATATCTGTAAGATCTCATTTTAAATTAGCATACCAGAAAAACTCGGCCATGTCTTGTTATATTTAGTCTGTCATTTTTTTAAATCAGGAGCCCAATTTAAGCTCAAATAAAAACATGTTATCAGCAGTAACTAATGTCAAACTACGGATTTGTCTGACATAGAAGGTACTTTTGTCCTAATACTATGGAACTTAACGGATAAACAGTAAACTACGATCGCCGATTTTTGTAAAGCTAATTATGTGAATCCTCTTAGATAAAGGTGGCAGCTTCTAATTAATACAGGTGCAAAAGCCTTATAACTTCTCTTAAAACAAAGTCAGCGGTATGAATGCTTAATATGTTCTCTTAATGTGACGCATATTGCAAATGAATTTCCAGGTACTAGAAGACTTCAGTAATACATAGTATCAAAGCCACCATTAAACTTAGCATTTATAAGAGGGAGGGAAGTAGATATTAGGTTACTGGCACAGAATTTGGACAAGCAATACGTTCAGATACCTCGTCCATGAGAAGTAATCTCCATTCTCCGTTATGGATTTCTTCAATGATCTTTTCCGATTCTTCTGAATGTTTCCCTCTAAAAGCGACCATGTTACACGTGTTTACTACAAATACGACATTACCACAAAATCTTTCTTTACTATTAGACGTAAGACGACAAATTTGCTCATTCCAACTTTTTGACCAAAGCTTGAACTGAAAATCCCATTGATACACTGATACAGAATTGGTTCCCAAACAAAGAGAGCTTTCTTTAATTCCAGAGGCAGCAGAAACACCAACTACAGATTTCCCCACACCACAAGGTAGCACAATAATACCAGTTCTCGCCCTACCCGAAATGTGCACAACAGCATAATAAAATCATAAGAGTCGCTCTTTCATTTTTTTCCAACTTTTCCTGAGCGGACAGGGGAGGGGAAAGGAGAAAATATTTAATTTCCTGTGCTGTCATGTTACAAGCAATAAAACTTACTTTTAACTTAACTAATGATTTTTCAGGAAATATAACTCAGTTAATAGAGAAAAAAACTAACAATTTCCCGCCATTTTTAACAAAACCATCTACGTCATAATTCAATGGTACTTAGTTCATGCCCTATAATCTTCATAAAATACGAGAAATCTTAATCAAAGATAAATTATTATTTCCCAATTTTCGTGGTTAATTATTCAGTTTCTATAATTTTTGAGAAATAGTAGGTTCATATAAATCATTATTTCCCCAATTTTTTGCATCAATTTTCACGAAAAGAGAAGTACGTACCTGTGTCTAAGTCATCCGTATCCTCTGACTCATTCTCCTTAGTGGCGGAGCTAGAAAATTTTCTTTGGGGGCACAATTAACCTTGACAAAATAAATTCATAAAAGTATATAAATATTGGCGGAGCCAAAATTTTTTTTTTTGATGAAATCTTATAGACTAGAGTTATTCACATTTTGTTCACCATTTTCACTCTACTGACAGTGCTTCATAAACCTCCAAGTCCTCTGACTTCATATTGTGGACTTTTTATAGTTTACAAGAGAGTCCATTGTGAATTTTTTATTAGTAATTTTTTTTTTTAGTCTCTTACACACTTAAGTTTGTTACCAAATCAAGAGCAAAATTGTTAAAATACAAGTGGTGTATTCCTATAATTCACAAACTAAATAATTTAATTTTAAATCGTAAAGTGATTCAAAATGAATACAATAAACAATGTTCAAGAGACGAGGTGTTATAAAAACAAAACTAAAACTAAATTATTTTTTGGAAAAATCTGGTGGGGCACTTGCCCCACCATGCCACACTGTGGCCCCACCATGCCCCACTGTGGCTCCGCCACTGATTCTCCTCAATGGTCATCATGTAAGGTTCTTTGAAGAAAAAACTACGAAATCTTACAAATACACTAGATTAACTAAGACTACTAAAATTGTACCGAAAACGAACAAATTACGAAATCTTCAAACTACTACGTATACTACAAAAAACAAGAAAATACGAAAAAACCTTGAAACTACGTCGATTAACTAAGAACTACAGCCGTTCTACATAAAACTTTAAAAAAAAAAAAAAAATACTAGATCTGCTAAGATCTAGTGATTCCATTCTGTCTTGTGCTGTTCGAGAGCAGCGGCGTCCTTAATCATGTTATCGCAAGTAGGACATCGTTCCTGGCAGTCTCTATGTACAGTTTCATTGTGTTTCTTGAAACCATTCATAATCCAAAAACCTTTTTGCGCATCCTTCATGGTAGCAAAATGCGACCTGTCCTGCCAGTTTATTTGCATGCTCGCGGATTTCCTCTTGGTTATCCATTGTTTCTGAGTATAATATAATCAAGAGTTTGAAGGACAGAAAACAATGGAGGATTTTATGCTTGGAAAGAAATGATTTTCTCTCTCGGGTTCTCTATCTGAGAAGAAGGCTATAGTCAGAATTCTGAGTGAATCTTTTTTCTTCTTGAACAAACTAACAAACTAACCGACCGACTACTTATGTGAAGAATCATGATCAAATCTACGGTCTTGATCTAATCATTTAATCTACGGTCCTGATCTAGCTTCTGGAATAGTATTTACTCACTCACATCATTAAGTTGGCACTCGTTTTTTTTAATAAAAGTGAAATTCAAAATGGTAATTCATTCATTTGTGCAAGGGTCCGAAATATTTCGTGATTCACTTGTTCCAATCAACTTTTTATGTGAGTTATTATTACTTCGATATTAAATAATTGATACATTTTATTTAAGATTCGGAACATAAGATTTTATCTGTACCCAGCATGCACTCAAACTTTTTATAATTAGCTCGATATAGAAAAATTTTCAAATTTCCGACTAAAAAAGTTCAGGTGACAAAAGTATTGTCGTTTAGATTAAGGGCAAAATCGTCATAACACATCAGAAATAATTTAAAAATAGAGCAAATAGCCTATGTAGACCTTAACAATTTATACTTTTCATTTTTTAGACATAAGGTTTTATTTCTGCGCGGCCTAGACTCAAACTTTTTACGATTAGCCTGATATAAAAAAAATTCAAATTTCCCGACCAAAAAAGCTCAAGATGACAAAAATGTTGCCGTTAAGATTAATTGCAATTATAAACCTTCTTCTTTCTCCTTAAGTCGTCTGATTCTCTCTCTTTCTATAGCTAGGAATTTTGCCCAAACAAATATCCATTTTCTCCAAAATTGACCTTCAATCCAGTCTTTCTAAGTAATTGCAGCTCAGAATTTACTTTCCAAGTGCATAAAAATTGCTATAATGTATTTTGTTTCAAGCTCAAGTAGTCATAGAGCTAGATTTAAGGATGAGTATACATGTCCAAGGATTGTGACAATGTATACATCTAGGATTGAATACAACTCAGGTAGGAGATTCATATGTTGTCTTCAATCTCAGGTAAGTAAACGAGTATATGTTCAATTTTTCTTTTAAATCACATAATTTTTTCTGCAATTTTGTTGTATTGAATTTTATTTTATGTTGGCTAGGATAATGGATGTGCCTTTTTCAAGTGGATTGATAATTCCCATTCAACTCAATCCAGCTGTGTTGTAACATGGGCGTTAGAAAAGTTGGAGAATAAAGTTGGTGAAATTGAATTGTTAAAAGAAGAATTGAGATTGAAAGATGAGAAATTGAAGATTTTGGAGGATAAGACGATGAAGGGATATGGGTTTCCATTTTCCGTTGTATTTGGAATGATTTTGTTTGTGTTAGTGTTAGCATTGATGTATGGAAGTAAAATTAGGATTTTCCGTGTTAGTCACGTCTTATGTTTCTGGGTTGAATTTCTTGTTACCTGTTAACATTCTCAATTGAAATGAAGTTGAATTTCATGTCATGTACATTGTTGTTCAATTATTTTTTATGTATTAGGACAATGTTGCCCTTATTCTAAACGACAATGTTTTTGTCACCTGAGCCTTTTTTTGTTGGAAATTTGGAATTTTTCTATATCGGGTTAATCGTAAAAAGTTTGAGTGTTTATGCCGCGCAGAAATAAAACTATATCTCTAAAAAAAACGAAAAGTATAAATTGTTAAAGTTTAACATAGGGCTATTTGCTCTGTTTTTAAAAATGTTTCTGATATGTTATGACAATTTTGCCCATAATCTAAACGACAACGTTTTTGTCATCTGAGTCTTTTTGGTCGGAAATTTAGAAATTTTCTATATCTGACTAATCGTAAAATGTTTGAGTTCATACCGAGATACAAATAAACGAAAAGTATAAATTGTTGAAATTTAAAATATGCGATTTGCCCTTTTTTAAATGGCACAACATTCTGCAAAGCTAGAGACCGACCAGCCACAATTATGTAGAGTTCATGAATTAGTCACATAAGTAATAAATAATAATATAATTCTAATGACGTAGATGTTATGAATTCGAACTCTGTTTAATAGATTTCTTCCTTGATAAATAAATAAAAAGTAACGTGGTTTAGGAGACTAAGAATAAAATTCTGACTAAAATTCTAAATTAAAGATACCAACCACAAAATCTTTCCCTCAAACTATCCACAAAAATGATAATCAAGTCATGTACATTGTTATACCAACCACAAAAGTAACGTGATAATCAAGTCACACAAATGATACCAACCACAAAAATGAATTACCTGTTAACATTCTCAATTGAAATGAAGTTGAATTTCATGTCATGTACATTGTCATGATAAAATAAGAACTATTTAACTTTATAGTACATTAAACACAAATCAATATAAAATACTGAAGTTACTATTTGTTCTTTAAATTTATAACTTTTATTTGCAAGCTTTTTATTGTTTGCCAATGAAGCATTGATCTACTAGCCAAAGCTGAGACCTCATGACGTAGATGTCATTCGTTCAAATTTCCTCACCGCTTCTTGAATCCTCAATTTCTTGTAATAGATAAATCCCTCTCTAATAAATAAATATTTTTTTTAAAAAAAAATAAGAAGCTTTTTATTGTTTTATTTAGAAAGGAATGGAGTGCTAATAACAAATGATGAGTATAATGTCTCTCCTTATTTTATTCAAAAATGCTAAATACTACTCTATATCGTTATTGGACTTAAAAGTTGGAAGAAATGGAAAAGGATAGTGGTTTTTTTTTACTAGTTAGCACAAGAACATCAAATACATACTGCAAGGCCTTTGGCAACACAAGAATCATATGATCAAATAAGTTTTGACCAACATGTGTTAGACATGTATTAAATTTTATATAATAAGTGTTTTCTCTTGACGTAGAATAATATTTTTAAAGAAGATTGCTGATTAATACATTTTTTTACTAAAAAAATGTGTAATGGACCTTTGTTCGATAAAGTCATATATCAAAATTTATGTCAATTAATATATTTCTATACAATACACACATTTACAAATTGTTAAATCTGTCCTTGAGACATTGACACAATATCGTGAAATGAGACATTACTCAGTTTTTGAGTATTAATGTAGAAATCTCATACCCAAAAGGATATATTTATTTTCTATACAATGTTTAATCATAGATTTTATTGTTATTTTTTTCTTGAATGTTCAAAATTTTATTTACATGTCAAATTGTGTTAAGTGAATTTGTTAATTTTTTTTTTATAAAAAGTTGGACATCTGAGTCCAATAAATATTTGAAGAACAAAAGGAATATTTTTTTGAAGGAGAAGTAATTAAGCTGGACCCATTCTGTTTGATATTGGAAATATTGGTCAAGTGTTTCAGTTGCAACAACTTATTAATATCACTTAGCAAAACTTATTAATATCATCAAATATGTACTACTACCAGGTTGGGCAACACACAAGAATTATATGATCGGATAGGTTTTGACCCTGACAGGCTATGAAATTTTTTTATCTTGGTAGGGTACTAAATTTATAAGTTACATCCAAATCAATGAATGCAGTACACGTAAGAAAGAGAATTGATATAAGTTCAATTCTCTTTCCTACGTGTACTGTATTAATTGGTTTGGATATAAATTTTAAACTTAGCAGCCTATCAAGATAAAACTACTCGAAATGCTACATACGGTTACACCAAATGTCCTCTCCTAGGATATGTAAGACATGTAACACATATTTTATATAACATGTGTTATAAAATTATAATACCAATTTGTTCTAAAAAAAATTGACGGTCAAATTTTCTATTCAACAAAAAAATCAGTATTTACTAAATATTTTGTTTTCAACACCTATTACATATTTTATGTAATATGTGTTATAAAATTACAATACTAGTTTGTTTTAAAAAAATCGAACCGTCAAATTTTTTATCCAACAAAAAATATTCATTATTTACTAAATTTTTTATTTTCAGTACCCGAATCTCGATAAGTTTCAGTCCAGAATATCAGTATAGCCCCCTGCTTTAAATAAACCAATTCCTCTTTTGCCTTTTTTGGCGGACAAAAATATAATCATGCAGTACACTTTAACTTCTTTTTTTTTCTTTCTATTGGAAGAGAACGATTTATCATTACAATTAGAAATAACAAACATGCTACACATATAGCACTGCCAAATGAACTTTAAATTCGTGCATCGGTTCGGATCCATTCTATTGAACTGAAATTTAATTTCACATTTCAAGTCTAATTAAAAGCTGGTATTTTGGATCAAGTTCGTTTGGACCCAAACTTTGTAGACCGAACCTTACAAAATAATAATATACAGTTTTCAAAAAGAAATCTAATCTTACAAAATTTCGCATTTATTTTTTGCAAGGTTTTAAAATTTGGATCGGACCAAATCAGCTGGTCGGACCGGTTAGACCGTCGATCGACATTCTTTGTCCGATTTATTATATATTTTTCAAAATCAAGAAGATGAGCAGCAATAATGAATTTAAGTTTTTTTTTTTTGCTAAATTATAATGAATTTAAGTTAGAACTCATTCCGAATAGAAAACAATTCTATAATGATTCAATGTATCAAACGCATCAATTTCAATGTACCAACTTGCATTAATTTCTCGTTGTTACCAAGAGAAAGGCAAAGAAAGATGAAAGAGCAATCCTAATTTGTATAGGGGATGGTAATATTCGTTCAAATATTCGTTGAAATTGAAATTTTTGAAAGAAAATTGTCGGGAGCAATTCAAATTCAATTTATTTCTTTTCAAAAATTTCAATTTCAACGAATATTTGAACGAAAAAATTTAAATTTGAAATTCTCCCGTCAATTTTCTAGATCAAAATTTATATTTTTCCACCAATTTTGAGACCAAACCCAAACCCAACCAAACCCAAACCCAAACCAAACCTTATCCAAGTAGAGATATAGAACAGCACACCCCCATTAAATTAATTGAGTTAATCTAGGTGGTAGCAAACCGTATACAGTAATACTAGGATACGTATTCATCTCAAATTAAAGGAAATAAATAAGTAAATATGCCATACCAAACCTCTTATCAAAGTCAAAATACCAAACCTTTTTGTATAGAGGATGGTTTAGAGCAGAAGGGCCTATAAATAAATTAACCAGTGTGGGAGGGAGCAAACCATAGAGACCTCTTTTGTGTTATTTATTATATATTTTCCAAAATCAAGAAGATGAGCAGCAGCCATGGATCCTGGTCAGAACTCCTTGAAGATATCTTGATAAAGATTGCAAAGCACGTGGAATTGATTGAAGATTATTATGCGTTTCGCTGGGTTTGTGTCTCATGGCGAAGGGCGGCTGAAGAGAAGAATTTTACCAGAAGAATTCCCAATATTCCATTGCTTATGCTTGCTGAAGAGGAAGACAGTGATGATCGAGAATTTTTCAGTGTAACCAAAGACAAGATCTGGAAGAGGATGCTCTTACCAGAGGCCAAAGGTAAATTTTTAATGGAGTCAAAAGGATGGTTTATTACAGTGGATGAAATAGGAGATATGAGCTTGTTGCACCCTTTTTCCCGTATACAAATCCAGCTCCCCAACCAGAATACAATCCCAGGATCCCAGGATCACAAGGTATTAATTATTACTACTCATTGCTTTTCTATAATAATATACTCCCTCTGTCCCAAGTTTTATACCCGAATGAATAGGAAAATAAACGTTCAGATTTTAACTAAGCATTAAATTATTCTCATGTAACAATCTTCTCCTACAAAAACAACACGAGGAAAAAGACAGATTTTTGTTTGATTCAAACCCTTTCTTATACTTTACATAATGCATGTGTCCTAACAAATCACCTTATCCAATTGATAAATAGACAATGAACGAGTACACTTTCCTATGGCAAGCAGTACTATCTTCGAGCCCTTTCGAGACACATGACTATGTCGTTGTTGTGGCTCATTGTTGTGGTCTTGGTCTAGCCTTTTGGAGACCAGGAAACAAAACTTGGACGAGAGTCGAAGCAGCCAGACCCAGAGGTGGCGAATTTGCAGATCTGTGTTACTTCAATGGACGATTTTATGCTGTCAAATATTGTGGCCAAGTTTGGGTTGTTGACATTCCAAGATCTGATTCAACCAAAGCGCAAGCAAGCATAATCGCTTGTTTGAAATGGAGAAGATTGTCCTCAGAAGACGTAAGGCCATATCTTGTGGAAGTTTCAGGTAAACTGCTGGTTATTACTCGCGATGGGAATGAAGCAAGAAATGATGATTGCGACTATGGAGTCTCTCGTTTCGAAATCTTTGAACTGAACTTAATCAAAGGCGGAGGGTGGACAAAGATTGAAAGTTTGGGGGAAATGTCTGTCTTTATGGGGCATAATTCATCCTTCTCTGTTGAAGCTAGCAATTTCTCAGGGGCGATCAAACCTAACTGTATTTACTTCACGAGATGACACAGTTTGTTCCTACTGGTTTACCAAAAGTGGAGGTGGAAGAAACATGGGTATCTACCATGTTGAGGATGGAAAGATTGAACGCTTTGGTAATGGCCGGTCTTTTAGATGTAGTAAAATATGTCCCCCTCTCTGGATTACGCCCTACTTTTAGTTTCATTGTTGCACCCCCTTGTTGTTGTGACTAGTTATATTTATTCATATACTTTTTCTCTTTAGCCTTTTGAGTGATTGATATATTTGGATAGCATCTCATTAAGAAACTCAATGTGAAAATTTAAGTTTGGGTAGTGATATTGCAAAAGCAGAATCCCTCCTAGCAGAGCAAAATTTAATTTATTGGTGATCTTTTTTTTATTATTAAAAGAAAACTCTTTGTTTATCTTCTGTTGGGCCCCACTAGCCTAAACAATCTCAATCCTGCTACTCTCAATCCGTAAATCCCGTTTTGCTCAAATCCTCAGACCCCATCCCCTTTCTCTCCTGTTATTTTACCCCTCTTGCTCAATTTTGTATTCTATAACCATCCATCAAAAAACATAACGACCGCCGTACACAAACAAACTATATAGAAAATTACATCAATATAATAAGGAATTAAATAAGGGGTTAATTAATAAAATAATATACGAAATAAAGTAGAAATATAAAATAATATTACTACATTAAATAATGTCTAAAAGATTCAGAGTTTTTTCGACTCGCAATGGTAGAAAACTAATTTATATATATATATATATATATATATATAGAAAAAACATGCCATATTTTTTTTTAAAATTTAACATAAAAAAAAGAAAACAAAAGAAAAAGAAAAAGAGAAAGAAAAAGAAAAGTAGGAGATCACCACCAAATCGGAAGTTCATCAAAAAATTCATAAAAAAAAAAAAACACATTTTCCATCCTCGCCTCAGGACGGAAATGGGACTTCCGTCCTCGCCATAGTCAAGTGAGGCGCGTCTGGGATGTTGCCACGTCAGCTAGGACGGAAGTCTGGGATGCTGCCAAAATTTAGATGTCATGTCATGACTATTATACAAAAACAATGACATACTAAAGAAAATCATCCCCCCCGCACCCCCTCTTACAAATGCCAAGTTTAATGGTGGCTTTGATACTATGTACTACCTCCCTTCTTAATTAATTGATAAATTTCATATTTTTTACACATATCAAAAAAATGATTAGAATCAAAAGGTCCAATAGCCCAGTGGGGCATTGACCGGCCATTGACCGAGAGGTCCCGGGTTCGATACCCTCCCAAGCATGGGGTAAGCTTTAATTGTCTCCCTTCTAGGATACTCTTCTCCTCTTATGAGGTGTTCTTCTCCGCTTTACGGTTGGTTCTCTCCCCTTTGGGGTTCCGCCCTCGGGCGTTAAAGATTAGAAGTCAATAATAATAAAGAAAAAAAATCTAAATTACCCATAATTAAAGTATGATTTGACGTGCATGGATAAGTGTGAAATTGTTAGAAACACGAAAATATTAAGTAAAGTTGACTAAGTGTAAAATTTGAATATAAACATGTCAAATGTTTATCAAATTTTGAAATGTATCAATTAATTTGAAATATCCAAAAAAGTAAAATGTATCAATTAATTATGAACACTGAAGTCTTCTAGTACTTGGAAATATGCGTCACATTAAGAGAACACATTAAGCATTTATACCGCTGACTTTGTTTGAAGAGAAGTTATAAAGCTTTTGCACCTGTACTGTACTAATTAGAAATTGCTACTCCTTTTTTTCTAAAAGTATTCACATCATTAGCTTCCACCAGTAAGCCCCATAAATCCGGTTTCAGTCACTCCTCTAAACCCTGCACCGGATACTTTACAAAAATCGGCGATCGTGGTTTACTGTTTATCCGTTGAGTTCCATAGTATTAGGACAAAAGTTTATTACAATTTAGATCGATAGTCTAATTGGCCCATGACATTGATTAATCATGGTCTTATGAATTCGATTAATCGTGTGCTAACAACTTTGGTAGGGGAAAAAGTACACAAGGCAAAATTATTTAGGAAAATGATTTTTGGCTAAGTCCCAATTGACTAAAAATCGGTTAAATTGGGTCAAAATTGGTCAACTGGACAATAATACCCCTAAAGTGGCTTTTTCAATTTCGAAAAAAAAAAGTTGTCACATCAGTATTGCTTTTTTGACTTTTTATATCCTCGCTTACCCATGTAAAGTAAATGCACTCCACCTAAGCAAATGAAGACAAAAGAATGCGTCATTGTCACTCCAATTTGGAAAATTTGTATGACTGTGAAGGAATACTGGCCGTTGGATAATATGTCATCAAAGGTCCAAAATTTCTCTAGGGTATTTCCGGATCGATGACGTGGCATATATAATTGTAGTAAATTTCAACCCTAAGTCCCTATATAAATTGTATTTGCAGCCCTAAAGTACATAAAGTATATTATTATTTAGACTCTAAAGTTAAAAAGTTTATAAAAAAAGCTCACGTTAGTATCTTTTGAATTTATAAGTTGACCCACAAGTTTCCATTTAATATTTTTAAATTTACAAATTGACCCAAAAAGTCCGAAATTAATTTTACGAAATTTATAATTGAGCCCTAAAGGAATTAATTGTAATAGATACGAGTAATCTAATTACTATAACAATGAGTCATACAATAATAGTTCTCTTTATATAGAATTATAATGCAACTTATATGTTTATTTTAACAATTTATAGTACTAACAAGTGATCGCTTTATATAGAACTCTAACGAACCTTACATGTTACTTTAACAATTCATAATACTAATAAGTTATCATCTTTTATATATATATATATATATATATATATATATAACGAACCTTACATGTTTACTTTAACGAATTCATATTACTAATAAGTGATACCTTATATAGAACTATAACGAACCTTACGTGTTTACTTTAACAATTTCATAGTATTAACAAGTGATCGCCTTATATAGAATTATAACGAACCTTACATTCTTACTGTTGTTTGTTAATTTAATTAACAATCGTTAATGTTGTAACTAACAGTTATTATATATTAAAAATCCCAGAAAAATCTAAAAAATCCCTAACAACAAACGATACCCAAAAATCTTAATGTGGCAGTGGTTAAGCTTCTGATTATGTAAAATATTCAAATAAATATCAAGATTCAACAGTAATTAAAGTGAAAGCCGGCCACCACCACCTTTTTTTCTTTTACAAATCCACAAACTTTCTGCCTCCAGAAAGCCAAAAAATGCCAATCTTATTATCATATTTACTCAAGTGGCTTTACCAGATCAACATTTCTCCTGGGTTCCGTTCACCTTTTGCGGATTAGCATCACCCACCTTTCTAGCCTCTCAATTCCGTCACCGACAATAAGCTTTTTCTCACATTTTTTAGAATATTACAAGAAGATTTGAGTTGAGTTTGAGAGAGTAGTTGGCTTATTCATTGATGAGTTTAGTGTTGGGAAGAGTGATATTTGAGTAGGAGTAGGTAGAGAATGGAGCAGTTAAATTTGTGATGATGTGAGTGTAGGGGTGTAGGATGTTAGGTAGGCTAGAAGGATAGGAGTATATTAGATATTTAGACATTTAAAAATATAAATAAAATAAATATATTCATATATAGACATAAGGGTATATTAGACATTTAAACTCTTCAATTTGGGTTTTTAGCCAATCAATTGGCTAAGTCTTAGCCGCCTAGCACTACTCAATTATTTAACGCGCAACAAATTTGGGTTAAATTTTCGAAATTGAAATCCGTAGATAAAAAATGAGTTAATGACTATTAATGCCCCTTACGTATGTTTCAAATGTAAGTGTTAACCCTCGACAATTTTAGGTGTTATTTATGCCCCTAACTATTTATGGGGAGCTATTAATGCCCAAAATCGGCGGATCCGGCGAGAGGGGGCGGCGTTGCACATGTGCAGCCCGTACAAGCACATTTTCAGGGGCAAAATAGTCCACACAATCTGTGCTAAATGGGTAACATCTGACTCATTCAATTGCCCCGACCTATGACCCGAATACTTGTGATATTTAAACAAAAACCTGACCCGCGAACACAATCCAGAAACTAAGGCGGGTTAAAACGGATCAAAAGAGGTTTTCTCCATCTTCAACCTCTTGAATCACCAAGAACACTAGAAAAGCAAACTACCAATGATGGCTGATGATGAAAAAAACTATATAATCTTGTTCTCCAAGTTATGGGATAGCAAAAACTCCAAACAACAACCCAGATTTGTAACCGAAACGTTCCTCATAATCAAAACCCACTTAAAATGTTCTAATTTTCAGCACAAAAACACCAAAATTTGGACTATTTTCGAAGAATTTAGGCATTTTTTTTCCAAGAAAATGTACTTAGGAATATTTTCGAAAATAACCCAGTTTAAATCTTCTAATATTCTAGTAAGGAACATTTTAGAGGTGCATTTGTTCATTCATGGTTTTTTTTTGACCTTTCTTGAGAGTTTGTTGTTGAGTCGGGGTTTAGAAATGTGTATCATCAAAAAGAAATTAGTTGTAGGGTTTTTGAAATTTGGGTAAAAAAATTAGAAGAAATCAATTGGAAGATGATGAATATGAGGAATTAGTTGTAGGGTTTTTTGAAATTTGGGTAAAAAAAATAGAAGAAGTCAATTGGAGAAGAAGGTGAAAGGCTAGAGGTTGGAGGTTGAAGATGACTGAGTAATTTGACTATTATACCCTTAACATTCGCATGTGTGAGTGGCACGAGTGCTATGCCACCTTCTCTCGCTGGATTCCGCCGATATTGGCATTAATAGCTCCTCGTAAATAGTTAGGGGCAGAAATAGATTGGGCGTTGGGTAAGAGAGTTTGTTGTATGTGTTGAATGATTTTGTAGGGATTGCTAACTCATACCAGTATATTGAGTGCTGAATTGTTGTTGTGTTTTCTGATATAGGTATCCGCAGCAATTGGATTTGATGCGGGGGTCTCAAGTTGCTTGGAGTATTTAGAGGCTGCTCCATGGGCCGAGGATGAGGAAGAGAAGGTAGCTTCACTATTATCAGAGCTACGTCTCGAATGCGTTGGAGCAGGGGAAGTGTTGAAGAGGGTTTCTTTTGATGTTGCAGCCGGAGTTGAGGATGGGAATGATAATGAAGAAGTGCTTGTAAAGCTACTTCAGGTAGTTCTTGAAGGGAAGGATGAGAAGGCAAGGCAAGAAATGAAAGGGTTAGTGTCCAAAATGCTAAGAGAGAATTCATCGCATAATGATTTGAGAAAGGATTCGTTGTACTCGGCTTGTGATGGGTGCTTGAAATTGCTTCGGCAGTATTTTCTAAAGGCAGCTGAGGCTGACATGCAGGATGTAAGTCAGATTGTGCGCCAGGCTGATAATTTGCATTGGATTTTGGATATTTTGATTGATAGACATAATGCTGAGGATTTCTTGAAGACTTGGGCATCTCAGTGTGAATTATCTGAGGCACATTCAAAAGTTCCCGCTATTCACAGGTATGAGGTTAGCGGAGTTACAGCTAGGCTATTTGTCGAGATTGGGAAGAGTCAATTTCTTGCCTCCAAAGACGCCAGGTGCTTATTGTTGCGGACGTGGTTGGTTCCGTTCTATGATGATTTTGGCTGGATGAGGAGGGCATCAAAGGGCCTAGACAGGCATTTATTTGAAGATGGCCTCAGTAATGCTATTTTAACTCTGAGTATGCCTTGGCAGCAAGAAATATTGATGTCTTGGTTCGATAGGTTTGTGAACTCTGGTGATGATTGTCCAAACATCCAGAGAGGTTTTGAAGTTTGGTGGAGGAGGGCCTTCTGGGGGCGAAATGGTGAACAATAGCTGACTATACAGTTGCAAATTAGGAATGCAACAATTGATAAGTCGTGAAATATGGTATTTCTCCGATACAATGGTTTAGTGTCTTAGTGTCCGTCTCTTGTTATATATTCTGGGTATCATTACCTTTCTCACATCAATGTAAGAGCAGTTCTAAGGAAAATTGCGTCTCTTGCTCGTGAGATTGCTGTTGACCCTAACAAGTAGGAAGTAGAAATTGTATTCAGATTAGTACGAGGCATTTGCATCAAAGTTTTTGTCATGTTGAGCCACATAAATATTATTTGCAGTGGGTTTGATGGTGGAAAGGTTGAAGAGAAATGATTACTAAAATACCCTGGGAGAGTTGTTGATTCGGTTGTAGCAGTTCAGATATCATTCCTGGTGGCCATGAAATCATTAAATGTTGTACAGACACAATCTTGAGGAACTGTTTCAATCTCTGATTATATATGATCCTCACATATGTTTGCTTCTTTTTGAAATGGTGCTTGTAGCAATTTTTCCTGATCATTTTCTTTTCTTTTTTGGCTTTCTAACCTCCTTGAGAGTTCTTAGTATTTTCTGTGTTACTTCTTGCTCTTTATTTATATTCCACGTATTGATTGTTGAATTATTTGCTTAAGCCCTTCTGTGAATATTATTAATTGTATTTCTTGTGAATTTACATGTTCAACCTACGTGTATTACATTTATTATTTTGGATATGAATTTTAAATTTACTCGTCAATTAAGCGACAAATTGAATATAAAAGCTAACCTACGTGCACTGGCGGAGCCAAGGTTTTTTTCTTCTTATAGTTTTAGTTTTGTTTTTTAACACCCCGTCCCGTGAACATTGTTTATTATACTCATTTTGAATCACTTTACGATTTAAAATTAGATTATTTAGTTCGTGAATTATAGGAATGACACCACTTATATCGTACCAATTTTGATTAAAATTGTAACAAGTTTAAGTGTGTAAGAGACTATAATATTTATTTAATAAATAAATAATTAAAACTTACTACTATAAAAGGGTGAACAAAATGTTTATAACTCTAGTTTATAAGATTTTATCAAACTCTAGTCCATATTATATAGACTACAAGTCTAGTAGTCATAGGATCATGCTACCAATAGCAAAAGTCCACAATGACGATATTCTTTTAGTCGTTCAAGCAGTCAAGCCTCAATTCTCTGTTACTCAACAACAACAATGGCGATTTTTTTTACATTGGCTCTCATTAGTCATTAGGATTTCTATTATTCTAAATCATCAATCCTCATCATACTTCATTTTTTGAATTAAATAGGTAACCCCGTTAATACTTCTTTAATCTTCATTATTTATTTACATTTTTTGTGAAATACATATAATTGCTATTTCTTAATATTTATGTACATTTTTTTTTTTTTGCACAGTTATAGATAAATTCGTTATTAAACAAGCATCAAGTTTACCCATTAGTTTACAAGCTTTTGTAATTGGCTTTAATTCTACCAGTGGTTACTGCTTCAGTTGAGAGAGTATTTTCTGCAATGACTTTTGTCAAGAATCGTCTACGCAATCGAATTGGAGATCAGTGGTTGAATGATAATTTAATTGCATTTGTTGAGAAAGATGTGTTTGATACTATGGAAAATGATGTAATTATAGAATATTATCAAAGTATGAAAACGCGTAGGGAACAATTGTAATAAAATATTTTATATACTTTTTTAAATTTATTTTGTTAATGTTAATTGTGCCTTAAAGATAAATTAGTGGCTCCGCCACTACCTACTTGCATTACACTTGTCAGTGTCATAACTTATCCCATTCTTGTGCTGCCAAGTCTGATAGTATATATTTGATGATGTTCATGCGCTTACATTTTAAAAGTTTTAAAATTACAGCTACTAAGACCCAATATATTATATTGATTTAGCAAAAAAAAAAAAAGACCTAATATATTAATTTTTTTAAAAAAATGAAAAAACTTTAATCAGGGTGGCTCGGGACTAAACATGCGCTAGGCCAGCATATACTCAACAATCTCACATTTTTTTAAATGTTTTTTCTTCTATATTTTTTTTAAAAATCGTTCAATTCTTAATATGATTAATAGTGTTTTCTTACTTGTCCTCTCTAATTTTTCACATGAATCAATTAAACAATTGGTCAAAACATAAATAATTATTTATTTAGTATGCACAGTTATTCAGCAAGTTAAGCTCATATCAAAATGATACGACGACTGATCGATCATGAGTCAAAAGGACCAAAAAAATGTCTAACACCGAAGCCAAAAGGATTATAGCTGAGAATTATGATAATTCTATATTGAACATGTTCTAATACAAGAAACTTGCTCTTAGGACATGTATATTGCACAATGACTCACTATCATTTTAAATCTTTAATTTTGATACCACTTAAAGAATCGAGACTTATATATAAATGTAAAAAAAATAATTTTATATGAGATAAGAATTGGTCAATGTGCAAACATCTCCTACAGAAAATATTTCCGAAACATTATGACATAACATTTTATATACTACATCCATCATAATAACTATAGCTCTTTAACAACATTTCTTTATCTTACATTTTCCGTATATGACTTTTGTTAACACACCTCTAGAAAATGGTATAAAAATGCATTTCGACTTTGATAAGAAAATAAGAATAAGCCAGTACTGCACTATATATGTATCTCTGTTTTTTCCTTTGCTTTTCTTAGCATCTATGATACCTAGGCATAGTTCAAAATCGATTTTCAATTGGTTTCCCATTTGATGCCGTTGGCTTCACTCTAAGCTCCATCCATCAAAGATTATTTCCATGTATGGCGCTTGTTATGTGTAAAAGATGGCGCACGGAAGGTGTTTGATAGAATGCTAGAAATAGTTTTTTGTTTCTTCTAGTATTCCTTTGGTTTTCACAAGTTTAGTGAAGGGAATGAATTTTGGTTGATTATTGATTTACATGTTTTATGGTTACATTTGGTGGATTTTGGATGTTTAAATTGTTGGCATGGCACGCATTGGAAATTTTGGGTGTTCGGAGACTGTGGAGGAAGATTTTTGGCATTGTTCATGGAAAACTCAGGTATCCTCTGTTTTATGATAAATTCATGGATTGAGTGTCTTAGTATTATTATTAGGTGAATGACAAATTTAATTATCCAGATTAAGAACATTGTGTGTGCCTAATTATCGATTTAGATTGAGCAAGAATTTTCTTGAAATTGTGGATTTGCTTATGGATTTGCTAGTGCTGGTTTGCAATACATAGTAGCTTGTTAATGAAGAAGCATAAAACTTAGAGTAACATGCATTCTTTAACTTCTAAATGCTTCAACTCTCGTCATTAAAAAATGTACATCTTTGACAGTTGTTTGAGAATGTTATGTTAGTCAAAATGAGGATGTAGACTTAAAAGACTTGTTGACATAAATTTCACACAAGAAGAAAATAAAATGAAGGATTGTACATAAATAAAACTGCAACAGTTAGTCAGTTGCTCATTTCTGTTTAAATTGAATGAGGAAAGATGCATAACACTAGTTTCGTAGTTGTTTGGTTAATGTAAGTAGTTATCAGCTGAATTTTGACTAAGAAAAGAATTGCAAAGCATGTTACATCAGAATTTGGGTTGAAGACAGCATGAAGCAACATCCATATCTCATATTCCAGATGTTCTCTATAAAGGCTTCTGTCATCTTGCAATGAGTTATCCATGTCTGTCTGTGTTTTGTGTGTGTGTGTGTGGGATGGGGGGTGGGTATGGTGGTCGATATGTTATTACATTCTGCATTCAGTTTCGAACAATAAAACTAGTCAAATTAAATTTCTCAAATAATGGAGCCCTTTTTATTTGGCTTATATATCACTGATGAAGGTCTTTTTTATGTCAGAAAAGTTTGTGAATCACTTTAGATATAAATAACGGAACATATTTATTATCTAGAAGAAGATCATAGGCATAGGCATAATATGTAAGCTCTGATCATTGCAAATTTATAAATTACTTAAAAGATCTATATACATCATATCCCATCATTCTTAATAATCGTAGGATTCTAAAACATCCTCAACTGGGTATTAGAAGAACAAGCTATCTAATCTCCCAGATATTTTACTTTCGTTTGTGTTTCTTTCCTTTAAGCACTTCTGCATATGTATCCTTTTACTAAGCAGATAAGGACTTTAGGATATAGCACATCAATAAGAGCTTAAAAGTATAGGAGATGATTAGATAGAGTTTCTATTTGAGAATTGTCTGAAACTTGTGAGTTCTAAACTTCAAATTTCACATTATCTTTATGAGATCGCATCCAAATATATCGATAACTCAAAATGCCAAAGAGAAAAAGTATATCAATAAATATAACTAGTCACAACAAGAAGGGGTGAAACAATGAAACTAAAAGTAAGGCGTAATCCAGAGAGGGGGACATATTTTACTACATCTAAAAGACAGGTCATTACCAAAGCGTTCAATCTTTCCATCCTCCACATGGTAGATACCCATGTTTCTTCCACCTCCACTTTTGGTAAACCAGTAGGACTCAAATGAGTCATCAGTGAAGTAAATACAGTTAGGTTTGATCACCCCTGGGAAATTGATAGCATCAACAGAGAAGGATGAATTATGCCCTACAAAGACAGACATTTGCCCCAAACTTTCAATCTTTGTCCACCCGCTGCCTTTGATTAGGTTCGGTTCAAAGATTTCGAAACAAGAGACTCCATAGTCATCATCATCATCTCCTGCTTCATTCCCATTCCGAGTAATAACCAGCAATTTACCTGAAACTTCCACTAGATATGGCCTTACGTCTTCTGAAGCCAATCCTCTCCATTTCAAACAAGTAATCATGCTTGCTTGCGCTTTGGTTGAATCAGATCTTGGAATGTCAACAACCCAAATGTGGCCAAGACGTTTTGCAGCATAAAATCGTCCATTGAAGCAACACAGGTCGTTAAATTCGCCGTGTGTGCTGGCTGCTTCGACTCTCGTCCAAGTTTTGTTTCCTGGTCTCCAAAAGGATAGACCAAGACCACAACAATGAGCCACCACAACGACGTAGTCACGTGTCTCAAAAGGGCTCGAAGATAGTACTGCTCGCGATAAGAAAGTGTACTCATTCATTGTCTATTTATCAATTGGATAAGGCGATTTGTTAGCGCATATGCATTATGTAAAGTATAACAAAAGACTAGAATTAAACAAAAGGCTGTCTTTTTCCCTAATGTTATTTTTTTGTAGGAAAAGATTGTTACATGGAAATAATTTAATGCGTAGTTAAGATCTGAACGTTTACTTTCCTATTCATTTGGGTATAAAATTTGGGAGGGAGGGAGGGAGAGTAGGTATATTGGTAAAAAAAACAGTGAGTAGTAGTAATACCTTTTTATCCTGGGATCCTGGGATTGTATTCTGGTTGGGTAGGTGGATTTGTATACGGGAAAAAGGGTGCAACAAACTCATATCTCCTCTTTCATCCACTGTAATAAACCATCCTTTTGATTCCATTAAGGATTTACCTTTGGCTTCTGGTAATAGCACCCTCCTCCAGATCTTGTCTTTGGACACACTGAAAAATTCCCTATAGTCACTGTCTTCCTCCTCAGCAAGCATAAGCAATGGAATATTGGGAATTCTTCTGGTAAAATTCTTCTCTTCAGCCGCTCTTCGCCATGAGACACAAACCCCGCGAAACGCATAATAATCTTCAATCAATTCCACGTGCTTTGCAATCTTTATCAAGATATCTTCAAGGAGTTCTGACCAGGATCCATGGCTGCTGCTCATCTTCTTGATTTTGGAAAATAGATAATAAATAACACAAAAGAGGTCTCCCTGGTTTGCTCTCACACTGGTTAATTTATTTATAGGCCTTCTGCTCTAAACAATCCTCTATACGGATTAGGATTTACTTTTTTCTTTTTAATTAGGAGAAGTTAAGTTTTGGCTACAATGTTTATAGGCTTTTTTTAAGTATCTATTTATTAAAATTTAGATCGTTGGATTTAAATTGGCCCATGATTTTGATTGAACGCAAGCTCACAACTATTTTGACTTTGACAAAAGGTTGTGGGGTGATTTTTAATTAGACTCGTCGTGCAATCAATCTAACTGCTTAGATTCTTTATGTACCTACTTAAACAAAAGTCATAAACATATTAGCTAAATTGGAGAAGCTTGGGTTTGGTATGGCAGATTTATTCTTTTCATTTATTTTGAGATGAATACGTATCCTATATTACTCTATAAGGTTTGCTACCGATTAACTCAATTAATTTAATGGTGAGTACCATATTACCATCCTTTAGTACAAATTATGATTGCTTTTTTCCTTTTTCGTTGCCTTTCTCTTGGTAACAACGAGAAATTAATTGAAATTTGATGGTGAGTACCATATTACCATCCTTTAGTACAAATTGATTGCGCGTTTGATACATTGAATCATGCAGAATTATTTTCTATTCTGAATGAGTTTGTAATCCTTTTTTCATTCTAGTATTTGGGATTTTAGTATTTGGGAGGCAAAGTGAAAAGAAAATTGACTCCTTTTTCGTATGTGGCGAAATTATATTTCAATGTTAAAATAAAATAGATTAAATATGAAATATAATGACCTAAATGTCTTCGTTGTACATAGCGATAAGACTTAATTAAACATACCATTTAAAATATTTCTCGAATAGCATTAACATTATATATCAAACATATATAAAAAATATTTTAAATAATTTTATTTTAAATTAAAAATGAAAGAAAAATCACTAAAAATAAAATATTTATGAAATTATTATTTATAAAATTCTACTAAGTAAAATAGAGTAATTGTGATGAAGTTTGAATATGTAAAATTGACATAATAATTAATTAAAATATTTGTATACATGTTAGTTATTATTTACTTGTTATTCCAATTTCTCGTGTAAAAGTCATTTTATAGATTTGTGTGGAATGATCTTTCCCACTTCTTCCTATAATCATCATTCCCGTGGAATAATTTTTTCAATTTAAATTTGTCAAAATAAACGCTGAAATATATAAAAAAAAAATGAATCATCATTTAATTTCATTTCATTCAAGCGTATCAAACATGACATTAACGCAAGCTTACTCCCAAGTAGTTTGGTAAAGTCGAGGTCATTAGTTCAAATCTTGGCTGGTGCTGATGACTTTTAGGAATTATAGCTGTTCAGTTAAGTCTGATATGTTTGCTGATGAAAACGAAAGCCCGAAAATGATAAAGTGGGAGGTGTTGGTCACCATCACTTGCACCTTCTTTTTATTCATCAAAAAAAAATGAAATGGAGTGTGCCTAACGTTTGTTTTCACTAGGTATTAAGCCCCACGCGTTGCGTGGAATTCTATATATAAAGTTTTATTTTTTATATGATTAAATATTAGTTATTTTTACCAAAAAAAAAGTTAAATTTATGCATATGGATCCAATAAGTTTTTTTAATGGTTTGTGAAATATGATATATAATTGAACTGAGAAGTTTTAATATGATATTGAAAACAAATACACATCTTTATTGCTATTTGTATGAGTTCAAAAAAATTTTAAACTGCATTAATTTATACTACGTGTGCAATTTTATTTTTCTTTGTTTGAAATGTGTTTTCAGAAATCTTTAAATCACTAATTTGATGTGATTGAAATATTGTTAGAACTACATTTCTTATATGTACTTCTTTTTTATATTCATTTTCTGATCTAATCATGATTAAATTTTTTTATTTAAAAAAATTCATTCAACTTTTTCATTTAAAAAGAAGAAACAATAAATAAATATAATTACTATAATAAAAGTTACAAACTCTTCTACTTCATTCATTAATATAACTAATGAACTTTAAAATGAAGTAACAATAAATAAATATAATTACTATAATAAAAGTTACAAAACTCTTCTACTTCATTCATTAATATAACTAATGAACTTTATAAATATATAGTTATAGCCATTAGCTATAGAAATCTTCTCAAGTTTTTATCTCCATAACAATTTAAAATTAAAGTTGAAGATTATAACTCATAGAGAAGTAATTTTAAAAAGTAAATTAATGATAAAGTTGCCACATGAAAGTTTTTAATTGGTTTACATCCCACAAAATGTCACATATCACATCATTAAATTTTTACCTCAATTTTTCCTAACTTTATATATTATAGATTATAGATTTTAGTGAGTTTTTCCAACTTCTGGTGAATCCCATTATTCCCAATTCCCATATTAAAAGCGAATGGATGACTCTTAAAAGAGAACATGGAATCTTTCTATAAATATATGCTTACCATTATATTATTTTTAATTACGTATAACATGGAATCGTTTTATAAATATATGCTTAACATTATATCATTTTTAATCCTTGAGCATCCTAATAGATTACCGGGTCATGTTGCATTTTGCTATGAGTGCAGAACAGGTTTTTACATTATCAAAGGTTTTGAAACACATAATCAAACCAAACATAGAGACTGCAAGGACAAGGAAATGTGTGATACTTGTGATAACTGGATGAAGGATGACACCTCTCTTGCACAACACAAGCAAGACTGGAGGCATTAAGATCTAGTGTTTTTATTTAGGTAGGGTCATCGTAGTTCTTAGCTAAATTTGAACATTTCTTCCGTTTTTACTTTCATACTGTGTTGCTTTACTTTAGACACTTCTGCATATGTATCTTTTTACTAAGCAGGTAAGTACTTTAATCAAGAAGAGCTTAGAAGTATAGGGCATGATTAGATAGAGTTTCTATTTGAGAATTGTCTAAAACTTGTAAGTCCTAAACTTAAAATTTCACATTGAGTATCTTAATGAGATTGCATCCAAATATATCTATAACTCAAAATGCTAATGAGATCCTGAACTGGAGCATCCAAACTGATGGAAGGGATACAATTATAAACCATACCAACAGGAAAACAATAAAATACAAACCTCTGTTGTAAGAAAACAGCCAGCTTCTTCCACTTTTCTGGACCATGACAATTAGATTCGTACTTGGATAAAAGACTATCAAGAACCTGTCATAGTCACAGTAAACGAGACAATCATTTCTTCAGTTTTTTGTGTATATCATTTATAACCTACATTAATAGTACATGAATAGCCAAGAAGATAGGATTCTTCTAACAAACAAAAAGGTTGAAAAGCCTCACTTTCAGGACATTTTCTATTTTTACATCAGGAGCTTGACAAGCATTTCTCAATTCGTCCCCCATACTTTTACATCATGTTCTACGTAGGATCCGGTTTCTTTAGTGGTTGCTGGAGCAGTTGGGCATGGATTACTCATAAGTGAAGTTGCTGGGACTCGAACAATATTGTAAAACTCATAATTGTATCCGAACCTTAACTTCTAATTTAAAAAGAAAAAGTAATCCTAATTTGTATAGAAGATGGTTTAGCATAGAACGCCTATAAATAAATGGGTGGGAGCGAACCATAGAGACCTCTTTCGTTTTATTTATTATATATTTTCCAAAATCAAGAAGATGAGCCGCACTCATGGATCCTGGTCAGAACTCCTTGAAGATATCTTGATAAAGACTGCAAAGCACGTGGAATTGATTGAAGATTATTATGCGTTTCGCGGGGTTTGTGTCTCATGGCGAAGAGCGGCTGAAGAGAAGAATTCCCAATATTCCATTGCTTATGCTTGCTGAAGAGGAAGACAGTGATGGTCGAGAATTTTTCAGTGTAACCAAAGACAAGATCTGGAAGAGGATGCTCTTACCAGAGGCCAAAGGTAAATTTTTAATGGAGTCAAAAGGATGGTTTATTACAGTGGATGAAATAGAAGATATGAGCTTGTTGCACCCTTTTTCCCGTATACAAATCCAGCTCCCCAACCAGAATACAATCCCAGGATCCCAGGATCACAAGGTATTAATTATTACTACTCATTGCTTTTCTATAATAATATACTCCCTCTGTCCCAGGTTTTATACCCGAATGAATAGAAAAATAAACGTTCAGATTTTAACTAAGCATTAAATTATTCTCATGTAACAATCTTCTCCTATAAAAACAACACGAGGAAAAAGACAGATTTTTGTTTGATTCAAGCCCTTTCTTATACTTTACATAATGTATGTGTCCTAACAAATCGCCTTATCCAATTGATAAATAGACAATGAACGAGTACACTTTCCTATGGCAAGCAGTACTATCTTCGAGCCCTTTCGAGACACATGACTATGTCGTTGTTGTGGCTCATTGTTGTGGTCTTGGTCTAGCCTTTTGGAGACCAGGAAACAAAACTTGGACGAGAGTCGAAGCAGCCAGACCCAGAGGTGGCGAATTTGCAGATCTGTGTTACTTCAATGGACGATTTTATGCTGTCAAATATTGTGGCCAAGTTTGGGTTGTTGACATTCCAGGATCTGATTCAACCAAGACGCAAGCAAGCATAATTGCTTGTTTGAAATGGAGAAGCTTGTCTTCAGAAGACGTAAGGCCATATCTTGTGGAAGTTTCAGGTAAACTGCTGGTTATTACTAGCGATGGGAATGAAGCAAGAAATGATGATTGTGACTATGGAGTCTCTCGTTTCGAAATCTTTGAACTGAACTAAATCAAAGGCGGAGGGTAGACTGTGATTGGCTGGGGACACGAGGACATACACTGACGGGGACAGAGGATTTTTTGCCCTCCTCCTGTTATTTTACCCCTCTTGCTCAATTTTGTATTCTATAACCATCCATCAAAAAATCTATCAAGCGAATTTACTTAGGAAAAAAAATATATCAAGCGAATATCTTATTTCCGCTGCTTTCATCACACAGAGTGGAAAACATAATTTTGAATGCTACCTTTCAAGTTTCATTTATTAGAAGGAATAATCTATTAAACCAAACCAGTAACTGGAATAAATATTTGCACCACTAAACTTGTGGGGTTTAATTCTCGAAACAATGGTTTCAGGTACTGTTCAAAACTTTCAGAAATGATCCAATCTAGGAATAAATTTTAAGCCCCAATGATTCTCTTTTACATTAATTTTAATCAGAAACTTCAAGAATAAGAGGTTAACGAGAAAAACATGAGGGAAAACACTGTTGATAAAGGAGAAGAAGCGCAAGATAATTTTAAAAGGAAGCAGGCAGGAAGACTGAAAGATTTTGATTGGATAAATCTAATGCCAGAAATAAGGAATCTCAGATTTGTTTTTTCTTTTTAACAGGAAGTCACATTTAATGCAAAAATAAAATAAAATAGATCAAATAAGCAAGAGGGGCAAAAGCGTCAATAAGTCACAATTTGCTCTGTCAGGAGGGATTATGCTCTTGCAATATCGCTACCCTTTAAGTTTAGGACTCACAAATTTCTCGTAGACAATTCTCAAATAGAAACTCTATCTAATCCTATCATATTCTTCTAAGCTCTTCTTGATGGGATATATCCTAAAGTCCTTATCTGCAGAGTAAAAGGATACATATGCAGAAGTGCTTACAGGAAAGCAACACAAACGAAAGTAAAATATATGGGAGATTAGATATCTTGTTCTTCTAATACCGAGTTGATGATGTTTCAGAATCCTAAGAATATTAAGAATGACGGAATCTGATGGATATATATATATATATATATATATATATATATATATATATATATATATATATTTAAAAGTGACCTTTTTGCGCCTTTGTGCGCCTCATCGCCTTAACAACATTCCATCATATTTTTCATCAATATATATATATATATATATATATATATATATATATGTGTGTGTGTGTGTGTGTGTGTGTGTGTGTGTGTAAATATATAACAAAACAAGAGAAATAATTTATGCCTAAGAAACTTTCTCTGTATTTCCCCTGTAATTCCTATACATGTTTTCCTTTCCTCCAAGAAAAGAAAATTGTAATCCCCTTGCCCCTCTCCTTACTATCTCAAAAAAGTGAAACTTACTCACATGATCTTGTTTGTCATTAACAATTAAAAAGAAAAAAGAAAAAAGGCTAAGGGACTTTGAGTAAAAGAAAAGGATAAAGAATACCAACTCCAGTGCACATCCCACATCCCACATGGAAAAAGGCACTTTTGAGTTCTTTTCGGACTCCCAAAGGATTAATTACACAAAGGCGCGAGCCTGGAGCCTTTTCTTCAAGGCGCGCGCCTCACTGATTTGAGGCGCACCTGAAATATTGAGGCGCTATCCCAAAAGCCTGGAGCCTGAGGCGTGAGCCTTAACAACACTGTGATGGATATAGATCTTTTAAGTAATTTGTAAATTTGCAATGATCAGAGCTTTCATATTATGCCTTTTCCAATGAGCTTCTTCTAGATAATAAATATATTCCATTATTTATATATACCAAATGAATAAGATGCAATATGTAGGTGATCCTAAAGTAATTCAAAAACTTTTCTGACATAAAAAAAACTTCATCAGTGATATAAATTGACAGAAGTTGTTACCAACAATCTACTTCCCAACTCATTACCTGCCCCACTACTAAATGGCTCGGAGGATATACGCAACACAAATTCCAAAGATGCTGGAATGTCAATCAGATTACTGGATCCCAGTCAAAATTCTTAATATCTAAGAGAGTAGCCTAAAGAGTTATATTATTAGTTGTAAGCTAGGCTAGAAAAGTCGTTTGTGTTGTCTACATACAATGCTTAAAACCACCTATATAACATACTACAGTGATGTATACTACAGAAAATGATTGAAACCACCTAAATACAAAAGATATCACTAGAGGTCAAAACAACTAATAAAAACTGAAAGACATAATTTGAAACAGACAAACTTTCAGGTTTCTGCAATTGAAATTGATAATACACGCATGCGCAGATTGCCAGATTCAGTTAGAGAAGTTCACCTGCATGTGTACGTTCATTTGATTCTTAAGCTGCTCTTCTCGGTCAGCAGCAGTCTCATGAGCAAGAGACGCAATTTCCCTTGGAACTGCTCTTATATTGATGTGATTGAAATATCCGAATATAGGAGGAACCTATTTGAACTTAGAAGCGAACATCGATTCCAAGTCAGGAAAAATTGGCCAAAGGAGTGAATAGTTTATATTATCTCATCAATCAAACTAACTCTTACTGCATTACCCAGTTTAAACAGAAGGGTATGAAATAAGGATCACCATGTGTGAGAAGGAAATGATGATACCAATAATATATAGCAAGAGACGGAAACTAAGACACTAAACCATTGTATCGGAGAAATACCATATTTCAGGACTTCTCAATTGTTGCATTCATAATTCGCAACTTCTCAATTGTTCACCATTTCGCCTCCAGAAGGCCCTCCTCCACCAAACTTCAAAACCTCTCTGGATGTTTGGACAATCATCACCAGAGTTTAGAAACCTATCGAACCAAGACATCAATATTTCTTGCTGCCAAGGCATAGGCAGAGTTAAAATAGTATTACTGAGGCCATCTTCAATTAAATGCCTGTCTAGGCCCTTAGATGCCCTCCTCATCCAGCCAAAATCATCATAGAACGGAACCAACCATGTCCGCAACAATAAGCACCTGGCGTCTTTGGAGGCAAGAAGTTGCCCCTTCCCAATCCCGACAAATAGCCTAGCTGTAACTCCGCTAACCTCATACCTGTGAATAGCGGGAACTTTTGAATGTGCCTCAGATAATTCAGACTGAGATGCCCAAGTCTCCAAGAAATCCTCAGCAATATGTCTATCAATCAAAATATCCAAAATCCAGTGCAAATTATCAGCCTGGCGCACAATCTGACTTACATCCTGCATGTCAGCCTCAGCTACCTTTAGGAAATACTGTCGAAGCAATTTCAAGCACCCATCACAAGCCGTGTACAACGACTCCTTTCTCAAATCATTATGCGATGAATTCTCTCTTAGCATTTTGGACACTAACCCTTTCATTTCCCGCCTTGCCTTCTCATCCTTCCCTTCAAGAACTACCTGAAGTAGCTTAACAAGCACTTCTTCATTATCATTCCTATCCTCAACTCCGGCTGCAACATCAAAAGAAACCCTCTTCAACACTTCCCCTGCTCCAACGCCTTCGAGACGTAGCTCTGATAACAGTGAAGCTACCTTCTCTTCCTCATCCTCAGCCCATGGAGCAGCCTCTAAATACTCCAAGCAACTTAAGACCCCCGCATCAAATCCAATTGCTGCGGATACCTATATCAGAAAACACAACAACAATTCAGCACTCAATATACTTGTATGAGTTAGCAATCCCTACAAAATCATTCAACACATACAACAAACTCTCTTACCCAACGCCCAATCTACGCATATATAGATAATTAAGTTTTTTCGCATTTCTTTGGTAGGCTGCATATAACTCTGGATTAAGCTCAATTAACCAATATGGATCATAATCCCAATATTCATGTAGTTGTTGCAGGATTAGTAATATATACAGAGAGACAAATATCAAAATTGCACAAGACTAATTGTCACGCCCCGTGCCCACGGGCCGGGAACGTGACTCATGGGCCACGATCACCTACTTGGCAATCAAACTCGCCATGCCAAAATGGATATCCCGAGATGATCAACAGTACTTGTGCCCATGTTATATAGTACTTAATCTTTTCCTTATTTATCCAAGTGGGATGGGTATCACAGAATCCCTATAGAACTATTGACTTGCTGACTACCTAAATTGACTCTAGATCATATAATAAAACATCATTTTCATTCTTTCACTCCACAAAAATGAAAAAAAATTGAAATTAATAAAAGAAAGCATTACCTTCAATATTCCAAGAACTCTGGGAACATTTTCTTTCATAAGTCTTTTCCTCAAATCCTTACAATACATTAACTTTAATGTCTCAATATAAACCTCAATATCATCACAATCAGCAATTTCTACAATATAAGGGCCCGCATTTCTCTGCTGTTTTACCAATTTCTCCCCAAAAAACCTGCTATGAACCACAAGGATTTGTCTATGAACACTCATTGAAATGCTTAATCCATCTTTTGAGCTCAATGTTAGCTTCACATCGCCCGTGGCCGAATCATTGAATTGATTTCCTGGACTCTTGCAAGCTATAAGATCCATTAAACGTTGTTGAATTAGGGCTTGTCTATCTAATGGCGGCTTTTGATTATGGCTTGAAACGACGCCATTAGGGATCTGATTGGTGGCTCTAGGGTGGCAATCTGGTTCGCTGGCCATCATTTCGAAGAGCGTGGGACTTGGCCGGGTTTTATCGACGGTCGGAGGAGGCGACGATATTGGGTTTAGTAAGCCGGCAGTAAGAGCGGAATTGAATTTGCTGAAAGACGACGGAAATGTATCTCCGACAGGGGCAAATGAGTCCATTAAGTAGGACGACGGCGGTGTAGAATGAGAAGAGTATCAGATTCTGCAACTGGTTGACGGAGGTAAAGGTGGCGGAAGAGGGGGGTTTTGGAAGCGGAGCAGTACCCCGAATTATCAGGGGAGTCTGACGTGGCGGAGAAGGTAGTTATAGTGGTTTCACGATAACGACGACGAATTGGTTTGATGGGCTGGGTTTGGAATTTGAGATGAGTAGTAGTGGTAGTAGCTGCCATAAATATATAAAGTGTGTGTGTGTGGGTGGGTTTAGTACTAAATAGTGTGTGTTGTGCGTGAAAAAATTGGTTTTGTCCTTTAGGTTTAAGGGGTAGTAGTAGAGATGGAACCTATGTGCAATTTGGGGATCATGAAAGTTTGTGTATTGATATGAGAAATGGAGTTAAAAATTGGGGGCGATTGATACGAGACATGAAAGAGGAAAGAGAAACTTGGAATTAAGGCAAAGGACATGAAAACGACCACAGCTCCCTGTACTTTGAACAATTTCAAATTACATACGTACGCGGACAAAGTTTGTTAGCTGGGTTGAATTTTGTCTTTTTTGATCTAATGTATCATATCAAAATAGAGGTATTTTAGAGATAAACTTTGAGCTATTTTTTCTCTTTCTTACTTTTAACGGGGATAAGATATTTTTTGCGGGAAAACGAAATTTTTAAAAAACATGTGTTTCGATAATCGAAACATGTGTTTCTCGACGGAGAACATGTGTTGCTTGTAGAAAATGTACCTTTTATTTTTCATCGCAACTTTTCTCTCTCGTGAACTCAATCGATGTGACGGTTGCGTGTTACTTTTTGTTGTTATTATTATTATTTATTTGTGAAATTACATATGATCATTTTAACTCTCTTTTAAATCTCAACCGATCGATCCTCTTTTAAAATGAAATCAACTGGTCCCCGATCGTGTCCCGCACATACTGAAATTTGAGCTGACTTCATGCGGGAGCCGGACTGAATGAAAACAGCAAAAAGACTTGTAGCAGAGAATTTAATGTGGAAAGTGAAAGGGCATAATAGACCAAGAATTAAAGTGGGAGTGCTTAACTTATAGTTTAATACTACGTTTTGGATTAAAAGAAGGGTGCTAGTAATTTGTAAGTTTGGTTTTTTTTTGTGTGTGCAAGGATTGGGAAGGTTGAGCCGGCTATTTTGTAAAACATATTAAATTTTATATTTGCAGAACGTTGAGAAATGTCGAATGTTTTATCTAATAGCTGAGATTAAAGTAAAAAAAATAAAAATGATTAGATATCATCATTTAGTGATCTAACAATTATTCTGTACATGCAGAATAACTAGTCATTTCGTATAAAAGATAGGGAAAGGAGAGGAGGGGTAGGGGAGGAGAAAAATATTGATTGGGTAGGATTTTGATCAAAGGATGCCGCATAGTGAGTTTGTTGAATGTTGTGAAGTTGGTATTTCCGTTTTGTTTTGTTTTCTTCTTTTCTATAGAATAATGTTGTGTTGGTGGGTGATATATAAGTACCATTGTAGGCGATCTATGATCATTAGGGTCTGCCTTAACCCATGGTGGTGACCGGAGCCATACTCACCCAAACTTTTAATTTACCCAAAAAAAATAGAATGAAAAGATTTGGAAAATTATTTTGGTTCCAATACTCATTTAATATCAATTTTGGCCACATAATGTTTTAATTCGACTAAGATAGTTATTTAAGAGCAACTTAGGTGATTGAATGTTAAGGAAGGTTGATTTAGTGAGTTTGACACCCTTAAAAGGCTGAAATTTTCCATTGTTCTATAAAAAATAGGGAAAAAAATCATAAAAAAAATTGGTGATTCAAATGTTCCTAGACAACTATAACTTAATGATTAAAATCGATCCATCACGATAATAGTAGAATAACAATCAACACAGAAAATGAACTGGGCATGGGAAGAAGAAGGGGACAGAAGTCTCTTGGTCTTAGCTCCACCAATTTAGGTTTCTTTCGCTCATATTTGATGTCCTCTGTTGTCCTATAGACTAAAGTAGCAGTCTTGTGCTAGTTGAGGATCTTCTCCTATTATGCTTTTGGTTTTATCAGCATTTTGCTTCACAAGGTGAGCATTGATCTTATCGGTATTTAATCATTTAGCATTGTAACAATAATTAAAAAGGAAAAACAAATAAGAGGAAATTTTATTATATGCACACACTTGTAAGCTATAATACAAATAAATTTATTTATTTTGTCACCCTCATAGACAAAATTAGAGCTTTGCATTTAGGGAGCCAATTTATATAAAATGGATTTTGAAAAAAATATTTGGAGAGACAAATTTAGACCTTTTTTGGAAGAAAAATAAGGATCCGGACAAAATCAATAAAACGGAAGAAATCCGAGTGAATGGAAAGGTAAAAAAATAAAGGTTGCTTTTACAACACGTTTAATACGGTGGAATGAAATGAAATGAAATGAAATACATTTTCCGACAGAATTTATTTTTACCGGAATGAGTTTGAAATTCTCTTTCCATTCTAAAATTTGGAAGGCTAAGCCAAAATAAAATATTGATTTTTTTTTTAAAATATTTGGTGAAATTTTATTTGAATGTCAGAATGAAAATGAATTAAATATAATCAAATATCCTAGTAGCATAACGAAAATGTCTAATTAAACATATCATTTACAAAGGGGAAATGACATATCATTCTTAAATTGAGTTTTTATTCTCCTCTCTGGAGTCTGGACAAGGTCAGTAATTTACTACTTTGCCCTTTTAAGTATGAAGATGCCCTGTAATAGTTTAACTGTGTGATAATCAAGTAGAATAAAGGAAAACGTGCGACAAAATTATTTTTTATGAAATTTTTTGTTCCGCATTAAATTAAATTTATTTTGTAGATGCGTAACAAAACGCTGTTAGAGCGGGGCTGACACTAAATAGTGGTCAGCACAATATTGGCCTAAAAAGTAGTTTAAAGACCACGAGAGTTAAAAGAATAAAATTTGAGGACATAGTCAATTGACTTGCGTCGATTTTTACCCTATAAATGGTGGTGAACTTAGAAATTGCAATTTAGTATAATATTATTTATTTTTCTTTTTTTCGAGTTGATTAGCATAAATTCTTTCAGATGTATCAAATAGGCTCCTCTAAACCCAATTAGCATATACTATTTCATATAAAATAATTTTAAAAAATGTTGGGATGACGGTCACTCTTACCTCCTTAGATCCATAATTTTTTTAGTTTACTTTTTTCCGGTATTCTTGGAGTTGGGGGGGAGGGGGGGGGGGGGGTGTTGAGATGTTGCAGTTCTCATGGGATGAAACTTGAAAGTTGAAAGCATATGATAATGTGAGTGTGATGTGCATAAGTTTGCTGATAGCAGATGTCATAGTCAATCATCATTTGTGTTGATTGTGGGTGCAATTCTTGCACAGCTTTGAGTGTCTTTGCAGGAGTTATCTGGATAACTTATGCAATTTATTGACAGGGACAATCTAATATATCAAAGATTGGTTTAGTTTCAAGTTAGCAATTTTTAGCATGTTGATTAATCAATATATGCTCCAAGTATCAAATACTCCTATCATTCCTTAATATAAGACTTTCATTACATATTGCAAAAATTAATGAAGCAAAAAATAAGATATTTATTAATTAAAATACAAATATTATTCTCTTAATTAAATGTGACTTGTATACCACTAATTTTATTTAAGAGAGTAATATTGATATTTTAATTATGAAACATTTTAATTTTTGCAACATGTAATGAAAGTCTTATATTTATATTTAGGAATTGAGTTAGTAGTCTTTAAGAAACTCTTTAGAGGGCCTTTTGCTTTTCTTGAAGGTACCGTGAGTTCTTTAGCATGTCATTTTATATATAAATTATATGATGAATTTAACTCTGCTATGAAAAATTGGGAGATGAACATGTACTAATGATTCTAATCTCATCTTTCTATCATATATATTCCCCAAGCAAATGTAGAGCCAAGAGAATACACTAAACATAAAAAGTATTATATAAAAGAGAAAATGAGATTAGAACTAATAGAATCATCATATCTCTGAGTTAGCCCCTTACAACGTTGTCAGTCACACCTTTATCACTCACCGATAAATAACTATTTTTTTAGTTGTGCTTATTGCGAATGAATTATTGGTGAAGATATGCAAAGTTTTCAAGAATTTATTAATGGTGATGGGATTAGATTATTAGATGTGATATTTCTTTTATAGCTAATTGCCAAAGTTGCCCCTAGGAAAAGGCCATAAGATAAATAGTATCTTTGGTTGTCTTCGAGTCTCTCCATTTTTTTATTTGGTTTTGTTGAGACAAATGGTTTTTTATTTTTGATGAATGTTGAGACAAATGGTTGTGTGTTTTTTTTTTTTCGTTATTGGTATTTCCACTTATGTGAAAAGGAACTGAATAGTGGTTGTGGACTTGTGAGGAGATTTTAATATGGACCATTCTGTTGTGGACTTGGTCTACTAGATTATGTGATTTAAAATTGGCCACATCACTACATAATTGTCTCTCTTCTCATTATGCAGTAATGTGACCAATTCTAAATCACATACTCCATGTCGACCAGGTCTATATATAAAAAAAAATCTTTTAATATGGGCCACGTGGAGTAGGACAAAAAGGGAATGTTTAATTGAATATACAATTTATCCATCACAAATTTTCATGCCTAGCTTTCACTTTATACTTGGCCTTCGAGTAACATGTAATGTGTATGTCCAAACTAAGCAATTTATACATAAACTATGTAATGATTACCGAGTTTAGATTTTGACCATTTCTTGAGTTTCTATCTCTTTTCTATGCGATTTTTTAGATTGTTGATACACCTATTTTCTTCTGAATCACCATCTGCGAAAGAGGTTGAAACCAAGTAGTTGCCTCTGTGGTTCGAGAATGGTGATGAAGATGTTGCGGAGAAGACTATCTTTTATTTGTTTGTTAGATTATTATTATTAGTAGTTTTAGTTGTTTCCCACCTAGAATATTTTGGGCGTGGGTTATTATCTATTACCTTGTGTAATTTTTATTTTCTATCTTGTTTGGTTTTCTTTCTTCCTCAACTCATCTCTTTTGTTGTATTAGAGAAAGAGTTTGGAAGCTATTCATGTTGTAATGGCCCTGACCATTTTGCTATTAATGGATAATCCTTTATAATACATATACCATGTAACAACCCCCCCCCCCCCCCCCCAAAAAAAGGATGATCACCAGCAATATTTTTCTTTAAACATTTTATGAATTAAGGGTCAATTTTTTAGTTATGATTTATTTTATTCAACTTCGTTTAAATTTTTTTTCTTTTTTTAAAATACTTAATAATTGCGGAATTAATTTTCTTGTCTCATTTATGACCTATTTTGTTCAATATGTGCAAACACGTTTTATGAATTCAAGTAGTTATTGCGTGCTTTTCAATTTTGTTCTTTACATGAACTTTGCACGCTTAATTCAACAAATATTATTAATTACCCATTTTTATACCTTTTTTACCTTGTAAAATTAGAATTAAAATAGAATTTTCAATCAAATTTAGAAGGGGCATTATTGGAATAAGAAAACTAGGACACTAAAACACAAATAACTTTTAATATATACTTATGATGTATTATTAGCGAGAAAGATGGAATATTATTCCTTTTAGGTAATAAATAAATAAGAGGTTTGTATCCATTGCAAGAATGGGATGAATTATTGTAGAAGAAAGGGACTTGTTGTTTTTAAGAAGAAACAGAATATATGCCTACTCCTAGTCCAAGCAAGAATATATTTTTTTTCTTCTACTAAGTCACATTGGCAATGTAAATCCTCCAGCAATTATTTTAATGAATAAATATTTTTTTTTCTTTTTTCTATTATTAATATCAATTTAGATAATTTGTTGTCAATAGTACCATTCTGATTGTGAAATACAATGCGACAGGCTAGAACAATGCTCTTTCTATATTAACAAAATATTGAAGCATTCACTAATTATATTGTTCTATAAAAGTTACTTAGTTTTCTATGATTTTGAATATTGCAAACTGGGTTTTGGTATTGGGTGTCACACCTAGGTTTTGGCGGATCAGTATCGAAATGAGATTTGTACATAATAAATCTAATAATGGTACATGAACATGTCCTTTATGTAAATTAAGTGTGAAACTAACAAAAGTAAATTTATGTATAGTTACAAGTAGGTTTCATCATCTCTCCTAAACTTCCCCCGATCTTTGGCCTTAGCTCTATTAAGAAAAAAACTCGTTTCAGATAGCTCATTTTTTGAGCTTCTGCAACATCTGATCTTGATTAATTAAGTATGTCGGGCCAGATATTTATGGCCTAGAAGAAAGAAAAAAAAAAGGCGTTCCAGGTATTGGCTAGGAAGCTGAGCTCTCTACATAGTTACCCTCGACCATCAGCACAAGCCTATTGTTGGGCTTCATGGATATATTCTATATAAGTTTAGATCCATTACTCGTGTCCAAGATCTTATTGGGCCTTTGGATATATATTGGACATGGGGTTTAGCAGATCTCTTGGGCCTCAATCTTAGGACTTTGTTTATAGGGAAAAATAAAATGTAAAACTCCTTTCTCGTGTCGTGTATAACCAAGCAATAACAGGCATTTTTTTGGTGAACCATTATCCGGGTATGTCTATTACATGCAGGGACGAAGACAGACGGGGGCGGAGGTGGTTTCCCCCGAGATTTTTAAAATACTACTAGATATAATAAATTTTATATGTAGTTCGGAATATTTGATCAAATTCACCCCCACCATTTTTTTTTATAGTTTTTATATGTAGTTCGGTATACTATTGCAGTTATTTCGCCCTTCAACGCCAAATTTCTGGTTTGGTTACATGACATCAACAACTAGGATAAATGAGAAACTTAGGAATTTGAATTTTCATCATTGACGTAGCATTAACAACTATTTACTTCAAGTAAAAGGGTTGAGAAAGATAGAAACTTACCAAACAAAATAAACAGAAAGAACTCTTAGATAGATTTATATTCTTTCTTTCTTTTTAGGACATGTAACAATTTTTTTTAATAAAATAAAGAAGATAATACAAAGTGAGACCAGCAAACCCTGGAGGCTGGAGCCAAGTCGGCATCATGCTATGATGAACTGATCCGTCTAGAATCTCCAAGAACTAAAATGCCAAAATGCAATGGAATGGAGCCAAAATCTAAAACAACGAAATCGACATTCCTGTAAAATGTCTCATTTACGTCCAAATTTGACACTGTACAACTATGGCAAGACAAAAGAAGAGTCGGGACATATGACTTAATAAGGGTCACATGTGTGGGAGATCATGTCTTTGTAACATTTATAAGAAGTTGTGTTTTTTTGTTGCATGGGAAGGTTTAAAACAACATCAAATGCACCCACATGGTTTGCCGTCACCCACCAACTCACGCCTAGGATGACAATTTGACCGGTAACCCGTCGATCCGCCCTGCCCCAACATCTTTTGGGGCAGACCCGCCCCGTCCTGTAGAGAGAACGGGACAGATCAGACCCGTCTCGCGAACGGGGCAGATCGGTCATGGTTTTCGTGTCTGCCCCGCCCCATTTTGCCCCATCTATATTATATTATTATATTATTGTTATTATTAGACCTAATCATGTTTAATTTTCATTTTAATATACTAATTGTACTTGTTTGATAATTAATTTGGGATAAAATGTACTAATTATACTTGTTGGAGGCTCTATTTTTATAATTTTCAAAAAAAATTAATGATTTTTATGATAAAATTAATGATTTTTTTTTTTAAAAAAAAGGACGGGGCGGGGCGACGGTTCAACAGTGCAGGGCGGGCCTGGTAATTGAGATACCAGCCCCGATCTGCCCCATTGCCATCCCCGCCAAATAATCGTATGTACCTGTATACATACATATTTTTGTACTCAATCATTCACAATTCACCATGTGTATATTAATTAGAAGAAAATGTTCACATGGCATATTTCGTATGGTTGGACACAGGAATGAGAACATATATGGGTACAAACGATTTTCACTCCAGCTGACCTATGTCTCTATCCCGTCTTTAATGTTGGTAGAGAATTTTAAATCACGAGATGTATTTTAATAAAATTATATTACAAGTTGTCTATACACTACTAAAATATAAGAGATTCAATTACATGCCAAAGGCATGAAATCAAAACCTCACTCCGTGGAAAGAGGCAAGACTGTCACAGTAATTGTATGCATATTCATGCCTCCCGTTGAACTATGCCCCCAGATAATTGTCTCTGTTTTCTCTCATCATATTTTCAACTCCAGATCTTATAGTATATTATTATTTAATATACCAATAATTTTATTATACATGAAATAATGTTCTAAATTCAAAACTATAAAGTCAACTTTAATATTATTACACATTTAGCGTTATTACACCATATACTAAAAGATTGGGAGTATTCTGTTTCTTCAGCCACAAAATCGGGGATTTGGGAGTTCAGATCTCATATTTTGGAGACCCCATCCTCCACCGTCACTTCTACCGATCACAATTATCTCATCTTCTTGGATTGGGTTGCTCTAAATGTGATTATCTAATTTAAAATATTTTGTTTTAGTGTTTTTATTTATTTATTTTTAAAAATACTTAAATCTAGATATTATTAGTTTGATGAATTTAGTGTGAACTTAATTTGATTGGGCAGAAATTCATATAAATTGCTTTGTGACAAAAAATTCAATTGAACATCGAGTTAAAAAATTTATTTGACCAGACCTTATATTCACACTTAAAATATAGTTTACATTTGAAAAAAAAAAAACGATTCGACCAAGTCTTATATTCACACTTAAAATATAATTTACACTTGAAAAAATGTAATTCGACCAAGTATATATTATTTGAAGAATTTTCTTACGCAAAAAGCCAGATACTGATTACCGATCGACAAAAACTTAAGATTGAAAATTAATTGGGAAATTAGCTTGTTTGGTCTTCAAACTATTTTCAAATAATTGAGTGGTCCTCATTCTTATTTTGCTTCTCATTTGGTCCTGAATGTTATTTCGCGCTTCCTAACTAGTCCCAGCACCACCACCCACGGTGGTTCCGGCCAAATCCCTCTTTATGCAGTATTTATACTTCCTTGATGATCCCAAAAGTATTTTCGAGCTTCCAAGATGGTCTTATCATCATCTTCTTCATCATCAAAGATCCATCACCGACCACCAACTATTTCCCTCCCAAATCCGACCACCAATATTTCTCCTAAAATTCGACCACCAAGCCGCCACTAACCACTTTTGACCAATCCAAAATTGGAATCACAAGAACAATGATTAGACTTCAAATACTAGCTGGAAATCAGTCTTGAAGGGTCCACGTGGGACGTTGGTGGTCGAATTTGGGAGAGAAATGATGGGTGAGTGGCTTTGGTGGTCGGATTTGGACGGCGATGGAACTTGGAGGATGAATAAGATGATCTTAGGTCCATTTTGGAAGCTCGAAAATACTTTTGGGGTCATCGAGGAAGTATAAATACTGCATAAAGAGGGATTTGACCGGAATCCTCTGTGGGTGGTGGTGTTGGGACTGGTTAGGAAGCGCGAAACAACATTCAAGACAAAATGAGAAGTAAAAAAAAATAAGGATCACGCGATTATTTTAGAAATAGTTTGAGGACCAAATAGGTCAATTTCCCAAAATAATATTGTTAGTTCTATTCCAAAATCTCACAATTATTACATCCAACCCCACATGCAATTAACAAAAAGATGGGATCAGCCGGGATCAGCAAATCTCCATGCACGCAATCCAAAATATTACGACGGAAACATGGAAAAATTCTGATATAAACCTGACTTACAAGTGGGGACATACACCACTTGATCCACAATCACCCACATCCCATCTTTTGATTAAAAAACAATAAAAACGCCTCAAACAATGCACCAAGTGGGGGAATATTTTTATTATTTTAATCAAAATTGTGATGTGATTGAATGTGACTAAGTTTGATCTATATCCCCACTTGTGAGCCTCAGTCACGTGTGAATTGATCCGAAACATGATAGTACTATCTGCTAATTTTTAATTATTTGATCTTTTTTTTTGGGGGGTGAATAATTTGATCCTTTTCTTACTATCAAGAAGTAAATAATTATTATAACGACAATTCCATATGGGTCTCCCTCACAAGAAAAATAGATCCAATAACAAGCTGGAGGCAATAAATCCTCAATGAGATTTGAATTCATTGCATTGTAAAATTCTAGATAAAGAGTCTCACCTTTAATCATAACTAATGACCCTGGCCTACATAATTCTACCCGTCCCACGTGAAATATCTATAAAAAAAATATTTTGTATACGAGTTTTGATCGAAACATTTTTTTAGCATAGCAAATACGATAGATAAATAGTTGATTGTGATACTGCAACTCTCTCATACACGAATCACATGACGTGACACTTATATTACATAATTGTGCAAATTTTTACTCGATACTATATGTTGGGGTATAATTTTGACAATTCTTTTGAAGTCCTGTCCAATTCCGCTCTTAGGTACATTCATATTGGATTTGACTTATATTTTTTTGTCACAAACAATTTAATTTTTTGAACAATCATTAATGAAAAATATTTTCATTTAAGACTATATATCTCTTCTCACAAACAGTATATTTTTTCAAAATATGAGCAACGAGGTTGGTGTCCTTAGATGAGAGCCACAATGTGATACAAAGGAAGAAACAAAGAATGAACGATGATGAGTGGAAGAGAGGGGGGGGGGCTAACTTGTCAAGTGAAGCTCAACTTCTAGTGGTTGTGGGTGGGGTGCATGGGGTGGTCATTGAGGCCTCTAATTGGATTCTAATGTGAATGTGAAATGAGAGCGAAGAAGAGAGGGGTGGGGTGGGGGGCAGGGACTATTCTAAGAGGGTCGGGTGGCAGTCTTCCTCGAGATTTTTAAAAATACTACTAGATATAGTAAATTTTATATGTAGTTCAAAATATTTGATCATATTTGACCTCAAAAATTTTGTTTGCAGTTTTTATATGTAGTTTAGTATATTGTTGCAATTTTTTTTCCTCAACATACAATTCCTGACTTCATCCCTGAGGTGGGGTGGAGGGGGGTGAGGTAATAGTGTCTTGGCCTTAGAAGACATGTATCACAATGACTTAAGGGGTAGGGAGGGATAGATGGAGCTATGAATATTTTAGACATGTATCACAAGCTTCCACGCCTAACCCCTCATCTATCCCATGCTATTTGGCTGGTTGGCCGGGCCTCACTAATTTCTTTCTTTTTTTAGACCCTCGAAATAGTTATAGTTGTATTTATATTCGCAGAAAATTTTAAATTAAAACTTTCAAGACATTAGTAATTAGTGTATTAAATACTCTAAATTGGAAAATTTGAGTGGATGGACCAACGGTAACGATTTTAGCCTACATTATTTTTTTATATATATGTGCTCCATATATGGATATATATATATATATATAAATATAAAAAAGACCAGTAAAAATACACTTAGCATTATTATCGTCTGAGAGGAAGTTAGATTAAATCATGATGAAACCATATCCTACATTCATTTACCCTCCTCTAAAGTACTGTTGCGTTACCCGCGACATTAGTTTAATAATTCTTATGTGTATGAGAATTATTCCAAAAAAAGAAATGACAAAGATCTCTATACAAGAAAGTAGAAATACACTTGTCATGACAAAAAAAAAGGATTTTGGTCCCAAAAGCAAGAGAGAAGTGGAGAAGAAATGTATTCAAGAGTCTTCCAAGAAAAAAAGTTGGCCCATGGATGTGGTAGTGACAGCCCCCATTTGAGATGCAGCAATCACACCAAGATGTGCCATTGCACCAAATATCACTCAATCAATATGACTAAAGGATCACATGTTGATTGTGTAGCTGGTTCAGCAGCTTCGTTCTTTAAGAGAGGTCGAGGATCGATTTTCACTTATGTATGAAGTCGCTATTTTAGCTAAAACTGTACCCCTTTATGAACCGACCCAGTGCGAATAGGGATTAGTCTGTTATGATCTCTCGAAGATCGAAACCAGTTAGGGGATTTCTTATACCAATGTGTTGTTATGTTTAAGCTTATAAGATATAACTGAATACTACTATAAGAACTTTTTATTATATGTTGTGAAAATTAAAATATTTTTATAATTGAAATATCAATAATACTCTATTAAAAAGAATTAGTGGTAGTATCATTTTGCACATCTATATTGTACTTTTCTTCCTAATATGCGAGTCCTTGTTTATTTTAACACCCGTACTTTATCATTAATCCTTAATAACAATAATTACATTCCTTCCTTCCTTTGCATTAAAAAAAAATTATCATTCTCTCCTTCAAATATGCGGTATATATGGATATTTAAAAGTATAAATGCATTTAAAAAAAAGTGATTCTTTTTCCCTTTGTTTTTCTTAGTATGTAATCTTGTGGTTAATTGTCCAAAAGAATTATATATTATAGATTATATTCTTATTGAAGCTTCTTTCTCTTCTAACTCCAAAAAGTGTACATGTCGAAAACTACAATTTAGTGTACTTAGATTGGGTTTGGTTTGGTCTCAAAATTGAAATTCAACGAATATTTAGAAAAAAAAATTTGAATTTGAAATTCTCCCACCAATTTTAGAGACCAAAATTGAATTTCTCCCGCTAATTTTGAGACCAAGCCAAACCCAATCCAAGTACACCCTAAATATCGGTTTCTATTATGTGATTTGTGAAATTAAATCAAGAAATCAAAAGGACAAAATTATGAGGATACAAATTAATAGGTATTATGGTACATTAGTTCATGAAACAAATAAAGCATATGACAAGACATTTCCCGCAACCATGTAATGGATGAAACTAGATGTCTGTTATAGAATGTGACTTGACTTTGATCATAAATTTCCTTTTTCTCTTTGGATGTGAAAGTGTGAGATAGTGGTTTGGTTAAGTTATCAATTTTGTCAAAACAAGGACATAACTTAACAACTTCTTCAAAAGAAGTTCAACATTATTAATGGTTTAATGCCACATCAAACATTTAATCATGCTTTTTATAAGTTTGTGTTTCATTTCTTGTTGTTTCAAATTGAAGAAAATCATGTACATGACAACTACTTAGTACGACATTAAAATAAACAATAAATAAAATAAAATGATATTCAATTTGGAACCAATATATTTCTCCTTATCGCTTGAATTTTAAAATATTTTTATTTCATAAAATCTTATTCATGACTGGAATAATTAATAATCACACAATTTTGATTCTCTAAGAAAGTACATGGACAAGGTGAATTTGTGAGTTCGACTCTTCTCCTATTTTTTTGTGCATTTCTGCTGCATTTGCTCCTCGATATAATTTTATCTGAACATGACAAAGTAAAATTTGAGTTGGTTATACACTTTATTTTTAATAAAATTCATAGTGTTATAGATTTGATACACACTCCTCTCCCGACATATTGAAAGCAACTAGCAAACATTTACATCATTGTAAATTTATGGCCAATTGGTGTATTTAGTCCTGAAATAATTTTTGCTTGGCAGACAAGGTCCCTAATGATTGTTTGCAGCTTTGTAGGTCCCCATTCAAATTATGGGCCAGGGAATTGGTCCTTCCGTCCATTTTTTGAGATTTTGAATGTTAGTCAACAAGTAAAAGTTAAGCAATGTGGGCAAAATTGGAACTTCACGTTTTTTTAGAAACTTAATACTATATGGACTTAATTGTAAAAATACTTAAAAGTAAATACCTAATTGTAAATAATAAACCCTAATCTCATCTCCTCTCTCCTTGCCGCCACCGCCACCTCATCTTTCTCACCGCCGCCACCTTGAATAGTACCAATACCATTCGTCACCATCATCTCAATTTCTCATACTTCATCATTTCAAATCTCCTAAAATCATTCTTCTTCTATAATCCCTGATGATGATCTGCAAAAACTAAAAAGATTTTTTTTTTAAAAAAATCTTGAATCAAAACTAGAAAGAAGATGATGAACAATATCCATTTTATGCTCCTCTCCCATTGCTTACTTGAGACTAGTCCCACCAACAAAACTACCCTTAACAAGTCTAGAAGTCGGCAGCAATCGGAGAAAAAAGATGGGCACAGTAAGATATTTACAGCTCAAGGTTCAAGGAACAAAGGAATTAGGTTGTCAATGGAGATTGGGAGGATGATGAGGGATAGCATTAGTTGGCCATTAATTTTTGTTGTGGTGACCTTTGGTGTTAGATTGGGAGGATGATGAGGGGGCCGCCGCCGGAGAAGGAGGAGTGTGGTGGCTTTGAGTCGATGGCGGGGAAGGATGGGGAGAAAGGCAATGGCTTTTATTAATTTTGTAATTATAATTAAGACATGTAGTTTTTTAATTTTATAATTAGGTATTTATATTTAGATATATTTACAATTGAGTCCATGTGTTTTATTAATTATCTTTAAAAACATGTGAAGTTCCTATTTTACCCTTTTCACTTGACCAACATCAATTAACGGGCGTTTGATTTTTCAAAAAATGGACGGAAGGACCAATTCCCTGGCCCGTAATTTGAATGGGGACCTACAAAGCTGCAAACAATCATTAGGGACCTTGTCTGCAAAGAAAAATTGTTTCAGGACTAAATACACCAATTGGCCTAAATTTATCATGCAATACATTATAGGTTTAAATTGCACTTATATCCTCAATACATTGTAAAAGAACCAACAATAGCAGTAAAAATTTGGAAAGTCCAAATTTTTTATTAATATCAATCTTTTTAGGGTGGGGCGGAGACCATGATCTCCAGTCCCGATCTTGCCTCTTTCCTCGCATCCCCATATCCGGCCCAGGCTCATCACTGAAGATAGATGAGGATCTCATCACCAACTCAGATGGAGGCCCAACCCCAACTAGGAAAAAGCAGAAAATATTTTTCCCAAATCCTCACTTTCGTCTTAACAGAGGCACAACTCCTACTAGAAAAAAATAAGGGTCATCAGCCTCCGCCCCCCATTGCGGGGCGAGCCGCAATGGGGGTTGAGATATTATTTCACCCGCCTCTGCCCCTTCCCCTCCCTCATTAGCGGGGCCAAATTCATCCCCATCAGCCATCCTCATCCCAGTTTAAACCGGAGAATCCCGATCCAATCGGACCGGAGCGAATCTCCAACTAAATCGGATCCATTGCCATCCCTAATCGTTTTGCGTTTGTTCATGAAAAAAATCACGAATTAAAGTCATTTAATTTAAAGATCAACTTAATTCTATACTTTGTCAAATTTATTTTATTCAGTTAATATTAGAGTAATCACATCAATACTTATACACCAGTTTACCATATACTCATAAACATGAGTACGATATGACGATAATAATACCATCTACACAAACATCAAATCTCTAGATTTTTGCATTTAAATATCCTAATCAAATCACGAAGTAATAAATTTAGTATCTTTTTCTTCAAATAAAAAATTATATATTTTTTTCTCATCCATGACGAGAGAGAGAGAGAGAGCCCAGACCGTACGACACACACTACTGCAAGCCCACAACGTGACAGCACCGAATACAGACATACCCGCTCTACCCCTTCCACTCTCCGTTAATTATCCTCCAATCACCATACCTATTTTCGTCTTTTCACCTCCTCATCCCCATGTATATAATGTCCTCAGATTCCATTGCAACTTCCACTTTCCTCTTCTTCTTCCATCTCTACACACACAAACACACAGAAAAAATGGGATTTCCAGTAGGTTATGCTGATTTAATCTTCCCTAGACTAATAGTTCATCTTCTTACAATTCTAGATTTGATGAGAAAATTGATTTTCTTCGTACTCTCATTTATCGGATTAGGCGAATTTCTCGAGCCGGAGACGTCTTATCCGATATTCGAATCTGGTAATTCAGAGCTCCGTTCGGTATCCGCAGCTTTAATCCGGGAACTATTACCGGTTGTGAAGTTCTCGGAATTGGTAGAGCCGCCGGAAAGCTGTGCGGTTTGTTTGTACGAGTTTGACGGTGACGATGAGATCCGACGGCTTACAAATTGTCGTCATATATTTCACAAGTGTTGTTTGGACCGTTGGATAGATCACGATCAGAAAACTTGTCCTCTTTGTCGTACTCCGTTTATTCCGGAAGATATGCAGGAAAGTTTCAATGAACGACTTTGGTTAGCTTCAGGAATTTCTGATTTCTACGGCGACTATTCATCCATTTCTGCCGCTTTGTAGTGGTGGAGCTAGCTAGTGTATATGGGGCAATTTTTCTATTTTTCTATTTTTAATTTTTAATATTTCTTTTTACTGGGAAATGGGGGGAATTATTGTATAGAGTAGATAGAGGTTAGAGAGGACAACAAATGGAAATAGGAATATTTTACAACGAAATAAAAGGAAAAAATAATTTTGTATATTTTTTTGTTTAGTTTAGAAGTTCGTGTTTGACGTGATGGTTAAATGTTTACTTGCTATTTGATAGGTTACGGTTTCGAATTTCAAAAATAGCCTCTTTATGAAAAATAAAAATAAGACTGCGTACATCAAGACCCCGCGGAAGCGGGAAGGTACGACCTTTTTTTATATTTATTTGTTTCCCCCCTTTTTTTTTCCTTCCTAATACTCCTATTTGATAATGACATGATATTTTGAGGCATGTTAATTTTGTCAGGCTAAATTTAGGGTGGTCATGAATATTTTTCTTTTTATCAAAATATGGAATTGGTTCGTTATCAAGTGGAGGATAATAGTTTGATAAATTGGTGTCGCAGTTGATAAATTGATTAATTCGGTATTGGTAATGTTGTTCTGGGTATAATCTGATTAGTATGGTATTGTTGAGTATAATCTGATTAGTATGGTAAGATAGGTGTAAGATTAATTTGATAATTCACCGTGAAATCGTTTCATGAGTTTTGAATTCATAATATTATCACAAGTAAGCTTTTCAGAATGAATGATAAGACCACCAAAATTAAGCTCACGACGCGTAGTGGGCTCTGAGCTAAGCCTTATCGTTCTAAAATGAGTTTTGAATTATTTCAAATGAAAATAAAAAGATATTTATTTCGAATTTCAGTGTATTCGAATGAAGTAATGTATTTATTATATGAATCATACTCTTTCAATTCAATTCAATTAAAGAGATATTTTGTTGATTCCTATCTTGCTTCTCTGTGGGTATTCGATAACCATGTATGTAGGGGTATAATCGGTGATTTGGCATTTGTGGGTTCAATGCGAAAATTGTTATGGATTAAAGTATAAGAATTTTTTTAAATTAAAAATGAATATTTGTGAACAATATGAATATCATTTAAAAATGAGTAGTTTAGATAATAGAACTTTCAATCGATCCGGGTACTTGGCATCTCGAATCGGGTTGCCGTTTCCATAAAGGATATAATTGACAACTCGAAATTGACTAAACCTTGAAAATCTTAATGCTTCACTTATTAGTGATGGATAATAGTTATTTTGAGAAAAATCATAGCTAGTTTCAATAGAAAAATAGTTATTTCCACGCGAATCGAAGAGATTTATAATTGATTGAGACTGTCATTTGAAGCATAGCTCAACTAGTAAATTAATTATGAGTAATATTGTGCTAATCCTGCCTTTATTTATATGATGAGTGAAAAGTTCAATTCATATCAAGTGTAAAAATAAACCTCTGGTGGGTTGTTAATAGAGAAAATCGTTATGTATAGCACATTTTTTAGACCCCACTTGAATAAATAGCAAAAGCTTTAAATTAAACTATTTTTAGTACGAACTTTTTACAGGCTGCTAAAAGTGTCCAATTAAGGATTCCGGCCAAAAAAAGTCACGTGCCGGACACGTTTTTATGGCCACAAGGGCAAAAAAGTCTAAGAAAACTTAATTGTATTAAAATGTAACAGGTCCACAAGTGGGGTCATGCACCAAACTACTAAAATATCACAACTAATCACTTCGTACACATGTCGTATTTTTGTGAGTCCGGTCCACAACTAAACCGTGGACCTGATACACCCTAATATTACATATCATCTTCTTCACCCTCTTCTTCCCGTCTCTCTCTGAGACATTATAGCCCCTCCCCCCCATCACCTCTAACTCAACCTACTTCCACCACACCTCCGCCCAACTCCTCCACCTCTTAAATCATTGCACCACCATGTCCCACCTCAAACAGATTAGGGCAAAATTGAATCAAGATCCATAAACCACCACCACCACCAAAACCTTCCCCGTAAAATTCAAAATTTGGATTAATTGGCACTCCAAAATTTGTGGGTATTCTAGAAAATCTGCCCAGGAAAAGGAGGCATTCCTTTTGGTGGATCGTCATCTGTGGGAGCATTTGTTGTGAATGGGCAATTTTTTAAGTTTCTCATTTTTTCTTGTTCTTGAGCTGAGCTTATTAAAGGGATTTAACAGAGGAATTTGACCCATCTTTGAAGTTGGTGGTGGTGGGGTTCGAGGCTACGCCCAATTTTTGCTGCGGAATGATTGAGTGTGTGTGTGTGTGGGGGGGGATGGGGGTGCGGTAGATTGGGGAAGAAGAATGAGGGGTTGGGGTAGTAGAATAGGACATTTTTGCCTCTTTCTGACGGGAACACGTGCTCGACACATGACTTTTTTGGTCGAAAAAGTGCTCAGAATCCTTAATTGGACACTTATAGTAGTCCGTAAAAAGTTCGTGCTAAAAATAATTTAATTTAAATTTTTTATTATTTATGCAAGTAGGATCTAAAAATTATGGTAAACATTGCGATTTTCTCGTTGTTAATATAAATGCAGCTCTACCAAACCTACTTAAAGCATGTTCCATAATCAAACACCTACACAAATCCCTAAAAAAACGGGACAGTGGGAGCTAATCATTTTTTAATTTTTATACAATTAATTGAGACTCTGTCCCCGCTGTTCTTAAAAAACCAGTCCGGCTCCTGTGCGAAACAGTCAAAGTTACGCACGTGCGGAATAATTTCAGCCGTCGGATGAGATTTTGAACGGTCCGGATCTGAAGAGAAAAAAGTTGCGGCTGACTTAAAAAATAATAATAAAAAAATTTCTCTCTCCAAATCTGAACCGTTAAAAAATCTCATCCGACGATTAGAATCGTGTCCCGCACAGTACGGAACAAAAGCTGTTCCGCATAGGAGCCGGGACGTAAAAAAACATAATCAATATGGTAACAGAACACATCCTGTCGGTGATTTTATTTATTTACTTTATTTATTGCATCATTTTTTTACTCCCTCCAATTCAAAATATAAGTCATTTTATAAATTAATTTTTATTGCAAAATAGCAACCAAGTGTAAAGAGGACGAAGGACGAAAGCCAAAGGCGAAGAAAGAAGAAGACGTATAAATCTTATTGCAAAATATTTTAACTTTTGAGTGAGGACCCAAAGTGGATCGCAGCCATGTTAATTTGAGTTGGTGAAATTAATTTTGGAGGTAAAATAGATTGGTCAAAAGTTGCAGTTTCGTACTTGTTTCGCCAGCCAATCTTCGAATTGAAGCAAGTAAAAGGGGGAAAAAAGCGTAAGAAAAGGAAAGGTAAATATAGGTGAAAGGGTTGTTTTCTTCATATGAGGTTGATTTAAGCTGCAAGCAAATTATGATTGTCTTGAGAAAAAGGGTGCAAATTTAGGGTTCAGATTCTAGTGTTGTGAATTAGGAATAAAGTCCCAAGTTATGTCCATAATAGACTCCAGAAAGAAAACACAAGTTCATTTACCACAAGGAAAAACTTTGGTCTGTGAATGATAAAATGTCTGTTCCAAGTAAAAATGGCCTATGCACAATTCATTGTCATCTAGGCTTCTCTTGCAGATGAATGCATTCACTTCTGATATCCAGCGGGAGGATAACCAGGAGGAGGGTAGCCAGCAGCAGGATAGCCTTGAGCTTGAGGAGGTGGATAGCCAGCAGGTTGACCATAGGCAGGGGGAGGATAGCCAACAGTGGGTGGATAAGGCTGATCAAGGCGTGACATTTGCTGCACAGGAGGAACTCCCATAGGCTGTGGCCCAAACTTACCATCCCGTTTGTCCATTTCAACCTTGTGTTGTGTCTGCAAAAAGAGATGTGAAGAAAATATGGGCCTTGGAGGAAGTGGCAAGTAAATGATGAGACCAAAAAAGTTCCTAAATGTATTCAAGCAGAGATCATGCATTTCCTTTTAATTCTTAGGACAAATAGATCCACAAAGATCTTTGTAAGAGAAGTTGATAAGAAGAATTTTCACTTAATTAAAGTCTGGTTGATAGATACTCTGCTTACCTGCATGCATGCACAGACCCTGCAAAACCAAAATCATTTGATCAGTAGAACATTCCCAGAATACCTGAGAGAGAGAGAGAGATCAAAGTTCTTACGTGCAATAGACAATATCCGCTAAGCAAGACAGTATCTGAGAAGCCTCAGAAATTTCCTGACTTCCAACAATCATAGCAACAATAGAGAAAATGCAAGCAAGTTGTTGAAGGCAGAACATGAAACCCTAAACCAAAGAAACAAAGTATTCAACCAAATAGCATATAAGTATGCCATGAATTCATGCTGACAATTACAAAATACAGAAATTAAAGATACACCACTGAGAGAGAGAGAGATTACAATGATGCAATTATCACATTGTGTTGTTTGAATGTTGAACTCATCTTGCAACAGAAATCGAGTAGAAGCCACAGAATTTCCAAAGCACAGAAAGACCTGTAAAGCTCAAGAGAAAATGTATCAGAAAAAACAACAAAGAAGCACATTTTTTTCAGAGGCAAAACCAACCAACCAAAATTGGGGAGAAGTGCCATTGCAGAGACATAGATGCAGAGAATAGACTTAACACTATGGCACTAAAAATTTAAATTGGTACTGATAAGTTTTACTAACAACATGTGCTCTTTCCAGTTAACTTCACAATTCAGGGAACACTGGGCTAACTTGACTTGGTGTCAAACTTCCACTAACTCAACCAAAACTTTTCAAGCATATCCATGGCAAAAGAACAACATCTGCTTAAATCATCTTTCGAGATTTAGGGAAATAGAAAAAATAAGATTTCAAAACAACAGCAATGCTTCCATTTAGTGTCTTTTTTTAAGAGAAAAGTTAAGCAATCTAAGGACAGTCCAAGCCATTTGGCTTCAGCAGAAAATGGAAACAAAGACAAAATAAGCGCCCCTTAGAGGACCCGCCAAAACAAATTTTTATTACCTGTTGCCCAAACTTGCAAAGGCAAACTGGGTAAAAGACTCCACAATACAAATAAATATGTGCTTTGCTTGAGAAAGTGTTGGATATAAGCTTAAGCAAACTACAGAAGCTTCCTATGTTCTTAGCACGTTAGATAAGGTGGGATTAAATTTATGAAGATTTTCTGGACAAAGGCATTAAGGATCAACGAAGAAAACAAAAGCAGGATTCAGCAGAATTCTCCAAGTATCATGAGGCACCTTTTTCCTCCTCATTTTTACCAAATATGCAGTGTGTTTAGAGTCAACTTCAGCGATAAGGTTAACCAATTTCAACTGTGTTTATTTGAAGTTTTTCAATGCATTCTGCCGAAAATAATTGGGAAGTCTTACCAAAAGATAAAAATTAACCATGGTAATCACCTCAATGAAGTAGGATCATATCCTGTTACCTTAGTGAGTGCATTTTCAGAATTTTAACTAGTGCCAGAGTTAGTCTGTGACGCAAATATATTCTTTTGGAGTTAACCCATCATTAACCTCTTTGAAACAAAAGTTATACAAGATTCCTATCAAATATTGTACTAACGTAAAAGTAACAGTTTGTTTATGCTTCTCAACAAACGGGAAAAAAAAAATCTTTGCTGAATTTCCTATTGAAAAAATTATGTAGGTTACCTCTGTAGCGAGACAGAATTCAGGGCATTTACTTTCTCCACACCTTCCACTGCAAGGCATATAGCCAGCACAGCATGTGTACCTGTGATGAAGAATAAAACAATCTTTGTATCTGTTGGTGTGCTTTGGAGTGAATCACTTTAGGTTAAGAATAATGGAGCTTCAATTACCTTGACATATCATTGTAGAGAGCTCTTTTCCGGAGCATATAAGATACACATGGTGCACTACAATATGAAAATTTTAGAAATGGCATTTGAAAATGTAGAAAAAGAGTTAGTAGTAATATATTGATTGGAAGAGGTAAACAATAAGATGGTAAATATGGCATTTGACTAGATCTCTTCAAATAATAGCATATAGCTACCACAATTCTTTATTTATTTAATTACTAATTTTGGAAAATAAGTAAGTTGTATTGCTGGACCAATCCTTACAAGCTGTAAATAAGATGCAACAGTCCTAGGAAACCTGAACTTATGATGTAAAACAAGAACTTACTCCAAAGAATATGTAAGACAGGAAATTTCTTTCTTGTAATAGGTATTCTTTTACCAATTCATGGAAGATCACCATCGAAAAATGAAGCAAATACATTATTTTTTAATGGTCTATACTCTATACTCACAACTTAACCTACACTAAGTAGGATTTCTTTATCTAGAGAATTTGTATGGTCAATGAATAGTCTGCATCCCTCGTCTTGATAGACGTGACATGATTAGTTTGAATTATATTTCTTCCTCACATTCAAGCAATGTTACAGAAGTCGCTAGTCAGTCACCAGACTGGCGACTAGCGAGTAGTTGGCGACTAGTCGGCTTACCTAGATTAAAAGGGATTTTTTAAAATTCTCTTATCCTATAGTATAATATTATACTAGTCAAACAAAATTCCATAAAAATTAAAAATCAAATACTAGTAAAATCAAAATACACAAAGTCCATCAATAATAATTAAATTCATTACCATAATAAAGTAAAAACAAGTTCAAATACTAAAATAATCGTTTTGACTAACTTTGACCGATTAAGTTGGTCAACCGATTTTTTACCTCAACTAGTCAGCTAGGTGCTGACTAGCGATTTTTTGATGACTAGGCCAATTTTTACAACATTGCATTCAAATTTAGAAGTGCTTATTTTAGGTTGAAATTTCCGTATACATTTGTGTACTACACTAATAAGGCATGAAAATGTAAGGAAAACTTCTTCTCTTGCGGAAAACAACAAAGAGTTTTAGACTGGGTAGATCTAGTTCAGCAGCGTTCTCCTTGAAAAAGTTGAACAAAACCATATTAGTTTTGCTTCATATTTCCATGGAAGCTTGGCTTATCCAATAATGATGGCATAGGATTATGTACATTTATCCTGTTCCCTAATGAATCCATAAAAGGTTCTTAAATGTTTCTACATTGTAGCTACAATCACGTTGTTGGCGTTATATATTATGATAGGGTCCTTATCTATGCCTGCTCAGTTCTACACACTGCCTCAATCAGAAAGTACAAGATAGTGAATTGTAATGCAGAAACACGAGACAGATGGAATGATTACTATGAAAGGGAAAATAATTATTTTCCAATTAACGGATCAGTATCCATAATTAAGCACACTGTTATTTATTTTATTTATATTAAAGAAATCATTGCTATGAATTCTGAAAATATATAAAATCCCCCACTTGAATGATTTTGAGACCAAATAAAAGCAGAAGAAAATCAGTTTAGTACATGGGAACTAAATATGGGGAAAAAAGGAAGATGGAGAGAGAGTAGTTATTTGCTAAAATCTAAGATAGCAATAGTGATGGTGCTAAAGAGATGCTGTAAGTAGCCCCAAAAAGTGGAATCAGGTCTAAAGAGAGGGGATAAAATCAAGATCTAAGTTGCTACATTTTACCGGAATATTTGCAGAGTAAATACTAATTAGCTAGAAATTGCATTTGGATTTCATCATAACCAAAAACTTTATCAGGACACCATTACTATGCCACTATAAACTTCTATCATCTGGAAATCCTGAATCTTAATTAATCGAAACAAATAATTAGAAAAACATAAGTCTCCTATTGCATGACTGTGTGCAGATTTCTCCACATGCTACATTTTCTTAATTGAAGCGTTTCATTTCATTTTCCCCAATTTGAAACCAAAAAGTAACCTAAGAATCCACAATACTACAGAAACTCCAAAACTACATTAAACAAAAAAAGGACCAGATCAGAAGTCATACTCAATTAATCAAGCAAAATTTCAATCGTTCAGTCTTCATTTAGTCAAATGACAAACTCAGAAGATCATTAGATGGTTTTTTTCCACTCAGCTACCACATCCAGCGCAAAGTAAATTAAGGCTTAAATAATGAATAACGGAAAGCAAATTCACGGATCAACTCAAAAGCAGAGAATATTCATCAAAAATGAATTAAATCAGTTCACTTACCACCAAAAGGACAAGCAGCAATCTGCGAGAAAATATTTAAAAAACGTATCAGATGTTTACACATGCAACATTTTCTCCACACACATAAATACGCTACGAATAAGTACGAATCTGCATTTACAATCAAATATATAACAAAAATTGACGAAAATGAAGAAAATTAGAGAGAGAGGAATTGAGTACAAGGAGGATCAGCTTGCATAGTTCTCATGAGATCTGTGTGCCATAGATTCCGATAATTCTGACGGAGCTGCATTTTATCCAAATTCTGCTGTTGCACCGCCATCTCCTCCAATCAATCTGTTCTTCTTCCAATGCTTTCAAACTGCAATATGTTGATCGATCTTCAGAAAATTATCAGATTCCGAAGAAACAAATGCGGAAAATTAAGTCCATAAACCCTAGAAATGACTTACAGGCTGTTAATTCCCTTTGAAGAAGAAGAAGATGATGAATGAGGAGTTTGGGATTTACGCGTGTGGTCTTGGGGAAGTCAAATTCTCGGGAAGATGGATGACTCCGTATTTATACATACAGCGCCAATCAAAACCGTTTCTCAAGGGTTGAAGTCAAGCATAAGTTTCATCGCTGGATCGGAGTTTCTAATACAGATCAGATTAGTATTTATATTTCGTTTATTTTTTATTTTTTTTATTTTTCCATTTTTTCTTGGATATGCATACTATCTCTAAGTTTTTAAATTAAAAATTGAATTGCTCCCTAGTCTTTTTTTGGGTGTAGTTGAATTAATTTTATCAAGAAATGTAGTCTCTGTATTTATAAAAAGTAAAAGAAGATAGGGGATTAACATGAAAATATCGTATTAGAGGGTGTCCAATGCACATTATAAAAGACAGATTGACTCTTATTCTAAATTCTTTTAATCAATACGTATTACTAACAGAATTTCAATCAACTATTTAAAATTCACATATTTAAAATTTAATTGTTCAATTCAACAGATATGATTACTCATAATATATGAATAGGTATTAATTAAGAGGACCTTCGATCCTAGATCTAAAATAATGTGAAAGGAAATGCATATGATTATAAAATATTTGGATTGGACCCATTCCTAGGGGGGCTCTATAACTTAAATTTTTTTAAAGCGATTTACAAATCAATTGAATGATTTAGATTTTATGTTTATTGCTTTCGTTAGGAATTGCGTGTCTACCTAAAAAAATATCAATATTCAATTTGTAATCAAAGGAGTATAATATTAAAATTAATAAAAGGGTATTTTTATTTTAAATTATTAGATAAAAAATGTATGTTCTAAACCGTAATTGTGTTGTGGAATTGAATCTATGCTTTGAGGAAATGTCTATTCTGCACACTGATCAGCCCACTCGGACTACGCTGGTCCCAGATTTCTGCCACATCACCGCATTTCCTTCTCTCTCCTCATTCTCGCAGGGGATGCTAGCCAAATCCTGACTACACGCATGCATACGTAACTCTGGTCCCATATCAGATATTTCCTTGAGCAAAAGGCATAAAAGTATTTATATTCCTACCTATTTCAATAGAGATAGTCTTCTCATCTCAAGAATCAAATGCATGTTTTAGCACTTCAAATTACAAAATTGTTTCTCATTGTTTTCCATGGACATAAAGAACTTATAACGTTTAGAAAAACTTAAAGAGTTAAAAAAGTTTCTTACAATCAACTCTCAGATCAAAAGTATGGGGTAAATTTTTCATGGTCATATATCTGATTTTAGATCATCTGGTCTCAGATCTTATACACTTGGGGTGAAATATTATATACTCCCTCCATTCCTCGATATAGAACGTTTAGAACACTTTGAAAAAATTACAGAACTTAAACAAATAGTAATATTTCTACCACAATTCCAATAATACCCCTTCCTTTCTCCATCTCTCTCACTTCTCCAATAAAAGATATGTTGAAGGTATAATTGGAATAAATTGTTGACACTTAAATAAAAGACATGTAAATAACCATTAATTTGGATATATATATCTCCTAAACGATAATTAAATGGGAATGGAGGGAGTATTGATCATAACTAAAAAAATTGGACAATAAAAAATTATGTAAGAGGGAGATAGAACCATGAAGATTGATACATATTCACCTACTTAATTTCCAAAAATATGAGTCTAATTCATTACAAATTTACATATAAACATTTTTAGTTTTATCATCGCAAAATTATATAGTCTAAGAGAACATATATGCATATAAGAAGCGCACTTCTTGTATTTGAAATAAAACAACATGCAAGCAAAATCTGTTGTGGAATGGGTGAAGGGTCCTCAAACCTCAAACACGATCATAACTCGAATAGCGATCATGATGTGTGTAAGCAGTAATTAATGTTGGGAGAGTCACCATTTTTTTGACTTTTACAACACTCGGTTCAGATTAATCATACATGAATACCAGTGGTCGACCAAAAAAATTAATAAACAACTTGCATCTTCTACTTTATAAAATTCAATGCATATATAATATAAGGAGGGAACATGCTAATCGCTTTCATGACCTGTGTATAGAGTAATTGATATTGGGAGAGTCATTTCTTATTTGAGCCTCTGTAACACCCGATTAAGATTAATTATATTTGTTGAGCCTGGATACTAGTGGGAACATGAATGGTCTGAACAAAGCCAAGAAAAAATATATGAGAAAAAACAAAGAATAACAAAAAGATAAATGTCCAATATTTATCACTATGAACTCATTGGACTAATTTGGAAATAGAATAAAGTCAAGGGGTTTAATTTTGCCTTTATATACTAGTGGACAGGTCTTCTCTTCACTTGTTCTGTTCTGTTGTTGAGTCTGAAGGGAGTCCTACTTAAAATTGGCCTCTCTCTCTCTCTCTCTCTCTCTCTCTCTCTCTCTCTAAAACCCTCTCTGTTTGTTTGTGTGTGTGAGAGAAAAGGGTAAAAAAGGGATTTGCGAAAAGAGAGAGTGAGAAATGGTATTCTTGTCATCTTCTGTTGTAGACAAGAATTCTGATTAAAGAAAGAAACAAAGGCACCTCTTCAAATTTCTCTTCTTCTCTTCTTCTCTTCATCAGCTAACTTGTATTTTTCCTCTATTTTTTCCGAGAGTGTCGAACCAAAATATATTATTTTCAGTCAGAATTGCTACACTATTTGCGCTAGTCTTCCTTTGTCAGCAACTTGTATTTATAGAAGCTAAATCAAAACTTATAATTTCCGAGTCAGAACTGTACGCCAACTGCGTTAGTGTCTCTTGACAACAACTTATATTTGTAGAAACTGAAACAATTGGGAAAGACTTTTAAGTGTTTTTCTCCTCTTCAATGGCTTCTGATCTTTTTTTGTTTGATTCTCTCTTTTCTGATCCATTTTCTCCTTTTAATGATTCTTCAACTATTGATTCTCACCATGAAATTTACCAATCTCTTCAAGAAAGCCTCAACAACAGCAACAGCAGCAATATATATATTCAAGAAAATTCAGTTGATTTAATTACCAATCCCCTACTTTCTTCTTCACCACCAAGTCAGCAGCTTGAGAATCTTTCACTTTACCAAATGGCAACAGCTCAAAATTACCAAAATGCCTCTTCAGATTTCTCTGTTCTTGAAGTGAAAGCAGAGGAATATCATCAAGTCCCTTTTGATACTATTACTGGTTTCAGCAACTCATCATTAATTGTTCCTCAGGGGTGTTTGAGTAATTCTAACAATGCAGTGAAGTTGATGCAAAGGAGTTTTAGTAGCAATTCCTTTGAAGGAAAGCCCAGTTTCTTGTTCCAACCTTGTTTTGATAGTGTTATTGAATCTTCAAATTTGCAGCCTCAACAAGTTCTTAGCTCACCAGAAACCAACTTTTCTTCTGGCCATATGAGAAGAGTTTGCAGCACTGGTGATTTACAGGTAAGTAGGAAACCATCTCATCTTCTGAATGCATTATCAATTTCCATATAGATTCAAGGCCAACACAGTTGGCGAAGTATTTTCGACTTAGAATAATCGGTCCGAGTTCAACATTTCTTCCCGTGACGGTAAAAAGTTGCAACAAAAAAAAACTATGCATGTATAGTAAAAAAGGGTGCAACTGCTCTTTTTCATGTGATTTTTTTTTCTAAAAAGGAAAAAAAAAAACTTTATTAGAAGCTTTGCGGCATAAGGGCTCAATCATAAGAGCGAACTGGATAAAATAGAAACAGATACCAATTAGATCTTTCAAAAAGAAAAAAATAGTTGTAAACTGCTATGTTTCATGTGAATTTCCAGTCCGGTTTCTATGCGGAACAGGGAAAATTCCGTGTACCGTGCGGAACAATATGGGCAGTCGGATGATAGTTTTAACGGCCTAAATTTGAAGAGAGCAAAATTACGACTGGACTTAAAAAAAAAAAAAAATTAAAAAAATTTCTCTCTCCAAATATGGACCGTTCAAAGTTATCATCCGACGGCCAAAATTGTTCCGCATAGGAGCCGGAGTGGTGAATTTCTGCTCTTGAATTCGAATCTTGTATATGAAAAAAATGAACATTATTGAGAGCTATGTCGTACATGGGCCCAACTGTCGGAGCACAGACCCGTCTTGAACAATACTGAGGGCATGTATATTAATTAACAAAGTTAGGCCCCTCAATTTTTTTTTATAAAAAATATAAATTATAAAAAATGTCAAAAACATAAATTATAATATTAAGTGGAGATATAGTAATTTTTTTTTAATATGTTAAGGGATTTTTTTAAAAATTTTTTTTGGGGCCCATAAAATAATAGATCCGATTCTATATAGCATCTTGGGCCTGTACAAAGTCGGACATGTCGGAGCAGGCTAAAACAGAAACGGATACCAGTTAGGTCATACAAAACGAAAAAATAGATGTAAACTGTCCTGTTTCATATGAAATGAATTGTTTGGTGATTCTTTGAAATAGTTACACATTGCTAATTTCTTTTTATGACTTGTGCAGAAGATCAAAACAACCCAGACAAGAAATATTTTGTCCTCAAGTCCATTATCTACAGAGGGTTCATTCTTGGAGGAACCAAATTTCAAAGTTGGACGCTATAGTGCAGAAGAGAGGAAAGAAAGAATTCATAGGTATAGAGCAAAGAGAACCCAGAGGAATTTCAACAAGACAATTAAGGTAATTCTAAAACACCAAAATACTTAAAATAATCTTATTTTAAGAATTAAATAATTGATAAAGATTATGATTATGGTTTGAGTTTTTTTTTCTGAATTTTTTTTACCAGTATGCATGTCGGAAAACGCTAGCCGACAATAGACCAAGGATACGTGGCAGGTTTGCACGTAATGATGAAGCTGTAGAGATTCCAAAAACAGCAATATTTAATAGATATGAAGACGAAGATGATCTTTGGGTAATATTCTCTCCCACGTCACTTTGATTAATTATTCCACTATTATAATACTACTCCATCCCAAATTATTTGGTTTCACAATATTTCAAATTATTTGTAACATTTTAGAAATTAATATTTTTTTATTATTTTTTTAAAATTTTTATTTCTAATATATTAGTCAACTTTACAGTTATTAATTAAAGGTATTTTAAACTTTTTTCTCACAATAATTATTTTTCAATCATTTTCTTGATCTTAATATATTAGTCAACTTTACAGTTATTAATTAAAGGTATTTAAACTTTACAGTAATTTGACATACTATTGCAGTTTTTCGCCCCCTCAACGCCAAATTCCTGACTTCATCCCTTATTGTAGGTTGAAGGATATCATGAAGAAGAAGAAGAAAGGTCCATGGGGAAAGCTCCATTTTACAACAGCTTTGGAGCAACAACATCACAATACCAATATTACAGCTACTCAAGATGAAGATGATGATGATGAAAATCAAGAAGATGTCTAAGTTCATTTCATATTAGTAAGCTTCTTCTGGAAAAGAAAGTCAGAGGGCTTATTTTATTTTAATAAGTTAGGTGTATTTGCTGAGGTTAAGAAGGTGGCTTTTGGAAGAAAAAATAAGAGTAGGCAGGTTCCCAGTCAGTAAGTAGCTCAAGTTGTAGTAGTTTCTGTAACTTTCCACCAAGATAAATTAATTTAGATTGGTGCCATGTGCACCTCGTTCTTGTCCTTCTTACCCATTCTTCTTCATTTTCTTCTATCATATTGTCCTTATAACATGCAAATAATAATACTCTCTCCGGACAAAAAGAATATAGCAAGGTAAATATTTAATTAGAGAAAAATGAAACAGTTCAAAGTCGAGAATTCTATTATATAAATGACTAGGAAGTGTTGGTTTTTATCATTGCATCAGTGACGGAGATAAGAATTTGTCATGGGGGGCGAATTTCTTACTGAAATTTTTTAGGGGGGCCAAATACAATATTTATAAGAAAATATCACAAAAAAAAAATTCCATAAAAAATTCGTCGTTTCTGAAAATATTGGGGGCGACCCCCCTTAATAGCTCCGCCACTGCATTGCAAAGTTTTCTTTTTTAAGATTATAATCGATGTAAGGGTTGGCGCAAGATTAAAAGTTCAGGGGTCAAACTGTAGTTTACTATAGAATTTTTTCCAAAATGAAATTATAGACATAATATTAGGAAATGAGTATTTACAACATCTTAAAAAAAACATTGGTTTTAGTAAAGAATTGGCCCTCCCGCCCTACCTAGATCTGCCGATGGTCAATGTCCTCTAATTTTTTTATACATAGGGGAAGAAAATATGGGGCTTTGTATTAGACTAACCATGGTTTAGCAGAAATAGCTAATCATGGCAGTCAAAATTTTGGAGACAACATTTTTGTCGAGGACGGAAGTACCCTAGGACGGAAGTGGGACTTCCGTCTTCAAACCAACCCTAATAAATTCCTGAAACCCTAAAAAAATCCGTGACTGAGAGGATGGATCGCCATGGTTAGCCATTTCTGCTAAACCATGGTTAGTCTAATGCAAAGCCCGAAAATACAAACCGAACTTAGAACTCTTACCTGATAAAAAATATTTTTAATTAATTGAGTTACCTTTTTGTCACGAGTTCTAATTTTTAGTAGCTTTTTGCACTTAGGACATTTAAGGTGCCTAATTAGGGTCTAGATTTAGAAAATTGTGGAGCAAGAAGAGATCATAAAGAAGTCAAATTATTCACTTGTTTATGGGGGTATATATTACATTAATATACATTATCTAGTCATTCATGCAGGAGAATTGATATCAACTTCGTCACGAGGGAGAGTGTAAATGACTCTCTCTTGGGGTCATATCATGCACCTTGGCTCAGGTGCTGAACAAGAAAATTCAGTATATACGGGACATGCTTGTCAGCCATTGGATTTTGTACTTTTGTACTGTTTGATCCAACGGTTGTATAAAAAATAGGGGTATTTTAGAGATAAACTTTGTGCTCTCTTTTTTCTCTTTTTACTTATGACTCGGGTGTTCAATAATCAAGAACATGCGTTCAATAATAAAAAACGTGCGTTCTATAATAGAGAACATGTGTTTACTGACCGAGAACGCATGTTCAATAATCAAGAACATACGTTCACTAATAAAAAATGTGCGTTCTCTAATAAAAAACATACAAGAACGTGTGTTCTCTAACAGAGAACATGCGTTCTTTTTTCAACCCGCAACTTTTCTCTCTCCTCTCGTAACCCACCTTTTTAACTTTTCAGTATGAAACTTTTCTCTCCTCTAATAAAATTACATATGTACCCTTTTAGCTTTTCTCTCTCCTCTAATAAATCTCAACCATTGATCCTTTTAAAAATGAAATCAACTGGCATATTATGTCCCCGCACGTCATCGAATTAAAGGCGTTCAGCACAGGAGCCGGACTGCATATCATGGATCAGGATCTCTAGCCAGACAAGATTACCCATGTCTGGTTAAAGGAAGCAGACAGCTTCTATGGCTTTATTTTGAAAAATTCTGATATTGACTCGACTCATATGGATTTTAAGGCATAAAACTGTTCATCTTAGAATAATGTGAACAATTAAATCATAAGGTATAGAATGGAATTATCCATTTATTTTTAGTAAAAATATATCTGGACCCTCAAATTTTTTCTCTAAAACATTCGTGTATCAGTTCATCCCGTCACATTAAACGCTACAAACGATAATATAATATCTTTAATATGATTTAAACAAATCTATTTACTTGTCTAATATGGTATTTTGGGACTTTTGTAATTCCTTTGTCTAGTATGAGTAAATAGTTATTTATATTTATGTTTTACTGTTTTAGTTATTCAACCATTTTTTGACTAATCATTATTACCTTAATATTTATATATTACACTGTGACTAAAAATAAACCATCACTACTTTGTATAATGGTTTATGACCAAAGTAGACATATGTCGAGCATTGGGCCAATAATCTAGGGGGCAAAAATAAAAGTGCACACTAATCTCACTCCGTGCAAAGTCTTTATTTATTACTGTTTGAGCACAGAAAAATAAATAGACAACTTTATTTTGTCTCACATACATTTTGATATGTGTCTAATTTAGTTGGAAACCAACATAAAAAGCAGTGGTGATTTGATGTCCCGTTAAAAAAACAGGCATGTCCAACCTACCCCCATTTAAGTCTAGCTTCACACGGCGAGGCAGGGCGGGTATGCTCACTGGCGGAGCTACGTGGGGGCCTGCACCCCCAATTTTTTCCAAAAAAAAAAATTATATATATATATATATATATTTTATAATTTTAGTTTTGTTTTTATAACACCTCGTCCCGTGAATATTTTGAATCACTTTACGATTTAAAATTAGATTTTTTAATTCGTGAATTATAGGAATTACACCACTTATATCTTAACAATTTTGGTTAAAATTGTAACAAACTTAATTTGTGAATTATAGGAATGACACCACTTATATTTTAACAATTTTGCCCTTGATTTGGTAACAAACTTAAGTGTGTAAGAGACTAAAAAATAAAATTACTAATAAAAAATCAACAATGGGCTCTCTTGTAAACTATAAAAAATTCACAATAAAAAGTCCACAATATGAATCCAGAGGATTTGGAGGTTTATGAAGCACTGATCAGTAGAGTGAAAATGGTGAACAAAATGTGAATAACTCTAGTCTATAAGATTTCATCAAAAAAAAATTTTTTGACTCCGCCAATATTTATATGCTTTTATGAATTTATTTTGTGAATGTTAATTGTGCTTCCCAAAAAAAAAAATTCCTAGCTCCGCCACTGGGTATGCTCTACCTGAAGGGGCAATGATTAGACTGACACTCAAATGGTAGAAAGCACAGAACTTGACACTGGAAAAAGCCGGAGAAACGTTTTTGTCCAAAACGGAAGTTTGAATTCCGATTTGGACACGTGGCCTCGCTCGCGCGTGGGGGACATGGCAGCCTAGTGAAAACGGAAGTGTTCCGTTTTCACAAGAAACCCTAGCTAGCAAACCCGTGAACTTGAAACCCTCGACGGACTCAGTGAACTTGAAAACGGAATTCCCACTTCGCTTTTCGGGTGATAGACCCGAGCAAGTCTTTTCTAGCTTTTGCTTTTTGACCATGCATGATTGTGGTGAATTATTGGCCCCTGTATTAGCATATTCGATATTTTTTGTTTACACTTTTCCAGAGACTTGTCCAATTAAAAAAATCATGAATTTCAAACTATAAATAACCTCCCCACAACTCTCAAAACTTTCCCTACGCTCTCCTCGACAAAACTTGCTTACGCTCTCCTCTCGTTATATTTAATAATTTCTTCCACTATTTAAACAAATTTGTTGAAAATGACAAGCTTTCCAAAGATTTTTTTCGGAAGAAAATGGGTAACAAATTTAGGGATGTTGATTTTTTCCGAGAGTGGCTCTGAGATTATGAACAGTGCCTTGGTAGAAATTCTTTACGATTTTGATTGCAAAGGTCTAAACATCGAAAAGAGTTGGTCCAATTTGTATAATGAAATTGTTTACGCTATGAACTCCGTGAACCGACGGTTTTTTTCACAACTGAGATGATCGATGAGGGGATTGCTAGACTACGGAGGCGTTTTTGGGATTTTTTCTGGACTTTGGCAAAGAATAAAGTGGCGCACGTACTGACTGCTCCTCCAACACTCGTTGATGTGAGCGGTTTTGAACCTCAGTGGGATCGGAATATGTTGCAAGTAAGCTACCCTGCTTTTTTAAGAAAAAATATGAAAATATATTTGTTAATAACTTACAATCATGTTTCTTCCATTTGTAATAGGCTCATCCTAGAGCCATTCGATACCGGAGGGAGGGCGAAATTTGGTATGAACTTCTCTGTCATATATTTGGGTTTGAAGGTCCAGAAAACGTTGACGCAACCGGTCATTTTTCATCACCGCATGATGAGGTTACCCTAGAGGCTCTCGCAGACTACCCCATGCCTGAAGCATCGGCCAGCAACTATTCAGTTTGGGAAAGAAGTGTGCCCAAATTTCGAAAGAAATAGGGTTTCTGTGAAACAGTGTAGTTTATTTATTTGCCTTGTAATTTTTTTATTTTAAACTTAAATAAAAATAAAGGTAATTAGTGGTGAATATTTGCTTGTTAATAAGTTGGTATAATGCGGGACGGGTAAAATCCCGGTTTCACCCGAGTCCACCGACAAAAAGTGGGCAAATAATCGGCAACCAGGCAAAAAAATCATTGACCTTCGAAAACGGAAGTCCAACTTCCGTTTTGGAGTGGAAACGGAATTGCAACTTCCGATTTATAATGAAAACGGAAGTGGGACTTCCGTTTTCGAAGGGCAGTGTGTTTTTGCCTGGTTTTTGCCAAGAGAGCAACATCTCCCCAATCTCTATATATCCCTACAATACTTCAAACCCATTTCTCACCACAACCATAAAAAATTCCTCTTTATTTCTCCTCTCTATTTATGCTAACCTCAAGTTCCTATATATCTTCTACAATAAGAATGGCTCTAGAATGCCCAATGAAATTGTATCTCCATTTCAACCACAATGTAGTTTATGAGAATGGGGGTTTCCCCCGATTCCAAGACCCAAGCGAAAAGACCATGGAAGTGATTAACAAACTTTCGTACCGACAATTGTGCCACCGGATATGTCGACGCAAAGGAATTGATTTTTCAGCTGTCAGTGTTAGTCTTATAATTATCCAGTCCGCTTTCTTCATGATTTCGTACAACATGGTCGGGTATACGATGTTGTTCATATGAACGACGTATGAAGATCTTGATAATTTGTGGGGAATACAAACAGATTTCAAACTACAAGGGTATTCATGTTGGTGCTTTGATACAACCGCAAGACCGACATTCGAGATAGTTTTGTAATCCCGACAAACCTGGATTTACCCCAAATCCACAGATGTGTCTGGGAAACATATTTTCCGGAGTCAAATCCCACACCGTCCATGCCCCCCCACTTCAACTTCCGAACCTCTTATTGATATACCAGTAATGGATTCATTAGGTCCAGCCTCGACATCGACGGTGTACTGTAAACCGAAGACGACTACGGAGACGATAGTGCTGGAGATCACGAAGACGACGGGGTCGAGAAGGCGTAGAAGAAGGAATTGTAGAAGAAAACCCCCGAAATCCAACAACAAACCGCCGAAGAGCTCCGAACCAACTACCTCAAACGCTGCTCCTACTGTCCCCCGAATTTCCTCTCGTCATCATGCAGTAACTATCATAACTTTTCATGTTGGAATGATATGGGTTCCATGGAGCCTATTCCCTGAACTAACATACGGGGAAAGAAACTTAAGTTATAGAATGCGGATTTTCCGAATTGTGCTTGGACATGAAGTTCAAAGACAAAAGGGGAGGCAATGTCAGCGATTAACATTTGGCATGACAAGGTAGCGTTGAGGGAGTGGAAAAGAGAAAGGAGCAACAAACAAAGTGGTTCAATGGGGTTTGCGAAACTCAACGAAAAACAAATGGCCGATGCGGTTGGTACGTTCGCGTTAACCATAGCAGGGGTTGATGGAACGTGGAAGGTAACCAAGCTAAATGCTGACCACTACTGCTTGATGGACGAAAACAAAAAACGCAACATGTCGTCCAGCTACATCGGGCGCTACTATCAAATTTCTTAACCATCACCAAGTGCATGCTAACGGCCCCAGGGTGTTCAAGTCATTGTTCTGGACCTTTAAACCTTTAGTTGACGGGTACAATTGGTGTCGTCCTATTATTTCTATTGACGGAACACATCTTAGGGGCAATTATAAAGGTGTGCTTTTGGCTGCCAGCACACTAGATGCAAACAACCAAATTTTACCCCTTGCTTTTGCTGTGGTCGAATCTGAGACATCGTCCACTTGGTCGTGGTTCCTTAACCACTTAAGGGTGTATGTAGTGAAAGACTTACAAGTTTGCGTCATTAGCGATCGTCATCCCGGAATACTAAGTGCCGTGGCTAGCGTTACGGGATGGCAACCACCAATGGCGGTGCACCGGTACTGCCTAAGGCATTACAGGTCAAATTTCCACACTCATACAAAAAACAAAGAATTGAAATATCTTATGTGGATTGCTGCTACCCAAAGGAAAAAAAGTAAGTGCGATTTTTTCCTTGACTGTATCAGAGAAAGGAATGTTGACGCATTTAATTGGTTGTTGCAAAATCCCCAAAGAGTTGTGGACTCTTGCATACGATGGGGGAAAGCGCTTGGGTGCATGACTACCAACATGTCCGAGTCGTTAAACTGGGGTTTTGAAACAGTGTAGAGCGCCGCCTTTAAAAGCTCTTGTCGAGATTATTTTTTTTCAAACTTGTACATTATTTTGACCGCTATAGGGAAGACGTGAAACGGTTGCAAAACACCTTTCCCAAAGAGAATTTGGGATCGATGATTTCGCCTACGAGAAAAAAAGTCGCTACTTTGAGTGTTCATTGACACCACAGAGACGAAGGTATCTATAGCGTCATGTCCCCACATTTAGCACCTGGCAAAGGTGGCAAGACTTACACTGTCAACTTAGTAGCTCATACGTGTAACTGTGACAAATGGTCTACGTATTCTACTCCATGCTCGCATGTCATTGCTGTATCCAAATCGATCATGGAGGATGCTTCTAAGTACATCTACCCAGTATATTCTCTCAAGTTTTATATAAATACGTACAAGTCAATCTTATACCCCCGTATTAGATCCAATTCATTGGAGACCCCTCCTTTTGATATGACGTATCACCCTTCTAACATGAAAGGTACGCAGTGGGTCGTACTCAAAGGCGGAGATTTCAAATGCCAATGGACACGGAGAACAGGGGAACTCAAAGAGCGAAAAAGTGCGGCCACTGCAAACAAACCGGTCACAACCGGAATACTTGCCCCATGTTAGCTAGCCTTAACAAGGAAACACAAGACCAAAGATTTGTAATTAAATTTATATACTTTGTAATTTTGTAGAATAATTTATTTATCAATTCTTTAAATTTCAATAACTTGTAATAATTTTATTTAAATTTTCATTGCATATCAAATAATTGCAACCATTACATAGAGTTGTTATATGAGACGGCGTAATAAATTGGCAAAATCATCATTCACATCCCTATAATCAAGGATATCGTCCGGTGCGGGATGAATTTGTACATGGTCACCGATTTGTAACCTTGAAAACACTACAAAATCCTCCCACCCGAAAAAAATAATAATCATGACCCCCGTTCGTCTCTAATCACCGGGAGTGTAAACGTGTTCCCGTGATGGTTGCGCATGTGTAGTACTTCCGGGATTCCAAGTCGCATTCTAACACACCATTGCATGTACTGTCTACATATCCACTGTGCACGGAAACCATCATTAAATCGAATACATGAACGTTGAACGAATTAAATACAAAAAATTGTAAACTAAAAAGCGTACCGGTTTAGAAAAAGTTGAATGGATTCTTTGAATGTCAATTCGAAAAATCTGTCGAAAAAAAGCCCCGTAGGGTGGAGAGTGGATAGGTTTTCACATTCCCGGGGATAAACCCCTGGCATTTGAGGTCAAAAAAGCAAAAGTGAGAAAAGACTGGACACTGCGAGGGTCTGTCACCCGAAAACGGAAGTGTGAATTCCGTTTTCAAGTTCACGGGTCTGTCTAAGCCTAGGGTTTCTTGTGAAAACGGAAGTTCCACTTCCGTTTTCACTAGGCTGCCATGTCCCCCCACGCGCGAGCGAGGCCACGTGTCCAAATCGGAATTCAAACTTCCGTTTTCTCCCAAAACGGAAGTTGTACTTCCGTTTTGGACAAAAACGTTTCTCCGGCTTTTTCCAGTGTCAAGTTCTGTGCTTTCTACCATTTCAGTGTCAGTCTAATCATTGCCCCCTACCTGAAAATGTTCTAGTAGTTATTTAGAAATGCATGTTCAATATATCTACCCCTATATATTTTTGGTAAAAAGACAAAAAAAATAATTGGAGATGCGGGGGATCGAACCCCGTGCCTCTCGCATGCAAAGCGAGCGCTCTACCATTTGAGCTACATCCCCTAATATTCTTATCAGTTTCAGTAATAATACTTTAACTTTACACAAACAAGAATCCTATCTCTACAGACACAATTGATCTTCTGTTGGACCAACTGATAGAACCTTAATACGTAAGACTAATAGATTTTTTGCTTTCTCTCTCTAGAAAAAAGAAGAAGAGATATTTCACTATATATTTAGCATATTATTATGTTTGGCTGGATAAATCTTGGTCCAGTAAACTCTGGTATATGTGGTAGATAAATCAACGTTTCTTTGAAGAAAATTTTATTTTGGTAAGTGAATAAGTTTAAAACTTTCATCCAATCCAATGAATATAATACACGTAGGTCAACAAGTCAATTCTTTTTTCTATTAATTTGCATTTTTAACCTACGTGTATTATATTAATTGGCTTGAAGGTAAGTTTTAAACTTACTCATACTCCTCGTTACCCAAGTTTCGACCTGGATTGAAGAGATCTAAGAGGGGATTAACATTGATAAAAATTGTTTAAGGTCGGAGTCCACAAACTATGGTGGTGGCGGAACTCCATACTCTTTGAATCGGATTTCCAACTTCCCTCATTAAATAGGAGAATTGTTATACAAGAAATTACAGAGGCCTCTAAAGGGGTGAAGAGAACTTTGGTCCTTGATATGTAACTGTGTAATTTATTTTCCATATTCTTATAATTAATACAAAATCATGCTTCACCCAAAAGTAGTCACCTTCTTTTTCCTAGAATGTTACTTCCTTCGTTCCTTAATATAATACTTTCAGAACATGTAGCGAACATTAAGAAAACAAAAAACAAGGTACTTTGTTAGTCAAAATGCAAATATTACTCTCTTAAATATGACTTGTATACCACTAATTCTATTTAAGAGGGTAATATTAATATTTTAATTAAAAAATATTTTAATTTTTACTTTATTAATTTTCGTTAGATGTCCTGAAAGTCTTATATTAAAGAATGAAGGTAGTACTCCCTCCATTCCTAAATATAAGACTTCCATTACATGTTGCAAAAATTAAGGAAGCAAAATTTAATATTTTTTTATAATTAAAATATCAATATTACTTTCTTAAATATGACTTGTATACCAGTAATTCTATTTAAGAAAGTAATATTGATATTTTTATTATAAAAACATCTTAATTTTTTATTTCTTAATTTTTACAATCTATAATGAAAGTCTTATATTTATAAATGGAGGTAGTACTTAATAATAATAATAATAAAATTGTAGATTAGGCAGAGAGTATTATGGAGGCCAAAAGGACTAGATCCTCCTCTACACATATAGATATAGAAATAAAGATATAGAAAGGAAAAAGGACCAAGTAGCTACTACTGCATGTTACCAGCTGATATATATGCTCAGCATGTGTTCCAGCAGCCATTAAACAATTTTTTATTTTGATAATTTTTAAGTACCAGATATAATCTACCCTATTATATGCCTTACAATTGGGAGGTTCTTTTTTCAGATGCTCTCTCTTTTTGCTTTAACTTGTGATTTCAAATGCAACCCTAGTTTTTTTTTAGCTGAAATAATTTACTGCAACTTAAATGAATTTAAGTAATTAAAAAAAGTTGAAAACGAAATAATCAGATGAATTATGGATTTAATCATACGTACTTTAAAATGTGAAAGATCAAAATTTCAAGTTTTTTTATTATTATCTTAGTCTAAATATGAGATTTTGTATTAAGTTTCGCAAACTGTTTGTGAGTAAAAATATATGATTAATTTTGAAATTTGATGGTGTTCAAATACACTCAAGGGAAAAATTTTTGTATGGGACGGTCCCAATGGAACATGTGAGATATAAATGCAGGCGAAACCTACAATGCAGGTGGATCCTGAATGATTTTATGTGCGAGGGAGTGTAGGGCCGGTCACATATGACCGTCCCATGCCAGACTCACCCCACCCAAGGACCTACTATTTTTGAACTTCTTTGAAAATATCAAATGACCAACTTCAATAATGTCCCAGCTAAGAGAGGAAACTTTAACCAGGTTTTACCAACAAGTTCAATTTGTCAGGTCCAAAAGTGGCAAGAGTTATTCCTCTAATTACCAACTTTAATACAAGTTGAGGCCCGAAGGCGATTGACCCCGAAGGGAAAGAGCGGAGAATACCCTAGATCGGGAGATTGTAGCATGCCCCAAGCCGGGGAGGGAACTTGGCCTCACAAGGAGGAGAATTTATTACCCCATAAGGGGAGATACAGGAATCGACCACGGGACCTCCGTCCCGTGGCCGGGTAGCCTTACCACTTGGGCTACCCGATTCCTATCTTTAATACAAGTTGTTCATAGATATTTTCCTTACTTAAGACCTGATTGAAAAATTCAACTTTTTTTTTAAAATTTGGGGAAGGGGATTCATCTCACAATATCTGGGTCGAATGTCACATCACATTGTTAGTTACTCTGGTGGGTATTGACAAGAAATTCAACTTATTTTAATTTTATTTGAGGAAAGGGGATTTGATTCCGCAACATGCAGGTTGAATGTCACACTACATTATCAACTACTCAACTACTGGTGAGTGCAGGGACGATTCTAGGGGGAGGGGCGAGATTTTTAAAAATATTACTAGATATGGTAAATTTTATATGTAGTTTGGAGTATTTTATCAAGATCGCTCTCAATTTTTTTTTTTTATACAATTTTTATATGTATTGTTGACATACTTTTGCAGTTTTTCGCCCCCGAAAGATAATTTCTAGCTTCGTCCTTAGATGAGTGAGCGTTGGCAAGAAGTTCAACTTAGCTTTGGCAAATTAGGGTTAAAATTTAAAGAACACAACATATATTTTCCCTTTTGTTGTCTGCCATAGAGAGCAAGTTGATCCCAAACTCTATTCTCTAAAACGATATTTCTAGTTCACCTACCAAATACCTTCATAGTACTCTAGAAGCCTCAAGGTCACAATGATATACTATGTATCAATCAAAACTTTCCTTTTAGTCCTTAATGTTTTGATTTCAACATGTTTTGTCCATTATGTTTTGGAATTTATCATTTGAGGACAACCTTTGTAATATTTCTCAGGTTAATTTCAATTTGGTCCCTACAAATATACCACCATCTCAAATAAAGACCTTGAACTATGACAATCTCAAAATCAAAATCTTGATGAAAAGATCATGAAATAACACTTCCGATTTATTTTTCAATTCTATATGGTAGAAGTATTTTATTTATATCTTCTTTAATCCCAAATTTAGAAGAAAAGAAAACACAAACAAGAACATTTCAAAAAAAAACTTGCCAAAAAAAAACTCTTTATGTAAGTAAAGCGCAAATAGACTAATGTTTTTCCTCGGTTGTTAGACTTTTAACTTTGATCAACTAAATTAAAAGTGAGACACTCGGTCGCTGGACTATTACTTAAATCACAACAATCTTCTCTTTCATTCTTGATTCTTCTATTTCATTATTGATTGATGATTTGAAGTATAGCATATTACTTATAAAAAATAAAAATAAAATAAAAATCTTTAAAATTTAATAGTATAATTTAAAAATTAATTTAGCAAGTTGTACAAATGTCCATACTATATCAAGTGCATCCACCAATTGTGCCTCATGTTGACCATTGCAACATAACAAACACTATGAAGATTGGACAAATTTTACTTACTGCATCATTATTATGTTTTTTCATTTTGGTCTCCACATTATTGGACAACTATATATATATATATATATATAGAAAATTTACTGCAACATCCTTCCAAATTCTCCAAAAGAAAAGAAATTGGGACCTTCATTTGCCCAATAAAAAAATCAGTCAAGGAATTTCAAAACCTAGACCCTAGGAGTGGTGTTTTACCATGTTTTTTGCACTTTTTGGTGCTGTCAAATCAACAATGATGAATTGATGCATTTAAGTTCAATCTTCTATGAAGTTTGTGCTCCACAATGGCTAGAGAAGGTGTTTTTGCTAAATAAGAAATTATCCATTAATCATAAAATAACTGAAGTCATTACAATCAAAAGATAAAAAGAAAATACAAGAAAATAAAAATTATAAAATGGTGGAGACCACCATGATAACAGATAAAAGTCCACACCCCGGACTAGGTAAACACTACAAACAGTAGAAAAAATAAATACATAATAAAAAATTTCGCAGCATCTTCTCCAAAATCCTTGAACAGCAGTAGCAAGCTCAGTTCCAACACCTTTCTTAGAAATCAACAATCTACGAGACCATCGGCGTATCAACCGTCACATAGATTGTCTCGGAAAGATAAGAAAACTGAGGAAGGGCACAGAACAACTCCGGGTTTAGAGGGAAACTCTAGATCTGGAAGGATCTAAGTAAATCTTGCATCTGAGTCTTGAATCTTGAATCATAATACCTTGAAATTTTTTTATCACAATTTACGATAAAATGAGGAGATAAAGACACCAAAAATGAAAGAAAGATGGCTAGATCTAACCATTATGGCTAGAGAAGGTTGGTATTGTGTTTAGATGATACAAAAGTTAATTAATTTGTAAAAGAGTGAATAAAAGTTAAATTCAAGTCTGTGTGATCGAGAATTCGATTTATAAGCCGAGTAGCAATTCGATTTATTTTTACTATATCAAAATAAAAATTTCAAATTTTACGGACATCCTCTTATATTATTCAGACTTCTCAAACATGTTCTTGTGAGAAAAGGAATCGATCACATTGGTACTTTGTAGAAGCATGTTTATTTTGTTAGAAAGTATAAGGTTCTCTGAAATGTGAAAATGTGGATTTGGAAACAAATTTCTTCATTTAGAATTTTACATAAGCAAATCTAGAGGTGCCCGCCCCTAAATTTTGAACCTAGCATTTTTTTACCTTTAGAAAAAATTGAAATTTTATAAATAATATTAAAAAAATTAAAAATTATAGAAAATTTACTTCTAATTCCCTACATGAAATGTCTAGCTTCGTCCCTAAATTTAGCATTTGTATTATTTTTAGGGATTTTTCTGATATGTATCAGGTTCACATGGACCTTGTAATCCAGAATTAGCCACGTCATCACAGAATTGCCTCTTTCTTCATTCTATATTCATTCTATAGTGATGTGACAAGTTCTCGACCACATGGTCCAATGGATCTAATCCATATCAGAACTATCATATTTTTAGATGGTTTTGTTGCCCATGCACTATTGATTGAAGATAAGAAAAGAGATTCTTTGTCCATATACTTAAATTAAATCTTTGCTACCAAAAAAAAAAAATCTACACTTGTTGTTCTAATAAGAATATTGGACAACAAATTTCGATATAATAATTTAAGCATTTTTTTTTTTTTTTTGATGAAAAATTTAAGCATTTCATAACAGGATTAAAATGAGAGTCTTGGACCTTAATAATTTATTTCTGCATTAAATTGGGAATAAATTCTTTAACTAACCATTTTAATAACATAAGGAAGCCATTCTGAAGCTGTATTAGACACCTAATACCAGAAAAAGAAACCAAAGAAAAAAGCATCTTCAAAGACTCTGAAAAGTGATCCGAATGAACGAATCTCATCCAATCAGTGCTTTTAACAATCCTTAATTTAATCATGATGAATAGTTTCTGTCTTACTACTCCTGTTCTTGTTGCAATAATTTGTTTAATTTTTGTTGTACAGGGAGATTGAATGTCACACCTTATGCCTGCGTTGTTGAAACACGATTCATGTCACAAATTTAGTCCTAAAACAGAACTCGTGAATCTGATAGCACTTACAATTAATTTATTACTTGATAATTGTTCTCAAGATATCATAATGTATATCACAAAGTGATTATAACTACGATTTAAACTTATTTAACATTCAGACTTTTCTAACTTATTACGTGCGAAGAGGGAATCAAAGAGAGAAAGATCCAACTGAAGTTATAATGGGAGAAGCAAAATGCAAAAGAATGATTTCTTAATTAAGATGATCAGTCTCCCAACCAACAATGATTCCATGTTTACACTTTTGACCAAGACAATATTGGTAGAAATTAATATTTTATATTGTACTACTACTACTACTTCAATATCATATCATTGCACTGCTAGATTTTTTTTGGTTTAATTTTAATTATATACTCATGCATAATGATTAGGTCTATATTATTAAATTAGTAAGTTAGTGATTTCGCTAGAAAGTTTGGTGACCCCAGACTCAAAAAATATCAAACGCAGAAGACAATGACGTTGGTGATTCAATTCTTTTGCTGTCGTGTGGTTCCAATCAATTTCTTTACTGTTTTTTCTATTTATTTGAATGTTTTTTCTTCAAAAAATTTACTTGTATCACACATAATATGATTTTTTTTTTAAGAAATCCGTCAAAAAATATTTTCATTTACTAGCTAATGTTTACCGGAGTTAGAAGTATTTTTGTCCCTCCACTTCATTCCCTCTTCTAAAAGAAGAGGAAAGTTGATACAAACCTTTCAAAAGACTTTAGTTTTTACAACTACTATAGTTTATAGACTGCTAGGAACGTTGCTCCCTAAGTAGTAGTGGATTTGTTTTCCACCTTTTATTTGATGGCAGACAATGGCCCACCATATCTTTTTTGTCTTACTTCAATAAATAAGTTTTCCTTAAAAAAAAAGAAAAGGAAAGTTGATTGTTAGAGGTAGTTTTAGCCTAAATCATCGTATTTTGTTAATTTGTTAAAACCGTAATAAAAAGCAGTGTATTGATACAAATATTATAAATAATGGTTTTTACTAAAAATATAAAATAATTTATTGTGAAAAAATTCTCATATAAAATGTGATATTTTTAAAATATTGTAGGGCGGTCTCCCTCTAAATTTGCCAATGTGAACGCCCCCTCCCCTCCCAACATTTTTGAAACGTCGAATTTTTTTATGGAAATTTTTAGTTTATTTCTTGGTTCTATCCGTAGATGAGTGACCTCGCTGTCACTACATCCTGGATTCGTCACTGACTGCTATGCGTTAGGAGATAATGATTGGTTCATAAAAGATTTCTTTGAAATAATTATATTTTTCTAAGTATGAGAAGATGCTGAGTTGAAAATGAAGTATTGGAAAGATGTTCTTTGGTCTGTCCTTTTCCTTTTTTTTTCCCTACAAATATTCAAGAAAATGGCTTTAATTCCTTGACGTTCTTCAACATTTTTTTAGCAATTTTTTATTATGAGGGGAAAATCATAATTAAGTTGTACACGAGTGGCACATTATTTTAATTGGAAATTTTATTTTTCAAACTCTAATTAATACTTCCAAACAAAGAAAAATCGTATGTCATGGTGATGAAAGTTTAGATAAAATTGACTTACAAAAAAAGAAATTAAACTTGACCATTTTTTCCATTAAAAAGAAATCACTTTCCTCTTGATATAATTCAATAATAACAACAGCTTTCACTATTGTTATTAAGGAGCAAGGGGGGAATGGGAATAGGATGTCGGTAGCCAAGTGGTAAGGCTATTCCAACGCAGCCGAGAGGTCTGGGAATTTCTCAGGAAGCATTTGTCTTACTCTGAATAGTTCTGATGGCTTACTGTTTACTGAACTTGAGGAAGATACCCTTGGAATAAAAATTCCAGTTATTCTGTCAAAGGGCTTTCCATGATTTGCCACTTCTGCTTCAATTATTATTATTATTTCCATGATTTGCCACTTCTGCTTCCATTATTATTATTATTATTATTATTATTATTATTATTATTATTATTATTATTATTAATTGGAATAAAAGGTACACAAACAGTTATTCTGTCAAGAGACTTTCATGAATTTGCCACTCTGACTATAGTCCTCCTTTACTGCAAAATAATTTTTTTTATTTTAGTATGTCTCCACTCTGTAGGTAATGCAATTGCGTCCATGTCAAAAATAAAGTTGCTTTATATTGTCTCCCTCTCTCTTTCTTATTTATCATGCAAACCTTTCAAAGACCTACTTAGCCCCCCAAAAAAAAAAACCCTTTCAAAGACCTCAAAGATTATATAAATAGAGATTCCCTATAGAGAGGTACTTTCTCAAATCCTGTCCCTCCCAAATTATTTGTTCAAAATTAAGGTTTCATTAAATTTTATAATTAAATATGATAAAATATCAAACATGACCTTATTTAATTTTATTCTCAATTTAATTCTACTTTCTTTTCTCTCTAACATTTAATATAAAGGACAGGATTATAAAAATTAAGTAAACAAATAATTTGTGACAAATTAAAAAGAAGATGTGGATAGATAATTCATGACGGAATGAGTAACAGTTTCAAATATGTGTAGTAACTTCAGTATAAATCGTAACAAACCCATAGTATATAAATAATGCAATTTAATTAATGTAGGTGCCACTTTGTTGCCTCAGAATATGTCCACATGTAGTGAAGAGAGGTATATATAAGAATGAGAACTACCTCCTAAAATTCCAGTTCAAATATGTATAAATTGTGATTGCATTCGAATTTATTTAAGTGACAAATCAAAGTGAAGGTCGTTGGTCCGTACGATTAATTGGTCAAAGCTGGGTTACCCGAATCATAAAAATGAAAAGGAGCAATTTTTTTTTTCCTTCCTATTGTGGCAAAGTAATGGGGAGAATAAGTAGTGTATGCAACTGATTAGGCGAAGGGGAAGTGGTTTATAAACAAGGGCAAAATGCTAGGCATAAGGAATGTCCTAAAAGCAAGTCAAATGCTAGAAAGAAAGTCCAGTCCCTATTCCCTAGGGGTCTTTGCAAGTCCTTAAAGACTCCTTCCAACCACCATGTCTCCAGTGCGGAACGAGAAAAATTTCGTAAGATTGATTTAAAAAAATACATTTTTTGATTTTGAGAATATATGTTCACACTAACACCTATTTTGAACTAAAAACACATTTTTAAAGTATTTCGTATATACTAAAAACATATGTTCCGCATAGAAGCCGGACTGCCTTCCAACATTTCGGACCGAAGAATCTGTAAAGATAACCATCATCTCATTTCTTTTCTCTTTTTCTGCACCAAAGTTTTTTTATGCAGTTGTATTACCTCCATGTCATACAGGGACGAAGACAGAGGGGCGGAGTGGTAGTCGCCCTCAAGATTTTTAAAAATACTATTACATATAGTAAATTTTATATTTAGTTTGGAATATTTTATCAAATTCGCTCTCTCAACATTTTTTTTTATAGTTTTTATATGTAGTTCAGTATACTGTTGCAGTTTTCGTCCCCCAAAGACAAATTCCTGGCTTCGTCCTTGATGTCATAATAATTTGAAAAAATCTGATATATAACAAGATTATATAAACTTTGTGATTCATAATTAACCTTTAATAATATGAATTAAAAATCATTTATCTATATGTAGAGAATTTTAAACCACAAGATTTATCTATTGAATCTGGTCTATAACAAAAGTATTCAGATATTGACATGTTACTAATGGCTGGAGAATTATATTAGTGATTAGTTGGATTATTGATTAGAGGTCAAATTAAAAAAAGTTGCAACAAATATGTATGGATTTCAACAATGTAGCAAACATTTTAGAAAATAGGAGTCTTGATGGCCCAGGTGGAAAAGGTCGTTCAACGCAGGGTTTCGCTCCTGCATTCGATTCCTATATCCCCGCTCCTCATAAAAAAAACATTTTAGAAAATAGCAATTTTAACAATTTGAATGTTATGTAATTGTAGTAAATAACTACTTAATTAATGCATCATTTTTTCCTGGCGGCTAAGACTTTTACCTTTGTCAAAACACAATTGCAATCAGAACTTCCTACCCAAAAAAAATCCCACTAGTAAGTGCAAGAAATATTTCTAGCCAATAGCAGGAATGACGAGTACTTGGCTGCACCAAGATTTTTCAGTTTCCAAAACCATCAAGAGGATTCCACTATTTGCAACACTATTTTCAACTTCTCGTGAATAAGTGCAAGTTAAAACAACATTTTTTTCTAAACAGAACATATAAATTTTGAGATTTGTTATCAACGCCTGCAGGGACGAAGTTAAAATTTTTAGGTTGGACGAAAAACAGCAACAGTATGTTACACTGGGGCGAATTTGATCAAATATTCTGAACTACATGTAAAATTTACTAAATCTAGTAGTATTTTTAAAAATCTCGGGGGCGACTGTCCCCATCCGCCCTTGTCTTCGTCACAGAACGCCTGCATTTTCAGACAGTATTTTTTCCAAATATCAAAATGACCATTTCAAAATCAAACACAATTCAAAAAGACCTGTTACTAAAAAAAATATCAACCCGAGTTAAGAAAGTCTAAAATCGACAAATTTGTATGGTAAGACGTAAGAGTTTGACAAATCCATCTTCAGAGAAAATAGAAATGGTAATTATTAGGAATTCTTGAATTTCAAAGATACTTCTCGTGATTCTCCATAATTCACTGATTAGATGGATTTAAAATAAGTAAATTCCTAATCAGCTTCTTTTTTCTCAATTTCACAACAGAATCAAAGACTAAGAAAGATTTGACGATTCCACGTCTTAAACCGACAAAAAAAGATGCAATATTCTCACCTCCCTCGACACAATAGTACAATCAAAATAGGACACGTTACTAAGATCAAGATAAAGAGAGGCTGCTAAAGCTTAGTAAAAGCTCACATCAACAAAACCAAAATTAAACACAACAATAATGGCAAAAGCAAAGCAATCAGAAAAAAGAAAAGAAAAACAATGGCTAGGTTCATCCCACATAAACACGACTCTTGTGGTTGGGAACGAAAAAGTTGAGATATTGACACGTATTTTTTTTTCCAGAGTTAGAATGTTGACATATATTTCTTTTCACCATGAGTTAATGTATTATTAACTAACAAATTACTTCAATCCGACCAAGCATATAGACAAATAAATAAATATTCAAACTAAGATCGTGGCTAAAGATCAACAGTTGAGATCCGCCATTATGTATTGAGAAAATAGAGTATCAACACCTTACCCGATTGATTTTGGAGTGCCAAAAAGGAAGAGAGAGGCTTGGAACAAACAAAGGTCCAAGGAGGAAAAGAGGAACTAGGAATTGATTACCACAAATGCATATAAAACAACATACAATGTTTCTTACACACCATATCCAAGCAGTCGATGGTGAAAACAAAATTGAACTTTTTTACCTTCACCACACCATCACCAGTCACCACCCCAACAAAGGCTTAATCCCAAATAATTGATATTTGATCAATACGATTTTCGTGTGGTCGTTAGAACAACTACAATTTTTTCTATCAAACATCATATTCTTATCCAAGTCTAACAAATTTATATCATTCTTTATGACTTTGATCCAAAACCTTTCTCGCCTTTCCCATACCTCTTACAATCTCATACCTCCACCCTTTAAGTTTTCAACCAGAGTGTCACTCGACCTTTTTATATGTTTAAACCAACGCAATCGATTTTCCTTTATTTTTTCTTCAATAAGTGTCACTCCTATCTTCTCTCTGATGATCTCATTTCTCACTCTGTCCTTTCAAATATGCACAAACATCCATCGGAACACACGCATCTTTGCTACACTTAACCTTCAACCTAGAAAGTAAAAAGCAAAAACAACCCACTTCTTAGCCATCGTGTAATCTTATCCATTGATGGACAAAATTCTTAACGAAATGCTGAATTTTCCGCCTCCCTCAATCGACAAAGAAAGTTAAAACTTCGGTGCAACTCTCTACATTCTTCTTCAGCCAACAGGTTAAAAATGTAGAGCTCTATGGTTCACCAAGGAATCAAACCATTAAATGTCACTTCAAACAAAATGTCTCTGTAAATTCATATATTATTTCCGTCTCAAAATAACTGCTACATTTGCACTTTTCAACCAAAAAAAAAACTCTAATACTCCCACTATTTCATAATAGAAGTACTTCTAGGTAATTTAGCATTGATCAAAGAAGGGGAATACAAGAGACATTTTTACTGGAAAGAGACATCGGAACGTACATATTAGTGTAGCAGATTGGTTTTTCCACGGGTAGTCAGAAAGATTTGTTTTACACAACAAACACGATTAATCTGACTTGACTCTCTCCTCATTCGTTCTTCTAGTTCTAAGTGCGGGCTATTCATTAAGAACAGCAAACCAGAGGGTGAAAGGGTACCAGAGTGGGAATGGCTTCTACACACTTCATTTGCACACTTAGACAAACCGTTTCTTGAACAGTTGGTGCCTCTTGTTCGGGTCTTTTGGCTTGCTCTTCATCTGGCCCTGACCAGGTTTTCTCTGCCCGGTACTGCAGAAGGAACATAACAAGATAGTTTCGGTTTCATTAAAAGAACCAAACAAGAAAAATTCTACAAATTTAAGAGATCCAAGTGAACATACTTGTATTCCATATAAACCATGCCTTTGGCCCCCGACATTGCACTCATAGATCCAGTAAATCTACGAGCCTTTTGAAGGGCCATACCATCTGCATCTTCTTCAAGTTGCTCCAGACCAACTGCATCATCCCCCTGCGCTTAATACCTTTGTCAAATAGAAAGAGTATTAATACCAGCAATTAGTATGGATATGCTGTCTCATCAGAAATAAAGCAAGTAGGAAAACCTTTGAAAGAAGTGCAAGCTGATCATCAAGACGGTGATAACTCAACTCGGGTCCTGAATCCGGAGGTGGCAAGCCGGTGATCACCTACAAAATTCAAGGTAGTTAAAAGATTCACAGACAAAGCAGAAGTCACAAATTCAATTCTAAACTACTGAAACCCAAGAAAATGACGTGCCCACCACATCAAAGGCAGGGAATTCAACCCTCGAATTCCATAAAAGATATGCAACGAACATGTAAAATTCATTCAAGGATGATAGGATATACCTTAAAGCTATAACCTTGATCAATCAGAAATTGCTGCCTTTTCGTCGAATAGTACATTTCCTGAAAAATATAGGGTACTAAATAAAATGGAATTTTGAGGAAAACAAAAAGATATCGCCACCGATTTGCAAAATTCAGAATAGTGTGGCCACTAAGGTTTCTGCTGACTGAAAGAACTAGTAGCCAGTTAATTGCCCTCTAAAGAATTAGTCACCTGTGTATCAGTAGAAACGAGAGAGTAAAAGAATGCATTGTATTCTTCTTGACCCCCTGCCATCCTATCTTGGAGTTTCCCCTGTCAATAGCAATACATATCATGTAAATAACACTGAGTAGAAGATACGTGGAAGGTGTGCGTATTGGGGGAAGACAAAGAAAAAATTAAATACAGACCTTTGCCCTGAGAATACGCCCAAGTCGTTGAGCTTCTTGACGTCTTGAACCAGCGTGTGAGGAAATCTGAATAATCACATTTGCCTCGGGGATATCGATAGAGTTATCACCAACCTATAAAACTATGGAATCAGCAAGCTCTCCATCCATGTAATATTTCTCTACTTAGAATAGTCACTAGCAAGGTTACCTTAGAAAGGAATATAGTGTTCACATCCCTACTAGTTTTGAATGCTTCGAGAATCTTTGTCCTTTCGACATGGCTGCATGTGATATAAACTTACTGTCATGTAGAAGTCCCCAAAGAACAAAACCATACTGTCAGTCATCAATCAAACAAACAAACCAATGAACCTGGTAGCACCATAAATCATAGGTTTCCGGAGCTTCATGGCATACTCAGTAAGGGCAAAGAGATTGTCAGCAAAGACAATTATCTTATCTCTACGCTGCTGCTCATGAAACCGGATAAGGAACTCACAGGCCCTAAACTTATTAGGATTCATTACATACAGCGCCTGGGCAGACGACGAGAAAATTATAAGTACCACCAACTTAAGCACTTAAAATGTAAGGATTGCTTACATAAAATAATGAAAGCCCGACATTCTTAAAATCAAAATCTTATATTGTTAAAATTGACTGAAACAAAATGTTCTATTATATCTGAAGCACTTGTACCTGTTTCTTCTTGGAATTTTCTTTTTTCAAATATTCAGCAAAGAACTCTTTTGTCATAGGACACCACACCTCAGCACATTGCACATTTGCAATAAATCCACCTTTCACTAAATCCAGCCAATTCGCCTCGTACAATTTGGGACCAATCAGGAAATTCAGATCTGTAATTCTTTCGTCCTCTCTCACAAGTGTTGCTGCAGTTTAATTAGAGTTAAAAAAATCATTCTCCTCAAAGTCGTGAGAAAAACAAGAACATGTTCCTCAAAATTCGTACCAGTTAGCCCAAGTTTGCAGTGAGATTTAGTAATACTAATGACCTTCCGAAACATATGAGCGGGGACCACGTGCACCTGATAAAACCAAAAAAAAATGACAGGAAAAAGACATTAGGATAATTGGCACAGAACTGACAAAGAAGGCCAGCCAGTTGGCTCAGACTCGGAATAATAGGTGCCGTGTTCGACTCCCCTTGCCCCTTTAATAGCAAAAAAATAAATTTAAGGGGGGGGACCAGAACTAGCAAAAGCCATGAGTTTAGATATCTAGACATTCAAATACCTCATCCATGAGAAGCAATCCCCATTCTCGGTTCCGGATTTCTTCGATGATCTTTTCAGATTCTTCGGAACGTTTCCCTCCAAAAGCAACCATGTTATACGTGGTTACTACGACCCCGGCGTTACCGCGAAATCTTTCTTTACTATCAGATGTAAAACGACAAATTTGGTCATCTCGAATTGTTGACCACAGCTTGAACTGAAAAGCCCATTGATCCACAGATACAGCATTTGTAGCCAAGCAAAGACAGCTTTTTTTTATTCTGGACGCAGCAGAAACACCCACTAAAGACTTCCCCGCACCACAAGGTAGCACAATAATACCAGACCTCGCCCTACCTGAGATATATGTAAAAGAAATTATAAAATCATAAAGTTCTCTTCCATTATATACCAGACCTTCCCTGCACCATCAATGAAATTATGAAACAAGTCCAAGAGACTAGCATTCTCACCATTTCCAAACATCTTACTAAGACTCTTTTCTTGGTAAGGACGGGGCTGGGCCTGAGGTTTCAACTCCATGTCAAGGTCAGGATTAACCTGTAAAGAAGGACGTTAGGAGAAGCAGCAGATGAGACCGTCCGAATATAAAAACAGTGTTGCAAGAATGAACTAACTCACGGTATCATTCCTGAAGTCATACTCCTCCAACATGGGGTAGTTTAAAGCATTTGGCAAGCAACGTTGCTTTACATTTTCAACCTGTCCATGTGAAATTAGCAAACACAAGTATACAGTTAAGATCCATGAGGAGCATAATTTATGCTCAAATAAAAACAAGTTCTCAGTCAAAGGTACTATGTCAACCTCCCGGCTTGGTCTGACATAGAATATACTTTTGTCTCCTTTTTCCTAATACTATGGAACTTAACGGATAGCCAGTAGACAAGACTAGGATCACCGCTTTTGTGAAGTTGATGATAAAAGAAATATTTTTTTTCAGAAAAAAACAGCAGTTTCTAATAAATACGGGTATGGCAACCTTCCAACTTCTCTTAAAACAATTTCAGCCGTATGAATGCTACATATGTTCTCTTAAGATAAAGTTAAACATTCAGCAAACAAATTCCAGTCTCCAGGCACTAGAAGACTCCAGTAATACATAATACGTACTCGGAATATCCTACCTTTATACAAAACTTACATGTTCTCAGAACCCCCCTGATTAGGAATGGAAAAAATTGCAGATAGCAAGATATTAAAGAATGTTTACAATATAGTGAAAGCAACATGCTCGTAGAAAATTTGGCAGGGTATTTAATCATCTTAGTCATCATTTCAAAAGAATTAAAACAAGGTACCTGAGCAGGATCAATTTCAAATGCATGGGTCTCTTTGTCTTCTGCAGCTGCAGCTGCCACCTCTGCTTCATTCAGCAACTCATCATGTCTCCCTTCTATTTCCCCCAGCGCTTTGCTCACAGTAAATCCATCATTTCCATGCATTCCCTATAATGCAAAATTATATTAGGACCAACTGCGACAAGATAAAAAAGACAAACATATATGGATAAATCTCATTGCAATGTATGCACTTCATGGCAGCCAATGAATCACAAACCTCACTAGAGATTCTTGCTCGTCCTATAACTTCATCTTTGAGCAATGTTTTCAGTACCTGCAAATCCGAGCAAATATTAAGCTTAAGCAATCCAAATTTTTGCAATCAACCAAACTCCCTGCTCAAGGAGCAATACAAGAACTAAAATAATCTTACCTCAGGAAAAGGAGACTCGATAAAGTATCGATTCTTCTTAAGTACAAGCTTCACTTTGCCATAGTTGGCAGTAGATGCATGAATGAAATCAATCATCTCTTTTGGCAGCTTGGTCTTGGATAATTTATTCAGAACAGCTATAATAGTTTCAGTCTCAAGTCCTACTGAGACAGCCGCATATAATGAATGTGGTGTCAAATTGTACTCGTGCATGGACTCTGGCCTAAAATCAAAATGCACACCAATCAACACTCTGTCCCTCCATGATAACAAACAATATGCACAAATACACACCACTCTTTCACCATATATATTAATAACAAATTAGTTTATTTTTCCTTCCATTTGAAGTTTTATTTAGCAATTCGAGAACCTTAACACATCATCTCCAATATGCACACTTCCATAAATGTACCTGCAAACGGGTTCAGCAATGGCAATGAGAAAATCATAGGCTTGTTTGTAAAGTGGAGAAAATGTTTCAAGGAAAATCCGACCATCAGCACATGCCCATAAGGGTCTATTCGCGTGATCCGGTTTAAGCTCCAATTTTGTGAAATCTCTCTTCTTTCCTTCACCTTTAAAAAACAACAACACAAATTATATATATTAAAATCAACTTATTAAAATACCTAAAACCCTAAACTTGGAGGAAGAAAAAAATGTTAGGAAAATAATCATCTTCCAATTCTAGCCCACAAGCAAATATCAATAAGGAAAGCGATGAAGGGACACAATGATTTACGTGTTCGGTCAACTGACCTACATACACTGGTAAGGCGAGCGTATACTCTCATCATAATGGAGAACCAAGAATACAATGGAGATTCCTCCAACTCATTAGCTCTCCCGCTTTACTACTCCAAACAATATAGAAGACGTGTATATATATATATATATATATATAAAAGGATTAGGAGTTCACATAATTAGTAATTCACCTCATTACTAATTCTTAACTTAATTAGTATCCAATTAGGAGTGCAAGTAATTAGTAATTTAACTAATTACTAACTATTAACTTAATTGATATCTAATTAGTAATCCAATGAATATGAGCCAAAACCCAACAAAAAAAATCCTAAAAGAAGCAATTAAATTGAACCCACATGTCTAAATTAAGTAAGTACCATCACGGTAATCATCATCATTATCTTCAGTATAATATGAAGAATCATCTGTAAGAATTGGGCCCCTTTGATCATCCTGCAACAACCCCAAATCAATAATAATTGAAAATCCCAGACGGAAAAATCTATTTATAATAAACAAACATCAAGAAAATATGGAAGAACCCAGGAAGAACCTTGTTGGAATACTTTATTTTTTTGCTGGGTCGACCTTTATCACCTGAAATTCAAGAAGTGATCTCATAGTTCGTTAAATTAAATTCCTGAATATATATATATATATATATATATATATATATATATATATATATATATATATATATATTAAGATTAAAAAAATTGTGTAAGGGTTGTACCGTTTCCCATTTTGTTAAAGATTTTGTTCTTTCTGGCCAAATAATTGAAGGCAGAGTTTCTATTGCTTCTGTTTTCTGAGTCTGAATTTTGCTATATATATATAGAGGAATTGATCGAACCGACTCCGGGTGAAAATAAAACGGTCAGCAAGGCCGTGTTTGGAAACGTTGAAATGAATCCTCGCGCCCTAAAAAGCAAAATAATTGTGTTGTTGTCAATAGACTATTAAATACAATCTAAAAAAAAAAAAATACTACTCAATCTGTTCCCATTTATTTGTAGAGAATACACTCGAATTAAAAAATAATTGAGATATATTAGTTTAAAGAATAGATAAATATTTTTACCCTTCAATTAATATATTTATGTTGAATAATTAAAATTAATTGTTGACTGAATTAATAAAATATAAAGGTAACTTTAGAAAAAATACGTTTAATTCTCTATTATTTCTTAAAGTAACAGATAATTAAAAACTGATCAAATATATTTATGCGACAGATAATTGCTTAAATAATTGAGTTTTTTTTTTTCCTTTTACGTTGTGCTAAAGTCTTTTTGTTCTTTTTTTTAAGCGAATAGATTGTCCCCACATAGTTGAGGACCTGCCTCAATGGAGAAAGCAAGTCTTCTCGTGTCTTACTAATTTAAAGGTAGATACGGAGTTGTTCATCCATATCCTGAAAAGTCTAGTATCCACTTCACCATTCACACAAGTATGTATTCAAATTTAAACGTAAACGTTGGTTGAACATTTAATTTTACTTGAGATCCTTTTAAAAATTTGAGATATCCTTTTTCGAACACATTTTCAAGACGGCCATTTTAACACATAGTCCAAAGTAAATATTGTACTCATATCCACATGGTTTCAAGATGTACTATTATACAAAGAGAAGTCTAAACATATTTTTGAATAAAACTTTTATATTTAGATTGCAATTGTTTCAATTTATAATGTATCAATAATATTGTCTTTCCTTTCAAAAAAATATTATATGGTATCATTCTTCTAGAGAATTTGTAGGATTTAAACCAAATTTACTATATTAATTAATTGTTGTATTAGTTTAATTGTTGTGACATTTATTAGTAGTTGGTTATTGGTTATTGATTATTGGTTATTGATTAGCAGTAGTTGAAGTAATTATTTATTAGTGAACATTACTTTAGTGGTTGACCCATGGTTATTGGGCAGTAAAATCTTTAATTTGGTTAATTATTTTGTACCTATAAAAGGAGCAGTAGAATTACATTTGTCACATCCAATACAAGAAACATTTCCTCCACTGCCTTGTTTGTCTCCTTTCTCTCTATTAAGCCAATTGACTATTATAATCAATAGAAGCAATTTGGCTTCTCAAGCAGCCGTCCCTCTTCTTGTAGTTTGCCCAAGTGGGTAAGTGCTTGGCCCGGGTCCCGGGTTCGATACTACTCCATGAGCGTTGCGGTGAGACTTTATTTTCACCCGATCTGAGACATTCTCTTCCCGCTCAGTAGATGCATTCTATCTCCCCGTTCGTGAAAGCTCACGCCAGGCGTTCAAGCAGCCGTCCCTCTTCTTGTAGTTTGCACTCATTTGAGCCGTTTGACTCTTCCTTTTGCTTATCTATTTATATCTTGGTTTGTTTATGTCCTAAATATATTATTATGAAATCATTTTAAAAATCTTCAGAATTACTAATAATTTTATATTTTCACGTATTATAAATTCAAACTTATCTTCAATTTTTAGAATATTTTTACAAAATAACATCACTAAGACTATTTTTTTTTATCATTAGTGGGCAGATTACAATTTCAGAAAATAAATTATATATATCCACATTTTAAATAAAAATGGATAAAGGATAAATAAAAAAGCTACAACAAAATACATTTTTTTTCCTGAATAAACAAAATGAAAAACATAAACACATTGTAGTGTAGGATACAGCAATTTCTGGGCATATGATATTTTTTGGTCGGACCCGGTCAATTCGACCCAATTGAACCCGGTTCGAACTGCCCGTTATAGTTCACAAGTCTTTTTTAGCTGACAAACAGATCATTCTTTCTCCGCGGCTAATTTCTCCCATCTTCGCAATTTCTGGGCATATGATATTTTTTGGTCGGACCCGGTCAATTCGACCCAATTGAACCCGGTTCGAACTGCCCGTTATAGTTCACAAGTCTTTTTTAGCTGACAAACAGATCATTCTTTCTCCGCGGCTAATTTCTCCCATCTTCTACCCCCAAAAGAACCACCAGGGAAAAAACTGCTCCGCCGTGAAGTCTCCGGCACCGACCAGGTTGAATTGAAGGTTTCAGGAGAAATGAGCGGACACGATTCCAAGTATTTCTCCACCACGAAGAAAGGAGAAATTCCTGAGCTCAAAGAAGAACTCAATTCTCAGTATAAGGTAAAAAATATTCAATTATATGTATCATAGTATTATCAATTGTAAATCTCTATTTTTTCGTACTTGAATCGGTTTTATTGAGCTTAAAATTCGAGCATTTTGAATTTGATCTGCTTGAATTAGGTTAATTTGTGACTTGATCTCACTGCCTATAGGTTAGAACCGGAAATCAAATCTGTAGGCACTTCTCATCTAGTTAGCAAATTCTAATTTGAGACGATTTCAATTGATAGATCGATCTTATTGAGGTTGATTTTGTTTTGTTGTTTACGTGGACGTGATTCGATTTGTTTACTTCAATATTTCAATATTGAGGGGAAAAGTAGAAATTGAATGTGTGATATCATAATATGCTATCCTGCTTGGAGCATTCAGTTTTTTGGTTTGCTTAGGATTAGGAAAAAATCTGAAGTAAAAAATTGCAAGAGCTAGTAGAATTTCATAATTTATAGCAGCTTGATTCTTATTGATTGATTCTGCTTTTTATTACTTAGGCATTGACATTGGATTGCACTTCTCAGCTGTTACTATTTCTGTTATCTTGGATTTTTCGAGAGTTTAAATGCAGCATGGTTTTCTTTTGCGTTTAAACAGTTCTCTTGCTATAGTTATGTTTTGAAAATTAAATCTTTGATGTCTCGGAACTTTTAAGCTTATGTTGTAATTTAATACTGCAAAATGTTGATCTTGTTGAGTTACCATGCATTATAACTTATCATGATGACACCTTGTGGACTTCTTCTGCTCAGACCAATTCATTAATTTATATATTTGAGAAACCTGATTTCGTACTGTTTTATCTTTTGAATACAGGATAAAAGAAAAGATGCAGTAAAGAAAGTTATTGCTGCAATGACAGTTGGGAAAGATGTTTCATCACTCTTCACTGATGTTGTAAACTGCATGCAAACTGAAAATTTGGAGCTCAAGAAACTTGTTTATTTATATCTCATAAATTATGCTAAAAGCCAGCCTGATCTTGCAATTCTTGCAGTAAATACATTTGTGAAGGTGAGACAATTTGTCAGCTTCAGATTTTTGCTCTTATAAATTGTGGTTACTTGACTTCCCACACAAGCAGATCAGGTCTCTGTTTCTTGATCGCAAATTATCTTTACCTTCGATACTTCTTGATAGATATCTTCTTGTTAACAAGTATTTAATTGCATTATTCATTGGTTATTTGTTCTGAGCAATTATTTAAAAAAAAATTTTTTTACAGGACTCACAAGACCCAAATCCTTTGATTCGTGCCTTGGCTGTACGCACAATGGGTTGCATTCGTGTTGATAAAATTACTGAATATCTTTGCGACCCTCTTCAGCGGTGTCTCAAGGTTATTTGCTGACCGCCCCCCTTTGTGTTTGTGTGGTTGCTTCAATCTTCAGGCGGTTGCCCTTATGTTAACATAACATCCAAGACTAGTGTAGTGTAGTTTTTTATGTGTGAAGTAGAATATTTAGCTAATCATTGCTACATTCTTTGTCGTATTATTTTACAGGATGATGATCCATATGTTCGCAAAACGGCTGCTATTTGTGTTGCTAAACTTTATGACATTAATGCCGAACTGGTTGAAGATAGGGGTTTTCTGGAAGCTCTCAAGGATTTGATATCTGACAACAATCCAATGGTGGTTGCAAATGCTGTTGCAGCTCTTGCTGAGATTCAAGAGAATAGTACCAGGCCAATCTTTGAGATCACCAGTCACACACTTTCCAAGCTCCTCACAGCTCTTAATGAATGCACTGAGTGAGTTTTCAAAGTTACTTAAAAATCCTCTTGAATAGGGCGCTATGCTTACATATTACATATTAGTATGATTTGGGACTTGAAACCATCAGGCATATAAGGGGTCCACAAAGGAAATGAAGTATAACAAAATTATTAGTGATTTGTCGCATATAAAGATGCACAGGACAAAGTTGTAATCCGCGTTTCATCTTTTCAAACGGACCCTGTACTTAAAAAATACCTCATAATACTAGACCTCGGTCAGTGCATGTGAACTGCCTTTTGTTATGATTATGAGAAGCTTCAATAATGTAAAAATGCAAATGCCAAACTTACCTTGAATAAAGTTGATTTGATACTTCATAATGGTTTGATTCCTGGCTGTCAAAAGGTCATAACTTAGATGAGCAAACTTGCTAAATCCATAATCCATACCACTTTCCGGTCCTCTGATGTTGTACTCTATATTAGAAGTCTTTGTGTCTTATTATACTAGTTCCGCCTTTGCTCTGTGCATTAGCAGATAATTTCTTCTTGGTCATAATGTGGTGATAATGTACACTTGTAGGTGGGGCCAAGTCTTCATACTGGATGCTCTTTCCAAGTATAAAGCAGCTGATGCTCGTGAAGCAGAAAATATAGTAGAGCGAGTTACTCCACGATTGCAGCATGCAAATTGTGCAGTTGTTCTATCAGCTGTTAAGGTGACATTTCCTGCTCTCCAATAGCTTCCTTTGAATGGCTGTTATCAGCTCTCTCCTCTCCTTCCCCCAACATGTACTTTGAGAGTAGCTGTTGAGGTGATACTGTTAGATGCCCCTTGGTGAGCCTCTGTATGTACCTTCATAGAATTTATTTAATTTCTCTATCATGAGTGCAGATGATCCTTCAACAAATGGAACTCATTACAAGCACTGACGTGGTTCGAAATCTGTGCAAGAAAATGGCTCCTCCCCTTGTGACACTGCTTTCTGCAGAACCTGAGATTCAGTATGTTGCATTAAGGAATATAAACCTAATTGTGCAAAAACGGCCAACCATTCTTGCCCATGAAATTAAGGTGATTGGAAGTAGAGTTGCATGCTTTTTACTTTGATTTATCCAATCTTTCTTTTATGTGGTTCTACTTCCAATAATTGATGAAGTCTTAATGAGAAGCATGTGCTTATGAAAGCTATCATTTCTTTCTAGGTGTTCTTCTGCAAGTACAATGATCCAATTTATGTGAAAATGGAGAAGTTAGAAATCATGATAAAGCTTGCTTCGGATAGAAACATAGACCAGGTAAGTGGAAGCTGGTTATGCTTTAAGTACTTTGTGCTTCTCTTTTATTTTGGGCTAGACAGCTCTTATTGGAAATAATTCTGCAGGTCCTCTTGGAGTTCAAAGAATATGCAACAGAAGTAGATGTTGATTTTGTCAGAAAGGCAGTCCGTGCTATAGGAAGGTGTGCAATCAAGCTTGAGAGGGCTGCTGAGCGATGTATCAGTGTTTTGCTCGAGTTGATCAAAATTAAAGTAAACTATGTTGTTCAAGAAGCTATTATAGTGATCAAAGATATCTTTAGGAGATACCCTAACACGTAAGTTCCTGCATGTGTTCTTTTCCCATCAGGTATTCATGATTGTAGTTTCCTGTATTTATTGTTACATCTATTTCTTTCCAGGTACGAATCCATTATTGCTACTCTTTGTGAGAGCTTGGATACTTTAGATGAGCCAGAGGCAAAGGTATAGTGTACCAAGAGACCATTTTTTCCTTGTTTGGTTATTTAAATTCATTGGAACCTTTCCCCCATAGTCCTCTAATTTAGAGTACGTCTTTGTCAATAGGCCTCAATGATCTGGATTATTGGTGAATATGCTGAAAGAATTGACAATGCTGATGAGCTTCTGGAGAGCTTTTTGGAGACTTTCCCCGAGGAACCTGCACAAGTTCAGTTGCAGTTATTGACTGCAACAGTCAAACTTTTCCTTAAGAAACCGACAGAAGGTCCACAACAGATGATTCAGGTTTGTTCTATTTTCTCTTATGTAATGCTGAGGAGACAGCCATGTCATTTAACTTAGTTTCCGATTGTATTGCCAATTTGACCCTGGTGCTTTCTGTTTGCTTTGATGATATGAAACCGTACCTTTTTGAAGTTGTTTGACCTGCCATTTGATTGTCTTGTCCATTTCCCTTGTTTGGATACAGGAAGCTAGAGATTTCTGCTAATTTTCCTTTTTCCTAATAGCGGTTAGAAGGCTCCATTGTGCTTAAACATTATATGCTACCAGATGTCTGTGCCTTTTGTAGTTGTAGACCCATTAAAGGTTACACTACAATCTCAAAGAGAAACATTCTAAATTTGAAAGTTTAATCCAGAATGCTTTCACAAAAATTATTCACATGATTAGTTTATGATATCTATTTTTATTATTTATTTATTTATTCATTTTGGCATAACCTGTTTATGAGCTCTTGATATAAATATTTGTATTTGTAGGTTGTGTTGAATAATGCTACTGTGGAGACTGACAATCCAGATTTGCGAGATCGTGCATACATATATTGGCGTCTTCTCTCAACCGATCCAGAGGTGCGAATTGACTCTGGCCTAAAATTTATCCTTTATTTTTAATCCCCAAAACTCCATTCAAATTTTACTTTAAATTAAGATAGTGAAATCAACCATGACTTCGATCTGGAGAATACATTTTACAGTTAGCACCAAGTGCATAATAATTCAGCATGACACAACACATACATATTATGAATGAGTCCCTTCTTTCTTTTTCTGCTCAGTAACATCATTCTCTTGTAATTACACTTCTTTTTCTTTTTCTGTCTCCTGGGTCTATAAAATGTATATATTTATGTCTAGAGTATGGACATTATGGTTAAGCATGTAATGGTTGTGAGCTTCAATCCAAAAGAGGGTTCTTTGTGCCATTAGTCATTAAAAAATATGAGCTTGCTTTTCTCTCAGGCAGCAAAAGATGTCGTGTTAGCTGAAAAGCCTGTGATTAGTGACGATTCAAACCTACTTGATCCTTCTCTTCTTGATGAGCTTCTTGCAAACATTGCTACATTATCCTCTGTTTATCACAAGCCCCCTGAAGCATTTGTAACTCGTGTCAAGACTGCTCAGAGAACCGAGGAAGATGATTATGTTGATGGTGAAACAGGATATTCTGAATCACCTTCCCATGGAGTGGATGGTGCTACATCACCTCCGCCTGCTGCAAATTCTGCTCAACATGCAGCAAGGCAACCAGCGGCTGCTGCCCCTGCACCAGTTCCTGATTTACTTGACTTGGGCTTGGATAATAGCAACAGTGCTATTGTTTCAGTTGATCAGCCTTCCGCTGTGTCAGGGTATGTAATTTGTTCTCCAGTTCTTTTATGATAGGATATAATGGTTGTCTGATGTTTGAAGATTCCATTGTGAGCACATAAAATGAGGTCATGAGCTCTTCTTTATTGTTGTATAAGCTTTAAGCGATTTTTATGCAGCCCTCCTTTGCCCGTTGTGTTACCGGCAGCCACGGGTCAAGGTTTACAAATCAGTGCACAACTTGTACGAAGAGACGGACAAATATTTTACAGCATGTTGTTTGAAAACAACTCCCAGCTACCACTTGATGGGTTTATGATTCAGTTCAACAAGAATACATTTGGTCTTGCTGCAGGTGGACCACTTCAGGTAATCACCACATGCAATAATTCCTGAATCACAGTCAATTTCATGTGTTATTCTGTTAGCTTCAGAAAGAGTGATCGTTTCTTGTTCCCATCCTATGTTTTATCAGGTTCCGCAATTGTTACCTGGGACATCGGCAAGTACTCTTCTGCCTATGGTTTTGTTCCAGAATATATCACCTGGTCCTGCAAACTCGCTTCTGCAGGTTGCTGTTAAAAATAATCAACAGCCTGTATGGTACTTCAATGATAAAATTGCATTACCAGCACTTTTTACAGAGGATGGGAGAATGGAACGTGGCAATTTCCTGGAGGTAAGAATAAGAAAGAAACCGGAAGTGGATTTCATAATGTGGGTTAAAGTGAATATCTTTAAGTTTGCTTGGATTTATACTATTAGAGGATTTTGAAGAAACTCGTTATAGTATAATAAATCTATTAATAATGAATTTGGCATCCTAGTCTACCTGTTAAGTCAAATATCCAGATGTCGACAATCTATGGCATTAATTTAGTTTGTCTTGAATGGTTTTTTTGCATGAAAATTTTACCATACGACTTGACTATCATTCAACCATGCAACAAGACGTTGACTCTGCTCTTGATTATATTTCATTGGTCCATTTGCTGTTATTTAGTCATTCTTTAGTTGTTAATAAGATCTAATATATTTTTCCTTGCACTTTCAGACGTGGAAATCATTGCCCGATGCTAATGAGGTTTCAAGAGATTTTCCAGCAGTCGTGATGAATAGTATAGAGTCAACCTTGGATCGTTTGGCTGCTTCAAATATGTTCTTCATCGCCAAGAGAACGCATGCAAATCAAGAAGTGCTATATCTTTCAGCCAAAATCCCTCAAGGAATTCCTTTCCTGATTGAAATGACAGGAGCTATCGGAATACCAGGTCTGAAGTGTGCAATCAAAACTCCAAGTCCTGAAATAGCTCCACTCTTCTTTGACGGAATTGAGGCCCTAATGAAGAGCAGCTAATAGTACTCCACATTCTTCCTTATGGTTCCGGTTTCATTTTATCTTTTGATTTAAATTTGGTCTCATTTTCCACCTGTTTGTTTTCTTTTCTTTTTTTTTTTTTTTGGGGGGGTAAAATCTGTTGGTTACTGAGATTCCATATAAATTGTTTTAGATCCACCTTTACCTCTAGCACAGTTCTTTCTGATAGTTTCTTATGATGTATTTGCCCAGAAACCGTCTAGTCTTGTTTGCACAGAATTTTGTTACATCTGTAAGATCACTCCCAGTTATTTAAGAAGAGGGAAATTACCTGTCGAACAATTCTTGTCTCGTTTGTTAATCCTGGTTCTCTGCATGATTTTTTCCAGTATGTCAATTGTTTTCTTTACTTTCTTTATCATAACAGCACGAATAGGGGAGATTGGATTTGTGTTTCGCTGTTGAGATTTACATATCTTCTAAGATACAATTCATTTTTAATGAAATTTTATATACACTTTTTTTTAATTAAACACTACTCACTCTAGGTTATCCTATCGACCATCTGGCAGATAGGTCAGAGATGACCAATTTCTTTCCTTTTTAAAAGTTTATCTCCTCTTTTGAATATAGATCCGGTAGTACTAAATAAGGAGATGGAGCAAGGGATTGTCAAATAGTCGAGAGATAACCCGTGTCGGAGTTGAATTCTTTCTAATGTAGTTAATCTTTTTGTATAAATTAGATAGTGCAGATAGTATTAGTTGGTTATAGAGTTGAGCATTTCACTAATTTTTAACTTGGATTCTGAGTTGATAAAACTTCCATCTATAAATTACATTGTGGATCGATACTACTATTACAAAAAAGATAAGAGCTAACATGCATGAGTGGAATCAAATTCGCTCGTTTCTCTCTTCTTCTTTTTTAATTTGTGGTAAATGGATTCATATTTATCTTCTTTTTTAGGTAAAGATAATAGTAGTATTTTTTTTAAGGAAATGTAATATCATTAATCGATATTAGAAATTATAATAGCGAAATGGAATTTCAATGGATCCCCTCTATTTTGGAATTTCGATAATAGTAGTATGGCAAACTGGCTCTACAGGTCCAAAAACTATATTGCTTTGGTGATTATTGTCAGTTGTGACCAAATTCGAAATTTAAAATAACGGTTGACTCAAGGAATGTTGGACCGAAGGGACCTTTTCAAATTTAAAATAACGGTTGACTGAAGGAGACTAAATGTAAATTGTTTTGATAATGAGTTCTGTAAAAAAAAAGATTTTGGACAATAATCATCAAAGTAAAATATTTTTTTGGATATGTAGAGCTAATTTGCCTAGTACTCCCTCCATTCTTCAATATATGACGTTTATGACACTTTGAAAAAATTAAAGAAGTCAAACAAATAGTAATTTTTCCACCATATTTCCAATAATACCCCTTCCTTCCTTCCTATTTTATCACTTTTCCAATAAAAGATATGTTAAGAGTATAATCGGAATAAATTATTTTTTTTTTAAACGGAATAAAATGTTAACACCTAATAAAAGACATGTAAGTAACAATTAATTTGGATACATGTATAGTTGACTTTACCTCACCCCCCGCGGAACTCGGATGCAAGACTTGACAAAAACAGCAGAATATTGAGCGCGAATAAAATCACCTGCCGGCATTTCTCCAATTTTCCATCATCGAACTGCACTGACTAACTCAACCGCCGTCGCCACCACCACACCACGATGTCCGTCGGCACCACCTCATTACCACCAGCACAACTAACACCAAGCGGCCGTCCAATCCTCTATCCAGGCGAAATCGAATCCAATCTCCTCTCTTCAGTTGACCTCTTATCAGAAGAAAACCCCAATAATTTCCCAAATCTCAAATCTGGCCTCCTTATTCTCACCACTCACCGTCTCATTTGGATCCCTAATTCTTCCTCAATCTCATCTTCTACTCCGGTTTACGTCCTGTTATCCGCTGTTACCCACATTTTCTCCCTTAAAAAATCAATCAAATCTGTTTTTTCAAGCCCTAGGGTTCGGTTTCAGGTGTCGATAACGCCGGACGGGAAAGTGGATGAAAAAGGTAGTAGAATGATAGTAATTACTTTGATTTTGAGGGGGAAATCGGATCCGGAGGCGTTTTTGGGGAAATTTTGGGAGGCACTGAAAATTAGGGCTTGGGAAGAAGAGAATAATAATCAGGTACTTACTCCGCTCCAAATCAATTGTCTCAATTTGCTTTTTGGTCGGTCTCAAATTAATTGTAAGTAACTAACTAATTTATGTTAAAATTTCCAACTTTACCTTAACCTCTAACCTCTTATTGGTAATTGAAAAATATTCAAGAGGGGATTGACTAGTTGAAAAATACTCCCTCCATCCCCAACCTTAAATAATGTTAACATTTGGGATTTCAAAAAATTTCCAAAATAATGTTAATATTTGGATTATCAATGAAAATTTAATGAACTTTTATCATTTTTGCCCTCTTCTTATTTTTCTTTTAACCACAATTTCAATTTCCAACATGTATTTAATGAGGATATATTAGTATTTTGCTTTTGACTTTTATTGTTTTTAGGAATTTCTTAATTAATGTGAAATACTCAAATGTTAACCTTATTTAGGTATGGAGGGAGTATTAATTAGGGACATTCTAGACATTTACTCAGGTTTACCATATAATTTATCAAAACCTTAATGCACGCATTAGTCAATTAAGACTGTTAATCTGTGACGGAGGGAGTAGGTACTAGTAGTGGGGCTGATGAGTCGATATTTTTACTATCAATTAAGAATATTTTCTCATTTAAATTGGCTTAATTGATAGAAATTTATATTTGACTTTGGTCACTTAGACGTGAATTTTTTGTGTGTGTGTGTTGAATAATTTAATTGTGAAATTTTGTTTGCGAAAGACATATTAATTCATCACTGATGTTTTAATTTGATTGTTGAGAATGATCAGGTAGGTACTAGTAGTGGGACCCAGGCTTCGGCGTCGGGGAGTGGAGATGGTGGTGGTAGTGGTAGTTTGGCTTTGAGGATGCCGGTGGTGGGAGTATCTGGGATTTTGAGGAAGGAGCAAGAAATGTGGGAGAGTACTGATAAGAGCTTACAAGATGCATTTCAGGATTTGAATGCTTTAATGAGTAAGGCTAAGGAAATGGTTATGCTAGCTGAGAAAATGAGGCAGAAGCTTTTATCGGGTTCAAATAATAGTGGAGGAGGGGGATCATCAAATGAGGATGAATTGGGAACTAAAGAAGAGATGCAAGATTGGTTTTTGAGTGTTGGTATAGTATCACCTGTTACTAAAGAGTCTGCTGGTGCTTTGTATCATCAACAATTGTCGAGGCAATTGGCGGATTTCGTTAAGATTCCATTAGAGAGAGCTGGAGGAATGATTAATCTTATTGATATTTATTGTCTTTTTAATCGGGCTCGTGGAACAGAGTTAATTTCGCCTGATGATTTGTTGCAAGCGTGTTCTCTTTGGGAAAAAATTGATGTTCCTGTGATGCTTAGGAAATTTGATAGTGGTGTTAGGGTTATACAGAACAAGAGACACAGTGATGAAGAAGTATTTACAAGAATTAAATCATTGGTTATGAAGCCCGATGCTTTGAGGAGTGGTGTTAGTGCTAGTGATGCTGCAATTACTTTAGGGGTCGCTCCGGCTATGGCAAAGGAATATCTCCTTACTGCAGAGCTTAAAGGAGTGCTCTGTAGAGATGTAAGCCCGGATGGGTTTCGGTTCTATATTAATTTGTTTCAAGAAATCAATCCGGATGATGTATACTTGGCGAAAGATCATGGAATATATGCAGCATGGATTAGTGTAATCTCTTCTTCCAGGTGATTTTCAAGATTCTAGAACAGCTGATTGAAGCTTCATGGGGGGATAACATTGCTGGCGATTATTTGCTCCCTAGCGCGGAATGCACCAAAAAGGATCTCATGGATTTTCGGCTTTGACATTTGTTTGCTGAAAATACATCAGAGGGTGAACTGAACTACGTCTCCCGCGTCTAATGAAATCCAGGTTTCAAGAAATGTGTTGAAACCTTAGTGTGGAAGTTTATTCTGCTCATAGAAGAGTTACTAGAAAACTGCATATTCAATTCTTGTCAATTTTGTTGTATTTTTTCCTGAGAAATGTGAAAGACATTGTTTTTTTTTATGCCAAGTAAAAGATTAATGAAAGACATTGTTTCACATATGGGTATGGGTGTTCAAGAAAAATCGAAATCGACCAATCCAAATCAATCTAAACCGATTTTTTCGGTTTGAACAGTGCATTGGATTAAATTAAAATTGAACTTTCGGTTTGGTTTAGAAAATATTATAATCCAAACCTTACTCAGTGATTCTCCACCTGATCGGGTCATGGATAGGCCCACATTTTTTTTTGAAGTTCGGCTGGGCGATTGCCTCATGAAGAGGAGAGAAAACTGTCTTACAGGAGGAGAAGATAGCCCTAGAAAGGGAGACATTTTAACCTTGCCCCACGTATGAGGAGATTGTCGAACTCGGAATCTCTCGGTCGAAAAGGAAGTTGAGGCTTGCCCCCACTGGCTGCGGCCTCTTTGAACTCCCCCACCACAGTTTAGGCTAGAAAATTGTCATTCCCACTATTTAGGGACCAAATTAGAAGTCACCCTGTTTCTCTCAAAAGACGGGGATATAAGTTGATAATAATGAATTCTTTAAGGTTGAACCTTGCAAAACTTTCCAAAATATCTTCCCAGTTCAAACTGCACGAGCCCTAGCTTTAACTTTCAGCTTGAAATTTTGAACAGAAAATAAGAAAGCCAGTTTTCACGGCTAGGGCTTCTCGTTCTCTCTTTCTTCGTTTCCCCTTGATCAAGGTCAGCTGATTTACATTTCCTCACAGTTAATATTGTATGACTTTAAGGTTTTTGTTTGAATAATTCAATTAATATGTTGTTTATTATACATTTTTTTTTCCTGGAAGTTTATGAACTTGCTTTCAATGGAATGGAAGATTCGTTATATGTTTGATCAATTAAGAACTTAGGGAGCGGTAGGAAAAATTCGAAAATATTTCATGTTTATTTAGTAATTTATTTCATGTGAATTGTATTATCCGTAAGATTTATAACTTTGATCAATTAAGACTTAGGAAGTGGTAAAAAATTGTGAAGCCTATTTCATTTTTTTTAAATTTATTTCCTGTGAATCGTATTTTCCATAAGATTTTCATTTGTTTTCCTTTTGCCTTTTTTGTTGTTTGAAGGAGATGCCGCACTCGGGAGATGGAAGGTGAGTTTCAATCTTACTAAGGATTTTGAGAATTTTCTGTGTTTTGTTTCCTCGTTGAAGAACTTTTAGTTGTTTAAATTGTTTTATTTTTGGCTAAATGTTGTTAGGTCTGCATCACCGCGGAACTCATTGTCGCCACCTAGGGGTCATCGTCCAAGATCAAGATCAAGATCACCATTGAAGTCCAGGAGGAGCCGCTCCCGGTATAATAGTTTGCTGTGTGCTTGAAATTGTCTTGTTAGTAGTTACTAATACTTTTCAGACACGGTTCCAAGTACCATATTAGTATATTACCTCACATGGAAACATTATAAGCGTAGAAGAACCGGAACCTTAATTTTGAAGAGCGGCATCTATATGAAGGAATTTTAAATATGTTGCAGGGGCGAATTTGAAAAAAGAAAAATGACTAGAAAAACAATACACATATTATGGATTTTTTAAATGTTGTGGGCGGCCGCTGATCCCCTCCCCCTGGTCCGGCCATTTGTATAAGATTCTGAAATCCTACAGAATTAGTGGATGATTGATGAAACTTTTGAGTCTTTTATTCTTGGTTTGGTAGCTGCCTTGGTTTCTTACACATGTCCCCATTTTCATTGTAACAAGTTCTCGTGATTGCCTATCTTGTTTACTAGATTTCCTGGTCTATACATAGTCATGAACTAGGCTTACATGTGAAGTAAAGGTTTGATTTGCAAATGCATGAAATCGCCTGAAATTCCGCTTGGCATGATGGACACAATATATGGTATTGCTTCAATTTTTATCCTCCAAAATCATCTCAATACCTTCGCTAGATCAATGATTAACCAACTGACTGTGTTATGCCTTATGTCATGTTTTGCTCTTCCTCTTCAATGTATACATTGAAGAAACCTCCTTATTTGACATTAGATATAATGCTTCAGGAGCCGTGATTCTGTAGATGTTGCCAATTCTGGGAACAACCTTTATGTAACTGGGCTTTCCACTAGGGTAACTACCAGTGATCTTGAGAAGTTCTTCGGCAAGGAGGGAAAGGTACCGGTTCAATTAATTATAGCTATCATATTAATTGAATTCTCCTGAATTGATGATTAATATGGTTCATCTGTTCCTTTTCATTGTCTCTAGTTCTCATTTGACTACTTGATATTTTATTTGTGGATGACTCGCAGTAGAGATGAAATGTACAAGAAGTGTTGGGTCACAAATGTTTTCCTTCTTTTAGGACGATAGAGTTTTAAAAGGAAACAACATAATATCAAACTTCATAGGCTGAAAATAAATATATCTAAAATCTAGAGCCCTTTTCACCTTCTCAATGTTCTCAAAAGTAGTTGCTTATGGTGCATTTACATTTTTTATCTATGGGATGTGAATTTCCGATTTCAAGTTTCAGCCTAGATGTTAATTTCAGATGGTAAAATAAAGAAGGAAAATTTTGCAAGTGTGCCAAAAGATGATACCAAAAGTGATCGTGCAAGACCTTGGCTGTTTATTTAAAACCATTGCACTTTATATTGACATTACATCATTGATCATGATATTTCTTTGATTACATCTGAAAAAATATTTTTAATCTATCAGCCTGGAAAGTCCAAAATTCCAGCAGTGTTTTTTGACCATCCAGAAATAAATTTCTCTTTTCTTTTATCTCCGTGTTGGTAGACAGTAGACTCTACTGTTATGTTCTATAAATGATTAACTTATAATTCTTTCTGGTCTCAGGTAACTGATTGCCATCTTGTTACTGACCCTCGTACTAAAGAGTCTCGTGGATTTGCATTTGTTACAATGGAAACAAATGAGGATGCGGAACGGTGTATTAAGTATCTCAACCGTTCTGTGCTGGAAAATCGAATAGTTACTGTTGAGAAGGTATTTTGTGTCTTTCAAAGAAGGAAGTCTTTATTTTGGTTATATGACTAAACCATTTGCATTTGTTGGTTGATATTTTCTATTTCTATTTATATCAGTTCTACTATCTTCAGAAATGTTGCCTGATAAATTTTGGCAGCAGGTCCGGTCTGTGTACTCCATCGAATTCAAATTCTAAGCTCTAAAGTCTAACACGTCGAACCTATCCCTTCGCGACATGCGCTCTTCATCGACATTTGAAACTCGGCTCATTTGCCTATTTTCCAGGGGGTTGTATACCCTTAATTCCTTTACTCCATCAGTAACAGTTTCTGACATAGTAAAAAGTATTGGCTGCTTCAGTTTTCTGGTTTTATTTCACGTATACATATATGACCAAAGGTTTGTGTCTTGCCCCTAAAGATTAATGAATCAGATTAAGGTTGTGTGAATTTTTCTTTGACTTTTATATTTCTCAATTTCCGCATGTTCAATTTGTTGGGATATTCAGGAAAAACTGATAAGGGGGGGGATAAGTTCATTCTTCCTCGAATTTATGGAATTCTGAAATGACAAGCATATAAGACAACTTGTCTCGATTCATTCTTCAGCAATATAATTCTTTCTGTTTCTCTTAGATTCATCCGGATCTGACTGGTATAGTCTGTTTCGCTAGCTGTTTGTTTATAGTGATCTGCCGTGACATTATCCTGCATTTTGTCCACATACGCAGGCTAAAAGGAAGCGTGGAAGGACGCCAACTCCCGGAAGGTATCAAGGCGCCGCGAGAGGTGGCCGAGGAGGTAAATGTGCATTTTTTGGTTTCACGAGTAAAAGTTTGGTGCCAAGTTGAGTTAAACCGGTTCAAGAACTAGTAGAACTTGACATGTTTCTTGTTTGACTAATGTAGGATATGGTCCTTCTAGACGATCTAGTTACTCCCCTCGGCGACGCTATGACAGAGATCCATATTATAGGGACCGGGGGGACCGGAGACGGTCTCGATCACCATATGGTAGGAGAGCTGATGATTATGATAGATACAGAGGTCGTCCCTTGTCACCAGAAGGCAGAGGCTACTCTCGAGGAGGTAGAGGATATGCTCGAGGATATTAAACTCTAAATTTGCTTTCAATTTGGGTATTTGATCTTTGTCATGGATGGAGACCTCCTATGTGTTTCGTGATTGGCATATGTACTTTAAACAAAATGCTGAAATTTTAAGTTTGTTGTTTTGACCCTTGAAGCCTAGGGAGAATTTGGGACATCATGTTTCTCTGTTAATTTACTTTTGGATATCTTTATTGCTGAATGTGCGAAAGTTAAGAAATTGTTAAATTTCAAACAAATGTAAAACGCAAATATCTTTACATTAATTTAAACATTGGAGTGAGATAAAGGGTAAATATGGAAATGAAATGATAAGTAAAAATATTATTGAAATCGTAAAAGGATAACTAAAAGTGGATAAGAAAAATACTTTAGGAACAATTAAAAGTGGATGGAGGGAATATTTCAAAATTCTTGACCTTTTCTGGCCTTGAAGAAACATTGTTGTTTTACCTATAGTTTTTTCCATGAGCTTTCATTGGATCATATTGATCATTTCATATATTTTTGCTTCGTTGCAATATTCTATCTTCTGCATTAGAATCGTCTCTGAAAACCTATCAAGGGTATATTTGGACAACATTTTGTTCAAAATTATAATTCAGAAAGAAGGTTAAGGGTGGCATTGGATTTGAGTTCGTCCAGACTAGTACACTTTATAAACAATTCAAATTTATACAAGGGTATTGTTATTTAGTTTGACTGAGCCAAGATATGTGACTTAAGTGAAAGTAGAAGGTAATCCACTATAGAAAATATTACTGTTTTTTTTTCCTTGTCAATTTCATACCAATTAGGATGTAGTTGAATTTGGTCTATTTTTTGTTTGATCTGATTTGAAATTTAGAGAGAAATTTCATATATATACATAAATAATTTGCGTTTTTCTCTTTTTTTTGTTTTTTGTAGATAAAGTATTTTCAAACTATTATTTTTGTCAAATTAATGTGAAACTGATAGTTTTCTGCCACTTTTAATCATCTGCTATGTGCCTATCCTCAGTGTTTATGACTTAAATTGATAAAAATATCATTAAGACTCGAAAATATATACATAATACATGTTCAAAAGTGATTGGAAATCATTAGTTTTACACTAATTTGACAAAAATAATAGTTCAAAAATAGTTTAGATATAGAAATAGTTAAAATAAAAAATTTTAATTACGTATGAGTAAAAATATTAGTTTTGTTCCGAAACTAATCTGAAACTTACACCATAAATCTCAGATTAAACCCAATTAAATCAAACATTAAATCGAAGAGGCCAATAACCCAGTGGGGCATTGGCCGATCCGTGACCGAGAGGTTCCGGGTTCGATACCCTCCGCTTACGTGCGGTAAGTTTTATTCTACCTTATATAGGGTGTTCTCTCTCCTCAATATGAGGCTGTTCTCTCTCTCTAGTGTGGGGTAATCGCCCATCGTGACGTCAAAAAAAAAATCAGTCATTCAACTTTTATTAAATTTAGGCATATTGGCAAATTTCGTCCCACATATTCATTGGTTTCGCGATAATGGTCCTTATTCATTATAAATTGGTAAAACAGTCCCCAATCATTTTGCGTTTAGTGGAAGTAGTCCTTCCGTCCACTTCCGTTAGTTTCAGCTGTTAGAGTGCAAAAAAATAAATGAAAAATCGATAATGGGAAGGGTATTTAAGGAAAAAATTAAATTAGGGACCAAAACAACCAATCGCAAATTGTTTAGGGACTAAATTCACAAATTTCCCCAAAAAAAGTGCCCTAACCCTCCTTCTTCCCAACTAACTCTCTCTCTCTTCTTTACACCCTTACGGCCTGACAACGGAATCTTCGGTAGGGATTTTACGCTTATTTTTGTAAAAAAAAAACTTTTAAAACAAAAAAATTGAAAGGAGGAGATCAAACCCCTTTTGTCATTATACATTTGGAACCTCCTATTTCCTTTGATTAAGAGGTATGAGTGTCTCGGGGTGTGGGATAGGGATGGGTCTATGGGTGGTTTGAAGAAGAAGATGAAGAGAGTTGGGAGTGGAGTAGGTCTTTAGTGGGGTTGAAGAAGAAGATGAAGAGATAGTTGGTGTGAGTGGGTCTTTGGGTGGGTTAAAAATTACCCCAATTTATCAAAATTAATTACTTAAATAACAAGATTTTGATATCAAATTTTCTTCAAAACAAACTTATAAAAAAAAAAATTACAACCTCAAAACTGAGTTTGGGAGTTAGACGTGGTAGGGATGGGTAAGATTTCTAGAGCGAGATGGGGGTCGGTGAAAGACAATGGAATGTTGGGAGTTGTGATGGAGCTTAGAAGGTTGCAGGTTTGGAGTGGTGATGGTGGACATCAGACATGGAGATTGGGGCCGGAAGTCCTCCATGGACAACCACAAAAAAAAAAAAAAAAAATCAGGGACCAAAACAACCAATCGCAAATTGTTTAGGGATGAAATTCACCAATTTTGGGTGATTTGGGGAATGAGGAGAAGGGTAAAATGGTCATTTTGTAACAACTTTAAAAAATAAATCAAAATTCATTTTTACCGTAGCAGAAATGGACAGAAGGACTACTTCCGCTAAACGCAAAATGATTGGGGACTGTTTTACCAATTTATAATGAACAAGGACCATTATCGCGAAACCAATGAAGATGTGGGACGAAATTTGCCAATATGCCTTAAATTTATTATGATAAAAATTTCAAAAAGCAGTCTATTAAATTTCACCTAACTGTACTAAAAAAAATCGCAGTAAATCAAGCACCGTATCTTTTTCCCTTGGTATTTAGCTAGGGATGGGCACTGTATAAAGCCCAGTTCAACTGATTTGTCCAGTAGCCACAAGACTACTACTACTACTACTAAATACTAATAGTACGACTTGAAGATACTACTACTCATCAACGGCAATTTATTGCACTTTGAGCTTAATGGGTCCCACCAAAAACCCTCCCCCACTCTAGGCTTATGGGCCCCACTGTTTTCCTTACTCAGCTCTCTTTGAATCCTAAAATCATCGAAAGCGGGCCTTTTTCCTTTTGTGCGCTCCAGCTGCCTCGTAGATTGAGCGGACTCCAAATCCTTTTTCAAATTTCGCCCATAAATGTTTTCCCATACAATACACAATTCCATATTCGATGTGAAATATGTATTTTTCACATGTAAAATATCGTTAATTTTTCATTTAATAGTCGAGAATATTTATTTTATTTTACAATTATAAACCGAGTTAGTTATATTGTGGAGGGTGAAACCCCTTGCACTGCAGAATATCATTGGGGTTGTCGGATAGGCTATTTTAACCTCATCGAATTATGCAATCCGACAACATCAATGATATTTCACAGTATGAAAGGTTTCACCCAATACAATAGCTATTTTGATTATAAACAGTATTGTACATGCATAATAAATATTTGTTACACAGAAAAACTCGATTGTCAAATTAATTTATCTATTAGTTGAAATATATTTGCATTTTTAGACAAAACACATTTTCCAAATCCAATTTGAACACAACCACTAGGTCCACTACCTCTCTTTAGATGATGAGATGAAACTGTTTTTCTTCTCTATAATAAAAAAGAAATTGAACGGGACAAAAAAATATTAGTGTATACTGAACAATTCGATACAAGTGTTATATATTTTTTTAGCGTTGTTATATTTAAATGTAACAAATGTTCTCTCCTAACGAATACCTATCTTACATTATGTAAAATTTATCTTAAGTAACTGATATTTTAAAAATCACAACAGATTTTCGTTTCAAAAAATTTGAACCATCAATTTTTTAATCTAATAATAAAAAAATATTTAATATATATTAAGTTTCGGTTTAGTCCAACCGCTACAAATTACCCTTCCTTTCTTTTCGGCTTGGGAATTGTTGTCAGGATAAGATACGACAGCTAGTTACCCTACACGTGTACGTCTTATTCTCTACTCAGTGTTTTTCACCGGTTAGTTCCCTTCTATTGGCTCGGCTCAACTCCTCCTCCCGCTTGGTTCTGAAGCTCAAACCACCGTTTTGCTATTACAGACGGCAAATAAATTTTGTAGTTACGTATGTTTTCAAATTTTATTTTTTATATTTATTGGGGGAGGGTAGGGGTAGGGGTAGGGGGAAGGTGAGGGTGAAGGGGGAAGTAGGAACAACTTTTATAGTAATGTTGTAATCAATTGGCTAAAAATATTTTTTACTAGATGAGATCTCCAATTCAAGAAATTTATGTTCTTTCTAATGCTAAGGATATTATTTTCAATTTATATGATCGTGAAAAAGATAGATGGTCGTTTATGGTAATCAGTCACGGAATGTTCAGTCTTAGATAAAAAATCTAGATTAAAATATTAGCACGCGAATTTGTTTTTGTGGCAGAAAAAGACAACGAAAACTATTTATAGTAGAAATAGCACACATAACTACTTTTGTGACAAAATAGTAATTTGCCCTTTATATGATACCAATAAACATAGAGACTAAGGAAAACATTAAACTAAGATAATAATCTTTAGAGAAAGATACTAGTTTAACATAGAACTACTACTACTACTTTGAAAACTAGTAAAGATGAACAAGATGAAGTCTAAGAAGAAGACATCTTGAAGATCCTACGGGAAGAAACTAAGAAGCTTTGAAGATCATATGAAAAGCAAAGGTAGAGAACAAGAGAGAATTGTGGAACAAACTCTTTATTTCTAAGTTTTTCCTCTCATCAACTTCGAGGGAATCGAGTAGTGGTTACATGCCTTTTTATAGGCGAAATATTACAAAGACGGATTTGAAATCCGACTCGAAACTAATCTAATCTACGAGTACAACAAATAATTACATGACACGTCTCGGACTTGAAATCCGGACTCGAAACAAATATATGAATAGTAAAGCGACACGTGACTGATTTGAAATCGGACTCGAAACTAATCTAATCTACGGGAAACTTACAAGACAAGTCTCGGACTTGAAATCGGACTTAAAAGCAGGACATAAAATACAGGGAAGATTACAAGACACGTGTTCGGACGTAAAATCCGGACATAAAAAGTAGTAAATAAAGCAACGAAAGTGACACTTGTGACTTTTTAAGCTTAAGTGTCCCATTCCTTTAATAGTAACCTATACCAGACCTAATAAAGGACTTCCACTACTAATCTTTCTTCAATGAATAAGAGAAAATCGTTTGAAGTATGAGTTTGTCCACGTTTTTGGGTTTTTCGGGTTTTTTCGATTTTTATGAAAAAATAATCTCACACTGACGAAATTTAAAAACATATAATGAATATTTACATATGGAAATATTAATTAAGGACTTCCACGATCTTACGCTTTCGGAATCGTGACTCGATGAATTATGAGGCATCCGACCATCACCGAAATTGTCATCCTCTCGAAGAAGAAGGTTCGTCGAGAATCCTTTTCGAAAGTCGAAGTACTATCGAAAATTGAATCCTTGTAGAGGAAGAAGAAGCATTAGCTCTGTATCAAAACTTCGACGATAATACGGGTGATTCGACCATTCAGAGTCGTTGGACCCTTTAACGTACTGATGCAGACCCAAATGTCGCATCCAGCTCAATGTAGGTGAAATCGTCAAATCTTATACCATTTTTTGATCGCTATGCACTGTAATAATGTCTATGTACTCCCTCGTGGATGCTCCTTCCGATTACGGGTGTTGCAATGTTGAAAGAGTACCAACCTAAAATCTTTTCTATTGGGAAATGATAAAGTCTCGGAGAGCGAGTTTGGAATATGAAGATTCATTATGGAGCGGTGTAGACATATGACCACATAATTTTGGTTATGGCTAAGAAAAGCGAAATCATCCTGCATGGGGAAGGAACCGAGTTCGGGGATTTTGAACATGGTAAGCTTTTCGGGGGAAGGTCTTTGGCTTGGTCACGGCACGAGAGATAAGAATATAGTTTTTGGGTGTTGAAGACAAAAGATATCCGGGTGTGCTTCAGAAGGTACCGAAATAGCAAAGGGCCATTTTCGGGAGTGACCACAACTTACAAATATGAAAGACAGTAGCAAAATGGTGGTCTGGGTGGTTCGAAATACCTCGGAAAACAGAAGGGCCATAATTTCTCAGAAGTAATCTGTGAAACAGTTTATAATTGAGTGTACTTCGAAGAGGGAGAGTTATGTCCAGGATGGATTCGACCACTTCAGGGGGAAGCTGAGAAAAGTCGAATGTACAAATACTGGGTGTTGTTTTCACCGGGAGCTGCAAAACCTGTAATGGATTAGAAAACATACCTGCCTGAGATGCACCACCTTCCTGCATATGGGATGGAACTGTGAAAAATAATAATCAACTGGAGGTGTTATATGAAACTCGGAGTTTGTCCAGTATTCCAATGGCTTGGCGACTCTAGAAGACTAGGCTCACAAGACTCGAGACTCGGGAATAGAGAAGAAAGCGGGAATTTTTGTATAAGGAAGCAGGGTGTCCTTTGTAAACAATTCCGATCACGGGATCGAAAGAGAGGTTGGGAATTTGGCTCAGCGAGTCAAAACCAATAACCAGGTCTTTTTGTGGAAGTTTGGAGGCAAGGACTTGGTGAGTAACCGTGAGGTTAGGGAAAAGATGGATGTTTATAGGGTTACTGATTTTATCAACAACAAACTGACCCCCATTTGCCGTAGAGAAGACTTTGAAGTATGGATTCCAACAATCTTCGGGAAGAATGTCGGGATTCATGACGGTGGAGGAGGCACCGGTATCCAACAATGCTATAATATAAAAATATAAAATTAGGGTGTAAATACGATATTAATTAATAATGATGTAAAAAGTGACACAGAGAATCTGGTAAGCGTAAGTGTCCAACTCCTATCTATTAGATGATAATAACATTTGTCGCATATTCTTATGAATTACTATATCAATTAAAATATTTTTTAAATTTCAGCCTAATTAGTTGGGCAAAATGTCCAGACATAAATATTAAAAAAAAAAGTTTAAAAATCAAGCTAAATTAATATCTCTTCGTCCCAAATTATATGTTTAAGCACGAGAATTACGGATTTAGAAAATTATGTAGTAAGATATGATAAAATGTCAAAATGATCATATTTAATTTTACTCCGAATTTAAGAGGTAAGATTGAAAAAAATCATTATTCATGAGTCATATATTTAGAATGTGGACATTTAATTGAGACAGATTAAAAAAAATGTGGACAGATCATTTGAAACGGAGTGAATAGTTAGAAGATTGGGGTACATAAAGAGGGGATCTGGACCGTTGATGAAGGTGTCGGGGATGCGATGGACAGTTAGCTCTGATTTAAGTTGGCTTGGAACGAGAGGTTGAGATTGGGGTGTGATTATGAATTATTTTCCATCACTTTTGTACGCTCCAATAGATTTTATCAATGTACAATTTACAAACATCATCCATTTATTGTTCGGTAGGAATTTATTTTTTAATCATTCAATTCATATTCCACCTTGTAAAAGACTTCATCCTCTAGTATTTGAAACGATGTAACATTATGATAATTGATGGGTGAGAAAATCTTCTAGTTCAAATTATCCATTGACACTTTTGCTAAAGCAACATAGATTAGTGTCTTAAAACCATTTTATAAGTTGCACCATTAGTAAATTGGCCATGGCGGCATGGGAATTAAGAATTAAACAAATATTCACAATGTTGGTTTTATCTTTTTTCTCACACAATATTCTCTAAACTCTCTTACATAAAAATTAAAGGCAAATTAATATATAATCAGCATAAAAATATATTATGTAAAGTGCATAGGATTAGAATTAATAGTAGAGCAAATAGCTTTTTCTGCCACAAAACTAGTTACGAGTGCTATATCTGTCACAAATCATATTTTCGTGTTTTTTCTGCCACAAAACTAGTTACAAGTGCTATATTTGCCACAAATCGTTTTTCCGTGCCTTTTCTGCCATGAAATATTTTATGAGTGCTAAAAATGCCACAAAACGAGGGAGGGTGAAGGGAAAAATATGCAAGAGATAAAATTAATTTCAAATAGACCCTAAAATAACATTTTTATATTTAATTGGGTTTATCAAAGCCTCCACCACCTTCTTCTTCCTTCTCCTCCCACCTCGAGCCACCGCCACCACCCAATCCCTAACCCCCACCCATACCCCCTGAAAATTAACCAAGAATAGCAATCCATATGATGAAAGCACTTCTAGATCTATATTTCAGACACATATAACAAATTTCACAAATGCTTTGCTCCTGTAACCTTTAGAAACTGTTTTACAAAATACATATAAGTCAAAGCAATAAGAAAAATGCTAATCAATTTTCACTAAATGATTAACCAAGTGCTTTGCTGCTAAAACCATCAAAAAAATTTAAACAAAATACATACCAGTCAAAGTACTAAACAAAATGTAGACTAATTTGCAGTACATAATTAACCTAACATAAATACTTTGCATCTGAAACCATCAGAATTCTTGACTAAAAAGAACTCTCGCAAAGCAATATGCAAAATGCAGACTAATTTCCTAAGAATGTCTAATTGTTCTTAGACATTTTTGCTAGGCTATCACCTTCACCATGCCTCTCCAAATATTCAAGCAGTCATTTTTTTTGTCAGATTTGGTACTCTTTGGTATGGGTGGGGGCAGGGATTGGGTAACGGGATGGGAGGTAGTGGTGGCTCGATGTGGGAAGAGAAGAAAGAAGAAGGTAGCGGTAAGGGTTTTGGTAAATTTGGGAAGAAGGGTCAAGTATTAAGAATAAAATAAAATTAGGTATCTAATATAATATAAAATTTTGATTTTAGGGTATAATTGAAATTAATTTGATCTCTTACCTATTTTTTCCTTCACCCTCCCTCTTTTTGTGGCATTTTTAGCACTCATAAAATGTTTAATGGCAAAAAAGGCATGGAAAAATGATTTGTGGCAGATATAGCACTTGTAACTAGTTTTGTGGCAAATATAGCACGAAAATGTGATTTATGGCAGATATAGTACTCGTAACTAGTTTTGTGGCAGAAAAAACTATTTGCTCTTAATAGTACCACCTCACTAATTAGTAACTCCAAGGAACAAAGTAACTGAAGACAACAGAGAAAGAGGGAGGGAGAGAGCAGAAGAATCAAATTGAGTACTAATAATCTCGTGGTAACTCATTGGTTCTATGGATATGGAGAATCAAAACCATCTTACAAAGTTAGTCCTACACCAATGCATGCTATATATAAATGTGGAAAAACCCAAAAATCACCTCGTGGTCGAATGTTGATAATTTTATTCTGAATTGAGATAAAACTACTAGATGATAAAATAAATATAAAAAAAGTTTGTCCAATGTGTGCTCCTAGAGCACATGTTAATTTAGATAAAGTAAAATATTAATGATAATTTAAGTATATAAAAAATATAAAATCTTATTAGAAATGAGAGAACACTAAGAGAATAAAAACTTAAAATATTAAATACAATAATTTAATTCATAATAACATTTGTTGCGGTTTTTTTTTTTAAAAAATAATAATAAGAATTTCAAAATCTTGATAGATAGGACCTACATGTCGTGGTATAGGATAAGAATTCCAATCGCCCCCAATAGTACGACAAACGCCCAGCCACCAAACTCGAGCCGAAGCCAATAACTCTAGCTAGCCAGCTGAACATTATTACCAGTCAAACCGGTTACAAACAAAAAAGAAGAAGAATGAAAATGGTCTAATAACCAAGTAATTACGCGAGTAACCGTACGAGAGAGTGAGTCAATTCTCCATGATATAGCAAAAGCCAGTAAGCGCATTTTAGCAAGCCATGGCATATTTTAGCAGAAGATTGTTTCCTCCATTCTTTCATGGCAGTTGGTAAGCATTTATTTTGTGTCTCCACTCTCTCCATCTTCTACTTTCTCTCTCTAAAAATTAACTAACTAACTTATATCTGATTCTACAACAAATTTCCAATTCCATTTCCGAAGAATTCCTGCATTTTCATTTGTAATTCTTCGCATTATCAAACAATTCTTATGCGAAAATCCGATTTTGTCTTAATAGGTACGTCAATCATGTGCTTGTTATATTGTAATTCGATGATATAAGTTCATGTTTTGTTTTGAGCGTTAATGCATTTGATTATGCTGAATATCTCTGATTTCAGTTTACTCTGCTTTTGATGCTTTAATATCAGAATCGGATCGTTTTTTTTTAATTTTTTTTTATAGAAGCATTTGGTTTGAAGTTAAGTTCATATTTTTGTTTGAATTTTAATGCATTTGATCATGGTGAAATTTTTGCTTACTCTGCTTTGTTGTAATTCAAGGCATTTCAAGCTTTTGGTGCTTATTTGATATCGGAATCACATAACTTTTTTTAATTCTCTGAAAAGTTTTTGGTAGTAACGTTTGGTTCGAAGTTGAATATGAGTTGATTTAATGTGAAATTTGAGTTCAAATTTTGAATTCAAAAGCGACTGATTCCTCTGCCTTATTCATAATTTCATATAGAGTAATGATTGCTTTTAGACTATGAATATAATTTGATGTTACCGCGAAGCTTATAATAATTCAATATATGAAGAAAGCTTTCTGATCCGCAGAGAAATGGATGAACTGATCTAAAATTTCATTGGCATTAATAATTGATACTAATAGTAGTATGTAGGACTGTAGGAGTACTATCTATTATTGTTCTTTCTGATCTTGACCAATTATGTGTTGACCTATAATTGATACAGTGAGCAATAAATATAATCACGTCGAGTAAGTGAACTCAAAGAGATTCAATTACTTTGTGGCTTACTGCAACATTTCGTGTGTACTTTTGAGTGTATCAGTCATTAATGCTCAAATCTTCTTTCATTCTCTCTCTAACTGGAGTATGTGTTACTGTTTATAATGCTGGAACTTTTACATATCTCAAAAATTGTTTGGTCCAGGATTCCAACATGGAGATTTATCTTCGTCTCGTAGGTTTTGATTGCTTCTTGCTATTGGAGTGAGCTTAGGAGGGAAAAAGCGAATTACCCCTGATAACCGTTCTGGAAAATCAATTCGATCGAGCAATTAAGTGGAAGATTCAGAAAACAAGAGTCTTGGAACCTAAAGAAACAGTAAAAGGGTTGGATTTGATTTTCTCAAGGTAACTTTCATTTGTTTTCACACTGTCAATTGAGGAATTTTTCAATGCTAGTTGAAGGGGCAAAATTGCTAATTGAGTATTCTTTTCTACTGTGGCTCTTGCTTTTGAGTGGCAGGAATGCTGGAGACTGAGCTTTGTTCTTCTCGGGTTTTCTCACCTTTCCGCGAGGAAAGTGGAGATGAAGAATTGTCGGTGCTTCCTAGGCACACGAAAGTCATCGTCAGAGGAAACAACAGAACAAAGAGTGTTTTGGTGGGTCTTCAAGGTGTTGTCAAGAAGGCTGTTGGCCTTGGCGGCTGGCATTGGCTGGTACTGTCTTTAATTATCGAAGACAGTATTTTACTTACCATGGCTTAACAATTCTACTTTCTATAGTTTGTCCCAATTAAGTGACTGTCTTTCCCTTTTTAAATCCTTTTCAATCGATTCAATAATTGATACTTAGGTTCTGAAAAATGGTGTTGAAGTCAAGCTGCAAAGGAATGCTTTAAGTGTATTGGAACCTCCCACTGGGAATGAAGACGATGATGACTATGATTTTGACGACTCTACTAGTGGATCTGACATTGGAGAGAAGGATAATCATCGTTTTGGTAAGTACGGCTTACTACATATAAGGGTTGACTTTCAAAGCCCTCAATTTCAGAACAAGTGTATTTCATGAATGATTATTCTCAGATTTATGGGAGAAGAAAAAATCATTCTTTTGCTTTCTCTTGATAGCTACTGCTGCTGTTGAGTTCAGCAAGCTGAGCAAGCCAAGAATTAGGTATGCAAGAACATGGGTTCCCTCTGCACCCACGAAGTCGTTGAGTCGCAGCATCTGCAAAGAAGTTCAATCTCCTAACCAGACTCCCAAGATGGTAAGCACAAAGGCCAACGCCTACCTTTTTCATTTGTGGTTTTGGTAAATGAGCATTGTTGGACTTCTTCAGGTGTAGACAATTATTACATGAATATATGCATGGTGAAATACCTCTAGGATGATCTCTACATGTGACAGAGAAATCGTCCGCATACTTGAAATGCAAATATCATTGCATCTCCTTTCCGCTACATATGAAGTCTGTAAGACCAAGAAGTATTTCTTAAGCAGTGTTACTGGTTGGAATTAACAACAGGGAATTAACTTAGCCAACGAGAAGATGCCTTTCCTGTCTTATTAGATATATAATTGAAATTCTTAATCTAACTGTTTGTGGGTGGGGTTGGGGGTGGGGGGTGGGTCAGTTGCTGGTTTTCATTCTTCCTATTGCCATAAAATACATTCCTTTTCTTCAAAAAGAATTTTGTGAATGGTCAGATTCCCTTAGTGCTGCTGCAAGGTATTATGTGCAGTATAATTTTTGTTGAATTTCTTGGATTCATTCTTTGTGTTGGAGTCTTTTTATCTTATTGTTTCTAATCATACTTAATATTCTCCAAACATTAGAAGATTGCACGGACTTTATGCCACACAATGTTCCCCAATAAAGACTTGAAATTTCGCAAATTGCGATCATTATCATCATTGTCATCATTATTATTCTAGTTCCTTTTGCTTTTTTTTTTTTTTTTGGTGGAAGAATACTTTTTGATGTTTGATTAATGGGTACTTTATGCTATTACCATCTTACCTGTTTTCTTTGAACTATAATAGCAGGGAACCAACATCGCAAAATTGGGAACTAACTCACTTTGGAGATATTGTCAAAGCTTCAAACTCGTACGTACTATTAGCTTCACAAATTCTGAAATGATATTTCCTTCATATTCGTGATTCTGTCTTAGACTTGTGATTTATATTTTCTGAATTAAGGGAAGTGTTAGCTCTAACACTACAAAGGAACAACTTGTTAACATTGTGCAGCCACATTTCTCTTCACAGGTACATCTATACCTTTCTTTCACAAATTTTTTCCAAGTATATAACTTCTAAACATGAGTATTAACTGACTCGTTCTTCTCCGAACAGCAAGTGGACGAGATGCAAGTGATTGTGGAGTTCATCCATGCTGCCAAGAGGCTGAAAAGCAGTTGACTGACAATGCACTCGAGGATTGACTCGAAAAAAGTTAAACAATGGTTGGTTGTGTAGTATAAGTATATTTAATCTAAGTCCTAACTTAGTTTAGCTCTAATTATGGAGTGCTAATGTAGACTTGGGAATTGTATGGTATAGTGTTTAGGTACATCCGCATGCATCTCGGATCCTAACCTTGTACTATTAGCATTAGCCACTCTAATATTTATATCCCTAACTTATCATTTTACTCATTTTTCTTGTGCATAAAAGTGACATTAGGTTGTTTGTTTCGCAGCTCTATGATCTGATTCTCAAACCTGGTTTTCATCCTTCTTAAGATTCAAGAAGTGGTTGTAGAAGTAGAGTATTTTCTATTTTGTTTGTTGTGAAAGAGTGCTTTTAACCAATTAAACTCAATAATGCAATATCTTTTTAGCAATACTAATTTAGTACTTGACAATTTAGTTTAGTTCGACTTCAACCTTTCGAATGGAATTTGGAATGCCAGGTAGGTTTCATCAGGACATTGGTTTTTTTTTTTTTGCTGAGCTATATCTATACTATAGTGAGATCTGAGGAAGTCAACAAGGCCTTGTCCCAGTGCTAAAACTTCAGCTCTTTCCGGCTCCTATCTAATGAAGCGGAGATTATGTTTGCAAGAATTCCATTAAATGTGTCTTTCACATCTCAATGGGATAAAATCTGGTCAATAATACTTGGACGCCAATTTTTTTTATATAAAAAAAAGTGAGATGAGGAGATATTTTTACATATAGAATAAGCCAGGTTATTAAGATTTTTTGGTCACGGGATTTTTATTTTTTATATTGGCAACAGAAAAAGGGACGGGATGTTGACAGGGGTGTGGGGGAATGGTAGGGACTATAATGTATATGCTAAACGACAGGGAGAGAAATAAATTTTCCACCAACCAATAATTTCTAATTTCTACTTTCACGAGAATGATAGAATTGAGAGGTCTCTTCTCTTTTCTTTTTTAAGTTAAAATTAGGAGTGGCAAAAATCTCCTAATAGGCCCCTACTAAGATTTTGTGTTGACTCTGTATATTTGCTTTCATTATTCAGGGTCTCAATGGACCCAAACTGCTCCACTTTGTAAAGAGACCATTATAACCATAATATATTTATAGGCAGTCAAAGATGCAATATATCCAGTATCAAATATGCACCTAGAAGCAGAACAATTGTTTCTTCCTTGGATTATTACAAATGTTCAATTGAAGAAATTTTGTTAATCAACTTCTTTTTAAAGTGAACAATTTTTTATTAGTAGGAACATATGTTAAAATAACAGCGATAATATAAGATGAAGCATTATTAACCTAAGAAGATGGATTAAGCGAATACAAACTCTTATGAGTAACCTCTCCATGTTGCTACTGCTGGCGATTTATCTTCAATCGGCAAAGCCTATAGTCCCACTGCCCACCAATATCAGACGCCTTGAATTGAGTTCTTCTCTATACTAATTAATGATTGAGTTGAAAAAGTTTATGGATATGTGTAGATAAAAGCATAAGTAAGCGTCTGTTCAGATCAATCAAAAGAGAAGGGTTTGGCTACATTCAAATTCAACACCAAGCAAAATAATTCTAATCTGATCAATAATTTGACATATGAACTATGACAAAGAGATCAGTGATGAAAAGGGATTAAATAGAAAAACATTAGAGGTTAAAACATGAGACAATATGGTTCCATTCTTGTTTGGGTGAATTTCATTTTAGCTTCCCTGTAAATGATTTGCAGTGTTAAGCTTTATCCCTAAAATTACATAAATGTCAACATTTTCTGTAACATCGTCCCTAGAAACGGCTTGCAGTTTCAAGTTCGTCCTTGAAATTACAGAAATGTCAACCTCGTCCCTAGAAATGGCTCTCAGTTTTAAGTTCGTCCATGAAATTTCAGAAATATCAACCTCCATACCAAGTGTTGTTGCGATCTGTAGAAGTTTTTGTGTGTGTGTGTGTGTGTGTGTGTGTGTATATATATATATATATATATATATTTTTACGCTGTATTATATTCTTTAGGAAAGAGACCAATTTTTCAAAAAATTTGAAATCATTGTTTTTATCACATATTCCAGATACTAATTTGGAGCTTAAAGAAATCTAAAAAATTGAAAATTTCCGTAAACGAAATTCAAAAACCGATTAAAATGAAACTAGAATCAAATTGCAAAAATATATATACAAAAACTTCTAAAGATCGCAAATCACTTGGTATAAATGTTGATATTTCAGAAATTTTGGGGACGAACTTGACATTGCAAGCCATTTCAAGGGACGAGTTTGACATTTCTAAAATTCGAGGGACGAACTTGAAACTGTGAGTCATTTACAGGAATCAAAATAAAATTCACCCTTCTTGTTTTGTCATAATGTATAATTTTTCCGTTACGTGTATTAAATTTAAATGATTCTTTTCTATGTTAAGTTTAAATATGAATAATAACTCTTACCAAAAACTCAATTGTTATTGGAAAATTTCCTTCCTAAGTTGTAAGATGTCGAGGAAAATAAAAATAAAAATAGAAGTTAGCCAACATGCCAGTTGAATTCGAAAATGAAAGCAAGTAAATTAAGTAAACCTCATGTGAAGAAAATGATGTCAATAACTTGCTGTCTAACCATAAAGGGGTGCTCTCATCATATTAGAGCCTTCCTATCCAGGAGGAATTCTGTTATACATTTTTTCTTTTTTCTTAAGAATATTTTTTTTTTCATTTATTATTTTTAACTAACTGCATGTGAAAAGTATATAGATCTAATTTCTTTTTTTTTTTTGGGTAAGTCACCGAAACCTTGATTACAATTTAATTAATCTAGTGGGATAAGTATCTGATAGTGCATAATGAAATCACTTTATAATGACTCGAACATGGAACCCATAATCTCACTAATGAGCACCAAACTAAGATCACTTCTCAAGAACTACTACAATTGGGTAACATATTCATATTATAGTGGTAAAAAGGTTAACAAAAAAATGACAGTTAAAAGTACCTTAAAATGGCCAAAAGCCCAATTATCCAAACATGAGGCTAGCCCTTAAACTGGTCATGACCTGGACCATTATCCAAGCTGATTTGGGCCCTCTAAATGATGGCGCTAAAGCGGAGTCCAAATAAGGGCTCACAATTAGACCCCACTTCTTTCTTTGTTTTTTTTGTTGTTTTGGGAGAGGGGATTTTTTTGGGGGAGAGGAAATTTCAATAACAAATTTGTGGCTGATAAGGAAGAATTCAAAATTTTCATTACCACGTTTTACTGCCAAGATTTCTTTGAAAATAGAATGTTAATGTTTCTCATATTCTTTGAATTGGCCGTTTTGGTAAGCACACATTCATCTTTCTCCATCTAGATCTCCTAGGAAGACCGCACCCAAAAGTCATCAGAAGCATCTGTCTGAAGTATTTGGACTCCAGAAGAAGGAATTTGTAGTGGAGGGACTTGACCAGCAAGATCTTTGAGCCTTCTGACTGATTTAGTTGTGGCAATGGCACTAACCTTCCAAGCATACAGAACTTCTAATATATCTTCTTATGCATTGTCTAATATACTACAATTTCCATTCCTTAATATAAGACTTTCATTATATATTGTAAAAATTAAGATTTTTTTTAATCAAAATATCAATAATTTTCTCTTAAATAAAATTAATGGTATACAAGTCATATTTAATATAATAATATTTGTATTTTGATTAAAAAAAACATATTATTTTTTTTCTTCTTTAATTTTCGCAACATTTAATGGAAGTCTTATATTAAGGAATAGAGGGAGTAATAAAATTATTTCAATTGTAATAACACAATCGGATTAAAGTAATGATCTTATATTAATCACTTTATTCCATATATAATAATTTTATTAATGTACTAAAAAATATAAAGTCATATGTTTTGTTTTGAGTAATCTATAAAATAATTGATAATAAGATTCTTTTCTTACCAAACAAATGTTTAGTTTGAACCATTCTCCCTATAAGGCTCCTCCTATCCTTTATAAAGTCAAAAGATTCTTGTTCTGTTTTTTTTTAGAACAACTATTACTTTTTTTAATAGCACAGAATTTCTTTAAGAGAAAAAGAACTATTATAGTCAGAGTTAGTTGAAATTATAGTTAGATATAAACCGTGGAAGTAAAACTTTGGAATAAGAAGAAACAATAAAATAATAGGCTAAACGTATTAGATTTGTGCCTCAGAATATGACTACAGTCAACCCCAATCCATTTATTTCTGCATTTTTTTAAAATAAAAAAATTACTTGGTATTATCCACTATAAGATGAAGTGGTAGAAATAAGAGTGGTAGTCTAATAACCTCTGAATTCTTCCATGGAAACTCTTGTATACCACACATCAAGTGACGGTTTGGATTGGGTTTTGATTTTGGTTTTGGTTTGAGTTTGGATTTGAGTTTGAGTTTTGCGGGAGAATTTAAAAAATTGACAAGAGAAATTTAAATTTAAATTTTTTTTTCAAATAATCGTTCAATTCCAAATTTTGGCCTCAAAAATTTAGAATTTGAATTTCTATCGCCAATTTTAGAGACCAGAAATTTGAACTTGAACGATTATTTGAAGAAAAAATTTGAACTTGAATCTCTTCCGCCAATTTTTTAGCTTCTCCCGCCAAAACTCAAACCCAAAAACAAAATAAAACCCAAACTAAAACCAAAATTCAATCCAAGTTATACCCAAATGTTTCTTTTTTTCGCAACTTTTGAGTTCAGCTCCTCATTGCATTACAACCCTTGTGAATATCCTTTGATGGCAGTATATGATAAATGTACACAATTTATAATGATCATTTCTAGATATTAATATAATTTATATTCAGCTCTTTCATATACTTAGCAGTACTATACAAAATCAGTTCACGAATTCCAGGTGTAGACTTAATTCCAATTAAGAGCAAGACTTCGTAGGCATTTCATAAATTTTAGTCTTGTAATTGATGAGGACATCTAACGCCTTATAGAGGTAACAAAAAAGGAAAATGTTAATTTCAAAGTCGTTGTTAAAGAGTATAAATTGACTAATTATAATCTAAATACGAAATTAAATCCTTCACTTTACTAGGTATTTTTTTATTTTATGAAAAGAAGACATGATATAAGAAAACTAGTGGTTTACTATGATTTTAAATAGCAGTCCAGGATTCAAGTTAATTGTATTTCTTCTCTTCCTCAGGGAAAGACAATCAAACAGTTCCCAATCGTGATCCTTGCAGGTCGGATCGTCTATATAATATACAAAAAGAAACTCCAGATATTTAAGATCTTTTTTTTATATACTAGGTGAGTCATTATGATAAGGATATAACTTTGTTTAACAAATATTTCTTTTATTTGAAATTGTGTGGCTACTCATCTTTTGCTTTAGAAAATTATATATTTTTTTATAATACATAATTCATAATGTATATGTTTTACCATCCACAATTATTTCCATACCGTAAAACTTATTAATTCTTAAAAGAAACTACTTGAACTGTTGAAATTGAATGATTATTTTTTTATTTTTTTTTGTTACAGAGTCAGTATATCTTAGAGGCACTATATATGTATATATGTTGAAAGTTCAAAACAAACAAATTGTAACTACTTCTTGGTCTTTGCAGTTCTTTTTTTCTCCCATAGGACTTGGACCATTAAAAGTACATAACAGAAAAGTGAGTGAAGAATGAGGCGGTGGCAAAAATCTTCCAAAATAGAGGAGTTAGTGGTTGGAGAAGAAGCCAGCAACCATTACCAAACTCAAGCCTAATCATCACAAGAAAACAAAGACCGTAGTAAAATAATTCTCAATACCGTTACTGATTGGGTGATGATGGTGAAGTAATTTTAAACTTATTTCTAAGTGGTTTGATAAAGTCGTGGTTATAAGATGAAATTTTTACTGATGATGTCGATTTTTTATATTTATATTTGCCTCTTGGTAGTGATACTCTAACGGGTTAATGCTTGTATTGATTGTCAGTTTGTCTAACACATTTGTTGTTAAATACGAAATCATAGGGTGTTGATGGCCATTACTTGTATTTATTTTTTTTTTACTTTGGCAAAAAAAAATATATATATTGTCAATTATTGCAAAAATTCAAGGAAAATTCCTTACACGTGTCCCAATCATGAAAGAAATAGTCCATTACCTGTCAAAAATCAAAATGTTGATCGTTCCACACTTCCTCTTCATTCCTAAATATATCAATCGTCCAATTTGACACAACATAAATTGATTCAATTGGTAATAATTTGACATTTTTTACAAAGGTAAAGCATTTAATTTCCGTTGTCAACGTAAGAACTGTGTTGGTGGACGATCTGCAAGTATCTTTATAAGCGAATTATAATCTCTATGACATGTCCTATCTCGTGATGGTGACCATAACTCGAACCCACTCAATTTTTTTATATTTTTTTACAAAAAATATCCAATTTGGCTATCATCATCAACTTTTCCAAATTCCCATTTTTGTTTATGCGCATATTTTTCTTTGTTTAGAAAAGACACAACATAGAGGAAAAATCAGTGCAGAACCATTTTAGGAATACATTTCTTTTATATGTTAGGCAGACATGACGTGAATTAAAAACGATATATATTAAAGTGACGTGGTTTTATTGAATAACTTAATTACTTGTCATAAATATATACTAGCCTAATAAGTCAATTGTTTTGGTTAAAATGGAAAACGAAAGAAAATTTAATTAAAGTTTGGAGAAATTTTTGTTGCTTTCAAAATTCTAAATTCTGAACTGTGTTATTATACAAATAACGTGTGTTATGCACATGTTAAATATTGTTCTTAGTAAAATAAATGTCCTACAGAAAAATAAATGAACAAAAATAATTCTAAGCCTAGTTATCTATTTCCGATCAATATAATTCTAGGGTTTAAGATCACCTCTTCAACCCTGTGTATAATACTCTCAGCATCATCTATAAAAAGTTATTATAAAATTACGGGATTTTTTATCAATAAAATTTAGTAATTTAGAATTGTGCAGATATTAGGTGATTTGGAGTACATTTCGTTTAATTAGTTCATCCTATGTCTGAAATAGAACAAACTATGATATAAAAATTTATTTAATGAGTGTAATTTTTGTTGTCAAGGTAAAGGTAAAGGTAAAGGTAAAGGTAAAGGATGGGAATCGGGTAGCCCGAGTGGTAAGGCTACCCGGCCACGGGACGGAGGTCCCGTGGTCGATTCCCGTATCTCCCCTTATGGGGCAATAAAATTCTCCTCCTTGTGAGGCTAAGTTCCCTCCCCGGCTTGGGGCAAACTACAATCTCCCTATATAGGGTATTCTTCGCTCTTCCCCTTCGGGGGCAATCGCCTTCGGACCTCAGGTAAAGGAAATTAATTTTTTATTGACCGGTATCTATCTCTAAACAAATGGAACTTTTGGTTAATAAATTGACATATCTTAATAAATTTATAATTCAAAAATTGAATCGGGGTGTTGATTTCTTCACACTTTTGTATTTAGGAAATATGAAATTAATTTTTGATTGTTTATTAGATAGATATCTAGTATAAGTGAGTAATTCTCTATTTTATTTTGTTCTTCTGAAAGTCGTACTTAGTAGCTCAATGTATGACCATCATACATCGAGGCATCTAGTATGGGGTTTGTACCCTCAACGTGTTATAAGTGGTGAAAACTCTCTTCCAAGCAAAAAATAAATTCTAAGAAAAAAATGGCAAAAAATCCTGTCCCCGTGTGTGTTTCCAACCAATCACAACTCACCATGTGTATATATAATTGGAAAAAAATATTTATATATTAAATTCTGATTGATCGGGGACAGAATTAAGGAGAAGAATGAGGACAAACGATTTCCACCCAAAAAAAATATAGTGGATAATTGAGATTAGATTCCTACAAGTTTTATTAATGAATGAATAGGTGTGTAATACATCATTCCACACTTGAAAAAATGAAAAGATATCCATTGTTTATAAAGTGAAAATATGTACATACAGTCAGTCAGTCTAATGAAAACCTATATTTGAAATAAGCTTATAAGTATTTGCTAATTTTTTATTTTTACAATAATGTGAGTTCTATTATGGCAATGTCTACAATGTGCATAATGAACATCAAAATGTTGGAAAAAGAACCAACAACGATGGATATAAAAGCTGAAAAAACACAGTTGTGCCTAAAGCAGGCCCGGCTCCAAGCATGTCCAAAGTGACATGCGGAACCGGGCCTCTTATTTTGAGGGGCCCCAAATCTTTAAAAATCACTTAATTTGTATATAACTATTAGTCAAAAAATTGATGATCTTGATATTTTTCATAGTTCAATTATTATATATAAAATTTTGTTGGTTATTCCTTTAACCGTTGTACCTACAAAGAGGAGTTTATATAAATTGATTGCGATTTCTTTTAAAAAAAGTGTTAAAAGGATGCTTATTTTTAAAAATAAAATATGATTGTTTGCACTTGAAATTTGAGTTTATAATTATATTTTGACATTTTCATAATTTATAATTTATAAAAAAAATTGGGGCCTAACTTTAATGAGTAGCACAGGGTCTCAATATTATTTGAGACAGCCCTGGCCTAAAGCCCCAAGTCTGTATCCTTTACAACTATTAATTTCCTTCCCAATTATTCACTTGACCTTTGAAGCTAAAAAAAAAAAAATCATGTGCTCTTCTATTTATTTCATGCATGATTACTTTATCTTGGGGGAGGGACTTACCTCATAAGAGAAGAGCACAAGTAGGGATGACAATTTGATCTGTGACCCGTCGACCAGCCCTGCCCCGCGAACGGGGTAGATCGGACATGGTATTTGTGTCTGCACCGTCCCATTTTGCCCCATCTATATTACATTATTATAATATTGTTATTATTAGACATAATCATGTTTAATTTTCATTTTAATATACTAATTGTACTTGTTTGAGAATTAATTTGGGATAAAATTAATGATTTTTATGATTTTAATTTTTTTGATAAAATTAATGATTTTTATAATTATAAAAAAATTAATGATTTTAAAAAAAAAAAATAGGATGGGGCGGGTCAGATCTACTCCGCGCGGGGCGTAATTTTTTGATCTGAGGCGGGGCGGGGCTGGTATTTGAGATACCCGCCCCGATCCGCCCCATTGCCATCCTTAAGCACAAGAAACCTGCAAATGGAAAGAATAATAAATAATAAAAAAAGAAGATACCAACATGAATGAAATCTATTTTTACTTCAAATCTCCAATGCAATTCCAACTATAATCTTTTCTGTTGAGCTCCAACAAAATCATCATCTTCAATTTGTTGAAATCCCAAAAAAATCTAAAATAATGACAAACTGAAGAAAAGAAAATACATATTTTTTTGGAAGAATGATCTCTCCTCCATAGTTGGAAAACTATCTCTGAGGTTTGCACGTATTTGAAGAGGATTAGAATTCGAAAAATAGTGGGAGTAATAGTGGTTATCAATTTATGATTTTTATAGATAATGGAGAAGTTGATTTAAACTTGAATGGGTGGGTTAATTATTAGCTTTTGACTAATACAAAAAATCTTTTGAGCCTATAAATATTTAGTAAACTAATTAAAATTGATCAAATAAAAAAAAAAAACAAGCAAACTCGAGAATGGCTAAGAATTGTGGGAATTGAAAGTAGTTGAAAAATAGTGGAGTGATATTGGTTACCAATTATAATGGAGAAGTTTATTTAAACTTGGATTGGTGGGATGAATATTAGCTTTTAACTAATACAAAAATATTTTGAGCCTATATATATATATATATTAACAGAGCCTATTAATATCTAGTAAACTAATTAAAACAAAAAAACAAAAAAAACTCGAGAGTGCTAAGAATTGTGGGAATTGGAAGTTTTTATAATTAATTAATTTTCGATAATCAATTAATTGTAAATAATGCTTGACCAATCAATAATTTAAAAAATAAATGAATTTCGAAATTAAATAATCTTTCTGATCCTAGCATGTAAAACTAATCTTTCTTATCTAGTTGGAAGATAATTTAGATTTTGAGATATAATTGTAGTTAGACATTTAAAATTTATTAAGATAAGTGTTAGTTTTTAATTAATTTAACTAATCTATCTCAACCATTTAAAATTAGTAAAAAATTACAAAATGCAGAAAAAATAAGAGCCTGCCACGTGGCGCCAAGGGAATAGTAAAAATAAAAAACATGCTCTGTAATATATATATACTAGCAAAAATACCCGTGCTATGCACGGAAACGTAATGTTTAATGAAAGAAAAAATGTCAAAGTAATTTTGTAACTCAAAACATGTCAAAGTACACTCTTTTATAATATTGTCAAACTCAAAAAATAATGTAACTTTTCAATGTGGGATACTCTTATAAGCAAATTAAGAATTTACAACCAAAGTAAAATTTAACCAACCAATCAAAATTTTATAAAATAATTAATTGAACAAAAATTCATGGAAATTACACGTAGGATTTAGAAGGACGTGATTGACTGAAACTGAAAACAGACTCTGTAATATAAATATAGATAGATACTCCTTCCGATTCAAAATATAAGTCTTTTTAGGAGTTTTCATACAAATTAATATACTAATCAAGATGACTAAAGTACCCCTAATTAATACTCCAAAAGAACAAATAAATTAATGAAGGGTTGCATGAGAACTATATATTTTGACAAATAAGAATATATGGAGAAAATAATATAAGGGTAAATTAGCCAATAAATGCACCATTCTTGTAAAAAGACCTATATTTTGCAACAAAAAATAACTCTTAAAAAAACATCTATTTTGAATCGGAGGAAGTATAAATTTTATTCCCATTAATTTTCTTTTATAGTCTTGTCATTTGTCAAATTTTAAAAATAATTATTATTTTTTTTATGTGGGAGTTTTTATTGTTGTTAATTCTCTTATTTGACTTTAGATTAATATTTTTAACTTTTATTATAATTAAAATTTCTACAAATTAATAGTTTAGTTTTAGAGAGTTTAGAAAAAGATTCACTTGATTTTTGCAGTATAAACGAAGCGAATTGATTTTTTTTAAAAAAAATCCATATTTATTTATTTTAAAAATATATTATGAAAATAAAAATTCTACATTAGAATAAAAAAAATGAACATTGCATAAGTCTGAGCTAAATCGAACTTGATTATAAGCTCAATCGGAATTAAGAGGACCGGTCATCCGAATTACCCATTATTTGTTAAAAATTTAACTATTTATATTTATATAAGCGGGCTTCCTTAATTTGATGAGATTTAAAAATGTCAGTCGATTTTGTAACTTCAAAACATGTCAAAGTACCATCTTTTATAGTATTGTTAAACTCAAAAAACAATGTAACTTTTCAATGTGGGATACTCTAATAAGAAAATTAAGAATTTACAACCAAAGTAAAATTTAACCAACCAATCAAAATTTTATAAAATAATTAATTGAACAAAAATTCATGGAAATTACACGTAGGATTTAGAAGGATGTGATTGGTAAGCGAAAAGCAGACTTTTGTAATATAAATATAGATAGACACTCATTCCGATTCAAAATATTAGTCTTTTTAGGAGTTTTCACACAAATTAAGATACTAATCAAAATGACTAAAATACCCCTAATTAATACTCCAAAAAGAAAAAAATAAATTAATGAAGAGTTGCATGAAAACTATACATTTTGACAAATATGAATATATGGAGAAAATAATGTAAGGGGTAAATTAGCCAATAAATGCACCATTCTTGTAAAAAGACCTATGTTTTCCAACAAAAAAATAACTCTTAAAAAAAACTTCTATTTTGAATCGGAGGAAGTATAAATTTTATGCACATTAATTTTCTTTTATAGTTTTGTCATTTGTCAAATTTTAAAAAATAATAATAATTTTTTTTATGTGGGAGTTTTTATTGTTGTTAATTCTCTTGTTTGACTTTAGATTAATATTTTTTAACTTTGATTATAAGTTCAATCGAATTCGGAGGACCCGACCATCTGAATTACCCAGTTATTTGTTAAAACTTTAACTATTTATATTTATATAAATAAAAAAATATAAGAAGCAAATAACAGGACTTCCTTAATTTGATGGGCTAAAATGTCACTCAATTTTGTAACTCAAAACATGTCAAAGTACCATCTTTTATAGTATTGTCAAACTCAAAAAAATAATGTAACTTTTCGATGTGGGATACTCTTATAAGCCAATTAAGAGTTTACAACCAAAATAAAATTTAAATTAACATTCCATTAAAAGAATTTGAGAAAACAGATTTGTCAAATACTTGCTAGAGTAGTTAGCAATGCAGCAGCGACATTAAACTGCGCAGTCGGGGGATTGAATCCTCCCTCCCCGGTTTGAATAAAATAGTTTAACGTTTTTGCACCTATAAAAGTTGATATTTAATTTTTATTAAGATAGGTTATTTTTCAATTAATTTAATTAACCTAAATATTCTCAACCAATTAAAAATTAGTAAATTAATTAAAAAAGTGAAAATCTAAGAAAAAAGATGGAAGAAATATATAGATATAATTATTTGTATGTATAAGTGCTCTGTAATATATAGATAGATAATATTGAAAAAGAAAAATCTAAAAATTAGAAAAGAATAAAAGAAAAATCATAAATATATTAAAACTCATAACTTTTAATTAATATTTTTTTATTATTTTTATTCTATTAAATATTAAAAAAATTACAAATTTCTAAACTCTCCAAATCGAACTTGATTTTAACCTCAATCGGAATTCAGAGGACTCAGTCATCTGAATAACCCCTTATTTGTTAAAACTTTAACTATTTAAATTTATATAAATAAAAAATGTAAGAAGCAAATAAATTTGCTTCCCCACTCTGATGGGCTAAAATGCCAACCCAATTTCTCACTCAAAACATATGATTATAAGTTCAATCGAAATTCAGAGGACCCGGCCATCTGAGTTACCCGTTATTTGTTAAAACTTTAACTATTTATATTTATATAAATACAAAATATAAGAAGCAAATAACCGGGCTTCCTTAATTTGATGGGCTAAAATGTCAAATTTCAATTTTGTAACTCAAAACATGTCAAAGTACCATCTTTTATAGTATTGTCAAACTCAAAAAAATAATGTAACTTTTCGATGTGGGATACTCTTATAAGTCAATTAAGAGTTTACAACCAAAATAAAATTTAAATTAACATTCCATTAAAAGAATTAGAGAAAACAATTGTCAAATACTTGCTAGAGTAGTTGGCAATGCAGTCACGACGATTCGACTGCGCAGGGTCGGGGATCGAATCCTCCCTCTCCCGGTTTGAATAAAATAGTTTAACGTTTTTGCACCTACAAAAGTTGATTTTTAATTTTTTATTAAGATAAGTTATTTTTCAATTAATTTAATTAACCTAAATATTCTCAACCAATTAAAAAATTAGTAAATTAATTAAAAAAGTGAAAATCTAAGAAAAAAGATGGAAGAAATATATAGATACAATTATACGTATGTATAAGTGCTTTCGTAATATATATATAGATAGATATATATATATATATATATATATATATATATATATATATATATATATATATATATATATAAAAGAAAATTGTTACAACAATAATATTTTTTTTTTTTTTTTGCTAAATAACAATAATCTTCCCAAAATGAAAATAGATGTGCATGTATTTTGTGTGAAGAAATGATGTAAACTTAATTAATTGTATTTAGATTGAGTTTAGTCTGAATGTGATATGATTTAAAATTGATGTCTAATTAAGCTTCAATAAAAATTATAGTAAATTATTCGAAACATGTAATGAAAATTTTATATTAAATAAAGGAGGAAGGAGGAAGTACTACTTTACCAAGGGAAAAAACAACACAAATAGTAGTAAGACAGCTTGCCACGAAATCTTTTGCTTTTCCTAGCTCATATTTCCATATACGCTTGCATTAAATAATTATTATTACTCACTTCATTTAAAAATTTAATTTTTTTTAAGAATTTTCACTTAAATTAAGATACTAATTAAAATAAATAAAGTATTTTTAGTTAATATTCTAAAGAACAAAGAAATTAATAGAGAATTGAATAAGAACTATATATTTTGAGCCTAATGAATATGGGAAGAAAATAACGTAAGAGCAAATAAGTGAATAAATGCACATTTTAAAAAAAAAAATTATATTTTATAACAAATAATAACTTATAAATATACTTATATTTTGAATCGAATAGAATGTAATATTTAATCGTATCTTAATTAATATCTTAGTCCTCGTTTTCCCACTCTCCCTTCTCTTTCACTCTCTCCCCATCTCAGGAAGAAGCGCCACAGCACGACGTTTCTCTCTCTCTCTCTCTCTCTCTCTCTGTCTCTCTCTCTCTCTCTCTCTCTCTCTTATTCTATTTCTCTCTCTAAAACTTCACAACTGAACTGAGATAGCCTCCACCGTTTCAGTTGTGTAAAGGTTTGTATCTATCTACTCATATATCTCTAATGTTAGAAAATTTGTTTTTGTTAGTATTTTTTTTTTTATTCTGTGGATTCAATTTGATGTAATTCTGCTTTATATACTGATCATAGTGTTTTGCGTATATTTTTTTAGGTTTAAGTTTGTTAGCTTAGGGTTTATTGTTTTGAATTTTTGTTAGCTGATGGAATTTGATTTTTGTGAGAGATTTTGTTGTTTTGAAGCTTTTTATTTAGTTCTCTGTTTTGGTTTTTGGTGTTGAAGATAGATATATGTGCTAATATCTCAGTTGAATTTTTTTTTCTATTGATATGTGGATTTTCTCTAGGAGATGAGATGATTTTGCCAGTACTTTGGTTTTGGTTTGGAAGATATATTTTGATTATAAGCTGTTCATTCTTAATTTGGACGATTGCTTCTTTCCTCTGCTATCAGTATGGTTAGGGAGGATTTTGTGCCGTGATAGTTGTACTGAGATACGTAGTAGTAGTTGTATATGTATAGTGTTGTTCCGTTAATATATTATCTCGCAGGTTGCAGCAAACTCTTATTCTCGTTTTTTTCCGTTAATTTTTCTGCCAGATTTGGGTGAATACGTCTCGGCTAAAACTCTGTTTGTTTTGTAAGAAACTGTATGTTGAGTAATGACTTTGCTCTAGGTTTCCTCTGCATGCCTTTGTTTTTCTTCTTTTTGTTTTAACTCCCGTGGAAAGATTTAATACTTTATTTTGCTTATAGAGTTATCAAATTATCGTAGGCTGGACATTTCAGAATGATATACTAGATAAAAGTTGAGTTGGGAGAGTTCTGTGCTTAAATTTGGCTACTGATCCTCCTCATTCTGAATCCCTTGGAGAGGTTTTGGCAGCTATGATATGTGGAAAGGTTTGCTTATGGTGCGGCGCCTTACTTTGACAGTCCGGAGAAATATTAGGGTTTACTCATCTTTTTTTCTAAGTCTCCCCCTAAAAATAGTCCATCAAAAGGAAGATTACCTATCTATTCCTCTACTTTCTTAATACATTTATCAAGACTTCTATCTGATTAAGGAGGGTCGTCCTTATCTATACCTTCTTGTTTATGAATTTTTTATTCTTTATTATGTTAGGAGTAAGCTGGAAATCTACAAGAGAGATGTGAAGTGTAGACTTTCTTTTTGACTCGGCATTTCTAACTTTTTCTTCTGGAGAAAAATTGGGAGTTTCCTATTGGAAAGTATTCTATTATGTGATAAAGCTGGTGGAGAGCTTTTATATTGATAAAGTTAGAACATCTTGATAGTTGATACTTCAATTCATTTTTTACTCTTGCAGTATTATGTTTCATATGTCATGTTGTATGCTCTGGCTATCTGCTATGCATATTTCTATGTTGTTTACATACTCATACAGTGATTCATCAGGTCTTCATCTCTTTAGGATAATCAAACAGAGACGTTAACTATTGTCTACCCATGATCAAGTGTATTTTACTCATCCAATAACATTTTGTGTTATATGTAGACAATAGTGATGAGTGCAGTGCCATGTAGCTTGAGATTGGCAATAAAGATAATTCAGTAGATATGGGAGGCTGTTGTTGCTGTGCTGCAAAAGCTTCAGAGCTTAGTAATGCGCCTCCATACTATCATGTGAGTCCGATTTCTTACCTATGAAATTGCTTCTTTTCACTGGCATGATCAATGTTCAAGCATTACCACACTTTTAACTGCTGTAGTTGGTGTCTTCTATAAATGTATCTCCGCATGTTAGCCTGCTGGTTCTGATTGTTTCATTATTTGGACTGGATATTAGATATTGGATATGGAAGAGCTTTAGATATAACCTTCTGTGGTGAACTTTAATGAGTTTATGCATTCAAATATGGTCTGAATCATGAATCAAGTTCCTGCATGGAACAAAACTCTGAGTTAAGCAGCTTCAAACTGAAGTTCCTCTTTGACTATATCTGATAGCTTATTTTCTTACCTGCAGTACCTGCATTATAGGAGTGTTATTCACGTCAAGCTAGAAGTAAATCTAATCCCTTGTACTTCTGGATACGATGGTTTAACTTCTTGATGAACCACTAACAGTCGTTTGCAGCATGTAAAGTTACTGCCAAATATAAGAATCAGGGGAATGCTATTTAAATGTTGAACAGAAAACCTCCTTTATATGTTGGTAGTTTGACTTCTTAGGGTTTATAATCAGGATATTCTTCTGGAGGAATGTCACAAAGATAGCTAAATTGTCTTCAGACTTGAAGTTCCCCTATTTGTATGAGTTATTATGATCTGAAATAAAGTATATGGGATGCATATCTTTGTGTATACTTTTGTTTACATTTTATATCAATCAATTTCTTAAAAGGAATGGGCCCATTTGAACTTAAACTGGGTACTTGGAACTCGTTGGAAGGAATTTTATCTAGAGATCATTAATGATCTTGATAAATTTTGCATATACTATTGTGCAAGAATAGTGTTTATTTTTATTTCTTAGACCATAATAATCATGCAATTCTTGAAGTTGCTGTGTTTCTTACTGTGTTAAGGATTATTGATACTCATAATTATGTTCCCTTTTTGTGAATTTTTTTAGGTGAAAGATATGTTTACTTGTTATTTTGACATTGCCTTTTCAATTAATAGAGAGAGCTGATCTGCTCCTTTTTGCCGGAAGCCGGAAGGGGTACAAGCATATTGAAGGCAGAAATATGTCTTATGTTATGTGTGTTGAATTTAAGGTTTTCTTCGTTGAATACATATAGCTGCCTCCTTTATTTTCTCGTCCCATTGATCTGCTAAATCTTTTCAGGGAATCTGTATTCCTTTGAGATCTATGAACATGTTCTTAAGTGACATGTTGTTAACAATTCCTATAGGACAACGAACCTAACAGTTTCTTAAATGAATTTATTGGACAGATGAAAAAAAACTCAGTAAGAAGCATATCATAGAATAAACATACATGTTTATAGTCCTAGCCTATAGCATAGTTGCTGGCGGGTTAAAGATCACACATACTCAAATGCCCTAATTGCTTAAACTTACCCAAGAGCCCTAAAAAATTGTAGAAACCTGAAGTGTGTTAGGATTGACATATAACCTACTCCTCCCTTCTTTCACTCTTTTAATCAGAATTGAGAGTTTTTATTTTGCATCCCTGTTGAGTTGTAGCTGCAATACTCTTAAAATTTTATCACCAAAATGGACTGATCTTCTTTACTGAATTCAACTCTTTCTACAGTATCCGAGTGCATCAGTTGAACATGTGCCCTTATCATCTCACCATGGCACAGTTTCTACACACTCAACTGGACTACTAGTTGACACAAATCTAGATACCTCAGTTCCAGAAACTTATATAGCACCTCCTGCGCCTGTCCCGTACGAGATCTATGTTGGACGCCCTAGGACTCCGCCTGTTAACCGTAATGTAGTCGCACATAAGCCTGTGGAAGAAACAAATTCTGGGAACACTCAAGAAACTGCTGTTAAAGATGTGAAGTCTGGTGAGAATGCACAAAATAATGCAGAGGTGACTCTGGGGAAAGAGGCGGTGGATGAGCTGGAAAACTCTGGTGAGCTTAAGAAGCCTGCTGAATCAATTGTTACTTTCTTGGAGGAGGAAGATGTTTGTCCAACTTGTCTTGAAGGTGGAATTAATATTACAAACTTGTGCTCGATAATATCTGTTTTGATGCTTGAAGTGTGAGAAGGCTTTCTTTTCTTCATGCAGAATACGATGCTGAGAATCCAAAGATCATAACAAAGTGTGAGCACCATTTCCATCTTGCATGCATACTTGAGTGGATGGAACGAAGTGATACTTGTCCTGTCTGCGATCAGGTTTGTATTATATAACACTACTGACAGATGATTTGATTAATAGAGAAATTTTCCCACTATATTTCTTCTATTTTGGGTGCAGGAAATGATATTCAGTACTGCCAATGAAAGTTAAAAAGCATTTAAAAGCATCATATGTCCAAAAGTAGTTTATGAGAAGTCAAGTAATTTTTGCACCGAATGGCAGTCGAGCTTTGGCTGTAGTTTCCTTTATTTTTATTTTTATGTTTCTCTGATTCTTTAATTTGACCGGGCACAAATGAAAAAAAGAAAAAGTGATGAGCAAAAAAAAATATGGAAAAGCAGGAAATGGATTTCATTGCAGCATTTTGGTTACTTTCTCTGTATAGCCATCTTTGTCCAGAAGATTTTAGGTGATCCACTTAGGGTGCAGGCCTGTTTACAGGATAAATTTCAGTTTTCAACTTTGGCTTCTCTATCCCGTTATAGTTTATGAACCCCTTCATATAGGCCAATACTCGGTTCCATTTAATTAGGTTGCACTTGACAAATACTGCATTATTCTATCTTTTGCTTTTTTTTCCGTCCGGTCTGTTGAAGAAAAAAGGAAGCTACAGTTGATTTTGCATCTCTGTGAATTTATTTTTGGTTAGGGTTTATATGATTGTATGGAAAGCACATGGACTTCTGAAGGAGTTATGGTCTTGGATTTCTGTGTATATAAATCAGCATTCAGTAATTAATACAAAATGAATAGGCTTTGATGATGTGTTCTCCAGGTTTCTTTGAGATTGTTGCCTCTTTAGTAGGATAATTTTTAGCTGCTTTATGCATCTGAATGCATTGTCGTTTAGGCTTTGTCAAGTTGCTAATTTAAAACTGGTACCGGCTCTCTTTCTTCTTCCCTTTCTCTCTTCTCTGCCCATCTCCTTCTTCCGCTGCAGCCCACCAGATTGGCTATATTTGGCCATTGGCTTCGAATCTTGGCCAGATATCTTTAGTTATTGCTCTTGTCCGAATTTTATCTCTCTATATTTTGTAACGCAAGAGATTTTCTTCAAAGTATTTTTTTTGAGATTTAAGAAGATTAGATATGTATCAAATCTTCACAAGTTGTGATTTTTTTTATTTCTTATATCTTTGGAATATTTTGGATATATGAAGAGTCAAAGTGAAATTATATTCAAAATTGTGAAGAATTGAGTGGCAAAAAGCTCTTGTTTTAAAAATAAAATAAAAAAAAGATTGAGAACCCCACCCTCTACCCATGGAGTAGTTTTATCTTGGTAGGCTACTAAGTTTAAAATTTACATCCAAGTCAATCAATACAGTACACGTAAGAAAGAGAATTGAGCTTATATCAATTCTCTTTCTTACGTGTACTGCACTCATTGATTTTGGTGTAACTTATAAACTTAGTAGCATACCAAGATAAAAATTATCCTCCCCATGACCATATCCATTGTACCCAAGTCGACCTATGGCATATCCATTGTACCCAAGTTGTAGACTTGAGGGAGGGATTTTAATATATGGTTATTCTCAAACATTATAACATTTTTAATGATAATACTAGGTATTTAAAGTTTATCTTGTATAATTTAAAATACACAAATGAAAATTACTATAATTAATTTCTACGGTTAGGAATAGATAAGAGCCATCTAATCAGAGGAGCTCATTTTTTACATATTTCAAAATAGGAATATAAATAGTTAAATTTTAGAGGGGAAAATGTAAATATTTTACTTCATTTAAATGTTTGCAGTTTTAGAAGTTCAAGCTCCCATATATACTTTTGCCTCTTGGGCCAAAAGAGTGGAAATCGTAAAGAACAAAAAAGGAACCGCCATGGTAGACCTGAGGGCAACAATGTACAAAGGCAAGAAGAAGAAAGGGATTCTATTTATTGCATAAATCATATTAATCAATCTCGTCCAAGTGACGAAGTTTAAACTAAAATATGAAAACTGCACAAAGATTATTGGCAGTAGAAGGTGATTTTACAAGTAATTAAGATGTGTATGTACATCATAATGCAAAGATGAAGAGTGAGAAATCCCGGCCAACGAGACCTGTATGGCAAGTACAGGGTAGCACTGTTGAATTTCGCACGCACCTGCTCTGCTATCTGAACTACGACTGTGAGGATGATGGTGGTGATGAAGGTGCCGCTGAAGTCTTGCAAATAGGGCACCAATTCTTTAGCCGCAGCCACTGTTGTATACATGCTCCGTGGTATCCATGCTGACACGCCAACTTCCCAATTTCATCACCGATCACGTACTCTTCCTAAGAAATGAGAAGAGTGTATAATCCATTAATTTCGAGCAGTAATCAGATGGAGATACCAAGGAAAATGATCCAGTTGATGGGAACTCGAAAAGGCAAAGATAACGGCAGAGAGTGGCCAGGGGAAGGGTTTACATGCTCAAGTACGATAATTTCTAATGCAAGCTATGTCGTTTTACAGATACACGAAGGAGCAAGATAAAAACCACTTGACATCAGAAATAACAAGTTTCGAGTTGTCTTCCAGAATGATTACATCATGTGGATATAGATTTTGAATTTCAGAAGTAAAATTGAAGCACAGCCAATATTCATAGGGCAAGAAGGGAACCTGACAAATACTGCATTTCATTTCGCCTTCATCATTGCCATATCCATCATACCCTAGTTCTAGAGAGGAATTCTGATATATGGTTATTCTCAGGGATTTCGCTAAGGCCTCTTCTGGTAGAGCCGTGCTCACAGTACCCATCCTTTCCTCTAGAGCAAGCAATTCCTATTTAGACGGGAGCAAAAAATGCGTAAAGAAAAACCCCACTGCAGAGGCTTGGTAATGATTTATAACTAATAACTTGGATTGCTTTCATCATTTCAATAACTCAACTTGAAAAGAATGGAAAAATTCAGGTTCGAAATTGCCAGTTAGATAAAAAGGGAAAACATGGTACTGCATTTATTTATTTGTTTCCAACTAAATATATTACATGTAAGAGTAACATACCTCGTATGACATGTTATCAATGTCTAATCTCATGTCCCTATGCTGGTCATACAAGTTAAGACTGCCGAGGAACAAATTGGTTTCAAGAGCAAGAAATTGCTGAACAGAGAGAGAGAGAGAGAGAGAGAGAGAGAGAGAGTAAATATCCATCCCTATATCAGATTCACCAAAAAAAAAAAAAAAAAGATTTAAAGATTGACTACCTCATATGACAACTCCTCATCTTGTTCTATTCTCTCAAGAGCCATTAGCATCTGCAAAAATGAAAAGTACAGTTATATCTATATATCCATATTCCATTCCAATAATAATAAAAAAAAATCAACTGAACTAAGAATTGAAATACCTCAGCCACTCCATTTAGATTGTACCTCCGCAAAACATGGCTAACACCTTGTTCTACAGATGTCAAGGGCATTATGCTAGGTGAATCGTCACTACTGCTATAAGAACTCAAATCATTCGATTGACTGGATAGACCATCCATACTAGCATCAATCTGTGTCGCAGGTCGAGATAATGCAAGGATAGTATCAGAGGATTCAGTTAGCAAAGAACCATTGGAATTATCGAGGTTGGAAAACCTCATCCTATTGTTAGAATTCAATGATCTTTGAATCCTTGCTGCTGCAGTAGTATTATCATTACTGGCAGCCCAATTTCTTGTCCGTCTTGAACTAGGGATGGAAATGCCGCTAGTGGAAAGAGGAAAACGCCTTTCTTCACATGTAGTGCCACTACTTCTCTTTCCTTTTGAAGATGAACTACTTTCTCCTTCTGGGCTTCTCCTTGTCACATCCCTCTTATTAACCTTAGGTTCTGATGGTGAACCTGCATGTGGGATAACATCCGATATTGAATTGCATTTGAGATTTTTCAAACCATACTTGTTCCCATGACTATTGCTTCTAACCCCCGAATTAACACCTTTTGACGCAGAGGAAACAGAAGGACCCGGCTGAACATTTTGGCAACCAGATCCAGGTTTACTTTCACTAGAATTTAACGGTGAAACTTTACTAGAATTTCCTTCTCTCGTCTCAGTGTGAAATCTTTTTTGATTCCTGGTTGTTGGAGGGGTAATTTCTGAAACATCTGACTCACCCCGAATACTACTAGATTCTGATGAATCAGTTTCTGGATTGGATGAAATTTTGCCCTGTGAACCTTGCGATGATTTCTTCATAGCAGTCGTTGATGAACCCCCAATTGTCTCCCTGCCATTTGTAGAACGGAAGGCAGGCCTTGAGTATTTAGGTTTTTCAGTAACTAGCGTGGGCTTGCTGTACTTTAGTCTGCCACTACATCCAATTCGATTGCAGAATTGAGCATCTTTTTTGCTATTGTTTGTCATGTCTCTAGAAACAAGACTTGAACTTTTCCTCGACAAAACTACCCCACCTGCGTGTCTTTTACTAGAAAGTTCATCCATGTCGTTATAGTATGTCTGTCAACATATAAACAGAAAATCATCAGAAACTCTGCCTTGGGTATGAGATCAATAGTTTCTTTGTGAAACAGAAAATTTGCTACCACATAGCAGGAAGCACTTCTTATATTTCAGGCGGTTGGGTCCATATGAAGAATCAATGTCATAGAGATATCCACTTCCAAAGAAAATTAAGAATTTCAAAGTTAGGATGAACAAAATAACAAGTCTAAGATCATCTTAGCATCAAGGTTAAGAAGGCAAAATTTATAGCATTGTAGCTGGATAATTCAGGTAACGTCAACTGGTATCCTCACAAAGATAAATGTTGTGACAAAAGTATTAAAGGGAACGAAAAATATCAAACTATGTGTAGCTAAGTGTATCAGCAAAAACAAATAGCAGATATTTCAAATCAAATAATAGTATATAGTCCATCATACACCAGTAGTCTTATACTCATCAGGAAAAAGTAGGGATCCATAAATTCATGCTTGTGATATAACTTTTGAGACTCAACAAGAAAGAAGCGGGAGCTCTTTTTTTCCCCCTTTCCCCCTTTTTTCCAGAGGGTAAACATCTAATATATAATAGATTATCAGTAATCAACAAAATAAGGATGCTTAACATCAAGATGTCCAACTCGCACCTGCTTCTGTAGTTCTGTCTTCTTTACTATCTTTTTCTCATTTCAAATAAATGAATTTCAAAAATGATAGTTAAGATTAACACAAAAACACAGGAAACAGACGGAGTAACTTAAAAATGCAAAACACTCAAGTGATCAATGAATTTCATGCAAAGGAAACCTGTATATATCCAGGTGATTTCGACAGATTTCCTCGTCTTATCTTATCTCACCCACACATAAAGTTTTAAGGTTATAATATCAGCATCATCTAAGCTATTCCAAAAAATATCCCCTTGCACAAAAAAATACTCAAACAACCTGAATTTCCTGACAGTTATCTATATATTGTTTTTTTTTAAAAGTAGAAACTTTTGTGTGTGTGTATATATATATAAATAAACTATTTTCGATTTTCTCTTTCTGGAGCTCTCTCTGACTCTAAACTATTTTAGGGTTTATAATTTTGTCAAATTAGCCTAAAAATCTGTGATTTCTATCAACTTTTGGCCAACTATTCTGCACATGTCATAGGACTCATGTACATTTCTGAAAATTTAAATCCTTAAGACCATATACATATACAGAACACGTTATAAAAAATGTCCAAAAATCACCCTACCAATTTTACACTAATTTGAAAAAATTAGCACACGAGCTAAAATAAAGGTTTACATTGAAAATTGTTTATGTATACATGTAACATTTTTTCAATTAAAAAAAAAATAAAAGAGCTACCGCTCTGTTCATTTTCGGACTATATGATATAGAGATTGATAACTTGCTTTTAAAAACAATTGATTTTTCTACAAATACCGGAATAAACTTACGATCATTATCAAACTATAAATAAATTTTCTACAGCCTCTGTTTCAGAAAATTTCTCAGAAACAACAATAAATAAATTTGGTTCAAAAAGAAAATTCACATCCAATTACGATCATTATCAAACTCAATCACCTGTAAAATATGATGAATTCTTCAAAAAATTCCTCCTCCTGCTGATTTCACAATCAGCTACTTAGATCATTCATCCAAGCTTCTTCATCCGCAGTAACAGAGATTATGATTGAGAAAGAAAATTCCACAATCAACGGAGAGAGAAATAGAAGAGAAAGGAGAAACGTGGAAGAGAGAAATTTTATTGAAATGAATAACAAGAGAGAGGGAGAGAGAAATTCAGAAGACCTTTAACAAACAACACTAGGATGCCGTCCTACCAATTGAATAATCTGGAATTTATATTGGCCGTTTGATTAATCTCAGAGTTAGGATGGTCAGTCATCCACGGCTGTTGGAGAGGGATATGTATGTTTCCTTGAATTATTAGCCATTTTTGTCATCAATGTATTTTCAAACAGCCAATTTTATCCTTTTCAACTTTTTTTTAAACTTTTTTCATCTCCAAAGATTTTACTGAGCAATTTATTTTTATCCTTCGTCAAATAATTGTCTAAAAAATTGATGACGTGTCCAAAGCGGCTCTCAGATTGTCTCTCTACGTAGGGGGTAAAGATGGAAATTCCAAAGTATACTAATTGCCTAACTTGTAAAGCCCGTTATTCCAACTCATATCAGTTTCTGTTCTCATTTTGTCTCCATATCAGCCTCTGTTCTCATTTTGTCTCCAATGAGAACGAGATCGATATGAGTGGGAATGACGGGATTTACTGAGGAGGCACTTAGTATACTTTGGAATTTCCATCTTTACCCCTGCATAAGAGAGACAATCTGAGAACCGTTTGGACACGTCATCAATTTTGACGGCTTTTAGACAATTATTTGACAGAAGGATAAAAATGGTTGCACTTAAAATCTTTGAAGATGAAGAAAGTTAAAAAAAAGTTAGGATGAAAGTGGCTGTTCAAAAATAAGTTGATGACAAAAATGGCCGCTCGTAAAATCTTTGGGGACAAAAATGGCTGAAAAAAGTTGAAAAGGATAAAATTTGCTGTTTGAAATACATTGATGACAAAAATGACTGAAAAAAGTTGAAAAGGATAAAATTGGCTGTTTGAAAATACATTGATGACAAAAATGGTTAATAATTCCTTCCATACTAATCCATGTTTTTTGTTTAAAGAGTCAGTGCAGCTCACGCTCTCTGCTCACGAATATCTATCCGTCATTACAAAAAATCATCTGTCCGTGTATATCTCCATTTCTATACTTAATTAATCACAATTCATCATTTGTATATATAATTGTAAAAAATATATACATAGTGAATTTTGATTGATTTAGTATATAAATGAGGACATATCATTGAATTGACTGTTTTTAAATAAAGCTTAGTCATTATATCAACTTATCTTATAATTGATTGGAGTTCTGCGTATATAAATAAAATATTTATTTTACACCATATATGGATTGCATGTGTTTTTTTTCTTCCTTTTGGTATAATATTAATACAATCTCAATAGTTAAACTAATAATGAATTAGGAATTGTCGAAAAAAATATACATCAACACTCTATAAAATGATAAAAATATAAGAATTTTAAAACAAACACATTCCAATATGGTTTTTTTATAAAATTTTAATTTAAAAATTTTCATTTTATACCAGCTATTTATTTCTTCAAAAAGCTCTCGCAGCGCATACGTTAATTACTACTACGTACCACAGTAGACACTTTGGTTCAAATTATTTAACTATTATGATCTAAAATTTAAATTCAATAAGATAACTACAAATAACAACAACATTATAATTAAGATTATTACGAGAAGTACTATATAACATTTTTTAATTGTAGATATATATATATTTGGATACTAATCTAATGAGAATGTATACAAAAAATAAACTTGATATGAAATTATTGTTACGCGCATGGATGAAGCCAGAAATTTGGCGTGAGGGTGAAAACTATAACAATATACTGAAATATATATAAAAATTGTAAAAAAAATATTGAGAACAAATTTGATAAACTTTTTCGAACTAAATATAAAATTTATTATATCAAGTAATATTTATTTTTAGAAATATTTGGAGGGACGACTGTCACTCCGCCTCTTATCTTCGTCCCTGGTTACGCGACGTTATAGTAGACAATTCTTAAAATTTAGAGCTGAAAACAGTTAAATTAAATTTACTTAGTAAAAATATTTTGGAAATTGCAGCATAGGATTCAAAATCAAGGAGGGCCTGACTCTCTGAGAAGTAGGGGCCCACATGACCCAAAACAAACGAACCCAGTTAATTTGGTTGTTGGCCGCCTTTTGAGTCTTTCTTTATTTAGGCAAAAAAATCCTCTGTCCCCATTCCTCTTCCCAACCAATCACACTTAACCGTGTATATATAATTGAAAAAAATATTTATATAATAAATTTTGATGGGATGAGGACAGAAGGGGACAGAGGATTTTCACCCATTTATTTATTTTTTTCTATTGATAAGTACATAATCTATTATATTTCTTTTGTTTTTATCGTGACAACAATTCTTTTGTTTTTCTTTATTGAGTTCAAGTGGTGATGGATAATATTAATCAAGTGATTCAAGTAAGCAAACTAGTGATAATGGATTGGAATGTTTTGTAACTTTGTTGGTTGTTTTGTTGATCAAGTAGGGTTGGATTATTCAAACTAACGTTTAAGTTATTAAAGAAAATGAATTCCAGTGTTTGCTTTAATACATTTAAGTTGAAAAGACCATCATACGGGAATGACAATTGTAGAAAGATGTGGGAAACGTCATTCCACACCAAAATATATAGAATGGACTTTCCAAGAGAATGTTAAATCATTAATAAATAATAACTAACATTTATATATTTTTTTTAATTAATTATTACGTTCATTTTAAATAGTAACATATTCATAATTTGTCATAAATATTTTATTTTCATGCAATTACTGACTAAAAGAAAAGTCACGAATATGTGCATTAGTGATCTTCACTATATTACAACTTTTTGTAAAAGTTAAAAACACATTTTATGATTTTTGAAATCTTTCTAGAGTCATTCTAAAGAGAGGTTCATTGTTATTTATTTTTTATTTTTTATTTTTTTTGCCTTTTTCCTTCAAATAGACTATATTATTACATGGACAATATAATGGAATGGAATGATTTGTAGGTTAGTGTAGAATACAAACTTATTAGTTTAGTACTCCCTCCATTCCTAAATATAAGACTCTTTAGACAATTTGAAAAAATTAAGGAAGTTGTCATTTTCACATAAACTTCCAATATTATCCCCCACCCTCCCTCTCTCTCACTTCTTTGTCATAAAGAAAGGAAAATGTTGAGGGAATAATTGGAATAAATTGTTGACAACTAATAAAACAACCTTAAACGGCAATTAATTTGGATACCTAGATATCTCCTAAACGACAATTAATAGGGAATGGAGGGAGTAATAAAAAATAGAATCATGACTTACTTTTATAGCTTAAAAAGATAAATATATTTATAAAGGAGACTTTTCATTCATATTACCACTTTTCTAAAGTTAATGACCCATATATAATTGCAATACACAACTTATAAAACACTCTTCCAAGTTCTTTATTGGCCACTTTATACCTGTTTTATGCTATAGAATTTTTTATTATACAACTATTACTTATTGTTCAAGTTTTAAATGCAACTAATCGTTGTTATAAATATTTGAGTAGTTAAATATAAGATGTCAAAAAGAATTTTAAAGTATCTGAAAGATTACATTCGTGTCAATTTATTCAATCTTCAATAAATTAAATAGCAAAGTAAGAAAAATATTATGTATCTTCGAAGTAAAGTTGAATACGAAATTTGATAGAAATCATAGAATAGATATTCATTTTAGTATAAAATACTTATTACTTATTTACATTTTTTCAATTTAGTGGTATAAATATCTGTATGCTTTGGAAAGAAATATCCTAATTGAGTAAGGTATCAGGAAAGTATCAAAGAGTAAATGTTTCTAACTCTTTTCTAAATTGACTATATTGAAATCACACATCGACTAGCTAGTGAGCAAATTTGTTCTTTATAAGGATTGGGCAATCCTCCCCCTCTTGAGGTACCTTTTTAGCGAACGAGTTAGGCCCAAGTCCATTTTCTACATGGTATCACAGCCACCTAGTTCGATGTTGGACCCCATTATTGTTCACAGTCCAGATGTCCAGCCCTGGTCGTGAGGGGGTGTGTTGAAATCCCACATCGACTAGTTAGTGAGCAAATTTGTTCTTTATAAGGATTGGGCAATCCTCCCCCTCTTGAGGTACCTTTTGAGGGAATGAGTTCGACACAAGTCCATTTTCTACATATAGTATTTCTTAAAAATTAATATTTGATTTGTTTCAATTGTATGTCTTTTTTCCTATTATTTTATATAAAAAATGAACATTTATATTGGAACGAATGGAGTACATAATATCACAAATATAATATTTTCAATGCGTCTGTTTGCAAAATGAAATTTTAGATTTATAAGATTACAAAAGGAAAAAAACCGCAGCATAAGCCTTTTTTTTTTTTTTTTTTTGCTGAATAGTATAAGCCATTTGATACAATGCCTTCTTCCCTTTAATGAATATTGGACTTTTTAAAGAGATCCATGTGGTTATGAGATTTTTTTTTAAAGAAAGCAACTCCGGATATTCTAGTATTATTCGGTGTGAATGAAATTATTAATTAAGGTAACCGAGACCATTACAATCAAAAGATAATCTGAAAATACAAGAAAATAAAGGTTATACAATGGTTTAGACAACATGATAACAGATAAAAGCTCACACCCCGGGACTGGGTAAAAAACACTAACAAAAGTAGAAAAAGTAAATACATACTAAAATTCTTCACGACATCTTCTTCGTAATCCTTGAACAGCGGTAGCAATAGAAGCTCAGTTTCAACATCCTTCTTAGAAATCAACAATCTACAAGACCATGGGCGTATCAACAATCTAGTAGATTGTCTCGGAAAGATGTAGAAAACTGAGAAAGGGCCCAGAACAAGTCCGGGTTGAGAGAATCCTCCAAGAAGGATCGAAAGAAACTCCAGATCTGAAGTAGATCTTGTATCCGAGTCTTAAATCTTGAAAAAGAATGTCTTGAGAAAACTTCATCATGATTTACAGGTCAAAGAAGGGTGAAGACACAAAAAATAAAGGAAAGATGGCTAGATCCAACCAAGCTTGTTAAATTCTAATTAAATTAGTTTAACTTAGTCCACATCTTGGTTTTTATTGACTCTTTGAAAATAGGTAATACCCGGGCAATCAGAAACAATAAATTACGAAATTAAGAATTCAAAAAGCTTTTTATGCAACATATATATCAATACGGGTGGCTCATACCCTTCTTTCCACTTCCCGTTCCTATATTAATAGGGGTGGGGCTTCTTCTTTTTCCAACCGCAACAAAAAAAAATCGCCGTATATGGTCTTTTCAGAGTGTTTTATTGTTAAGTATATAAGAAATTTTCCAATAATCACAAAATAGCAGAGACCATTACAATCAAAGGAAAATATGACAATACAAGAAAAAAAAAATTATACAATGATTTAGAAAACCATGATAACAGACAAAAGTCACAACCAAGAAAGTTTGGATGGTTAAGAGATACTAAAATTAAAACTAGTAAGATAAACATATACATAATCCTGCTCTTCGCATCATCTTTATCGCAATTCTTGAACCACAGAGGCAAGAGAATATTAGTTTCAACATCTTCCTTAGGGATCGACAATTTATATGACCATGGGCGTATCAACCGTCCTACAAATTGCCTCGGGAAGATGTAGAAAGTTGATAGAGGGCCCAGATCAAGTCCGGATTGAACAATTTCTACTAGGAACAGAGAAAATAAGTCTAGATCTGTGAAGATCTGACCTCTGTATCTTGGATCTTGAAGAAACACACTTTGAAAGAATTCTCATATGATTTGTGGTACAAAATAGAGGTATAATACCCGAACAAAAGTAGTAAATAAAGTTAACTGGCCAAGATCCGATCATTGGCCGGAGCCAATGACCAAATCCGACCAGTAGAATATGCAAGAAAGAGACTTGCAGAGAGGAAAAATGGGAAGAAAAAAAAAGTTGCTTTCTATTTTTTTATTTTTCTTTCAATAAAAGTTAGGCAAAATACATCCCCAAACTTATACACGTTCGCGGCGAAGGTCCCCATTCTATATTTCTTTGTATTAAAGTCCTCAAACAATTTGCGATTGGTGAAGGTAGTTCTTCCGTCTAGATATGTTACGGAAAAAATGAATTTTGAATTATTTTTTAAAAGTTTTTGCAAAATGACCATTTTACCCATTTCCTCATTCCCCACTCTCTCTCTCCCCCACCTACATTCTCCCTCTCCTCTACCCCCTCTCATCCACCTCCACCCTCTCTCTCCTCCACTGCAACCCAGTCCCGCCACAACCTCTCTTCCACCTCTTTGAACCCCCATCAGAAAATTCACAAGCATAAAATTTCAAACTCATACTCCAATCAAGAACAAACCCTTCATTCAAAGCCCCACCAAATCTACTAACCCAATCATTATTCCACCCAACCATCGCCTCCTTCACCGTAGCCACCACTTTTTCCTCACAAAATTGAGCTGAATGGGAGATTTGTTCAATGCTTCAAGAACTAGGAAAGGAAATCTCAGGTCACCAAGAACCAAAATAAATTCCAAATCTTTTGACCTTTGACCTTATAAAACCCAGATAGAATTAGGTATGATTAGACTAAGGGATGAAGCTCTTAGAGAAAATTTGGACAACCAAATTCCTCAAAAGCAAAGAATTCCCATCAAACAGAAAGAAATATTTTTTCACTAAATATACTATCAAAGGAAATACAATCACCAAGAAATTCTATAAATTCACTATAATAAGTAGTTGATGTTTTTTCTCCTCCTTCCATAGAAATTCATAAACTAAAAAAGCAAAATTCTCCTAATTTTACACTTGAATGACTTGAGAAAAACTAAAATTCACATAATCAACAAGAAGAAACCATGTTCAGTCACCGGAGAAATTGGCAAAGAAATTGAAGCATATAGTACTATGCTTCAATTGAAGCATATATCAAATTGGCGAAGAAATTGAAGCATGCCAAACAACTCTATGCTTAGGTAATTCGAAATTTCCTTAAATGAAATTGAAGAATTTTAGTTCGAAAAACCCTAGATTTTTTTAACCGTCTACAAAAATTCACTCAAAATCAAACCAACACCCAACCATATCATACCAAGAAACTTGAAGTCCGCCACCACCGGAGCAGCAGCTGAAGTCCGACACTACCGCAAAATCCTTCAGTACCCATAATTGGGTCTCGAGGAGCACATGACGAGTCAACTCATTAGACCCAGAATTGGGTCTCTATCTAAAAATTGAGTTTTGCTAAATCTCTTATTTTTTGAGGGTTGGATTAATTGGGGGAATTTTCAAGTAAAATTAGGTTTTGCTAAATGTATGCCTGTGGTCACGATTCACATGTGGCTATGCTTTTGGGAGCTGCTAAAGTTGGTGGCGGCGGCGGTGTAGTAGAGGGTGGTAATGGAGGAAAGGTGGATGGTGGCGGAGAAGAAAGCTTTTATTTTTTGGTATTATTCTTCCCAAATTACCCTTTTTTTTTGGTATTTTCATTTTTTTTTCTGACTAATCATTGACCCTAACTGAAAGGGGACGAAAGGACTATCTTCATCAATCGCAAATTGTTTGGGGACTTTAATGCAAAGAAATATAGAACGGGAACCTTCGCCGCGAACGTGTATAAGTTTAGGGATGTATTTTGCCAATTTGCCTAAAAGTTATGAATCATATAGTCTTCATTCTTATATTTTACCTTGATTTTCCCCCTTAATTTCATCATAAAATTATACTCCTAAATTGAATGTCCATATTTGACTTGATATTTCTAATATGGATCATATGGTATAAAACTGTCTACATCACTTCAAAATGTAGAGAGAGACAATTATGTGAAGACGTGACTAATTCTGAACCACAATGTCCATGTGAACCTAATCCATATCAGAATCTTCATTCGTCAAATTAAGCAAGATAATTTAACTAAATGTGAGTTACTATAATATTGAGCTTTTTTTTTTTATTCGAATGACGTTTATATAGAATGATTCACACGTGATATTGATTTTTGTCGAGATTTGTTTTTTAGGAAAGGCGGATTACCTGAATCAGTCTTTAATCAAAGACGGATTCCAAGACCCGTCTACATATGAACCACTTCCACTAAAGACGAGTTCCTGGAAGCCATCATATCTAAGACGGATTCAGCAAAGCCGCCTTTCATTACCCTAAACATATCCCAACAGTCCCCAATAAATAGTATACGTCTATTTAAAATCTAACGTGGAACGGGTCCACATTTCTTATATGTAGAACACAGTCACAGTCTTCGAATCACTCGATCAGACAATTAAAGTTTTAAGTCAAATGAACACTTATTATTCGAATAACTAAAGATGTGCCCGCAAGTGGTGAAAATTAATAGTCGAAATGTGTCCACACGTGCTGAAAATGCTTATTCCATATGGGATATAGATTGGTATGTGTTAACTTGCTCGCATTTCCAATGCGGCTCAGGTTTGTTCCGCGTGTGGGAACAAATCTCACATATCGAATCAAAGATTTAATTGCTATGAACACTTATTCTCAAAACACATGTTTTTAGAACAACCATTTGTTCTAACGATACGTGTTCTGCAACTCTTTTCAACTGTCGGATGAATTGAAACACTTATTTCGAACTCGAGTCGTACGACATGCGTCAACCCCATTCATAACACATGTTTTGAGAACAACCGTTTGTTATGACGACACATATTTTGAAACTCAATTCAACTGTCGCATGAATTGAAACACTTATTCCGAATTCGAGTTGTACGGTATGTGTCAACCCATTCCTACCACATGTTTTGAGAACAATCATTTGTTATGACGACACGTGTTCTGAAACTCTTTTCAACAATTGAAACACTACCCGAACTCGAGTCGTACAGTGTGTGTCAACCCATTCCTAGCTGCCTCTTGAGTCCGGAGTCATAAACCCCTTCTCCTCTGTCTTCAACATGTGAAGATTTGTTAATCTCCATTTCTCCTCTTAATTAAATTAGCTTTATGTGTTTGCTAAATAATTAGCTTTATGTGTTGATTAATTATTTTTTTCTGTAAACTTTTTTTACCCTTTTTCATTTCTGGGTTCACTGGACGTGAACTCCCTCTTTCTCAACCCTCTTCCATTTCCATTGAAGGAAAAACCGAGGCGGGCTCCGTTGGAAAACGCTTAAATCACAGCTATATAGGTACAATTTTTTACTGGAAAAACATAAATTGTATCGCCTTTATTGTTATTATTTTTAAAGAAATTAATTTGTGAAGTGATTTTCTTTTAATTTGGATTGATTTAATGATTTCTATTGTCTTTTAATTCAAAAGGTAAAAAAAGACTGGATTTTTATTTGTGGGGTGGGAAGAAGGAAAAAAAGATTTTTGAAGTTAATGGAAGAATGGTTGAATTTGAGAAATGAACTAGCTTTAAATGAACTTGAAATTGTTCAAGCTGATTCTGAAATACAAAATGGGTCTGCTTTTGATCCTGATTTTAGTTTAGTAGAATGTGGTTTTGATGAAAGAAAGAAGAGGATCAAGGTTATGTTCAATCAGGTTCTTGAGATTTTTCTAAAAGAAATGTGTGTTACGGAATGTGGTAGGCCTCTTCCAGTTTTAAGCCCTGATGATGGGATGCCGGTTGATTTATTTAAACTGTTCTTGGTAGTGAGTAAACTTGGTGGATGTGATTTGGTTTCAAGAAAACAATTATGGGGTTTTGTTGCTGAGGAATGTGGGCTTGGATTCGGGGCGATAGCTTCTGTGAAGTTAATTTATATAAAGTATTTGGATGAATTCGATCGTTGGTTGAAAAGGATTTTTTCGGATGGTAGTTTGGAGGATGGTAGGAACAGATTTCTTAAGAAATTAGAGCTGCTGTTGTGGAAGAAAGAAAAAAAGGAGGTTAAGTTTGATAAAACCGGTTATGAAATTGATTCTGATCATGCTAGCAGATTGTTACTTTGCTCGTCCGGTGGAGATACCAATGAAGTGCATGATTACACGGAAAGAAGGGTTAACCATGATGAAAGTCTTTGCCTTGACGAAACCAGATATGAAATTGGTTCTGATCATAATAACAGATTGTTACTTTGCTCATCTGGTAGAGATACTAATGAAGTGTGTGATCGCGCCGAAATAAAGATTAATGATGATGAAAATCTTTGCCTTGAGAACGGAAATGACTCATCAAGATCAGTCAACTTAGTCATCCAGGAATTGTTTAAGGAACTACAAGAACTTTCGGAACCGATAGCCTTTTCTGATGAGAAATACTCGTGTACACACATTGAAAATGCTGTAGCTCTGTCAGCTGAGAAAGTCATTGAGAAATCCATTTGTAGAGTACATGATTCTGTGGAGAGAATTCCTAACTCCAATGGTGAAGGAACTGACTCGCGGAAGAGGAAGCGAGAAATTTCCTTGTTGCCAGAAATGCTAAATTGGCTGTTATATGCGGCAAAGCATTCAGACAATCCTGCACTTGGGAGCGTGCCTGAATGTTCAAAGTGGAAAGATGAAGGAGATGAGGAATTCTTGTACAAGGTCTTGTTGGTTCGTGAGTCACTCATGATAAAACGGCATGTCAATTCAAATGTTGAAGAATCTTCTCAGCAGGTATAGAGCAACTGTCTAGCTACTTCCATTGATAGTTGTTTGTTTCCACGCTTTCTATATTTCTTCTGTTTGATGTATATTACAATTTCTTTCATTTAGTTAAAATAAGGGGAATTTTCCTCGAGTATTATGAATTATCTTCCTTATCGCACTAATGATTTTCTTATGAGAATTTTAGTGTCATTTTAAGTGGATGTCTTTAACTGGATGGATTTCACCTATTTGTTGCCTGAAAATTTTAGACCAGGATGATGATTGTTGCTCACTTGCTCTTCCAATTCACTAGTCCTTTAAGGGCCTCCTTGCTGGACAACTTTAGCACTATGCATTTATAGAATGGCATCCCATACTCCAAATTTGCTCAATTTTAAGTTTATCTAATTGTAAAACGTGACATTATTTGCTTTGCAATGTCAATGCTATCTTCGCCTTTATAGAATTTCCATTGTCTTACTTATAGTTTTATTACGTGTTACATTTATCTAGTTGTAAGACATGAAACTATGCATTATACTCGGAAAAAAATGGCCAAGATGTGGTGATCTTTTTTTTTCCTATGTTAATGTGGTGGTCATTAATATGTACAATGTTATGCACACTTATATTCTTATTTTGACATCTGCGTATTTTGAGCCTTCATTTGGTATATCTGTCTGGTAAAAGGACAATGTTGGTTGTTTTAGGACAGAGCATTGTCTTTCTTTACTTTAGTTTGCAACTGTGAGTTGCAAAGAGGGATAATTTGAATGGGATGTCTAATTATGGAACTTTCTGTAAATGGATGACCTGTTTTAATATCATTTTTATATGTTGTGTTGTGCCAAATTTTACTTTATTTTTCTTCTAATTGGGAAATAAAAAGACATGTCAATGTTGTCCAACATATTTGATTATGTCAATCTTCAAAGAAATCCATTTATTGCTCTTTGTTAAGCTTTTTATGGTACATTAGGTGAAGAAGTGTAGGATGCATCCGTCCATGTACGAAGACGTCCTTAATCACCAATCTGTCGATAAATCGAGATGCAGTCAAAGGCTAAGTGTGGCAAAATCTCATAATTGTTCCTGCTGCAAATCGGTCCCTGAAACTAAAATGGCCGGTCCAGAAAAGGCAGACGCAGGGAATTGCCCCAAGGGACCACTTGTTTTGAATGTTGATTCATATATTGGAAATAAATCTGATCAGCTCCTCACGGAAGAACCGTGTGAAAAGCAAGTCTCTTTTGGACCACTTTTTCAGGCTGAAGTCCCCGAATGGACTGGCAAGGTTTCTGAGAGTGACTCTAAGTGGCTAGGCGAACGGATGTGGCCTCCTGAAGATGGCAAAGATGAGACAGTTCTCAATTTGGATGCTATCTGGAAGGGAGAACCGGTAACTTGTAATTGTTTATTTCCCAAAACTACTGAATGCATTCGGTTTCACATTGCAGAAAAGAGGCTGAAACTGAAACGTGAACTGGGTCCTTTGTTTTACAAATGGGGATTTAATCGCATGGGTGAGGAAGTTTCACTTTCATGGACGCGAGAAGAAGAAGAAAAATTTGAAGATATGATCAAGCTGCATAGCTCATTCACAAACAAGTTCTGGGACAATGCTTCAAAGATTTTTCCATCCAAGACTAGGGAAATATTGGTAAGCTACTACTTCAACGTTTTCCTTATTAGACGTAGAACTTACCAGAACCGCGTAACACCAAAAGATATCGACAGTGATGATGACGAAAAAGAATTCGGATCAGTAGGAGATAGATTTGGTTATAGAGCAATTTATGTTCCAAAGTCCAAATTACCAATCTGTTTTGAGAATAAGCAGAATGATGATTTGGAGTAAGCATAAATGAAGCTTCTTCTTGCAGCTTTTGTAAGATGGTTCCCCTCTGCTATTGTTCTTGCAGAAATTCTTGTTTCCCCCCTTTTTTTCTCTCTTGTTGAGGGCTAAATAGCCAAAAGAATGTGAATTACTAGAGATTTTGGATGAATTAGCCCAGTTTTATCATCAGGTAAAAATGATGTACTTCATTTTGCAATTTTTCAGTTGACATAGCAGTATTTTTTTATTTTTTTGGGTTTGCTCTAGGGGTTTTGGATCCAGTGTGAAATACAATCTCAGCCTTCGAACGATTGGGTTTTAAGTAGGGTAAACAATTGTTCTTCAATAGCTATGTGGCCAAAACACAATCTCAGCCTTCCAGTTTTGTTTGCGTGTACAAAACACAATCTCAGCCTTCGGATCAGGTGATAATCAAATGAGTTTTAAGTAGAATGAACAATTGTTTTCCATTTACTATGAATAGTTGTTCATAACTATTCACAGAACAATTATTCATCTTTTTTCTCAACCGTTGAATCGGGAATTAACGACTATTTCACACCAGATTCGACTGTGATGTAGGAGGTTGAACTTTCCTTGATTTGGTTGGATTTTTTCTCTTCCGTTTTGGAACGATGAGTATTGAATCCAAAACTTCTCGATCTGATTAGGAGTGCGTTACTGCCCTACTATGATTTGGTTGGATTGTGAATGTGTTTTTTAGTGATTCCAAATCTATAGATTTGTCAAGTTTATTGAGCTAGTTGTATATACTCATTTAATGTTACAACAACTCTTTGCACATGGAATTTGTTAACTTCTGTTGCCAAATTGTCTGTGTCAGTTTTAGGTCTTTCTCCCTATCTCTCTCATGGTCTGGTTGGTGTTGCTTTCTTGTTCTTTTGGCCAAGATTATTCCACACAGGCTTCTCTATCTCTATCCTGTCATGGATAAGTCTCTCATTGTGAATTCCTATTTTATGCTAGGAATTCTAACACCAATGTAGGATTAAGGACGCTGGTTCCAGTGTAGAACGAGATAATTCTATACGTGCGGAACTTCCCTCGTCTGTTAAATTAATTTTTTTACGTTTAAGATTGATTTGAGACTCAGAATACATGCTTTGTTGTTACCGTACGTAACATCTTATGTAATGAAAAAAATTGTTTTCGCATAGGATCTGGATTGAGGTTTAAGGGTCTAGAGCGGAACGGGTACAAGTGTTTACTTTTCACTCGTGTAGAACAAATTTCATAACTACAGTAAAATCTCTATATAGTAACTCTCGGGACCGGAAAAAAATATTACTATAGGGAGGTTATTTTTAAATAGAGGCCTACATATAAAAATTATAATTTAAAAAATAACTAATATACATTAGACATTTGAAAATGTGTCCCTTTATATTTTAAAAACACGGATTTAAAAGATATATATAAAATTTATGAGTTTTAAAAAAATAAATGTACATATATCATGCATGTACATTGTGTATATTAAATTTAGAAGATTTATTCATATATATATATACAATATCTAGGAAATGTAAAAAAATATATATAAACATAAATATTCACTTATGTATATTGTATCTTCGAAATATCTTTTCATTTATTTTTATTTTTATTATACATATAAAAATGCTAGCATAATTATAAATTTTATTATCATTTCAAATCATACATTTTCTACTTCAAGCAAATCATGTCACCTAAAAACAAACGAACTCAAATCACTGAAAGTATTCGTGTCGATTTGCGCAAAATGAAAGAAACTAACCCATATTGGAAGTAAAAAATATCTTGCAAAATGGTTAAAAGATACTCATAAACTTAAGTTGTTATTTTATATAGATATATAAATATATTTAGTTTAATATTATTTTATTACTATATGGAGGTAAATTTTGTTAAGGATGATCCTAAAAAAACATGGAATATTATAATGTAGAGTTTATTCTTGTTTATAATTGGTTCTAAGTTGAGACCAATATTTTTTATTACTATAAAGAAATTATTCTTATATAGAGTATTACTATATAGAGTGTTTTACTGTAATAAACTCTCTACTATTAATTGCAACAAAAAACATTTCTGGTATAATATGTGGCAAAGAATTATAATCTTCTTAATGTATCCTTTTGTAAAGCTCAATTCTTATTTAAGACAATAATACCTTTCATTACCAAGAACTAGGCCCATGAAAATACATTTTAGGAATGGTATATTAAGAAATAATACTCTTCCTAAACTACATATCTTTTAGCGACCTATTTTTATTGTAAAGAAGACTATTCTTATCCTAAAACACGATAGGATTAAAGATGAAATAGGACTACAAAAAAAATATTTTAGAAAATTATAAATTCTTCCGTGGGACACAATTATTTTATTAAAGACGTCTTTAACTGCATTTAATAATAATAATTCATTAGTTATAAAATTATAAACAATTAGAACTAGATGAAGAAAATGTTATTAATTCATAAATTTATGGTCGAAATTTATCAATACAGTACTGGAAAAAATAAATTTTGCACTGAAATCAAATAACGTCTTTGTATTCCATGAAAAGTTCAATTTAATTACCATCTCTTTTTAAGTAAATTAAAGATGGTAAATTGGAAATATCTGATATGGACCGGGTCCATTTGGACCATGTGGTCCAGATTTGACCACATCCCTGCAGAATGAGGAGAGAGAAGGAAATGCAGTGATGTGGCCAAATCTGGACCGCATGGTCCAATGGACCTGATCCATGACAGAATAGACCTGGTAAATTGTGCATAAAAGTGGTTTTTACCTCCCTCTTTTTACTCATTCATGTCTGAACCAGCTGTGAGTCATCTCTCAACTTAACCCCCCAAAAAAATTGTATATATACACCCACACCCAAAAGCCCTTACTTAAATCAATCTCACAAACTTTTTTGTAAAACCCAGAAAGTATCACAGAAAAAAACTAGAAGAAAATAAGAGAGGAAGAAACAATTAGCAATCATGTCTTCTCCGAGTAAACGCAGGGAGATGGATTTAATGAAACTGTAATTTTAATCTAAAACAATTTTCTTTGATTTTTTCTTCATTAAGTGATGAATTTTTGTGGTTCTTGATGGATTTTTAAAAAAAAAAAAATTTATTGGGTTTTTATTTTATTTTATTATTGTTGTGATGGAGTAGGTTGATGAGTGACTACAAGGTGGAGATTATCAATGATGGCATGCAAGAATTTTATGTAGAATTCCATGGACCTAAAGAAAGTAATCATTTTTTTTTTCCTTTTTCTGTATTTCATGATCTATTTTTATTTATTTTGTGTAATTTTTGCTGGGTTTTTTCTTTTTCCTCAACTGCCTTTTGCTCAAATGCTCTTAGCTTTGTATTTGGAATAGTTGAATCTTTAATTAAATGCCTTGTCTTTAGGAAATTAGCACAATTTATTTCTGGGTTTTCTTTGAAGAATAAGCTGAATTAAGATTATGCTGTCCAGTAATGTTAGATAATTATCGGCTATTTCATACTGTTCTTCGCGGTTTTTGTGAATGTGGATAAGTTGTTTTAGTTGATGGCTAATTGAGTGGGTATACTAGAAGCTCGTTTTTCTTTCTTTTTGATTATATCCTCCAACTTGATGGTTTGTGAATAGGTCCTTATCATGGAGGTGTGTGGAAGATAAAGGTAGAGCTACCAGATGCTTATCCATATAAATCTCCGTCAATAGGCTTTGTCAACAAGATTTATCATCCAAATGTTGATGAAATGTGAGTTAGCAGCTGTTAATGTACGGGAGTTGCTTTCTCTTAGGTGGTCTATATTTGCCGAATTTAAGTTTCTTATAGTACAGAACGTTTTCCACTTTCTTCTGTTTGTACAGGTCAGGTTCAGTGTGTTTAGATGTCATCAACCAGACATGGAGCCCTATGTTTGGTAAATGTTTATGTTTTCACGATGTTTTTAGCCGCAAACTTGCTACATTTTCCCCCTGGTTCTGTCAATTCTCTTCTCTGTATGGTTCTTTTCAGAGGTTAGATTCAGCTCTAAATACGATTTTCCCCTGTTTGCAGATCTCGTAAATGTGTTTGAAGTGTTCCTTCCTCAACTTCTTTTGTATCCCAACCCTTCAGATCCACTGAATGGCGAAGCTGCAGCAATCATGATGCGTGATCGAACTGCTTATGAGCAAAGGGTTAAAGGTATAAATTTTTCTAAAGCATAGCATTGTGGAGGCCACATCGACTACATTCTTATATCAACTGTGTTTGCTAAAGTTTTTTTTTTCATTTTCATTTGGGCTTCTGTATAGCCTGATTTTTCTCTTGGTAATAAACATGAACCCGTGACCAAAGAAAGTTTACTTTTCCAATCTGCCAATTTCAGTGTTAAGAATGGATTCTTTTACTTTGTATGACTTATCAAGTGCACTTGACAAGGTCTAGGAGGAAACTTTAGCAAACCCGTTGAAGGGTGTTGCTTTACTGAGGGTTTTTATCTGCGATTCTTTTCTCGTCTTCTTTCTTTCTCTCATTCCTTGTTATGGGGCTTTGCGTCTCATTCTTCTGCTGTGAATATGAAGGTTTAAGTTCTTATATTACATGATTTATACCTCTCCATATCTTGACTTGTGATTGAGAATCAGCATTGTATTACTCATAATCATCCTTGGATGCGCAGCCAGTGATTGGTTGAATTTCATGGACAATGGACCCAGAAGGAAATTTCAGTTATATTGCCGCATTCTGATTGTTTCTGACTGGTTTCAAATGCTCAAAACCATTCGACTTTCTGTTGCTGAACTCTGATGAACTTATATATGCGGTCCACTTTGACATGCCTTATTTGCTTTTTGGTGTTTCACTTAGATTTGGTTTATTTAGTTTTTTTTTCTTTCTTTTTGCTTACATGATATTTACCATGTTCTAGAGTTTTGCGAAAAATATGCCAAGCCTGAGGATGCCGGGGCTGCACCGGAGGAAAAATCCAGCGACGAGGAGTTGAGTGAAGATGATTATGCCTCCAGTGACGACGAAGTTGCTGGCAAAGCTGATCCTTGAGGGCATATGGCCCTCCTTAACTGTCTGTCTGTACATGATTATCTATTCTAGTCCTTGATAAATTATAATAAGCCCAAAGTGTGAAAGAAATTCATTTGCTGATACTTCTCTTCTGTTGTGTAGCTTTGTACCATTATTGTTCATATTATTATTGATTCAATTTGGCTTGTACTTTGGTTGTTATGAGGCTTTAGCGAAGTTAATGTACTGTAACTGATGCTGGAAAACTATTCTCCTGAACTGAAACCAATTTATTCAAAACTGTGTTGTATCTAATGTGGTAAAACTATGCTTACAAGGAAAAAATGTCTATGGCGAAATGTGACTTTGAACATTAGCAAGGAGTCGTGTGAGTTTGCTGAGAGTTTCACGAGCAGAAACTGTATCCGGATGATTTTCACCACAGATTGATGTTCTAATGAAAAGCGCCTTTCTGATAAGGTCGTCGCCTATATCAAATTGCCCTCCTCTCATCATCAGCTTAGCCCGGATCTCCAAAACCGTAGCCCTTGATAAGGCGAGTTCTTGCCAAAGGCAAGGATTTAACTGAGCATTTGTTTGGATTGGTTTCCAGCAAAGTGATTTATCCAACCATTTGTCTACCGGGGTCACGAATTCTTGATCTGCAGCTTCTAATGCATCAGTACATAACCGGAGGATTTCTAGAGCAGCACTGCATCGTGAATATGTGATGAATGCCCTGATCGCGAGAGGCAAAATTACTTGTTTCACAAGAAACAAAAGATCCGTTACCCTGAGCTCAACGACTGTAGGATCATGTCCGAATCTGAATAGCAAGAAACATGCAGCCCATATATGTTCAGTGTTTTGGTTAATAGACCCACGACTAATTACTGCTTGTACCGTAGCCTTTGCAACTCCATTCACTGCTCTCTTTCGGGCATAAAGCTTTATCAGAGGGTTGAAGTGGATATAACCTTCTTTCGAACAACTTCTAGCAATATTAAACCTTAACAATAATGAAGATGCTTCTGCTTCCGATCTTCTAGAATACGAGGATGAAAAGCCACACGTTAAGGAACATAATACCTTTTTCCACAACTGGTTACGGTGGTGTTTCTCGGGTATCTTGTTAGCTGCAGCTGCTAAAAGCGAAACCGGAACTGGTGCCGGAGCAAACCAACCACTAGCAAGAACCATTCTTGTTGCTAAACTTCTTGGTCCATCGGCATGGTCAAATATCGAGAAACACACCTCAAAGAGTTGTAAAAGGAAATTATTTCGCCTTAATGGATGACTTTCCCGACCAATCAAACTTACGCCCCTGGAAGGCATTCGGTTAATTGTATCCAAAAGTTTACTTGGATTTATAGGAAGCTCAGATAGAATTGCGCCCACAATAGCGAGGCCTAAGGTCAACCTCCCAAGTTTTTCCTCAATTACCCTTAGAGCATCAACTTCTGCAATTGGTAGATCCTTAAGATTGCCTTGCATTAAGGATGCCGCCTCAACCCCTGATAGATACGACAGTCTCATAGGTTCCAAATTCATCACGCGAGAAAGGGGTGTGGAAATTATAACATGGGATTCTCCACCAAAACGAGGAAGTAGATCCATTACGAGTTTGTGATCCCACCAATCCTTTTCACTCTCTAAGTTATCAATTATAACCAAAAAGGGTATGTTTCGCATTAGCTCCTTCCGAACTCTAGAAACTGCAGCCTCCTCTTGCTCTTCAAAGCTCTTTATCCTATTTTTCCCCATAAAATTCTCCACTCCGACATCAACATCCAAAAACGGCCATAGGTTCAAATAATTTTGCCTGATATATCTACTTTCCCCACCGATCCACAATACCACTTTATATCTCTGATGAAATCTGTATGCGAACTCAAGAAGTAGCTCTGTCTTGCCAATTCCAGAATCTCCCGAGATGCAAGCAATTCCCTTGCCATACACAACCTTCGTGGATCTCTTTCTCCTTCCATTCTTTCCTTTACTCCTTAGCTTTGGCGTATCTTTCTGTGTCTGAAGACACTCGCCGTTTTGCATTTCAATCTCCTTCTCAGATTCCTTCCACACAACTGGTTCTTTACCCTTTCTCTTGCTAGTTTCACCATGTCGACCTTTTTTTTTCTCATCTATTGAATTACTCCTACTCCAACCAATAGTTAAATTCTTTCGCCGGGGTCTAGCCTTTAGATCGAAATAATCCTTCTCTGCATCTCCAATAACATCACCAAAAAGCATAAATTCCAGCTCAGACAATTCCTTCTTCCTACCAACAAAATTCTCATTTCTAGGGTACGGGAATTCTTCTTTCTCTGCCTGATCTCTCCACTTCGTTAGTCTATCCACAACACTTCTTCTTCCCAACCGTAATGCTAATAATGTAACAGCTCTAAGTATGCAATCTCTCCACTTACCATCAAACGCCTCAAGTTTCCACTCATCCACACGAGAAAGAGCACTTACAGCTTCTCTCCATTCCTTCTCCAATCCTCCGTAATGAAGCCAAAGTTCTCCACCATGTTTTTCCCATAGCTCCCCTCTTCTCTCTATTATATCTCTAACTAGGCAATCCTCAGGTCCCAAATCAAAATATATCGGAACCAAATTCTTCTTACTTGCGAAGAACCGCAACTCTTCAATCGCATACGGATTTCTGAAGGATTTCCTGGTAATGATTACCACACCAAATGTACAAGCATCCATCACCTTTTCAACAATGCCATGTTTACGTGAATTCCGACATCGGGCTCTATCCGTTACAAAACAACTCAACCCTTGACCCTCTAACTCAGCACGAAGCCAATTAGTAAACCTCAGCAATAATGGTTTTTGGCCATGGAAACCAATGTACACGTCACAACTTCTCAATCTATTTGAACAAGAGGACGTGGAAGTGGAGACTACTGATGTTTCGTGCATTCTCCCCACCTTTTTCTGCTTTCCTGTAGGCCTAGAATAATCATTTCCACGGTACTGCTGGCCGAATCCATAACTTGTACCGGTGCAGCCTGTGGAAGAAGAAACATGATCCAACTTCTGGAGATCACTTGTAGCACAGGTTGCTGTAACAGGATAAGCATCTGATAGAGAAAATCTTGGATTTGCTAAAGATTCATGGTTGGTAGTCCTCAAGCAAGCTTTTACTGAATCACTATTTATGCTGGTGGCAAGAGATGCAGTGTCAGAGCGGACAGGTAACTGACACGTTGGAGACCTAGGAGAGAAAAAAGGTGATTGATTTGCTGAAAAGAAAGCTGAAGATGATGAAGACAGATTCCTCAAAGTGGTACTCGGGATTATCCCAAATCTAGAGCTATCTTCCCGTAAATCCATATTTATGATCAGGCGTTCCCATATAAAATTGGATTACACACAAATTTATCCCTTCTGAGACAGAAACAAATGTTAAAACATCAAGTCAGTTACCGACTACCAAGTTCAACATTAAATCATCTAAATGGTTTCTTAATTAATTCGACTGAGACGTAGGATCATCCTAGCAAGACAATATTGATAATAAAACAAAGAATTTCGAAAATGAATAGCGAAAATGCTGTGAACAAGAGAAGCAGTTTTGAGCAATAAAAGCAAGAACAGATATACAATGATTAAACCACTAAAAGGCATACAATACAACAATGCAGAGTATCAGGATTCCGTGCCGGTCCTTTCTATTTCAAAATTGAATCAATTGCAGTAGTTTTCTCCCTCGACTAAAAAATACATTGTAAGGTCAGAAATTTGAAGCATTTTGGATCTAATTAAAGACAGACAAAAAACAAGAAAAGGCTCTAATCCAACTCACATTCCTCAGTGCAAAACCTGAAGATTTAACACTAATTCAGATCTGAATACACTTACTTATTCCAAACCATAAATGCCAATCTCGAGAATCCAACTTCAATTAATCCAATCAGCTCTTCCTCAAAACCTGTTAAACAAAAACAAAAAAGATAAAAACTTTGAATTCAAGGAATGAAAACCCATAAAAAAATAAGCAATAAAAAACAGATTTTGTATTTAGATGAACACATTTTGGTGAAAAGAAAAGGAAAAATTCACCCAGAGAAGAATAGAGTTGACACTGAACTTTGAGACTTTGACAGAGCACTGAAGTAAATAAAGTTAGTATCTTTGATAAAGACTCGTTTTTTTCTTCTGAAAAGTATAAGACAAAAGAAGAAGAGATAGATTTGATCTGAAAGTGAGTAGAAAAATGAATGAAATTAAATGAAAAAAAGATTTCAAGAAAATGGGGAAACCAATAATAGTTATAAGCTTTTGGTTTGGGTTTGGATTTTGATTTTTTTTTCCTCCAGAAAATCTAAAAGGGATTTCTCATCAGACTTCAGTATATTTATTAGGGACATTGTACTACACAGTATATTTATCTTTTCTAGGTCCACCCTCCCTCCCCTAATGATGCTCGACATGTTTCTATATATATATATATATATATATATATATATATATATATATATATATATATATATATATATATATATATATATATATATATAATGCTGCACATGAGCGCCCCAGTTCTTAATCAAATAACCAATTTTGGATTCATCCAGCCCTGCAATGTACAAAAATACACTGAGAAAAACAAACATCACCATCTTAATCAAATAGCTAAAAATAACCAAGAATTAATAAAAACTCCAAGAAAATCTCTCTTTCTCTCTAGGTATAACCTTCGAAGCCCCCAGGGGATGTTCATCAATATTCATAAGAGAAATCAAAGGACGGATCTGACGAGGAATGGTTGCTACTGCCACTCACTGCCCTTCTTTTTTTAAACTACTATTACTAGTCGAAGAAGCAATACTTGTACTGTATTATGATACCAGTTTCGCTATAGTGCAAAATAGATGTTCTAAATTAAATGTAAGCGTATAAGACTTGTCAATTATAAAATGAGTTGATTTAACAATTTTTTTTTTTGTTTGAAAGATCAACAACTGTTTAAGAAAAAAGCTATGTAAATAACTATTGTTCTAAAAAAAATTAACTGTCAGATTAATGCATCCAACGATTGATCAATATTATGCACGTGGGTCCCAAATCGTAGTCAGACTGATAAAAACACTGATTTTTTTTTCGTGAGGTTTTCAACTTTTGGTATATCAAATTTTCTTATTTTGGTCGTGCTTTTCACACTGCTATTCCCATCTTTGGTTTTGTTTATTTTGGTAATAAGTTCCACTCATATTATTGGAAACTCAATATTCATTATTCTACTCATGATTTGTTTCCTTCTTTTTTCTTATTTACCAATGATTGTTTCTCTTTTTCTTTTTTTTTTTTTTTTTTTTGAATAAATTTTTTATGATGAATTTCGAAGTCAAATAGTCAAGTAACCTAACCAAAAAAACATATTAATGTGGATAAAAATAAAATGGGGTGTATAATTAGTTTTTCTTCTTTTGATAATTTCGAATACTCTCTTATAAGATTTTTTAAACTTTAGGATGAAATTCTAAGTAAAATAGTCAAGTGATTTGATATGTTTTTCTAACGAGATCGCGTGTTAATATGGATAAAAATTAAATGGTGTATTATATGAAAAATAAATTGTAATTAAAATCTTGTAAGACTTGAATCCACATTAAAAGGACATTATACATTGATTATCAATCAATAAAGATTTATTTAATTTAAGTATCTTCTAACAAGCGTTAAATTAGAACTAATTGATGGTATGATTAGAGATTTTCTAGGTTTGTAGAGAAATATTTATGTTATAAAAACCTTAATTGATTGGTGATTAGTGCAAAATCTATGTCAAATTTCATAAGATTTTGGTTTTTGAATAGAACATAAGATTTTAGTTATAATTTACCAATTTTTGAGAAACTCTTATCAAAATTCTCAAATTATGGTAGCACTTGTACTATATGCATAGTAAATTGTGTGTTTTAAAAAATACAAAATATTTAAAATTTTGAGTTCCATTAACATTCAAAATCAAATAAGAATTACAAGCAGGATTTTGTAAGATACTTTTTCCATTAAAGGAAAAATACCTATAAAACGCTAAAAAAATAGTCATATGTTAATGAAACAACTAAACACTATTGAGAGTGCATAGTCTTTAAAATGATTTTTTTTATTATCAAAACAAACACCACTGTCAAGAGGTCCATAGCCAAATGGGTTATAGTATGCCCGTGACCGTGAGATTCTGAGTTCGACACCCTCCTCATACATGGGACAATAAATTCTTCCTTTCTAGGACAGTCTTTCTCCTCTTGAAAAAAAAAACACCACTTGATAGTATATTCGCTCAATATAATGAGTTATTGCGAAGATACACAAATCCACAACTAATATATATCCTACTTGAAAAAAACTGAATAATTGAAAGAAGGTACTAGTAAGACTTATATGATGGAGAAAAGAGGAATTGTATCCCAAAAGAAGAATCAGAGCAATTATTTTGCATAGGAAACTCAGACATTGTTGTCCCCCAATTTCAAGAAATGATTCTGAAATGTAACCCAGATTTTCAAATCCACAAAGCCAGCAGAAGATGAGAAAATAGTTGAGTGCTTCTTGAGGTGGGCTAAGATAAGGTCTCCCACCAGTCGAGTTGCTAAGTCACCTTAATTAAAATTCTCCACAATTTTTGTCGAATCAAGAGATGAGAGCCTGGAGGCGTGGATATCGCTTTTTGCGTAGGAGAAAATATTGAATTTGGCTCTTACAACATCAGTCCAAAACACTCTTTTGGTACTACCCTATAGTGCCCCCTATAACCACATGCTTCCATGTGAGAGACCACAACCTAGTTTAATTGGATCTCATTGCATTCACACACATTGATTTGGTGGGGGTGGGGATATTTACATTTGTATCTACCATCTATGATGGGGTATGGTAATATATCCGCTCCAAAACTTGATAATGGGTATGATTGGATTAGATTTTTGGTATTAGTTTTGGATTAATTTCAAATTCAAATTAAATTTGATATGATTTAGTGCTTGTGATTTTAATCTCAGATTTAGGCTCTACTTGGATTGGGTTTTAGTTTTGATTTGGGTTTAAATTTTGGCGGGAGAAGCAAAAAAATTCAAATTTTTTTTTTTCAAATAATCGTTCAATTCCAAATTTTGGCCACAAAAATTTGGAATTTGAACATCTCTCGCCAATTTGAGGGTAAAAAATTTGGAATTGAACGATTATTTTAAGAAAAAAATTTGAATTTGAATTGCTCCCGCCAATTTTTTAGCTGCTCCCGCCAAAACTCAAACCAAAACCAAAACCCAATCCAAGTGGAACCTTAATGTAAGAATAGTTTGAGTCGCAGTAACTTATACTAGACTCAATCCAAATACACACAATGTATGATTGAGTCAGGCATATAGATGAACCATAACTTTATCTTTGAAGGGTGAGATTCGATAAAGGAGTTTTAGAGAAAATATTAAAAGCTAATAGACAGGATAAACTAGAACATTGAGTTTGAGGGACAAAAGATAACTAAAAGTCTAAAAAATCCAATATTGGGGCACCCCTTGATTTTATCTATGAGGAAGAGACATAAACAAGAAAAATGAATAAGAGTTTTAAAAAGTAATACTTATAAAGTAATTTTAAAAATTGTAGACACAATAGTCATTTTTTCATCTTTAATTCTGTTTTTAGTTGGATCTGAAACACTATAATCAATATCTATCTTGTATTTATGTTTATACAACAAAAAGAAAAATTGTTTTTCTCATCTCACACTAAGTTGGATGGAAGGGATCATTGAGTAGAAGAATATGTATGATCATCTTAACTGCTTTGAAGTGTAAATATTTTGCATTCATGTGTATATGACCAGTAAGGGAAAATGTCGAATGATATATTAAGTGGATATGACAACTTAAAATAAAGTAACAAATGTCAAATTTCAAAGAACTTGCTGGTTATTATTTGTTATTTTTTAATGTGGCCTACCATCAAACTTGTAGACAACTTCATCAAAATGATTTAAAAATCATTTTTTAGTGTTTGTTTAATGGTGTAAAAGACAAAAGTAGGTTCTCAATCAAAATATTTTTTTATTCCACCAAAATAAAAGAACCCCACAAACAACTAGACATATTTTGGGTGTATTTGGATTGAGTTTGGCTTGAGATTGGTTTGGTTTGCTCTCACTTTTGGAGGGAAATGCCCAATTTTTTTGCCTCTAAAATAGGCGGGAGAAATTCAAATTCAATTTTTTTTTTAAATAATCGTCCAAATCCAAATTTTGGCCTAAAAAATTTGGAATTTGAACATCTCCCGACAATTTTAGAGGCCAAAATTTGGAATTGAATGATTATTTGAAGAAAAAAATTTGAATTTGAATTTCTCCCGTCTATTTTAAAGGCCAAAAAATTAGGCATTTCCCCCCAAAAGTGAGACCAAACCAACCAATCTCAAGCCAAACCCAATCCAAGCTCACCCGAATCCTAATTGGATCAGGAAAAAACAATTGTAGACATCGACTTCAAGATTGAAGACCAATTTAAGCACATCCTTTTGCTTCGAGCCAACAAAGGGATGAATATATAAATATATATGCAATTTAGTCCCCACCATCACATTTGGTATCATATCTAACCCTAATAAGTACATGAACAATAATAGAGAAAACCAACCCCACAAGACCAAAATCACATAATATCTTTCTCGTTATTCAATAGTAATACTAAGAGTTTGGTTGGTAATAAAATATAAAATCTCAAGTTTAATACTCATATATCTTAATATAAACAATTCAATTTTTATAAAGTATAAAATACTATTTGATATTTTGTTTCTTTTCAATTCACTCAGATTCTTTATGAAAAAAAATAAAAGTAAGACTGCGTATGTCAAAATCTTTTAAGACCCTATTAATATGGGAGATTAGTGCACTGGTACAACCTAATCACTTGCTCATATCTACAATTTTGAATATAGATAGATAACTCTAATCTACTTGGAAAAGTAAATGTGCAAAAGCTTTATTACTAAATTGGCTATGTTGTCAAGAAGGCCGTGTCCCAATTGGGCAAGCCTTAACCTGCGACCGTGAGGTTCTAGGTTAGACACCTGCCTCCTACGTGAGGCAAATAAAATTCTCTAAGAGAGAATTAAGGTGCTGACAAAAAAAAAAAAAAAAATTGGCTTTGTTTCTTAATTTCCATTTATTTATTTTTTTACCATTTTGCAGTTTCAGGCCACCTCTCGAGTTTGTGTTTCTGGGTATTCAGTGAAGAATATACAAAAATATAGGCAATTCTTTCGTCCACAGGTCTGTAGTTTAAGTGCTAGCTTCTACTAACATCCAAATTCTTTTCTGCATCTCTGGTTGTAATTAGTAGATTGAATTCTGATATCTGTTTCTTGGTTTCTACTTCCATACTAGGTTGCTTGGAGGAATTATCAGCTTCCATCTTATCCATTATCAGTAAGTTGATACAGCCAACAACTATTCGCCTGATTTCTTATCCTTTTTGGTGATGATTTGTATTTATACATCATGCTCCTTTTCATATTTGATAGGGTTCTAAGAGATTCAACCAGAGATTGATTTGCTCAGTTGCAACAGAACCGTTGCTAAAGCAAGTGGAAGAATCAAACATGGAAGCACCCAAGGAAATTTTCCTGAAGGATTATAAGCTGCCGGATTACTACTTTGATACGGTAGATTTGGTAGCTCTTCTAGAACTAGGTTTAGAAACTGGTTAAATATCATTCACTTAAACCAAAACTGCTTCTCAGGTGGATTTGAAATTTGCTCTTGGTGAGGAGAAAACAATTGTCTATTCCAGCATTAGCGTCTACCCCAGAGTTGAAGGTAATAATTGGACTTTTAGCTTTTTTGGACTAACAACGGATCATTAGCAGGATTCCATATTTCTCTTGTATCTTTGACTTGTTTCCTTTGGCTATAACTCGTTTTGTATAGCAAAAAAGGGCACGACTCTGTTCTTGTACTTTGTTTTGGAAAAATAATTCTGACACGATTTTAACTGACCACTTAATCTACTGCACAGGTTCTTCTTTTCCACTGGTCTTAAATGGAGAAGATCTTAAGCTGATCTCAGTAAATGTGAATGGCAAGGCACTCAAGGTATTATATACGTATGATTATGTTGCTCAAACATGAGTAAAATAACAAAAGTATAACGTGAATCAAAGTGCAATGATTTGCTAAATATGGTTTCTTGAAGATTGATTGACTGTTTCCTAATGAAAATATTCCCTTTTTTCAGGAGGAAGAGTATCTCTTGAATCCTCGCCACCTAACTCTTGTATCACCTCCTAGTGGCAAATTTACATTGGAAATTACTACTGAAATACAACCTCAGAAGAACACATCATTGGAGGTGAAACATTTTTCGCCCGTTTGCTATGTATAGTTCTTTTACGCTTCTTGTTCCTAATACGTATACCTGCCAGGTGATGTTTGGTTAGACGTGCAATATTTTCTGTTGGAAAAGATTTTTGATAGGATATATATTTGATGGAAAATCTTAATTTTCAATTCCATTTTGTATATTATTTTTTGTCCCAATAATTGGGTAGGTCTTACAACAGTTATTATATTTTGGAAGTAACTAGGGATGAGTGCTGTGGTGGTAACAGAAAAGCACAATTTGCTGGTTACGACGATAGGAATATGCAATATAGATGTTGCACACTCGGTTTAGTTAGAAAAATACATTCTGGCATTATGTTCTAGGGAAAATTTCAACATTTTCTGAAATATGTTACACGTTTTTATTTGCCTGCAATGTCTATATGAAACTCAAAATGGTGATACAGGGACTCTACAAGACATCAAAGAATTTTTGTACACAATGTGAAGCTGAAGGTTTCAGAAAAATTACATTCTATCAGGTAAGTTTGGAGCATTGGTTGAACTTAGCGGCATTTTAGTTTAACTTGTACTCATGCATTTTTATTTTCGTCATTAGGACCGCCCTGACATAATGGCTAAGTACACTTGCCGCATAGAAGCTGACAAGTCACTGTATCCTGTTTTGCTATCTAATGGAAATATCATAGAGCAAGGTGACCTGGAGGTAAATTCTCGTGTTACAGGTTCAGATGAGTTTTGCAATTACTGTTGTCCAAAGGTGAAATGTAAATTGTCTGTTTCTTTTTTCAGGGAGGCAAACATTATGCTCTTTGGGAGGATCCCTTCAAGAAACCATGTTATCTTTTTGCATTGGTTGCTGGACAGTTGGAGAGCAGAGAAGACACTTTTACAACTTGTTCAGGGCGTAAGGTTGCTCTTAGGATATGGACCCCTGCAGAAGATCTACCCATGTCGGAGCACACCATGTATTCACTAAAAGCTGCTATGAAATGGGATGAAGATGTATGCCTCTTCCTCGTCATGGGATTTCTGAGTAGATATTTTCTTTAAGTGGTTCTTCCATTACTATGATCTTGTTTGTTCCAAACAGGTTTTTGGTCTTGAATATGATCTGGATCTTTTCAACATTGTTGCTGTTCCTGATTTTAATTTGTTAGTTCTTCTCTTTGGTTCCTTCTGCGTGTTTTCTTGTTTATCTTCGATCTTCAATTTACTAATTGCTAGTGGCTTGTTCTCTTTCAGGGGTGCCATGGAAAACAAGAGTTTGAATGTACGCTTCCTAAAACCTTTTGGGATGTAAGGGTGGATGGGAAATTCTTACACTGTGCCTTCTCCCGTTGACTTACTTTTCTTTTGGACAGATTTTCAATTCGAAATTCGTTTTGGCATCTCCGGAAACTGCAACTGATGCTGATTATGCCGCAATTTTAGGTGCAGTCGGACATGAGGTATGTGGTTATACATTTGAGTTGAGCAACTATTTTAAATACAAATTTTGTTTATTGACTAAATTTTTCTCTGTTGCAGTATTTTCACAACTGGACTGGCAACAGGTTTGGCCTACTCATCTTAGATTGCAATTGAGGATTTTCAACTGTCTAGTTTTGTGTACCAGTTTATTGTGTTATTTTGTCATCCTGAAATGGAGATTTATGGTTGACCTATTTGCAGAGTGACATGCCGTGACTGGTTCCAGCTGAGTTTAAAGGAAGGGCTTACAGTTTTCCGCGATCAGGTAGTACCTTATCTGCCTTCATTTGAATTTTTTTGGTCTCAATTTTAATAACAAATGGATTCCGTTCGCTAGGAATTTTCATCTGATATGGGCAGCCGTACAGTGAAGCGTATCGGTGATGTTTCCAAGCTTCGGATTTATCAATATCCACAGGTCTTATCTCATCACCATTAGATAGAATCACTATTTTTTCAGCATCATGTTCAAAAATTTCATGTTACTTTGTAGTCACTGTTTTTTCTTGTTGCGAGCTACTTACTGATATTGGTCATAATCTTCTAGGATGCTGGTCCCATGGTTCATCCTGTGCGCCCTCACTCTTACATCAAGGTCTGGAATCACCTTTTTCTTTCTATAGGTTTCTTATGGTTTAGGAGCATTGTAAAACTGTTTCAGATTAAGGTTTTCTGACACGTTGTCTGTTTTCTCTTTTTCCTCAACAGATGGATAACTTCTATACTGGTAAGCTTTTGCATCAATTCTTTCGAGACATTATCTGCTTTTACATCTATATACTGCTCCGTTGATTTGTTACTGACTTGTAATATTTCAATATGATTGCTCTGGCTCCTGAAATCTACGGATGCAATGGCTGTTTTCTTGTCATAAATGGCTTCACTTACAGTCACGGTATGGATTGGAAACATGATTTGGATCTGCTTCCCCCCCCCCTCCCGCCATATTTCTCCCTAGTTCTTGCCAATTTATTTCTCTTTTGAAAAGGCAACTGACTATTTATTGTTTTGATTTTTGCCTCCTTGCAGGTGTATGAAAAGGTCTCTCTCTCAGCGAAAGGTGTTAGTTTTCACTGTATTAACCATCTTTTGACCCATGATTGGTTTATTTTACAATCTGGTTGATCAGGGTGCTGAAGTTGTGAGAATGTACAAAACCCTGCTGGGAAGTCAAGGGTTCAGAAAAGTGAGGATAAATTTCGCCTTAGTCTTCAGTTTAATACCATACTGTTAAATTTGAACCCAAAAAAATGCTTTAACTAAATGGTATTTTCTTCACATTTTAGGGAATGGATCTCTATTTCAAGAGGCACGATGGTCAAGCTGTAACATGTGAAGATTTCTTTGCTGCCATGCGAGACGCAAATGGTGTTGATTTTGCCAACTTCTTGTTGTGGTAAGTTGTAAAACACATACCATTTTATTGATGTGATTTTAATTACAGGAGGTTTTATGTTCTACTAATCTCTTAGTGCTTATGAGTCATGACTCTTGAATTAATTACAAATGCAGGTATTCCCAAGCTTGAACGCCCCTTGTGAAGGTTGTTTCTGCTTATAATTCTGAATCCCGCACTTACTCTCTGAAGTTCAGGTACAATTCTTAAGAGTTGCTATTTGGAATCCTGCCAAAATTGTTTTCCTCGGTTGTTGTTTGAACTGATTACATTTTAATTAATGTCTGCATACAATGTATTTGGCAGCCAAGAGGTTCCGCCAACCCCAGGACAGCCCGTTAAGGAGCCTATGTTTATTCCTGTGTCTGTTGGGCTGCTAGACTCAAGCGGGAAAGACATACCTCTAACTTCTATATATCATGATGGAAAGTTGTTGAATATTGGAAGCAATGAAGCTCCAGTGTACTCTACCATTCTCAGAGTAACAAAGGTGAATTTATTGTTCCATTTTTAAGATAAAGATTTAGTTGATGCAATCTCCTCCAAAACCAATTGAGGTTTGAGTTTTGTGGAGGTAACCGATAGTTAAAACCATCCTCCAAATTGCGGATAAAAATCAATATAGAGAAAGCTGGCCTTCCAACTATTCAGATACTTTCGTCGAACTAAAAACTCGCTAATGAAACCAAATTGAAAGAGGGACTTAACAAGATTAATAGATACTAAAATTTTCCTCCCAAGGTATTAGCTCTTAAAGTCTAAGTAGGCGCAAAACTTATCTACTTACAGACTTCTTAAATGTGGAATGATCTTGCTTCTGTTAATCAAGAAACTATAGTTTCCGATGCTGATATTTTTGGGATCATATTCAGCGTGTGAATCTAGTGATAAAGCCGCACTAGTTCACCACTATTCTTATATGCTTTTGACAATATACTACTTTCTGTGTGCTAAAATGGTGATAGTCGGAGATATTTCATATGCCCAATTTCCGTTTCTGGTAAACAGAAAGAAGAAGAGTTTGTATTCAATGATGTGCCTGAGCGGCCAACACCATCTATTTTACAGGGGTTTCAGTGCACCTGTGCGGCTTGACTCCGATCTCACTGATAGTGATTTATTCTTCCTCCTTGCTCATGATTCAGACGAGTTCAACCGGTATGTATCAGCAAAGTGATGATGTATTACTGTCTATTCCTCAATTGAGCAAAATGGTTGGGAAATTTTATACAATGATGTCTTCATTGGAGCAGTTGGGAGTCGGGACAGGTCCTAGCAAGGAAGTTGATGCTCAGCTTGGTGGCTGATTTCCAACAGGACAAGCCATTGGCTCTTAATCCACAGTTTGTGCATGGACTCAGAAGTGTTCTCTCCGATTCTAGCTTGGACAAGGTAATATATTTGTGTCTCGCTCCCCGTAGTCATTTTTATTGTTGTTGTTATTATTATTAAATGAATTTTACTGATTGGTTTTAATGATTGGTACATTCAGGAATTCATTGCAAAGGCATTGACCTTGCCTGGTGAGGGAGAAATCATGGACATGATGGAAGTTGCTGATCCTGACGCTGTTCATGCCGTCCGTAGTTTCATCAGAAAGCAGCTTGCTTCTGAGTTAAAACAAGAGTTGATAAGCGCGGTGTAGCATCTATGACCATTTTGCAAATATTACTTGGAAATATTACAAGTATATTTCTGTAATTGTTTGTTCATATAGTTTAATACTCTCTCAGGTAACAAATAACAAGAGTTCAGGGCCTTACATATTTGACCATCCCAATATGGCTAGGCGTGCGCTGAAAAATGTCGCCCTCGGTGTTTGTTTTAATCAATATAACCTTTTTTTTTCCCTTTGATTTCTTGCTACTACCATACGTTATACTGTTATTTAAATTCTTTGTTTTACTTGCTAAGCTCATCATAGTTAAAATTTATCTTCATTTGCAGCATATCTTGGATCACTGGAAGATCCTCAGGTTACTGAGCTTCTGTTAAATGAGTATAAAACTGCCACCAATATGACGGAACAATTTGCAGCTCTGGTCGCTATTGAACAGAGACCCGGTCAAATTCGCGAAGAAGTTTTGGCCGATTTCTTTGATAAGTGGCAGCATAACTACTTGGTACACTACCTTTTCTATTCTTTTCCGGAGTTTATCATCTCAATTTGGAACATTTTGACATATTTCTTGTTTTGTTTCTCAGGTTGTAAATAAATGGTTTGCGCTTCAAGCCATGTCGGATATTCTTGGCAACGTTGAAAATGTCAAGAAACTTCTAAGTCACCCAGCATTTGACCTGCGCAATCCGAATAAGGTGGCTAGTTATTTCTGGTCGTTGCACCATAATTCTTGTCCTATCTTTTTAGGAACTTCGATCTTCATTTTTGGACTCTTTGCTTCCGTTAGGTACACTCTCTGATCGGTGGATTTTGTGGATCGCGTGTCAACTTCAATGCCAAAGATGGATCAGGCTACAAATTCTTGGGTGAAATAGTGTTGCAGCTCAACAAAGTGAACCCTCAGGTCCATTTTCGAGTAGTTTAATCCTCTGTAAATTATACTCATTTATTTTGGTGAGTGTCACTTGAATATTTGCTTGTGGTTTCAGGTGGCCTCCCGGATGGTTTCTGCATTCTCCAGGTGGAAGCGATATGATGAAACACGACAAAGTCTTGCCAAGGTAATTATTACTAATTCTTTGCTCTCTCAGGCTCTGGATTTCTGAGAAAAAAATAAGCAAGAAATAATTGAATTATAATTGTAAGTACTTTCTATTAGAATCTATAGATGCAAACAACTTGATTTGCTTTCTTGTTGAAAATAAATAAACGCAGAGAAGTGTTTCTTCGCAAGTTCCATTCGAAATCCAAGTTATCCATTTACTGTTGAACCGAGTTCTTCGATTAATCAAGAATGTGAAAGAAATTTGGGTGATAATTGCAGGAACAATTGGAGATGATCATGGCTTGCAATGGGCTTTCCGAAAACGTGTTTGAGATTTCATCAAAGAGTTTGGCTGCCTAAGTTATCCTTCTGTTTGGATGTCTCCTAGAGATGGCATTGAAGAGTAAGTTAAACAAAGAACAAATTATATTTTTGTAAGGAGGTTAATCGTATATAGAGTATTACTGTATAGATGTTTTACTATAGTCAAGTAACTTAACCAAAACACATATTAATGTGGATAAAAATAAAATTGTGTATATTTGGAAAGTAAATTGTAATTAGAATCCTAATATGATTTTTGTGAGTCTAGTTATGTTGCGGAATTTGTGTTGTGTTCACAAGTGCAAAACATATGTGAACTGTTAAATGAGTTGAACTCATTCAACGGTTGACAGACGTTTCGCACGTACGGACATAACCGTTTTTCATTCCATATTTCGACCGGTAAAAACAGTCTTTTTTTTTTCTCTTGAGGTTTTCAACTTTTTGTATATTAGTTTTTCTTCTTTTGATAATTTCGAATACTCTCTTGTAAGATTTTTTCAACTTTAGGATGAAATTCTAAGTCAAATAGTCGAGTGATTTGATATGTTTTTCTAACTTTAGGATGAAATTCTAAGTCAAATAGTAAGCAGTGGTGTTGCCAGGAATTTGTTATAGGGGGCCGAATTTCTTATTGAAATTTTTTAGGGGGGAGGGGGTAAATATAACATTTATAAGAAAATATCACAAAAAAAAATCTATAGAAAATTCGTCGTTTTTTAAAATGTTGGGGGTGAGCGCCCCCTGCCCCTTAATAGCTCCGCCACTGCTAGTAAGGCTTATATGGTGGAGAAGAGGGGTTGTATACCAAGGTTGTCAAAATCGCGAGTTGGATCGTAAAATCGTACGATCCAAAGGGTATAAATCGAGTTAAATCGCACTAAAGATCGCATCAGAGTTGGATCGTAAAAGATCGTACGATCCGTTACGATTCAATATTGTCTCTTTTCAATTTTTTTTTATTAGATTCTGGCCCGACAACATAATAAAAATTTGTTTTGATGTGAGAAATCCCTCTCTACTTTTTCTTTTGCTTGTGATTTAATTAGTTAGTGAATCATGAAGTTACTAATTACTGATTTAATCATTTGTTATGATTTTTACTGTAAAAAAAATTCTATAATACATTTGAGAAAATAAAATCTTACTATTAATAATTGTTATAGGTGCAAGATTAATAAGAACTAAGGAAAAATATTATTTTATCATAAAATATTGGTTTAAATTTATCAGTGCTACGATCCTCGTGTTTACGATTTTTGAGACCCCTTTCGTTCCGACTTAAAATTACGATATTGACAACCTTGTTGTATACCAAAAGAAGAATCAGAGCAATTATTTTGCATATGAAACTCAGACAATGTTGTCCCCCAATTTCAAGAAATGATTGTGAAATGTAACCCCAGATTTTCAAATCCACAAAGCCAGCAGAAGATGAGAAAACAGTTGAGCAAAGTTGACTTATCCGGCCAAAACACTCTTTTGGTACTACCCTATAGTCCCCTATAACCACATGCTTCCAGTGAGAGACCACAACCTAGTTTAATTGGATCTCATTGCACTTTGTTTTTATTTTTTTATTTTTTTATGAATAAAAAAGAAGGTGCAAGTGATGGTGACCAACACTTCCCGCTATCTCATGTTCGGGCTTTCGTGTTCATCAGCAAACATATCAGGCTTAACTGAATAACCAGCGCAAGCACTGACTCCATCAAAGTAGCACCAACAAGGGGCAAATATAATTCCTAGAAGCCGGCAGCACCAGCCAAAATTCGAACTCACAACTTCAACTTTATCAAATTACTTGGGAGTAAGTTTGGAACCACTTGTGCATCACCCTTGTTGATAGATCTCATTGCATTCACACATTGGCCATCACATTTGGGATCTCATTGCATTCACACACATTGATTTGGTGTGGGGGTGGGGGGATATTTACATCTGTATCTACCATCTATGATGGGGTATGGTGATATATCCACTCCAAAACTTGACAATGGGTATGATTGGATTAGATTTCTGGTTTAGTCTCAAATTAATTTCAAATTTAAATCAAATTTGTTATGATTTAGTGTTTGTGATTTCAATCTCAGATTCAATGTAAGGAGAGTTTGAGTCGTAGTTTAAGTTTCAAACTTATACTAGACTCAATTCAAATGCACACAATGTATGATTAAGTCAAGTATATAGATGAATCATAACTTTATCTTTGAAGGGTGAGATTTGACAAATGAGTTTTAGAGAAAATATTGAAAGCTGATAGATAGGATAAATTAGAACATTGAGTTTGAGGGACAAAAAATAACTAAAAGTCTAAAAAATCTAATATTGGGGCACCCCATTGAATTTATCTACGAGGAAGAGACATTAAACCCAAAAACAAAAAGAATTGACTAAGAGTTTAAAAAAGGAATACTTATAAAGGAATTTTAAGAAAATGTCGGAACAACAATCACCTCTTCTTCATTTTGATTATGTCTTTAGTCGGACCTGAAACACTATGACCAATATCTATCTTGTGTTTATGTTTGGCAAAATAGCCTTATTCGTCCTTTATGTATTTTCAAATTGGGATGTGAGCCCTGTTCGTAAAATTTAACTTTTAGTGTCCATTACGTTTTATTAATCTGTCAATAGAGGACTTCCGTCCATTTTTCTGTCAACTTTCCATCCACCCAGGCATGTACCTCGCACGTGAGGTACTTTTTAAAGGTATTTCAGACATTTCAATATATTTTTCACAATAAAAAACTTGGATACTCAATTGTTAAACAAAATAACTATGAATACTCAATTTAAACTAACAAAACATTCTAAAAACGGGCATGCCCGCCCATCCCCATTTAAGGCATGCCCATGACGGGCGGACATACTTGTTTTGACAGTACTAATTTAAGCACATGCTTTTGCTTCGAGCCAACAAAGGGATGAATATATAAATATATATGCAATTTAGTCCCCAAGATCACATTTGGTATCATATCTAACCCTAATAAGTACATGAACAATAGAGAAAACCAACCCCACAAGGCCAAAATCACATAATATCTTTCTCGTTATTCAATAGTAATACTAAGAGCTTTGGTGGTAATAAAATATAAAATCTCAAGTTTAATACCCATATATCTTAATATAAACAATTCAACTTTTATAAAGCACAACATACTATTTGATATTTTGTTTCTTTTCAATTCATTCAGATTCTTTATGAAAAAAAATAAAGGTAAGACTGCGTATGTCAAAATCTTCTCATACCCTTTTAATATGGGAGTTTTGTGCACTGGTACGATCCAATCGTAAAAAATTATTATCCTTCAATATATTTCTCTAGATAAATTGCGACTCTTGATTCTTTGTCACCGTCTTTCTTGGTATAGATATAAAAGAGATTAAAGATTTTTCAAAAGAAAATACTTTAGGACAGTTTTTTTTTAATTATGATTAAAATTGTTTGCTGGCATTAATGTTTGTATATTTAGGGGGTATTAAAATAGTTTAAGCCGTTTAACATGGCAGCATGCCAGCTTACCATGGTCTTAATCTTAAACTAATAAACTCTTTGCCTTGATCTGTTTGGGAAATTTCTTGGGAAGTGAACCTCAAATTGAAGATTTGAATAGTATAAATAGAAATCCTTGGTTTCCTAAAATAACCTAATACTCTTGTTGACATTAAGTCAACAAAATGTATGACTAGATTCAAGTAAAACTTTCATTAGGACAAACCTCTAGATTATTTTATATATAAACAAAAGCAAAAATGCTCATATGTGAAATCCCTCTTGCAATGCTACTATTCTCACCTCAAAAGGGTAAAGACAAAAAGTAGGAAAACAATCCATTTGTGGGGTGGAAAAAAAAGGAAAGAAGAAATGATATGTTTATCTTAACATTTGACTCGACTAATTCAGTTGAATTTGAGCAGGAAAAAACTGACGGTGCGATAGAAATCGCTCTAATGATAACTCAAGCATAGAATAGAGAGTGAGACGAACTTGCAATCACTTGCGCATATATCAAATAAAGAAGAAGTGGTATTGTTTTACATATGAAGTTTAGGCCCATTTACTTCGAATGCAGGCCTCCAGTCAAATTAGATATTCACTAAATTAAGTATCTTCCTCGAAGCCCATTTCCAAGAACTCGGAAAATAATAGTTTGGGCCGAAGTAAAACATTAAAGAGATCTAAATGCCAATGAATTTGGTCACATTAGCAAAAGTTCAATCGAGGAAGGTAACTTTCATCAGTCTCTCTTCTTAGGTTTCTGAAAGATCATCCGATTTCTGATAATCAAAGGTAAAAATTAGTTCAAGATTCAAAAGAAAATTAAAAACTAATTCACTTTGATAAGTTCTTGTTAATTTTCTTAATATTATTTATAATTATCTATCTGATTTTTTCTTGTCCACATTATTACTTGGATTATCCACATATACATCTTTATATATGAACCTTATATATCACTCTTTTTTCTTGAGTCTTTCTGTTGTGACATAGGGTTTTTAAATCTGGATTTCTTGAATTCTTTGTCAAAAATTCTGGATTTTACTATCTGGGATTACTCTTATTTTTATTAAAGGTGGAAAATTTTTGGTGGGTTTTAAGAGATTTTGTTTACTAAATTGGACTATATGCTTACTATAGGAGTTAAAAGGTAAAATTGGGTGATTGATGGCTCGGTTGATACAGCCTTCTTCCAAGACTTCAATTTTATCAAAGACTTGTCTCTTGGGTTTGATATCCTCTTCTCCTGTGATTACTCAATCCCTATTGGCTCTTTTGTTTTGATTTTTATTTTCCTCTTTGTATTTAGGCTTTTTCGATAAGAAAATTGGAAATTGGGAGGCCGTTTTTATTTATTTATTTATTTATTATAGCGGGACCTATGGTTCTTAGTCGGGAGTGCTGTGCCAAGTGTGCTAGCATTCCTTGACAGAAATAAGAAGCATTTGAGTGTAAAAGTGTATTTTAAATTGTTTGTTTGCTGATGATATGCTAGGTTTGATTTAAATTGTTTGTTTGCTAATGATATGCTAGGTTTGATTCTTTCTTTGTGATTAAATGAAGCACTAATCTCATTCAATGCACTTCTTTGGCTTGGTTTTCCATGTTTGGTGGTATTATTTACGATATCATGAGATAATGCTATTGTGATACTAAGCATGGCACCTTTCTTTTACCATTTTGCAGTTTCAGGTCTCCTCTCGAATTAGTGTTTCTGGGTATTCAGTGAAGAATATACAAAAATATAGGCAATTCTTTCGTCCCCAGGTCTGTAGTTTAAGTGCTAGCTTTTACTAACATCCAAATTCTTTTCTGCATCTCTGGTTGTAATTAGTACATTGAATTCTGATGTCTGTTTCTTGGTTTCTACTTCCTTACTAGGTTGCTTGGAGGAATTATCAGCTCCATCTTATCCATTATCAGTAAGTTGAAACAGCCAACAACTATTCGCCTGATTTCTTATCCTTTTTTGTGATGATGTGTATTTATTCATCATGCTCCTTTTCATATCTGATAGGGTTCTAAGAGATTCAACCAGAGATTGATTTGCTCAGTTGCAACAGAACCGGTGCAAAAGCAAGTGGAAGAATCAAACATGGAAGCACCCAAGGAAATTTTCCTGAAGGATTATAAGCAGCCGGATTACTACTTTGATACGGTAGATTTGGTAGCTTTTCTAGAACTAGGTTTAGAAACTGGTTAAATATCATTCACTTAAACCAAAACTGCTTCTCAGGTGGATTTGAAATTTGCTCTTGGTGAGGAGAAAACAATTGTCTATTCCAGCATTAGCGTCTACCCCAGAGTTGAAGGTAATAATTGGACTTTTAGCTTTTTTGGACTAACAACGGATCATTAGCAGGATTCCATATTTCTCTTGTATCTTTGACTTGTTTCCTTTGGCTATAACTCGTTTTGTATAGCAAAAAAGGGCATGACTTTGTCCTTGTACTTTGTTTTGGAAAAAAAATTCTGACACGATTTTAACTGACCACTTAATCTACTGCACAGGTTCTTCTTCTCCACTGGTCTTAAATGGTGAAGATCTTAAGCTGATCTCAGTGAATGTGAATGGCAAGGCACTCAAGGTATTATATACATATGATTGTATTGCTCAAGCATGAGTAAAATAACAAAAGTATAACTTGAATCAAAGTGCAGTGATTTCCTAAATATGGTTTTCTTGAAGATTGGTTGACAGTTTCCTAATGAAAAAATTCCCTTTTTTCAGGAGGAAGAGTATCTCTTGAATCCTCGCCACCTAACTCTTGTATCACCTCCTAGTGGCAAATTTACATTGGAAATTACTACTGAAATACAACCTCAGAAGAACACGTCATTGGAGGTGAAACATTTTTCGTCCGTTTGTTTGTGTATAGTTCGTTTACGATTCTTGTTCTTGTTCTTGTTCCTAATATGTATACGTGCCAGGTGATATTTGATTAGACGTACAATATTTTCTGTTGGAAAAGATTTTTGATAGGATATATATTTCATGGAATTGTGCACCACTAATGCTCTGGATGCTGAATGAAATAAGCATGGTGATGTGCACATAAATCAAAATGGTTCTTGGAGTGCACTTCTCCGATGCCTTTTGGCTTTGATTTGAGGGCATGATTCTATAGCAAAGCGCGACGGCATAGGGGACCATTGTTACATGTGTATTATATGAGCAACCACTTTGTGTACTTGTTGCCAAAGGTTAGGTTAGTCTCCAATACATCTGTTTGAGTGGTATCTCGGGATCGACCACTTTGTTTGACAAAGGTTAGGTCCGTATCCCCGTCCATCCCGCCCATACCCCCAATTATTGGGGACTTAATGGGTTATGCTATTGTTGTTGTTGTATATATTTCATGGAAAATCTTAATGAAGAATTTCAGCTTTCTTGATGGCAAATCTTAATTTTCAATTCCATTTTGTGTATTCTTTTTTGTCCCAATAATTGGGTAGGTCTTACAATAGTTATTATATTTCGGAAGTAACTAGGGATGAGTGCTGTGGTGGTAACAGAAAAGCACAATTTGCTGGTTACCACGATAGGAATATGCAATATAGATGTTGCACACTCGGTTTAGTTAGAAAAATACATTCTGGCATTATGTTCTAGGAAACATTTCAACATTTTCTTAAATATGTTACACATTTTTATTTGCCTGCAATGTCTATATGAAAAAATGGTGATACAGGGACTCTACAAGACATCAAAGAATTTTTGTACACAATGTGAGGCTGAAGGTTTCAGAAAAATTACATTCTATCAGGTAAGTTTGGAGCATTGATTGAACTTGGCGGCATTTTAGTTTAACTTTTACTCATGTCTTTTTATTTTCCTCATTAGGACCGCCCTGACATAATGGCTAAGTACACTTGCCGCATAGAAGCTGACAAGTCACTGTATCCTGTTTTGCTATCTAATGGAAATATCATAGAGCAAGGTGACCTGGAGGTAAATTCTCGTGTTACAGGTTCAGATGAGTTTTGCAATTACTGTTGTCCAAAGGTGAAATGTAAATTGTCTGTTTCTTTTTTCAGGGAGGCAAACATTATGCTCTTTGGGAGGACCCCTTCAAGAAACCATGTTATCTTTTTGCATTGGTTGCTGGACAGTTGGAGAGCAGAGAAGACACTTTTACAACTTGTTCAGGGCGTAAGGTTGCTCTTAGGATATGGACCCCTGCAGAAGATCTACCCATGACGGAGCACGCCATGTATTCACTAAAAGCTGCTATGAAATGGGATGAAGATGTATGCCTCTTCCTCCTCATGGGATTTCTGAGTAGATATTTTCTTTAAGTGGTTCTACCATTACTATGACCTTGTTTGTTCCAAACAGGTTTTTGGTCTTGAATATGATCTGGATCTTTTCAACATTGTTGCTGTTCCTGATTTTAATATGTTAGTTCTTCTCTTTGGTTCCTTCTGCGTGTTTTCTTGTTTTTCTTCAATCTTCAATTTGCTAATTAATAGTGGCTTCTTCTCTTTCAGGGGTGCCATGGAAAACAAGAGTTTGAATGTACGCTTCCTAAAACCTTTTGGGATGTAAGGGTGGATAGGGAAATCTTACACTGTGCCTTCTCGCGTTGACTTACTTTTCTTTTGGACAGATTTTCAATTCGAAACTCGTTTTGGCATCTCCGGAAACTGCAACTGATGCTGATTATGCCGCAATTTTAGGTGTGATCGGACATGAGGTATATGGTTATACCTTTGAGTTGAGCAATTCTTTTAAATCCAAATTTTGCTTATTGACTAAATTTTTCTGTGTTGCAGTATTTTCACAACTGGACTGGCAACAGGTTTGGCCTATTCATCTTAGAGTCTAGTTTTGTGTACCAATTTATTGTGTTATTTTGTCATCCTGAAATGGAGATTTATGGTTGACTGATTTGCAGAGTGACATGCCGTGACTGGTTCCAGCTGAGTTTAAAGGAAGGGCTTACAGTTTTCCGCGATCAGGTAGTACCTTAGGCTGCATTCATTTGAATTTTTTTTGTCTCAATTTTAATAACAAATGGATTCCGTTCGCTAGGAATTTTCATCTGATATGGGCAGCCGTACAGTGAAGCGTATCGGTGATGTTTCCAAGCTTCGGATTTATCAATATCCACAGGTCTTATCTCATCACCATTAGATAGAATCACTATTTTTTCAGCATCATGTTCAAAAATTTCATGTTACTTTGTAGTCACTGTTTTTCTTGTTGCGAGCTACTTACTGATATTGGTCATAATATTCTAGGATGCTGGTCCCATGGCTCATCCTGTGCGCCCTCACTCTTACATCAAGGTCTGGAATCACCTCTTTCTTTCTATAGGTTTCTTATGGTTTAGGAGCATTGTAAAACTGTTTCAGATTAAGATTTTCTGACACGTTGTCTGTTTTCTCTTTTTCCTCAACAGATGGATAACTTCTATACTGGTAAGCTTTTGCATCAATTCTTTCGAGACATTATCTGCTTTTATATCTATATACTGCTCTGCTGATTTGTTACTGACTTGTAATCTTTCAATATGATTGCTCTGGCTCCTGAAATCTACGGATGCAATGGCTGTTTTCTTGTCATAAATGGCTTCACTTACAGTCACGGTATGGATTGGAAACATGATTTGAACCTGCTTCTCCACCCCCCCCTCTCCCGCCATATTTCTCTCTAGTTCTTGCCAATTTATTTCTCTTTTGAAAAGGCAACTGACTATTTATTGTTTTGATTTTTGCCTCCTTGCAGGTGTATGAAAAGGTCTCTCTCTCAGCGCAAGTGTTAATTTTCACTGTATTAACCATCTTTTGACCCATGATTGGTTTATTTTACAATCTGGTTGATCAGGGTGCTGAAGTTGTGAGAATGTACAAAACCCTGCTGGGAAGTCAAGGATTCAGAAAAGTGAGGATAAATTTCGCCTTAGTCTTCAGTTTAATACCATACTGTTAAATTTGAACCCAAAAAAATGCTTTAACTAAATGGTATTTTCTTCACATTTTAGGGAATGGATCTCTATTTCAAGAGGCACGATGGTCAAGCTGTAACATGTGAAGATTTCTTTGCTGCCATGCGAGACGCAAATGGTGTTGATTTTGCCAACTTCTTGTTGTGGTAAGTTGTAAAACACACCATTTTATTGATGTGATTTTAATAACAGGAGGTTTTATGTTCTACTTATCCCTTAGTGATTATGAGTCAAGACTATTGAATTAATTACAAATGCAGGTATTCCCAAGCTGGAACGCCCCTTGTGAAGGTTGTTTCTGCTTATAATTCTGAATCCCGCACTTACTCTCTGAAGTTCAGGTACAATTCTTAGAGTTGCTATTTGGAATCCTGCCAAAATTGTTTTCCTCGGTGGTTGTTTGAACTGATTACATTTTAATTAATGTCTGCATACAATGTATTTGGCAGCCAAGAGGTTCCGCCAACCCCAGGACAGCCCGTTAAGGAGCCTATGTTTATTCCTGTGTCTGTTGGGCTGCTAGACTCAAGCGGGAAAGACATACCTCTAACTTCTATATATCATGATGGAAAGTTGTTGAATATTGGAAGCAATGAAGCTCCAGTGTACTCTACCATTCTCAGAGTAACAAAGGTGAATTTATTGTTCCATTTTTAAGATAAAGATTTAGTTGATGCAATCTCCTCCAAAACCAATTGAGGTTTGAGTTTTGTGGAGGTAACCGATAGTTAAAACCATCCTCCAAATCGCGGATACAAATAAATCATAGAGAAAGCTGGTCTTCTAACTATTCAGATACTTTCGTCGAACTAAAAACTCGCTAATGAAACCAAATTGAAAAAGTGACTTAACAAGATTAATAGGTACTAAAATTTTCCTCCCAAGGTATTAGCTCTTAACGGCTAAGCAGGCGCAAAACTTATCTACTTACAGACTTCTTAACTGTGGAATGATCTTGCTTCTGTTAATCAAGAAACTATAATTTCCGATGTTGATATTTTTGGGATCATATGCAGCGTGTGAATCTGGTGATAAAGCCGCACTCGTTCACCACTATTCTTATATGTTTTTTGACAATATACTACTTTCTGTGTTCTAAAATGGTGATAGTCGGAGATATTTCATATGCCCAATTTCCGTTTCTGATAAACAGAAAGAAGAAGAGTTTGTATTCAATGACGTGCCTGAGCGGCCAACACCATCTATTTTACGGGGTTTCAGTGCACCTGTGCGGCTTGACTCCGATCTCACTGATAGTGATTTATTCTTCCTCCTCGCTCATGATTCGGACGAGTTCAACCGGTATGTATCAGCAAACTGAAGATGTATTATTGTCTATTCCTCAATTGAGCAAAATGATTTGGAAATTTTATACAATGATGTCTTCATTGGAGCAGTTGGGAGTCGGGACAGGTCCTAGCAAGGAAGTTGATGCTCAGCTTGGTGGCTGATTTCCAACAGGACAAGCCATTGGCTCTTAATCCACAGTTTGTGCATGGACTCAGAAGTGTTCTCTCCGATTCTAGCTTGGACAAGGTAATATATTTGTGTCTCGCTCCCCGTAGTCATGTTTTATTGTTGTTATTATTATTATTAAATGAATTTTACTTATTGATTTTAATAATTGGTACATTCAGGAATTCATTGCAAAGGCATTGACCATGCCTGGTGAGGGAGAAATCATGGACATGATGGAAGTTGCTGATCCTGATGCTGTTCATGCCGTCCGTAGTTTCATCAGAAAGCAGCTTGCTTCTGAGTTAAAACAAGAGTTTATAAGCGCGGTATAGCATCCATGACCATTTGGCAAATATTACTTGGAAATATTATAAATATATTTCCATAATTGTTTGTTCATATGGTTTAATACTCTCTCAGGTAACAAATAACAAGAGCTCGGGGCCTTACATATTTGACCATCCCAATATGGCTAGGCGTGCGCTGAAAAATGTCGCCCTTGGTGTGTGTTTTAATCCATATAACCTTCTTTTTTCCTTCGATTTGTAGCTACTACCATACGTTTCGTTATCCTGTTTTTTTAAAAATCTTTGTTTGCTTGTTAAGCTCATCATATTTAAAATTCATCTTCATTTGCAGCATATCTTGGATTACTTAAAGATCCCCAGGTCACTGAGCTTCTGTTAAATGAGTATAAAACTGCCACCAATATGACAGAACAATTTGCAGCACTGGTCGCTATTGAACAGAGACCCGGTCAAATTCGCGAAGAAGTTTTGGCCGATTTCTATGATAAGTGGCATCATAACTACCTGGTACACTACCTTTTCTGTTCTTTTCCGGAGTTTATCATCTCGATTTGGAACATTTAGACATATTTCTTGTTTATATTTCTTAGGTTGTAAATAAGTGGTTTGCGCTTCAAGCTATGTCAGATATTCCTGGCAATGTTGAAAATGTCAAGAAACTTCTAAGTCACCCAGCATTTGACCTGCGCAATCCAAATAAGGTGGCTAGTTATTTCTGGTCGTTGCACCATAATTCTCGTCCTATCTTTTTAGGAACTTCGATCTTCATTTTGGACTCTTTGCTTCCATTAGGTATACTCTCTGATCGGTGGATTTTGTGGATCGCGTGTCAACTTCAATGCCAAAGATGGATCAGGCTACAAATTCTTGGGTGAAATAGTGTTGCAGCTCGACAAATTGAACCCTCAGGTCCATTTTGGAGTAGTTTAGTCCTCTGTAAATTATGCTTATTTATTTGGTGTATGTCGCTTGAATATTTTCTTGTGGTTTCAGGTGGCCTCCCGGATGGTTTCTGCATTCTCTAGGTGGAAGCGATATGATGAAACACGACAAAGTCTTGCCAAGGTAATTATTACTACTGATTTGAATCCTACAACTTCATTCATTCTTTGCCCTCTCAGGCTCTGGATTTCTGAGTAAAAAGAAACAAGAAATGATTGAATTATAATTTTAAATACTTTCTATTAGAATCTATAGATGCAAACAAATTGATTTTCTTTCTTCTTGAAAATAAACAAACGCCGAGAAGTGCTTCTTCGCAAGTTCCAATCGAAATCCAAGTTATCCATTTACTGTTGAACTGAGTTCTTCGATTAATAAAGAATGTGAAAGAAATTTGGGTGATAATTGCAGGAACAATTGGAGATGATCATGGCTTGCAATGGGCTTTCCGAAAACGTGTTTGAGATTTCATCAAAGAGTTTGGCTGCCTAAGTTATCCTTCTGTTTGGATGTCTCCTGGAGATGGCATTGAAGACTAAGTTAAACAAAGAACAAATTATATTTTTGCTTCTTTGAAAGTTTACTTGTTATAGTGTTTTATCCAAACATAGTACCTTTGGTAAGATTGTTGCTTTAAATGGAAATTATGCCAAAAGCTCCCATGTGTTGGTGCACAATAGAAGTCAAGAAATGGGGTACCTCTTTATTTCTCAAAGCAAGTTCCCTTTGGATATCGGAGAGATTATTTCTCGGTTTGGATTTTCTGTCCAATTTTGTGCCCACTCTCTGTCTAGTTATTACTCTCTTCATCCACCTCCTAGATTTCTCAACTTTTGAATACGCGATGATTAAGTTGTTTTTTTTTCCCTTCTCGTCCTGCTTTGCATTAATTAATTAAGGGCAAAGATGGGAAATAATTGTTAAAGCATTAATGGAAATGCAAAAGGATTAGATAAGAAAAAATGTCATTATTATGGGGACTGAGGGAGTATGAGGTTGTTACATACTCTTTGCCTTCATTGACAACTGTTCCCTATATATTCACAGTCTTTCTACAAAGGTTCAGAAGGAACTTTTTTTTAACCTTTCTATACGGGCTTGGAGTCCTGACCATAACTTTCTCGTTCCTTCCTCGTGTGTTTCGTTGTCTTCGATGGTGACAATACTCTTGTTGCAGCCAATTTCTGCAAAGTTCCAAAATATGTACTTAGTGATTACTATACTAGCCCTCTTTGACGTGGATAACAAGAAGCATGTGAAATAATGTCGCTCAAAGAACAAAATTTACATTACCTGAAGATTAAGATCTATGTAAGCAAGAATAATCGGTTGAAGTTCCATATCCATTGGGATCAAAGAAAGGTGATCCTTTATAGCATTTCCAAGAAGATTAACAAGCTCTTGCACAACAGATTTAACCATGCACAAAGTTTTGTCACCGGCAACAGCCCTTGTGAAAATTTGTAAAAAAAATCTATGAACATTTTAGTAATTTACTACCAAACCAAATTCAGACGTGAAACTAAAAATCCTTAAAATTATTACCTCCGGTGAACTTCTTCAATTCCTAGTTCTTGAAGGTATATGTGGATGCTTTGGAGGATACGATCAAGATCAACTTCATTTATTATACTTTCAAGAACCTATACAAATTGAAAGCTTTTCTTAGTTATAAGATGAAAGTTGGATAAATTCAAAAGCTGACCAAATGATTTATCCTTATGTAAATTACCTAGGTCTACATTATCCTGCAACAAATACTAGAGCTCAACTACATAGAAACAATATACAGAATACACGATATGTTAGCTTGAAAACACATAATTAGTACGAGAAATAGACCACAGGGATTACCTTGGTAAGTTTGTTCAGACATATGACCACAATATCCGAGAATTTCTGATTTCTCACAGCAAGAGACTCATTTACTGCAGGAGAAGGCCACCTTGACGCGTCCAGAGGGCGTAAAAGATTCATGAGAACAACAAATGATGAAGTCCGGTCTGCATTATCCTGGGTGCATACAAGTTAGTTTAGGCAAAGGATTAAAAGAAAGAAAGGCGAATCTGCATATTTAGTCCCCTACACATTTTATGATTAGTAATGTTTGGTCCTGACGATTTTTTTTTCAAATTTGTACGTCCTCATCCTATCTTCGGCGTCAGCCAATAGTTAGTCAGCTCTTTGAGTAAAGCTCCCAAAATACCCCTATATGTTTGACCAAGACCCATACCAAAGCGTTAACTAATGGTTGACCGACATGGACAGAAGGACCAACTTATTCACTCGAAACTAGATTGAGAACCTAAAATTTTAAAAAATAATCATCAGGAACTAAGTATATCAACCGTAAAATGTTTTAAGGACTAAGTACGCTAATTTGTCAAAGAAAGAACACCAAAACCATAAATAAAAAATGAAAGTAATGCCTAAATATTACCAAAATAACTTGCATCAAAACATTTAAAGCTTTCAAAAGTTTGCCATCATCCATCCGGTGAACTCGTTCATCCAAAATCCAGATCAAAAGCCAGATTAAAAGCTCAGTAATTAAGATATTAAGTGTACTCTTCTTTACAGCATGGGCAAGCCTTTTATTATTTTCAAATGTCTGCATCAAAGAGAAAAAAATGGGGAGAAAAAAGGCAATTCCAAATGATTTGGTGCTTCATTTTATAATATATGAACAAAACAGAGAAATTAGGATTGTAGAAAAATCTACTCCCTCCTTTTGAAATGAACTGTCACTTTAGAATAATGCATTTGGATTCAAGAAATGATTGGATTATCTAGATTATGATAAATAGGCAACATCACCCTTCACTCGACAACCCTAAATTTGGCTCTAACCATTTACTACTACTACAAGAATAGGGGTAACTTTGGAAAGAAAATATTTTACAGCCTCTTGATTCTCTAAAGTGACAGATAATTCAAACAGAAAAAAGTATGTCCCAAGTGACAGTTAATCTCAAACCGAGGGAGTAATTTGTTGAGGAAGTCTAATGCTAAGACTTCTTACTTTCATGAGTGTGTTTAGGACATATTTACAAGATCTTGAAGATTGACCACTGAGACTGAAGTCAAAAGTCTTGGCCACCTGCTACCAAAAGTTGTGTGAGCATTTATTAAATAATAAAAATGTCAATGCAAAATACTCTCCCCGTCCCAACTTAAACGTCCACTTATCTGTTCAAATGAATAAGAAAGTGGACATCAAAGTTCGGACAAAGGGAGTAAAATAGAAAAAAACAATCTTTACCTTGTTCGCTAAGCATGAAACAAGTCTATCTGCATCCTTGACAATGTCATCCATTACAGTGCCTTCAGGATCATTTCTTGCCTGCTCTAATTCATGACAAACTATTTTCATCCCTTCCACAGACTGCAAAATATAACACCATTTCCAGAATTGTTTACAAAGGGACAATACAGAGAAGATGTGATAAAGTCAGACCACCATTAATTTATATAACCGATTAATCGTGTCAAGCTTTCGTAACTTAAATCGTGAAGAACGCCTAAGAGAAAACAAAGGTAACCAATTGCATAAAACATAGTCTCATAGAACATGAAAGAAAATTCATCAAGATTTCATTTTAAGATTATCTTTGTCAAAGTAGAGACGATATTCCATCGAACAAAATTCAGCCAATTGGTCTTGGTGCAAACCAAGTTCATTTCCAAATCATATAGAAATCATATAGAATACAGTTTCATTTGTATACCATTAAAAATGTCTAAACACGTCTATTTCAAGGTGGTGGTGCAATTTGCAAAAGCAGCCTGAAGAAAAAGAGATGATCAAAATAAACCTGCTCAGAGGAACCATAGGAAATCATATCTAGAGCTCCATTCCAGTCGGTAGGACCAATGGTATTAGACACTGTCTGAGGACTTGCGTTTCTGTCCACAGGAATCGCGGTCTGATCATGACTTTCCCTAAAATAAAAGAAAAAATTTATCCTCAACACCCTCACGTCTTATTATGACAAGATTCTTTATTAGGATTGTAGGATTGTAGAGAAACAACAATAGAGCAACTTGAGAACTTGTACAAAAGCTAGAAAAATCACAAACATAAAAAACATGATACCTAATGTCAATTCCTGAGATAGACCTCGAGATATCTCCACTTTGTTCTGCTAGCTGCAACCTAGATGCCAGGAAATAGGTCAAACAGAAAATAAGAAGCAGAAAATTATAAGCGAAACAATGAACAAAGCACTACGAACATATTCATCATGAAGCAAAACGTAAGTGTAAATTACCAGTTACAGACAATTTTAAAAAGCATAGAACCGGAACAAGGGGGTTAAAGGAGAACAATGACGAGAATAGAGCATAAGAGGGAACCACTATAGGTAGAGAAAATCGAAAAAAAAGACACAGCAAAGTATGATCAAACTTCAAATTTTTACAAGCTAATAGTGCAGCATTTCAGCATGGAAACCATCACCAGGACCAAGGACTATAGGAGGGATGATAAGGGATTGGACAACTTTGCTTGACGTTTATACCAAACTGTTGCAAAGCTGTCCAATCCCTTATCAAGGGTAACTCCAAAACAATAGGGTGCATATGGAAAACGGAGAAGAGGAAAAAGATAGGACAGGTTCAATCTATATGCACCAAGGAAACATCAAATGCTAAGACTACAATAAACAACTATGCATACCCATTATCTGCTACAGGGCACCTTGGTGCTGCCTTAGCTTCGCCAGGTTTCCCCTCCTTCCTTTTGTCCATCTCTCGTGCCTGACAAATTACAAATATAAACTCTAAAAATTACAAATACAAATTAAATATTACAAATAGTAGAGAACCTTACAGATGAGGAGGCTTTGCTTCCATGTCTAACTGCATGATCACCGTGACCATTTGATTTCCCCGTCTTTGAGCTGGCTTTTGAAGTTGGAGCAGAGATTCTTCTTCCGGAATCAAATGATTCTACAAACAAAGAAGCAGCGGCAGTATCACAATTAGGCTACCAAGATCAAAGAAGAGATGCAATACCACCTCTCCAGAACCCTTGCATGGGGTATTTAGTCAATTACCATGAAGGCCTCCACATGCTTTCAGTCTCTCAACAACAATAGTTAAGGCAGGTCCCTGTAAATCTCTAAAATTCTTGCTCACCTAGAAGTAATAGAAAAGGTTAGCTATAAACAGATGAATACATGTGAAAATAGTAACAAGAGGGAGAACAATTGTTATGGACACACCATTTCTTGCCCACAAACGCGAAAAATTTCATCTAAACATACTTCAGCTGCTCTGCGAACATCTGCTGATTTATCCTAAAAATGCACCAAAAAGTAGTTTTCAATTTTTCATTTTTAAATGCTCACATAAGTAACAGACATCAAGTGCAATGTGCTATGCAGGATTACCGTCATAGAAGAAGAAGTAGGCTTCAGAAGATGGATGGCATCAGGGAATGCTGGTAATACAGCAAGTTGTTTGGATAACCAGTCAAAAAGATCTTTGCGACCTTCCACACCAAGTTTAGCATCCGTTAATGCAGCAGTGATGTAAGGTATCTGTGCATAACATTGATAGCGATTTGGATAAATAAGAACGAGAAGGGGGAGGGGAGAAAGAAGTAAAAGGGTAAAAATGTAGGAACCATTTTATCGAGATGAACGGAAGCAAGCCAGGAATCTAGAGTGTTCAAAGTGTATTCTCTCACGTGCTTTTTATGGTCACCAAGGCATTTTAAAACATCAGAGAGAATACCCTGCAAGAAGTCAATCAAGTTTCCATAACATAATGAAAAGGGAGAATAAAAGAGCAAAAATTATGGGGATGGGGAGTAAATAAAACCGGTCTGTAAATAAACCTTGCTAGACTTCTCAACGGCTTCCCCCATAGCAGCTGCAATACCACCAATGGTAGATGAAGTGGCCATGATTATATTCTTGTTACTATCATAGAGGCGACCTTTAAGAGCCCCAAACAACTCACCTAAGAGAGATATCAAGGAAAAAATTATGAACAAAAGAAAATAGCAAATGTGCTCAAAAGCCGTGATCCTTTAACCATCCAAGATAACAACAGTACCAGTTCCAGTAGGTTGAATGCGTTTATTAGCCTCCTCCACGATTTTATTTACAGATTCAATAGATTCCAAACGAATCTGCAGTTAGATAACCAAGTCAAGGAAAGCTCATAATCAAAGAATATCACACCTGACCCCGACATTGAAGATCATAAGTTACATACCTTCCAATCTTTACTTTCCATGCCATTCAGAAGGGCAGGAGTGATCTTTCCACTAATATCTTCACGTGGAAGGCCATCTAGGCCACCTCCAGAGGAAGATGGTGTGGATTCTGATGCCTTGACAGTCTTCTTTGGAACAGCAGCTGCTCCCTGCAAGGAAGCAAGATGGAAATTGTAAAGATGAGTTAATACTCCCTCTGCCCCAGAAAAAAAGTAACACTTGGATTTTTTATTTGTCCCTGAATAAGTACTACATTTGCACTATCAATGGACATTTAATGAATCTTTACCATTCTTAGCCTTCTTCTAACCACTATCCCCTTTTCCAAGAAATCGTAAGCGGGGATATATTATGTCATTTTCTTAGAATCTTATTGTTTTTAGGGACTCTGTGAAAAGTGCAAATGTTGCTCTTATTCTGGTACGGAGGGAGTGAAATTCAATGTTGTTGGGTTTTCACACCAAAGAAACATACCTCATATGGGTTTTTCTCAAACTCTGCATCCAGTGCAATAAGAAGAGCGGGTTTCACATCTGAGAGAAATCCTTTAATACCTGAAAAGAAGATGCGGTTTAGCTCTTGCAAATATCTTAAAAGAATGTAACAAACTGACAAAGCAGACAAGTCACCTGGACCAATAAACTTGTGCAATACACCTATGAGTTTAATGGTGGAATTTCTAGTAACAGCAGCACTTGACTGCAATCCTATATCTTTGCAGAAATCAATTAAATCCTGCAAAGTAAACAACAAATTTTACTTGGATTAGCAGGTGCCAAGAAATGAAAACAAATTTGCTAGAAAGATAAATTTTCCACAACCTTTAGTTTTAAATGTGAGATACCGAAGTCATTAACTGCTGAAACCATCCACTGGATTCCTTCACTGAGGAATTTGGGATTCTTATGCTCTTTCATGATCTTGTACAGCTAAAATGCATAAAAAAAGAGAACAAAAAAAATATATATATATATATTAGATTAGACAACTGTCCATCAATTCTAAAACTCCCGATAAGTACAAAATAGATGCAAAAAATATTAACTAACCGTACTCAATTGAAGTAGTTGGGATTAGAGAGGAGGAAAATACGTGTAAATCCGGCAAGTTTAAGGAAGAATAAAAAATGACTAATATAATAACTAGCTTCCCATGATTTCTATTACTACCATCATTCCAAAAGTATCAAGAGAATGCATGCAGATTAACTAAACTAGACTTACTCTCTCAAAAACAAATCCTGGATCAACAGCTTCACAGAAAGTTGTGAGACACTTCATTGCTTGATTTCGAGTCTTGATATCGGCAACTCTGTCACTGACGCCTGTCGGAGAAACATATATTGAACTTTGATGTGAGAACCAGCAAACATCACCACCAGTGCGGTCAAAGGCTTGAAGGCATGAATTTAACAGCTGTACAACCCCCCTTCCCCCTACCCCAACAAAGGAAATCACGAAAAAATACACCAAAAGACAGAATATAAAATCAGGAACCAGACCCTGGAGACACAATACAATGCCTTTTTTTGGAAACTTTGATGCGGTTGAGGCTATATGAGTGATGACATCAATGAGTTGTAGCTGAACCTGTGTTTCAATTTGGAAGGGAATCAGTGGGTACATAATATGGCGCCGAGAGTAAAACTTAATTGTCATTGCCAGTAAATGAATACCTGAACATTTTTCTCACCCCACCCCGGAACTGCACATAGTAAACGAATTAAAATCTCAACCGACGGATCTAGATTTTGTAGAGACTCAACTTGCTCTTTGAAAGAGCCAATCGCTGCATTGAAATATGAGACAAATAACCAATTATCAACCACATTAAACAAGTTAAATTCTTAACTATGAACCAGGATAGAAATTTACCACACCGTTTTACAAGTTAAATAAAGAAACAGATAATTTAACCAAGTCCGAAAGGCTTTTGACAAGCAAAAATATAAAATGAGAACAATGTCAAGCAAATACGTTGCACTTTGATACAGTGATTTCTCCTAGATTACAGACAATATTTTGACCTATAAATCCAGGAATATTTTACAATTAAAAAGAAGAACAATTACGTCTTTCGGTAAAGATTGTCATCAAAATCCTCAAATCTGGGCAAAGAATTACTCTGAACAGTATGGACAGGAACTGACTTTAGGGATCGAATTCAGAAACATGATTGATGCTTCCAAAATAAAAATACCTTCAAGCCGATCTTTCCATAGAGAGCTTTTTAGCCGAGAGATTGTATCTGCTTGTATTAGGGAGCCTACCTTCTCTTCAATCTCTTCAAGACTCATTTCGATGGGCTTCAACATGAAAGAAAATATACTCAATCAAGCTCATATAGATGCTATACAGCATTATTAAATTGCAGAATAGAATGGATAGCATTGACCTCAACATCTTCAGTTTCCAAAGTCTTTGCCACCGTTGCCTGAGTACCTCCTTTTCCCTTTTTATTACCTCCTGATTTGGTAGGTGCTGTTTTTTTATTCGCAGCCTGAAAACTATTGGGCTGAAAAAGAAGAGAATAAAATGAATGAAAGATTACCTTTTAAAGACAGAAAAGGCATGAAATGTCCATGCAAAATCATGACAGCATTAAAAATATTTGGTAAAGAAAAATTGACAAATATATTACTCCAAACCGTGATTGCGAAGCATAATACGTACGGCTGTCTGAACAGGTTTCTTTCCACCGAGCATGCTAGCTGCAGACTTCCTAGCAAGTGATCCATCTGGAGCCTGCAGGAGGAACGATAAAAGCACATTCATAATGTGATCAACGCAACTGCAAGATACCTTCGGACACTAAGATTGTAGACTTCTTACGTCAAGAAAATTATTAATTTTATGCCAAAATGACAATGTCTACGTGCACATATTAACTAAAATACCACGACATATTTATATCGACTAAACTGACTAAAATTCAAAAATCTCCTTTTCATGCTAGAATTGGCCATACTCTGTCTCTCCCCATTTCCTAGTAGTCGACTAACTTCCAATGTGTGAGGGAACCACTACTTAAAGCCTACATAAAATCCTATGCCAACTACTGATTCACGTTCCTATTTTTACTAACTAGCATTTTGGTGCCTGCAAATGCTTTCACCCTATGAAGATTCAGATCGAGGATAGAGGGCATTTCTGGAATACCAAAATTTGGTATCCAAACTACCGTTTGTGGTCACAATAGAGAGTTTCTTTTTAATAATAGTAGATGCACATGCACCAAATCTATCACATTTAACCAATGTTTATTTGCCGCCTTGAAGACAGTAAACCAACATCAAAAGACATTTATCTTGAGCACAATACCTCTGAGCAAGATATACTTCCTCCTGAAGAATGAACCGGAACTGGAAGACAATCAACAGAAAAGTAAGAAAATAAAAATGAAAATAGAACTTTTAAAGCATGCAAATTAAGAAAGGAGAAAAAAAAGAATATCAACCTGAGCTTGCCACTGCTGTTGAACCACCTCCAGAACCCCCAATCATTTCTGACAGTTTCTTTTTTCTAACATCATCAAGTTTCTCAAGTGACTTTTCCAGGGGTCTCATGCCAACTATCTGAAGAAATGATTATAGTAAAGATAAAATCAATATGGGAACTGTAAAATCAACCTAAAGTAAAACTGGCAAATGGGAGGGGGTAATTTACCTTTGCTATAGCTGCCAGAGCTGAAAATGCAGCATCCCTCACTTCAGGTGTTCCATCATTCAGTGCCTGAAAGAGTACAAAATAATGCGACCATATCGCCCTATCCTTAAAACTTCAAGAGAACTATAACTTCCAATTATGATTCAGCTTCCAGGATCAACAAAAGAATACAGTTAACGCTCAGCAGAACATTAAATATCAGCATTTTTTGACAAATAACAATCTTTCACAGTGAGTAAATGAAAGAGGACGCTTCTCTCACTACTTTTTTTCATTCAAAATAAATATGTATTTCTGATGAAAATGCATGGACGAATAATAGAATTATGGCATGAAATATCTCTCGCCGAAAAATCTGAATATTCAAGGAATTTATGATAGTCCTAGAGTAATATAAATAAATTTCTAGATCCAAAAATCAGCATGCATTTGTCAAGAAATAGAATTAAGCTCAGATGAAAACATGAATCAAACATACCTCCATGCATATTGGCACATATTGCTTGTGCAGTTTGAGGATAGCATCTTTGTTGCTTGTATCAATGCAGAACGTGATCCAGTTTAAAGTCAGTGACCTCACAAGAGGAACTTTGTTCTTCACAGCTACCTTAACGTCTGCAACAATAGTAGCATACAACTTAAGCGTTCAAGATTACCATGCTAATATATTGATAGAGGGATAAAAGTCAAACTAATATTGTCATTCTACATGAATAATTTAGGGTAGAAGATTTAGGGTAGAAGAAATTAAAGATTAAGAATGACAAATCTCCTAAATTACCTAGACTGCAATAGATAAGCTATTCTGGTTTCCTTCCACTATAACGAGAATAAAAATTTACAACTCCATTTTTCTTCAAAAAGTATGCAAAATACATATCTAAGAACTTATATAATCCTGAGGGAAACGAACAGCAAAAACCATATGACAACTCAGCATAAAGAAACTTATCATGTTCTTGGGGAGTTGAACAGGAACCTGCCTTCAACAATATCAGCAAGAGTAAAGCAGCCTGATTTGTGCATCGCTTGGAGGGTTTGAGTTAGTGTGTCTGCCAAAGTTGGTTTTTTCTCCTTCAATTTTTCCTGGAAAAAAAATGAAACAAACAAATATAATAATGCAACAAGTTAACAGAATGAACAGGGGCAATTGCCGTTGGGAACAAAGCATAAACTTTTTCTATTATAATTAAACTAATACCAGGAGTACAGGTAATAGAAATCGAGAATTCCCGGAGAAATGCATTCTGAGTCCCTTGGCAAGATTCCCAATTGCTTGGATGGCCTCTACTGCAACGGCAATATTAACATCTGAAATAAGCTGCAAAGCCCCAAAAGAATGATCAGAACACTTCATACAACACAAGGATGCGAACTCAAGAGAGAAAGAAACAAATAGAAAGCTCTGAAATACAGAACGGGCAGATGCATGTAAGTTGCAGGAATAAGATATCAATAATAAAAAATACACCGAACAAAACCAGAATAGGCAGAGTGCATAAAAGATGCAGAAATAAGAGTCACGGAAACAGCCAAGATACACTAAAAATTGGAAACGATTATCAGAAAAAACAAAATAGCAATTAGAAGAATACTAAAGGAAGCGGCTTTATCATTAGGCCAAGAAGAGCAGTAAACCTTCTTAAGAGTTCGGCAGATCTCTGTGAAGTCACCTGGGGCAATCTTCTTGGTAGATGCAAGCTTTGTTAACTCAGCAACCGCGTCTCTTCGCTCCGACCACTTAGAAGCTTTCTGAAATTTAAGAACAATCAAAAGGGGAATTGTCTATCATCATCATCTACAAATAGATCTATACAAGACAAGAAAATGCTAGAGACTGCTACTCAAAACAAAATTAAGGATTAGAGAGAGAACACTAACAACTCCTTGCCAAAAACCTGATTTCTCCAAGGGCGTCAATATGTCAACAGGATCAACAAGTTCATACTCATCTATCTCCTGAGGAACTGACAGAAAATTATAATGAATTAAGAAATATTTCGACATCCTTTACGAGGAATTAAAATTCTAATGTCAGATTAAACGAGATTCCACAATATACGGGGTAAATCGCATACCATCAGCATTAGATTCATCAGAAGGTCCAGAGCCAACCTTCTCAGAAAAAGCTCCAGGTTCTGGCTCCTTGTCTTGCTCGGACCTGTTAAATGTCAATAAAAATAATAATAATACTAAGTTACATCTATGTTAAGAAAATAGTGTTATCCTACTCTATTTAAGAAAGAAATCCTACCTTATTTTCCGAGTTGGCTTAGCTGTTCCCGTCACATTCACAAGCTCAGCCTCCAACTCTTTTTTCTTGAAATCAAGAAAACAAAAGACAAGGTTAAAAACAAGAAGTTTGTATGAAGACATACTGTAAGGTCATCGAGAAATCAACATACCATTGTATCCCTCATCTTCTCAAACAATATTGACTTAACGGCATCTTTCCCTATCCAACAGCAAAGCTCCAATGTCAGTCTTTTGGAAGAAGCACGTACATTCTGATCTGGATGATCAAAGAGTTCTGGAAGCATCTTCAGTATTCTCTTCGGGGGAACAATCTTAGAGCCAAATTCACTGAAAGGTTATTTAGCAACTTATATAATAATCCTCCAATGGCATTAAAATGAAACCTAGTTATAAGGAAAAAGAAAACCATACCTTAGGGCCTGCAACATGACATCTATCGCAGGTACTACTGCTTTGCCAACTTTATTTTTTATTGCTTTTTGCATAGAATCCTGTAAAGAAGACAAGTTCATAAAGATATTAAGGCAATGCAAAAATCATTTAAACGGTAAATTATTTCTTGGCTTACAACTCATAAACGATTAAAATTTTAATATTTCATCCATTACTACATTTCCTAACTAATTAAACTGTTGCAAGTATACATTTCTATAATTAATACATACCAAGAAAGGCTCAACAGCTTCCAACTCCACCCATAACATAAATGCTGCCTGTGCCTTTTCCACCGACTTCGGCCTCCCCGTCAGACATTTTGCTACAATGGCATCACATACTTCCTTCGCAAACCTATCCAAAATAAAGAAAAACCAAAAGTTTTCCCACAGCATATTAAAATGAAATTCAGAATAAAAGATTAAACCAGTAATTGGACAGAGTTTAAGTTTTAGATTTTGATCTTTCGCAAAAGCTGAAAATAAAATCTTAAATATGAAATGTTGTCCAAATGTAGGATAAGAATTACCTCCCAGCATCAGCATCTGCAGCTTTTAAGTAAGCAATAAGGGCGTCTAGCGCCTTCTCTTGTACAGGAGCATTCGAATCCGCCAGTGTCTTTTTGAAAAATGACCCTGACAGAATATTACATAATCATGAATATCCAAAAATCTGAAAAACCAAAATCCACCTCGAATCCTCTCTGATACTACCATCGGTAACATTCTTAATTAGTTAATTATAATATTATTAATGCTTCCGTTAATATTTTATAATTTAGAATATATCTATCTAGTTCAGAATATACGAATGGAGGTTTTCATCATTAGAGTATAACGAACTATTCAAGCCAAAATTAAGAGCGGGAAACAATAAATCAGATTTGACAGGGACGATTGAAAACCAAAATCTACTCTGGTTAACATTCTTAATTATAATAATATTAACGGGTTCCGTTAATCTTTTAGAATTTATCTGATTAAATATATGGGTACCCTTCTTAATTATAATAATATTAACGATTAAAACGATTCGGTTAATCTTTTAGAATTTCGAATTATGTGTTTAAATTTCATAATTAGAATATTACAAACAATTCGAAAAGAAATTTAGCGCGGGAAACAATAATCAGATTTGACAGGGCCCGATTAAGAACCCTAACTCACCAAATTCGCGAAGACAGAGGTCCTTAGGATCGGTGATGGAGTTGCAGACGTCAGCCAAATCGATATTGGCGTCATTTCTAACCTTCCAGTTCTTATGCGTTAACCTATCCAGCCATGGCAGCTTCTTCGCCTCCTTCAATAATTTTTCTTCCTCCGACATTGCTAAACCGTTAAGAAATGGAAAAATAATAATTGAACTTTAACCTTTATCTTGCACTATACGTTTTTTCTAAAAAGGAAAGTTTCTATAATTAGAAGTATTATGTCTTTCTATAATTAGAAATGTGATGGTTTCTATAATTAGCAACACAATGAACAATGGAACATCAGTTACATCACAAGGAAAATTCTAACAGGACCGGCTCCACACTCATCTCACATGAGTTGAGGTAGGCAGGTAGACTCCGCCTCAACTCATATAAGATGATTGTAGGGTCAGGAGAAATAATTTTTTATAAAGTGCTCAATGGCACGTAAGTATCCATCTCAAGTTAAAATGTCTGAGGGAGCTCTACATTCAGTAGGGCATGTTCCACTGACACCCATAACGACTTATTGAACTACAAAATAGCCTTTGCAAAATTAAATGATTGTATTAACGTGATTATTATTTTCTAATATATTTACAATAGTCAAGTTTTACTTCTCTCCAAAATCTACCAAGGAGTTAAGGATGTTGTTAGCGCTATTGTGGAGGCAAACGACTTATCCGACTACAAAATAGCCTCTGCCACCAATGGCCCTAGTTCGAAGAAGAGGAAATTCTTCAAGAAGAATGTTGGAGAATTTGGTATTTCTCAAAGAATTAATTGTAATTAAAGTGTCATGAGGACATTTTTGAGCCAATATATTTATATGTTACACCACTCGGTTTTGAATGTTATTGAGATTATCTTTAGGTTGCGCAAGCTTTGCGATCATATACAACATGTGAGAAAACCAATTCTTGGTGTGAATGATAAATTGGTATAAAGTGAGGTGGTGAAAATGTGATAAATGGGTTTTTAAACCCACATCCCACATAGGGAACCCATGAAAGTGAAAATCACTTTATAAGTTAAAGTGGTTCACATGTGTTTAAATTGTATTATTAATATTATGCCTCATATGAGAATCTCGTGGCAAAGAACTTCTGCAGTTTGGTGTATCCAAAAATTCTCTCCCTCTGCATTCTGTCTTGTTCTTTGGACGTGGACATATTGAAGATATTTCGTCCAAGATATTTATCCAAATACCGGTTGAGGTTATCAGTTTCTTGTTACTGCTTTGTTTATTTTCCGTAATCTGAGAATATAATATATCAGTATTTCTGTTATTTTCCTTACTGTTTTGCTGCATATTTCTGCAATATAAAACAGTAACATCTTTTGTTTCGGTTTATTTTTTTGAGAAAATATTATAAGCAGTACCAGTATTTATATTACAGCCTTCAATTTTTTTATACACTGTTGTTAAAATCAGAAAAAATAATTATTTTAGTAAAACCTAAATACATTTTATCTAACAAAGAACAAGAGCAAAAGTAAAGTATAAGAAAAAAGAGACAGACAAATGACGAATCTAAGGATAAGCAGTTAAAGAAGTCGGGTTCAGGCTGTTTTATTTGTGGAGCTCCTTACTTTGTTTAAAAATGTCCCGACAGAGAGACGACAATGAATGCAGTTATTGTTCGTCACGTTGCATAAGAAGGTAACCCTAATGATCCTCAAATTCGGATTAATCCTATGCAATTTTGTGCACTTTACAACGCAAGAAACCCTCTTTCCCAACGTGGCTTGTTGCATGTGAATGGGTGTGGAAGTGAAGTAGTTTTATCCTGCTAGGCTACTAAGTTTAAAACGTACATTCAAGTCAATCAATACATTACACGTAGGAAAGAGAATTGAACTTATATTATTTCTCTTTCCTACGTCTACTGCACTCATTGGTTTGGGTGTAACTTATAAACTTAGTAATTTACCAAGATAAAAAAATTCATGAAAGTGCAAGTGAAGTGATAGTGGACAGTGGTGTCACTCATAACTTTGTGTCAGAAAGGTAATGTCCTAATTTAAGATGAATTTAGTAGAAAGTGATTATCAAATGAAAGCAGTAATCAAAAGGTCCTTAACTCAGTGAGACGACGGTTTGCCCACGACCTGAGGTCGTGGGTTTCGATACTCTTCTCGCACATAGAATATGCTTTAAATTATCTCATTTTTTAGTGTTATCTCTTCCTACTCTTATGAGGTGCTACTCTCTCTCTTTTTGAAGTGTACGTCCAGTTGAACTTCAAAAAAAAAATGAAAACAGTAAATTTGGCAAGTAGACTTGTGAAAAAAGTGCGTAAAATATGTCCTTTCTCATTAGTCTTTGAAAAGGTAAAAACAATTTTATTATGGTAATGCACTTTTAATGAATGAACAGTACTATAGTAGAATAAATATCCACATTTCCTACCAATTGATGACGAAAGTTCCTTGAGATTTAATTATTTAAAGATAAACTCGAATTTAAGAATTATCTTTTGCTCCTCAGCAGAATGAGACCAAGGGGAATGGCACAAGACTTTGACTTCAATCTCATTCCTTTTTTTGCAGCCAACACAATAATTGTTTAAGAAGTAATTTAGAAACGTGTGGAAGTGATGATGGATGGTGCTATCGTTAAATAGTTAGCACGCACAACAAGTGATTTACTCCTAAATTAATAACTTATATGTCTAAAAAAAAAAAATTGTTCACTTTATATTTTACACGGAAAGATTTTATTACAATTTTAGAGTAAGATATGGTAAAATTTTAAATATGATCATATTTGATTTTATTCTTAATTTAATTATATTTTATTTTATTTATATTTTTCTCTCACTGATATTTAATGTAAATGATCAAATTTAATATACTATTTATTTAAAAAAATGAATAATTAATTTTTAACATATAAAAAAATATAAACAGCTATTTAGGACGGAATGAGTAACAAGTGTATCATAGTGCTTTTGGAAAAAGGAAAATGATGAGAAAAGTCCCATTCGTGCAAGTTTTTAAAGCGGCGGGTAAAGGAATAGAATTTTCAGGATGGGCCCCCGGAAACACGAATATTATGGCCACACGTGCGCACATTTTCACAAATATCAAAGAAGAGAAGCTTTCTCGGTAAAATCACCTCTTAAAAAGGCCTTTAATCTCCAGTCCAACTCACTATGCTGAACAGTCTAAATTCCGTACGTGCGGGACAAGTTGTCAGCCGTTAGATTTTGTATTTTTTATCCAACGGCTGTATCAAAAAAGAGTATTTTAGGGATAAACTTTGAGCTATTTTTTCTCTTTCTTACTTTTAACTGGGAGGAGATATTTTTGGCGGGAAAACGAATTTTTAAAAAACATGTGTTCACTGATAAAAACATGTGTTCTCTGATAGAAAAATATAGCTCTAACGTGTGTTCACTGACAGAGAACATGTGTTCTCTAATAAAACTATCAAACTAAACAAATACATAATCTTCTTCTTCAAAAGCATCTTCATTGCAATCCTCGAAACACAAGGGACAGGAGAATATCACTTTCAACATCTTTCTTAGGGGTCGACAATTTATAGGACCATGGGCGTATCAACCGTCCAATAAATTGTCTCGGGAAGATGTAAAAAGATGATAAAGGGCCCAGATCAAGTCCGGGTTGAAACATCCTCCTAGAAAAATAGAAAAAAAAATCTAGATGTGCGAAGATCTGAGACTCATCTAACCATTGCGTCTTGAATCTTGAAGAAAAAAACTTTGAAAAAGGTTTCATATGATTCGTAGTACAAAATAGAGTAAGATTAACGGAACAAAATGACCAAGATTTGGCCATTGGCCTGGCCAGCAGCAGAGGAGAGAAAGAGAGCAGGAGGAAGAGAGGAGGAAGAAAGAGAAGAGAAAAAAGGGAGGATAAATTAGGTTTGCTAGCCTAAACACACCTCTTTATTTCTCAAAATAAAAGACCCATAATGCCCTTCAAAAGGACATACTAGTGATCTGATATACATATAAGGAATTTTTGTATATTACCAGTGTCCATGTGTTTATTTTAAACAAATATTTATTATAAGTATGAATAATTGTTCAAGAATTACTATTTAAAATGATTATTTTATGAAGACCAATATCGCGTCCCATAAGATCAATTGACATTACAATTATCTTTCAATATTTTATATTTATAGTGATAGAACTAAATTTATAAAAATGGGAGGACAAGATATAAGAAAACACGTATTAAAGGATAATGTAAGAGATTTCATGAAAAGAATTTCAAAAGGAATTCTATAATATAAATATAGATATTATATAATTATAAATAACTTTATGAAAGTCTTCATTTATATAAAAGAAAATTTCTAAATTCGAAATGCTTGTGGCAAGTTACTCTCACTTCATTTTCTAATTGAATAAAAAGCGTTTAGCTTTGTCGAAAATAATAAGCAATAATATAGAAGCTAGTTACGTTTTATTTAACTGATAGAAGCTAGTTACGTTTTATTTAACTGATAGAAGCTAGTTAAGGAAATAGAACTTTTTATTCATCTCATAAATTTAAACTGTATATTTTTATCATTTATATTATTATTTTTTCAAAAATAAAAACATATACCCCTAGCTAGTAGTAGCATACATTTCACAACAAGTGTACCCTTGGGTCTAGCTTCGTAAAGCCTCCCACTTAAATCTTATGCATATCAATAAAAGTTGAAAGCCTATTTGGTGTGAACCTTAACACACACAGCCATTCAATGCATAGTGTAAATTTCAGGTGTATCCATTAATTACAAACCCATCCCTCTAATCAGGGCTATTTTTGTAATTGCATATTACGCCAACAATTGTCTCCCTTGCAAAATTGAAACATTTATTATTATCATTTTAATTATTAGTTTCATATGAGGCCTAAAATTAAACAATTGCTAGATCTATGTGTTTAATACGACTGATCAAGTTGGGATGATAAGTGTAAGTTGGGATTAGAAGGGTATTTTGATCAATTCAACAAATGTTTTTACAAATATGTTACAATTATTGCACTTGATACTCTTAGAAAAATGTCAGAGATGTTTCCCCCCATTGGGACTTGGGATAATATACTTGATGGAAATCTAACTTCCAGTTAACTTTGAGCTTAAAGTGACTAATAAGTAACAACAGTTAACTAATCTACATCAGAAATTAGAGTTTGAATTTCTTGAGGAGATCAGTGTGTAGTTCGAGATGGATTAGCACATCAAACGTCCACACAAAAAAAATATCTACTGCTAGTAATACTATATTTTTTGTTTATCGGTATTCGTATATTGACCCACATATTCAATTAGAATCTAAATATGCTAATTTTAGCCGTACAACACTAATGTGCTCTCTAAGTGACATAAACCTAGAATCTTCTTTGAGCAAGACCGAAAAATCGAAAGCAAGACCATCTAACTAAGCCTATTTGTCAGTTATCACTCGTGACTTATTAATAATATTAAAAAAAAGTAAAATCCTCCTGCTAGTAATAATAAAAGCATAATTGGGAAGAAGAAATCATTACCGGTAGTAAGTCAATTGCCGTGTTTGACCTCCAAAGCTTCCTGACGATTCATAGATACACACACATCTTTCTCTCTCCATCTATATATATAGAGAGAGAAACTCAGAGAAATTATATTCCAGTACTACTATATATTAATTGTTCATATATATATTTACTGTTTTTCTTTAAGTTTCTTGTTGTTCAATCTTGTTAGTTTCTCAGAAAAATCTGGAAATCATTTTTCTAATATATATATTTTTTATAATTTCATATGGAAAAAACTAGTTAGATGTGATCGGTGAACAGAAGAAGCTCGAAAGCGGTTTGGTTGATGAATTTTTAGGTGAAATTTTCTGTTTTGATTGAATTTAGAGACAGGAGAGATGCGAAGTGGTGGAGGTGTTAATAATAATGCTTTGGAGACTATAAACGCAGCTGCTACAGCGATCGCCGCCGTCGAGAATCGTCCTCCACATGCTGCCGCTGCGGTTCAGGAGGTAAAAGTACTAAAAAACTGAATTCTTATTCAGTTCTATTTGATTTTGTTATCAATTTCGTTATGAATTTCTCGCATTTGAAGTGTTATTACGTTCTGCTACTGAGTAATTCTATGGTTATATGTTTGTTTGGTTGAATTGTTTTATTTAAGCTTAATTTTGAGCTACGGCGAGGTGGTTTGATTTGAGATCTACCTATTTGGTGATTTAATTTGATGAATTTAGGTGTTCTGAATGTACTTAGAGGATTATACATCTGTTTTTGTTATTTGATTTTGAAGCGATTTGTTCCTTGTGTTATGATGTGATTTTTGAGTTTTTCATTTTTGTTTTTAGAAAAATTAATTTTGCGATTTCTGATTGTGATTATTCTTAATAGTTAAAAATGTTCATTAACCCGTGTGTCATTAGTGGAAAGATTTAATTTTGGTCTGACACGGATGAGCACTAAGAAACAATAATACACTTTTGTAGCGGCTGTCGGTTTGCACGTTGCAATGGTTTAGTGGATCATCTTAAAGAGGCTTTGTTGGTAAATTTGGCGTCTACTGCAAATGCACTAGATTGGAACCTCCGGAAATTAAGTTTAAAGTTCATGTTCTTGTTCTTGTTGGTGTAAAAGGTTGGATTTGTTATCTTGCTTCAAAGATTTGGACCTTAGGATTTAACTTAATGAGTACAATCATAAGGAGTGCCGCAGGGGTGTCATTTACTCTACTAAAGGAACTTGAAATTTTTTAATTGAAGAACTATTGTACGTTACTCTTGTGTTTACTGAGTTAAGCATTCACATTAACTTTCCTTGTCTGCTTGCTTATTTACTTTGCCCCGTTTGGATTGGAGATTTTGTCCTGGATTTGCCTGTACTTCGATTTCAAGCGTTCTGTCTTATATTGAAGTAGAAGAGCCCAGTTTACAACCTATGCAGTTGTATATAACAGAAACACTAAAAAACATGATTTTGCTTCAACATCGTGGACAGAAATTTCTCATCTATAAAAATATATACTTGCTCATTACTGGGTAAGAAGATCTGAACTGTATGGTGGAGAATATCACAATGATAGGTTCTTGTTATGCTGCAGTTCAGTGGAATAAGTAATGCAGTTTAGTTGTTAATTGTTAGTTGCATCTCCAGAGTCATATCTGATGGAAAGTACTCAAGTATTAAACATGTGTAATCGAATCTCATATTTTTGCAGATTATTTTTCATAGATCTGTTAACTGGCTGTTTGCCTGCAAAAGATTTTCTTTTATTGCCCAAATTTAGTACTCCCTCCATTCCAAAATAACATTAACATTTCAATTTTCACATAGATTAAGAAATTTCCTAAAAACAATGAGAGTCAAAGGCAAAAGACTAATATATCCTCATTAATTACTTCTTGGAAATGGAAATTGTGGTTAAAAGAAAAGTAAGAAAATGGTTACAAATGGTAAAAAATCATTAAATGTTCATTGATGGTCCAAATGTTAATCTTATTTTGGGAAAAAATTGAAGTTCAAATGTTAACCTTATTTTGAAATGGAGGGAGTAGTTAACATGACAGAAAATTTTCTCATATGCAGAAAAGAAGATGGGGCGGTTGTTGGAGCCTATGTTGGTGTTTCGGATATCCCAAACGCCGCAAACGCATCGGACGTGCTGTTCTTGTCCCTGAACCAACAGTTTCAAGAGTTGACGCTCCTGCAGCTGAAAATCCACCTCAAACAACTTCCGTAGTTCTTCCCTTTGTTGCACCACCCTCCTCTCCTGCATCTTTTCTTCAGTCAGAACCTCCTTCTTCAATCCAATCACCAGCTAGCGGATTGTCGCTCACAGCCATTTCAGCGAGCATGTATTCTCCTGGTGATCCTGCCTCAATGTTTGCTATCGGCCCCTATGCCCATGAGACACAATTAGTAACTCCACCTGTGTTCTCAACCTTCACCACAGAACCATCTACTGCTCCCTTCACACCCCCACCAGAGTCTGTCCACATGACGACACCTTCCTCCCCTGAGGTGCCATTTGCTCGACTTCTCGACCCAATTTACCAAAATGGTGAATATGGTCTGAGATTTCCCTTCTCACAATATGAATTTCAGTCTTATCAGCTTCAACCTGGAAGCCCTGTCAGCCATTTGATCTCGCCATGCTCGGGAATCTCTGGGTCAGACACCTCTTCTCCTTTACCCTAATGGTGAATTTATCCCCGGACATCCCCATTTCCTCCAGTTCAGAAGTGGTGACGCTCCCAAGTTCTTGAACCTTGAGAAGATAGCATCTCATGAATGGAGCTCACATCAAGGATCTGGTACTATGACTCCAGGTTCTGGAGTTCCTACACCCCAAAATAATTTTATTATGGATCATCAATGCTCTGATGGTACTCCACCTTCAAATTCATATAACTTCTGGAGGAATGATGAGACAGTAGTGGATCAGGATCATAGAGTTTCTTTCGAGTTAACTGAGGAAGAAGTTGTCAGATGTGTGGAAAAGAAGCCAGTAGCATTTCCCAGAGCCGCGTTATCATCCTTGGAGAATGTTGAATGTGTCGTTAAAAAGGAAGACAATCCTAAGGATATGGCAAATGGACATCCTTCCCGAGTTGGTGAAACGTCAAACAGTGCATCCGAGAGAGCTTCAACGGATGGGGAGGACGGGCAGCGGCATCAGAAGCACCGTTCAATCACATTGGGGTCTGCCAAAGAATTCAATTTCGACAGTGTTGACGGAGTAAATTCTGATAAGCCTAACATGCGGCCCGACTGGTGGGCAACCAATGAGAAAGTTCTGGGGAAGGAGGTTGAGACAGGTGAGAATTGGACATTCTTTCCTGTGATGCAGCCAGGAGTAAGCTAACTAGTTCGTGGCACTTCCATTTGCACACCTTTGCATAGCGTGAAGTTTGTTGCCCGTATTGAATCCCCCGAGCCCTAGAACAGCTAGTGTTGATAAACCAAAATGTCTTGAGTTAATGGATTACCGAATCGAATGATAGTTGCCGGACGGACTAACCTACACCTGGAGGTACCTTTTTAGCATACCTGACCTTAAAGAAGAATGGGGACTATATGCAGGGCTAGGATTAGGAGACAGTTTCCCTAAAGCAGATATGTAATGTTCTAACATAATAGATATTTTGACCTTTTTTTTTATAGTTAAAATGTGTAATATAAACAGCAGATAGAAAAGTTACAGCAGGGAAGCTGCTGCTGACAACAGCATAAGAACTTCAGTTGGACCCTTTATCAAGCAATAATTACTTTTCTTTTCTGTTAGGTGGTTGTAGCTATTCTATACTTGTGGTTCTAGAGGAGTGGTACTGTTTTGGAAGTGAATTTTGGAGTTTTATGTGTGGATGCTTTCTGAGAACTGATGAATGGATTCTCTTCTTTCACTCTGGCTCCTATGCGGAACATGAAAAGTTTCGCACCGTACGGAACAATCTAGGCCGTCAGATGATAGTTTTGAACGGTCCAGATTTGGAGAGAGAAAAGTTTTTATTTTTTATTTTTTAAGTCCAGCCGTAATTTTTCTCTCTCTAAATTTGGGCCGTTAAAATTATCATCCGACGACTTAGATTGTTCCGCACGGTGAGGAATATTTTATGTTCCGCATAATAGCCGGACTGTCTTCTTTTGGCTTCATTTTTTGTGGTTTTCAACGGGAGAAATAGAATCTTTGAAGTTTGAACTGAGCTTTACTTTGTATTTTTGAGAGAGTTAAAATGTCAGAAACAGAGAAGGATATTCCTCTCATTAACCACAGGGAAAATCAGTCCGGCTCCAGTGCGGAACCCCCAAAGTTCCGCACCTGCGGAACCATCCTAGCCGGCGTATGCAATTTTGAACGGTACAGATCTGGAGAGAGAAAAGTTGCGGCTGACAATAAAAAATAATAAAAAAAAAATGTTATATAATAAAAGGGTACATATGTAATTTTACAAATAAATGATTGGGTTACCGAAGAGGAGAGAGAAAAGTTATGGCTGAACAATAAACACATTGCTTTATTTAGAGAACACATGTTTTTGGTTAGAAAACACATGTTCTCTAACCAAAAACATGTGTTCTCTAAAGAAGAACATGTGTTTTTAGTTGATGCAACTTTTCTCTCTCCTCAGAACAAAAAAGTAATGCAATTTTGAGCGGTCCGGATCCTGGAGAGAGAAAAGTTGCGAGCTGACAATAAAAAAATAATTAAAAAAAATGTTATATAATAAAAGGGTACATATGTAATTTTACAAATAAATGATTGGAGTTCGAAGAGAGAGAGAAAAGTTGCTGGGTGAACAAACACATGTTATTTCTTTAGAGAACACATGTTTTTGGTTAGAGAACACATGTTCTCTAACCAAAAACATGTGTTCTCAAAGAAGAACACGTGTTTGTTCACCGCAACTTTCTCTCTCCTTCTAGAACAAAAAGTAACACGCAACCGTCACATCGATTGGGTTACAGGGAGGAGAGAGAAAAGTTTTGGCTGAACAAAAACACATGTTCTTGGTTAGACACTCTAACCAAAAACATGTGTTCTCTAAAGAAGAACATTTGTTTTTGTTCAGCCGCAACTTTTCTCTCTCCTCGGGAACAAAAAGTAACACGCAAAGTTTATCCCTAAAATACCCCTATTTTGATACAGTCGTTGGATCAAAAAGTATAAAATTCAACGGCTGAGATCGTGGCCCGCATCGTACGGAATTTTGAGGGTCTGCACTGGAGCCACGACGAGGGAAAATGGCATTGACTCGTAAAAGATCCTTTCACAGTCTCCAACATTCCAAAACCCATCCCCTCCATAGAGAAACGAGGAACAACTTTTCGTCAGTATATACGAAAGGCTTTAGAACATATGTTTTAAATACAAACTCTATCCTCAATATCTCGTGTTAATAATTGAAGCATGAATGTTATAATAAAGATAGATATTACTTATACTAAGATCTTTAAAATATTTCGGTTATCTTTTATACTAAATAATTGATGTAATTAATATAATAAAAATATAACATTTTCCTACACCATTCAATTAGTTGTAATAATGAACATATATAGTAGTTAAAATATTCGTGGCCTGCTAGCGGCTGGTATGGTAGGTTCTTGGAATCTCTCACCAGACTTCCCCTCCACTCCAACTGGGGATTCATGGTTTTTTTTTGATAAAAGAACCATTAATCATTAATTAAAACAGTGTTACAATCAGGGAGAATTTCAACTCCCAAACCAACAGAGTTTAGGTCACAAAATACATAGTTTGGAAGTAAATCTAGGTGGACAGTACCATTTCTAAAATTTGACTTCCCCCATTGAGCCAAATGATGGGCAGCACCATTATTGGCTCTTGGCACTTGCTGTAGTAAGCAGTTCTTTAGAGACTTCATCATCTGTCTGCTTTGGTCTACCGTGGATTTACCCATCCATTCATCACTTCCTTTTTGGCCTCTCAAAGAGGAGAGCACATTTGTTGCATCTCCTTCTATGATGATCCTATCCATATTGCAGTTTATGGCTACAGAAATTGCCAGATAGGCAGCCTTAGCCTCAGCAGTGTATGCATCTTGCACCATACCTGAAGAAGTGGCTGCAAATCTGAAATCACCTCTATCATCCCTGATTATTACTGCAGCAGTGTAGGCACCATCGAAGAAGCTAGCATCAAAGTTGATCTTGTACCAGTTTAGGGGAGGTCTTGTCCAGATATTGTGGATTATTGGTCCCTGCACCTTCCCTTCCCTTTGCACAGCTGCACTGAGATATGAAGAAGCAGTAATATTAATAAGTTCACTAATCTTTTCCCAGTTCCCTTTTTTGGATTGAAACAAAATTTTGTTCCTCTCCATCCAGATATGTTCCATAGTAACCACAGCAAAAGTAATAAAGAGATTCACATCCTCCATCTGCAAAGGGAGATACATATTTGGTTGTAAAACCAACTCAATCCAGTTCAAAGTATGCCAATCCTGGAAAGGTTCCATCCTTAAACTCCACTTTGAACTCCACCAAATGAATTTTACTAGAGGACACTTGAGCAAAATGTGATCCATATCCTCCAACTGTGAATCACAAATAACACAGTAAGGATTATCAATAGGAACGAAAGCCTTGAGTCTAACTTTGGTAGGCATAAGGTTGGATAAGATTCTCCACAATAAGTGTTTATGTCTAGGATGAAGTTTAGCTTGCCAAAGTCTTTTCCAAAGGTTTCTAGTAACTTGAGTGGTGTTATTGTATCTCCATTGCTGGTTTAATCTATAAGAAGATCTCACAGAAAATTTCCCTGACTTGGAGGGAACCCAGACAAAGGTTGAAGGTTCCATTCTGAATGGAATTTGAATTTGTAGAATAGCTTTAGCTTCCTCTTGAGGAAAAATGCTATTAATCAACTGCTCATTCCAAGAATTTGTATGATTAAACATGAGATCCTTAACCCAGAGAGGATCACCTGAACCCCTAAACTGTTTGCTAGTCCTAAAACCTTCTACTCCAGGAATCCAAGGCTCATTCCAAATACAAATCAAAGGTTCATTGCCAATTTTATAGCACATCCCCTTCCTAAAAGATTCTCTGATGTTCCAGATAGCCTGCCAAACCCAAGAAGCATGACCTTTAAAAGAGACAGCCTTGAGAAAACTCTCATTCCCTAGGTACCTAGCAGTCAAAAGTTTAACCCACCCCTTATTGAAATCAGTACAAAGTAACCAGGCCAACTTGGAGTTGAAAGCATGATTAATATGAATAGTTTTTTTGAACCCCAAACCCCCATAATCCTTAGGCATGCAAATTGAATCCCAAGATTTCAAGTATAAGTGCCTACTATCATCATCTTTAAAGCCCCACCAGAATTTCCTAATCTTTTTATCAATGGTCTCACAAGTAGACACAGGAATGGAGAGGGTTTGCATAGAGTAAGCAGGTAAGGCTTGAAGCACAGACTTGATCAAAACACCTCTACCAGCTTGGCTTAAACACCTAAGTTTCCACCCACTTAGTTTAACAGAAATTTTCTCAATCAGATCAGCAAAAGCAAGCTTTTTGGAGGACAATTTACAGAAAGGAAGACCTAAATGTTTGGCCTTATGGTTACAACAAGAGATGTTCAGATTGTTACAAATCTTAACCTTAACAGAGTTATGAACATTTTTACTAAAGTGGATCGAAGACTTACTCAAATTCACCTCCTGACCAGACCAAGAGCAGAACTTAGACAAACAATTAAGCATATTCTCAGCATCAAAATCATCAGCTCTACAATAAATAACTAAATCATCAGCATACATGAGGTGGGAAATAGGTGAACTAGTCCTACAAATCTTGACACCATGAATCAAGTCATTTTGTTCAGCATTACTCAGGATTCTAGAAAGGACATCAAAAAAAATGACAAATAAAGCAGGAGACAAGGGATCCCCCTGTCTGATTCCTCTAGAAGGAGTAAAATTGCCAAAAGGGGATCCATTTACAAGAACAGAAAAAGAAGGAGTAGAAATACAAGTCATAATAAGCCCCACAGTAGCAGAGGAAAACCCATGGCACAAGAGAATATTTCTAAGAACATCCCATTCTACTCTATCATAAGCTTTAGCCATGTCAATCTTAAGAGCCATATAACCTAGCTTCCCTTTCCTAGAGTTAAGGAAGTGCATAATTTCCTGATTTATGATGGTATTGTCAAAAATCATCCTACCAGGCACAAAGGCAGACTGCAAAGGAGAAACAATTTTATCCAAAAGAGGTTTAATCCTGTCAGAGAGGATTTTTGTGATAACCTTATAAGCAATATTACAGAGGGAAATGGGCCTAAACTGGTCAACTTTAGTTGGATGGTCTTTTTTAGGGATCAAAGCAATAAAAGTATGGTTTGTTTTACTCTCCAGGATACCATTAGCAAAAAAATAAATGATACTGTCAAAGCTGGGGATTCATGGTTAGTTTAATGAATTAGGCCACTTGAATAATGTGGCAATAATTCAATGCAATAGATTATTGTTTTATTATCACTTAGGCCCCCTTAAATTACTTTATTAACATAGTGTTCCCTTATATGTTTTATTAATCTAATAACCTTTCATACTTTATCTTTTCAACTAATTCATACACATTTCTTCTCACAAACAATTCATTTTTTATACGAGCAGTCGAATGGAGTTCAATTTCAAACATTTTGAATTCACTTTTCCGAAATCAAAGATAAATATTTCAAATTCAAATTCAAACTCGGGTGCATTTGTATTATAGACCAGGCATGGTCGCATGGACCCAACCCAATTTTTTTGCTTATGAAAATCTATCTTCTCTCGCAATTATACAGTTATTATCTAACTCGAGGAGTTTGGTTCCAAATCAAATATAATTTCACCTACACCCTAACAAATCACATTTTAGCACATTTTTTCAATACAAATATTCACTTCAGATCTCGATCTTCTCTCACTGGTCTCATACACTCAATAAGAAGATGTCATATTTTAATTTTCTTATTAAAAAATCTATAATTTTTAAAATATTGTGGAACCTTAATAATTAAACACTTAATATTTGTATATTAGAAGGCATATATATGAAATATGAACTTGAGACAAAAATAAAATTTTCTTCTGTTACAAACAAATCATTTGTTAATCATCAAAACATAAATTTTCAAACCAAATATCTATCCAAATACAGTTTGAAACTCGTTCTACTCATTTTTTTTCTTTTCTCTTATTTTTTAGAAAGATCATTGCACTCCACTTTCAAAAGGACACGAAAATAGCAAGTAAAATTGAAACCATTGAAAACGTGGTCCAAAATGGACTGCTAGAACAACAAATAAGATAAAACTTATTCTAATCAAAATTCAACTACAATCCAATCTAAAGGCCAAAGGACTTCTCTTTCTTTGGCATTTCCTTCTTGACCACAGAGACAAATTTGACCATCTAGAATTGCTTTCCCCACAAATATTCAACCCCTCCTTCCCTTCAAATCCCCAAAACCTTCGCCCTTTTTAGCTCCCATATCTAAGCGCTCTCTCCCAAGTCGTTTCTTACTTGACCCATTTTTCTCTCTAATACTCAATATTTTCTAGTTTTCAGGTCAATCTTTCATTCTTCTTTTCACAAATTCAATAAGTTCTTATCTTTTTTTGAATTCCCAATTGACTGGGGTGTCTTAGAAAGAATAAAGATCCAATCTTTTGCAAGATTTTAAAGATTTCGTCTGTTTTCTGTGTTTCTTGTACTTGAGAATTTTTCAACAAAGTTCTTATCTTTCTTGAATTCCCATATTGGGGTGTCTTTGGGTAGAATCAAGATCCAGTCTTTTTGCTAGTTTAAAAGATTTCTGCTACTTTTTTTTTGTGTGTGTTACTTGGAGTTTAAGGGATATTGGGATAGTTTGAAATGCCGCCTTTTGGAGGAATTAAGGCTTCTTTGAATGGATTATATGAAAATTCAACAGATTTAATAAGCTCAGGTATTATCACAATTGATGTTGGTGGTCAGATTTTTCAGACCACTAGGCAAACTTTATCCTTAGGTGGGTCCAAATCTTTGTTTTCCAGAATTTGTAATGGTCATGGAACAATCCCTTTTATTGATAGAGATCCTGAGCTCTTTTCAATCCTGCTTTCCCTTTTGAGAACAGGGAATTTACCATCAAAAGCTAAAGCATTTGATATTCAAGACCTTATCTTTGAATCAAGGTTTTATGGAATTGAGAATCTGTTGATAAATTCCCAAGCAAACCCATCTCAATTTGAAGCTTTTAACCTCGAAAGATCGAAAATATTGCCTTTGAGTGGCAGGGATTCACCTTCTGCTATCACAACAACACCATATGGGTCAGTTCATGTTGGTCATGGTAGTAAAATTACTTCCTTTGATTGGTCATTGCAGAAAAAATCCACCATTTTGACCTCTTTTACTGCCATTGATTCACTATTAGCTTTGTCACCTAAAACTGTGGCTGCTGGTGCTACTGACTCTTCAGGGTTACAAATCATTGATCTTGGTAAGGGTTATGTGAAGGAAACTTTGAATTGGGAAAATGTAACCAAGTCTGATTCAACTGTGCAGGGAATTGGTTCATCACCTGATTATTTATTCACTAGTTTTGAGTCTGGTAGGAGAAATTCGAATTGTATTATGGTTTATGATCTTAATGATGATTTTAGGCCAGTTAGTATGATTAGTCACAATGAAATATTTGGTGCTGAGCTGCTTTCTGCAATTCCAGCTACTAAATTGCAATGGGTTTCTAGTCATAATTTGCTGATGGCTTCTGGTTCTCATAGTGGACCGTCCGGTGTACAAGGAAATATCAAACTTTGGGATATAAGGTCTGGTAATGTAGTTTGGGAAGTTAAGGAAAAAGTTGATTGCTTTTCTGATGTAACTGTTTCAGATGATCTTTCAGCTATGTTTAAGGTTGGAATGAACTCTGGTGAACTATTCTTCTTTGATTTGAGGAATATTGGTAGCGAGAATTCGTGGGTTTGTCTCGGTGATGAGAGAAAGATTATCAATGGAAAGAAGGAAGGTTTTGGCTGCAATGTTCAGAGCCATGGAAACCAAGTCTTTTGTAGTAAAGGAGGAAATATAGAGCTGTGGTCTGAGATTATGATTGGTTCTTCTATGAAGGGTGAAGATAGTAAATTAGGTGAAAGAGTCTTTAGGAAAAACTACATGGGAAGAGCAAAAGATATGAATGGAAGTAGGATTACTCATTTGAATTTTGGAGGTAACAAAATGTTCATAACAAGGAAGGATCAGCAACATGTTGAAGTATGGGAGAGTTAAGTTAGGGGGACTTTAATTTCACACTTAGCCAATCTTTAGGTAATTTTTTTTTTTTAATTTCCTTGTAAATGTCTTTTGCAACTTTATTAAGCTTTGTTTCTCTCAAAGTTAATACTTTTGAGACTTGTATAATATGCAAATTGATGTTTATAGTATTCTTTATCTAATAAGAATTATTATTTGATTGAACTTTAAAAGTGTTCTTGTAAATTGATGATTTATAATCCATAATGTGGATCAAGGTTATTAGTTTCTGCACAAACTAGAGAAAGTAAAGAAATTCATTCTGGCAATTTGACATTCTGATGTTATTTGTTGGATTTATTAGTAAAACAAACTATGCTAAAAGAGGATCAAAGGATCAGTCTTGACTTCTCTTTAAGTTCTTTTGTGGTTTGTTTTGTTTTTTTTAAAGTTCTTTAGTTGTTTCCCCTACAGCTTGGTCCAGGACCCCCGGATTCCGGCTCACATTTACTGCAGGGACTCATTCAGAGGCAACTCTCCCAAGTTTCAAAACTTGAGACCGCTGGTCAAGGGGATCAAACTCCTACCACTTGATCCAGCAACTGACTGAGCTTTTGGTTGATCAGGATTCCTTAGGACCTGACTGAGCTTATGCTTGTTTCTGTTGTAAAAGCCAAATCAAAGACTCAAACAACCTTAAACTAAGCAGGTATATTGTTAAACAATATCTCTGTCTTGTCATTGTTGATGTCAATGTTTCTATTCATTTTGTACAATATTGCCAAAGGTCCAGAGGAGGGTTTAGGGTATACTTGATCAGGGATCGAATACAAAATTTCGAGTTGAAGACTTACATCTCGTTTGATTTTAAATTAAACACTATCTAGTCTCGCTCTTAGAATTAACATGCCGTCCTTAAAAAATAGTAGCAGTGTAAGAGTTTACTTGCTAGAGACGAGCTCCCAATTGAATGTACTCTGGCGGGTGAAATGTGTTAAGCTTATACAGAGATTATTATATGCAACAACTGTATTACCTCAACTTCTAGAGTTGATGTAATGGGACAATGATGAAGAACATTGATAACTTGTATAAGATTCAACAACACTAAGTAGTTTGAAATAGTTTACGTGGGGAATAAAATCAACACAACACTAAGTAGTTGGATTTTCGATGGAGGCTGAAAGCCTTGATTCTCGAAAGAACCATGAAAGGTATAAACTTAACATTATATTCCAAAAATATATTGTATATAAACTTAATCTAAAAGTGGAGAAATCTCTCTTCAAATAGAGAAGGATTTCGGCTAGAACCTAACAAAATAGAGTCCTAATTGGACTAGGAACTAAAACAATCACAAGCATAGTAACCTAACATAAACTAGTACTTGCTATAATTAAACTAACTAAATAAGTACTTTACTTGAACTAAATAACTGATGGGCCACATGTCCTTTATTTAAGCTTGTAAATTCGAAAATATTAAAGCTGAAAATTAAATATTAATTAAACTTGGAAAACAAGATTAAATTCTCGACTAAAAATTTGGACAGCTTGTTGTAGCAACTTGGGAGACTATTTAGGACACCAAACCGGCATAATCTGATATTGTGATATTCACGAAAGTTGCAGATCTGCCTCTTAGCTTTCAAATACTACTTGAATCAGCTACATTGGATTCCTAGATCGAAAGTTATGGTCATTACACCAAACTGCCTTAATGTTGTTCAAGTCCTCATCCGACAAGCTACTAGAAATGGAAAAAAGAAAAGGGAAATATGTGAAGTGATAGTCATTCAAAAGCACTGGTAAGGCTGTGGAAAAGGTTAATGAGGCATTTCCCTATTAGTAAAAGTTGAAGTTTCTCAATTAATGATTGAGAATTTGAATTTTGCTTAGTGCAAAAAATCGATAGTATATCACATGTTTGTAAGAATTTATGTTGGGCAAGTCGTAGTGTCATTAAAATTTCAATCGAATTAATCGTGTCAAATACATAGATACCGATAAAAAAAACAAAAAACTGAAGGAAAAGAGGGTGGATGGAAATTTGGGAGCCATTAGGATCAAGATAATGATAATTAGGGAATACAAAAGTACTCTTAAAATTCTGTAAAATCACGATTTAGATGTTCTCCAGAAAACATTGGATACACAGATTTGAAGGAAGTTTCAATTATTGTCACTCTATAAAGCCTCATTTCCTCGGTTAATTTTGGAAGTACCAAAACTATGCCTGATGCTCCAATGCGGAACGCCTTTTTCAGTATATGCAGAATTTAATTTCATCTGTCATATCAAAATTTTGACGGTTAAGATTGATTTAAAATAAACATTTGTCTTGATTTGTACAGCACATATCCTGTTTTGTGCCTCAGGACACCTGTCCGAAGCGTTCTGCATAGGATCCGGACTTGCAAAACTATATGCTTGAAACTTGACTTGGCTCCAATTCGATACCATCTCATTACAAAATAAAATAAAATTGATACCACTAAATACTAATTCTATTTAAGAGAATAATATTGATAGTTTGACTAAAAATTATTTTATTTTTTACTTATTTAATTTACGATACTCGTAATAAGGAATGCATAGAGTAATTGCAAATGATCAAGAAATGGAAACCAAGGGGAGAATGGTAAAAAAAAATATTATTAGCCATGAAGAAAATAGATTTTAGTATCTTACCTTTGTCTAACTAATTATGAATAAAAGGTTATCTCTTGAATAAAATCACGTATAATTGGGGCTACGAATTAAACCATGTTTAATGTTTTTGTTTAGGTCTTAGGGAATATGAATTAGGAACATGTCCGAAATATTGGAGTAGTAGCTTCTTCTTCTCTTTCTCAATCTAAAATTGTTAGATTAATCAACCCAAAAAAAAATGTATATTTCTTTTATATGTTAACTCATGATCTTATAAGTAATTTGGATCTTTTTTATACACCCGATGTGGGATTTATAACTCAACAATTTTTAATTTTTAAAAATTTATTAAAATGTATTTTTTTATTTATAAAAAATGTCTTGTTATCCACCTTTAAGCTACAATTGTTTCGGAAGACAAAAACAAACACAAAGATATTTAAGTCTATGTAACAACTTATAAATTTCATGAGCATCACTTAACTACCCCATTCCCCTCCTCCCACCGGTTCGGCTATATAATGAATACAAAAAATTCAATAAATATTAAATATATTTAGTTTTCTTAATATATATATATATATATATATATATATATATATGGACCGTCATATAAAAAATTGGATAGTCCAAATTTTTTTGAACGAAACGTGTTGTGATTTTGTAAGATCTGATGTGTAAAATGGATGTTAAATGTCTTAGGAGAGAACATATATTATAAAGAATGTAACATCTGCCTAAAATCATGTAACACCTACTAAAAGATGTTCAGTATGTAAGAAATTTTTAGTGTTCTGCACTGTAGACACGGCACCACGGCCCAAAAAAAAACACCTAACCAGCATTAATAAGCTCTAGCTAGTCATAATAACTGGCATTAATCATTGACCTCTAATAAGAATATAAAAAATACTAGTAATAAATATCTATAAACTCATTCTTTCTTTGGGCTGAGGAAAACAGGTTTCAACTAAACTATAGAGATCCAACGGTAAACACAAAAGAAGTCAAGTTCAATTAGTAACTGAAGATAATAAACCAAAAAACCTTAACTTCTCATTAATTAATGAATAACAACTCACCTCCCTAAATATTATTCTGTTTTATTATGACTTATAAGAAAACTTAATTCTAATTAAAGTACTACTCAATAAGTAAGTAACATAAAATGCATTTTACCATAATATATACACTTACCTTCCCAAAATTGAATGTCCACTCTCCTATACCAAACGAAATAAGAAAATGAAAATTCAATTTGAGTAACTTCAAACATGTGTGTCCCCAAAAAGAATTAGAAAAGCAACAAGTAATTTGAGACGTAAGAAAATCAAACTTACCCTATGTGATCTTTCCAAATACATCCAAGGAATTAGGTTGTAGGTCATTAATATCATCAACACACATTACATTTCGGATCCTCTCGTGTGATCTGATGACATCTTCTGTAACATATTAATTACATAAATTTGTATTCATACAATCTAAATTAAAATGGGTACATCCTAATAGTGAATCGATAATCCGGCGTAAAAAATTAAACCTTGTTCTAATTCTTTCACAAAACTTTATACCCTTTTGTCTACTCTTGCTTCCATAATGATATAATTTTAAGTTACATAAGTTATGAGTCAAGCATTCAGTCAGCCTTACTTGAATCATGGAGGCTATAACTGCATTATACTATTTCAAACTTTCTCAACTAATTTGGTTTAACTTTTTCTCCTTCATTGAATGCTACAACTTAAGGTGACTCTTTACTGCCAAATTAGGTGAGCACTTCTTTGGGTAAAGAGAGAGAAACACACAAAGACCCAGTCCGGTTCCTGTGCGGAACGTCAAAAAATTCGCACGTGCGGGACACTCATCCAGCCGTTGATTTCATTTTTTAAATGGATCAATGACTATGATTTAAAAGAGGGTTAAAAGGGTATATATGTAATTTTACTAGAGGAGAGAGAAAAGTTGCGGCTGAAAAGTCAAAAAGGTGGAGAGAGAAAAATTGCGGCTGAAAAGTAAAGAAGGTACATTTCTACAAGAACGTCTGTTCATGTTCGGTGAACAGATGTTCTCGTTCTGTGAACACATGTTCTTGATGAATGAACACATGTTCATGTTCGGTGAACAGATGTTCTCGTTCTGTGAACACGTGTTCGGTGTTCTTTCCGTGAACACGTGTTTGCTGATGAGAGAAAAAGTTGCGACTTTGGAAAAAAAGAAAGTCATTAAATACACTTACTTTGAAAACAACCGTTGGATGAATCCAACAGCTGCCAACTGTCCCCGCACTCAGTCCCGCACCAAAACTTTCCGCATAGGAGCCAAAGTGACAAAGACCGGACGGATTTTTCTGACACTTTCTATAACATTCCATTTAATATTTTAGGAGGAATTGGTCAGTTTGGTCCTCAAACTATTTCTCAAATAATCAATTGGTCCTCATTTTTTTTTACTTTTCATTTGGTCCTGAATGTTACTTCGCGCTTCCTAACCAGTCCCGGCACCACCATCTATGGTGGTTCCCGACCAAATCTATCTCAATACAATATTTATACTTCCTAGATGATCACATAAGTATTTTTTAGCTTCCAAGATGTTCATATCATCATCTTCTTCATCGTCATCTAACATCCATCACCGAGCCACCAACTATTTCTCTCCTAAATACGTCCACCAACACCGCATACCCACCACATCTCTTCAAATTTGACCACTAAGCCGCCACCAACCACTTTTGGTCTAACTAAAATTGAAATCACAAGAAATTACGTACCAAGAATAATGATTAGACCTCAAATCGTAGCTGGAAAGCAGTCCTGAAGGGTTCATGTGGGTGGCGTTGGTGATCGGATTTGGGAGAGAAATGGTGGGCGGGCGGCTTTAGTGGGAGGATTTGGGCGGCGATGTATCTTGGAGAATGAAGACGATGGTGCTAGGACCATTTTGGAAGCTCGCAAATACTTCTGGGATTGTCCAGGAAGTATAAATACTACATAGGAGGTTTGATCGGAAACCACCATGGGTGGTGGGATTGGGACCGGTTAGGAAGCACGAAATAACATCAACGATCAAATGAGAAGTTAAAAAAAAATGAGGACTATTTGATTATTTGAGGACCAACCATGTTAATTTCCCATATTTTAATTATGAAATTTTTTTATTTATATATTTTAAATTAAACAAAATAAAATGTAAGTAGGAACAAGACTATAGAGTAGAAGTCAATACGAGTGTTGAAGGTGGGGAGATGACGAAAGGGATGGGATATGAAGATTTGCATGACTTCCGTTAAAGTAGGATTGAATTGAATCACTCCGGCTCCTATGCGAAACAGAAAAAATTTCGCACCGTGCGGAATAATTTAGACAGTCGAATGATAACTTTGAACGGTTTAGATTTGAAGAGAGAATTTTTTTTTTTTTTTTATTTTTTAAGTCCGGTCGCAACTTTTCTCTCTTCAAATATAGACCGTTAAAATTATCATCTGACATCTCAAATTGTTCTATACTGTGCGAAAATTTTCCTGTTTTCGCATAGGAGGCGGACTGGAATTGAATGGAAGACAAAGAGTTTGAAGTAGAAGAAGAGGGCGGCTCAACTGTGTCTTTGGCGGTGATTCATTACTCCAATATGTGGTGTCTTTTAAGTGTAACTTTTATTGATGAAATTAAACCGTCGTTTATTTGGTAAAATATTTTTTTATTAGATGAAAATGTAATAATTAATTTAGGCGTGTGAGACCGCAACTGATGTGAAAATTGTAAGTGTACCAAAAAAAAAAAAAAACCCTACTTATATTCCAACTTAAACAAAAAAAAAAATTGTGATTACCTAAAACTAATTAATAATAAATAAAACACAAAATAAAGTATGCTAGTTAAATTAATGATAATGAATTGACTAAGACTCTTCTATTACAGTCTACTTCTTCTATGAAAAACGAATAATTCCTTTAGTTGAGGTCTGACTAAATTAATGGTAAATTTTCGTATTTATAAACTAGATTCAATTTCTTTTGCGAAAAATTCATAACTTTATAGAGTAAATCAATCATATTTCTACGTTATATTAAGACCTAAAGCCTCATAAAATTCTACTCACTGAAAAAATGCACTATTTGGTGCCTGTTGTTCCAACGACCTCTGGTGGCATTAAATGTTGGTGCTTTAAAGATTTTGGTTTATTGAGAGTTATTAGACAGATACTGCTAACTCTTTCTCTGATAAAACTCTCCTCAATTCCTTCTCTTACTATTTATCTCAAGTTTCAACAACAAAACTCTCATTTATTGCCCTCACTTTTCTCCTATATATTCACTTTCTTTTTCCCCTTTCTCTTCTCCCATTCACATCTTTCTTTTCTCTCTCTACTTCTTCTTCTGCAACATTTCTGATCTGCAGAGTCTGAATCATCACTTTTACGGCTACATTCTTGGTATGTTTTTAAACCCTTTTCTCCCATTATGCTTTTGGACATTAGGGTGGTTTTTTTTTCAGAAGATTTTGTTATAGACTCGGTCTATGTTTCGATACGTTAATTTTTACAGACCACTGTTCTCCATTGAAAAAAAAAAACTGTGCCTTTTTCTACCACTAAGACATGATAAATTATAAATCACAAGGTGCCTTAATTGAGGTACATAATCATTTACCTTTTCAAATGGTTTTTTTTTACTTTATGTAATTCAGGATTTATCAATAAAAATAAACAATTAAAAAATTAATTATTTTTTTTATTATTTGACGAAATGATGAATTGTGGATCAGAAGGTGTAGATACGTGATGGAATTTTTTTGTTGGTATTTTTCCTGTTTAATTTTATTCTACTATGGAAATGACTCCTACTACCTCTTCATGTGTAATTATGGTTTTGATAATTAATTTGTTAAATAAAAAGAAAAATTTATTGATTTCTTCTAACAGTGATTTCAGTCCAATTCATACCTTCTGCAATTGGTGAAGCAAATTGATCAAGTGGGTTCCACTGTTTATAAAGATGGAAACAGCAACGGCCATGATGATCTTGTCGGTCGTCGCGGCTTATTTTCTATGGTTCAGATTCATGTTGAGGTCTTTAAAAGGTTCACGAGGCCCACGGACCTGGCCTTTATTCGGTAGCTTACCGGGCCTGATCCAAAACTCAAATTGCATGCATGACTGGATCGCTGATAATCTGCGGGCATGCGGTGGCACTTACCAGGCTTGTATTATGGCGGTTCCATTTTTGGCCCGTAAACAAGGTCTCGTGACTGTCACGTGCGATCCCAAGAACTTGGAGCACATTTTGAAGGCCAGGTTCGACAATTACCCAAAGGGCCCCACTTGGCAAGCTGTGTTTCATGATCTACTTGGTGAGGGAATATTCAATTCTGATGGCGACACGTGGCTGTTCCAGCGTAAGACTGCGGCACTAGAATTTACCACGCGGACACTTAGACAAGCCATGGCTCGGTGGGTGAGCCGAGCCATTAAGCTGAGGTTTTGTCCTATACTTAAGTCTGCTCAGCTTGATGGGAAACCGGTTGATCTTCAAGACCTTCTTCTTCGGATAACTTTTGATAATATATGTGGCTTGGCTTTCGGAAAGGACCCACAGACATTGGCCCCTGGCATGCCTGATAATAGCTTCGCTTCGGCTTTTGATCGAGCCACTGAAGCCACGTTACAGAGGTTTATTTTGCCTGAATTTATTTGGAAGCTGAAAAAATGGCTTCGGCTGGGAATGGAAGTCAACTTGAGTCATAGCTTGGAACATGTGGATAAGTACTTGACCAATATCATCACTACACGTAAGCTTGAGCTGCTGAGTAAGCATAAAGATGGGTCCCTACATGATGATTTGCTATCCAGGTTCATGAAGAAAAAGGAATCTTACACAGATAAATTCCTCCAACACGTGGCACTTAATTTCATCCTAGCTGGACGGGACACGTCCTCGGTGGCGTTGAGTTGGTTCTTCTGGCTTGTCAGTCAAACCCCGAGAGTGGAAGAGAAAATATTAGCCGAAGTCTGTTCCGTTTTAATGGAGACACGTGGCAATGACACCTCAAAATGGCTCGAAGATCCCTTAGTATTTGAAGAAGTTGACCGATTGACTTATCTCAAGGCAGCATTGTCCGAGACTCTTAGACTATATCCTTCGGTCCCTCAAGATTCAAAGCATGTGATTGCGGACGACGTATTGCCGGACGGCACATTTGTACCGGCAGGGTCCAACATTACGTATTCAATATACTCAGCCGGTCGTATGAAGTATGTGTGGGGAGAAGATTGTCTCGAATTCAGGCCAGAGAGGTGGTTGTCAGAAGACGGCAAAAAATACGAGGCTCATGATCAATTCAAATTCGTCGCCTTCAATGCCGGTCCTAGGATCTGTTTGGGTAAGGACTTGGCATATTTGCAAATGAAGTCCATAGCTGCAGCGGTTTTACTGCGCCACCGGCTCACAGTGGCTCCGGGACACAAGGTGGAACAGAAGATGTCATTGACATTGTTCATGAAATATGGTCTCAAGGTTAATGTGCATCCCAGAGACTTGAGCCCCATTTTGGCTAAAATTGGATACAAGTTTGAGTCAAACAATAATGGTGGGAAGCTAAGCAATGGCATCTCTCACCACCAAGAAGTTGCCTAAGGCTGGTGATTGTGAATATGATGCATATTTTAGACTACTATTTCTATATTTTACTATATAGTTTATATGATAAGGTACCCTTGGGATTTTGGGGGTGATAATTTTTTTTTGTGATGGGTGCTCATTTGTGGCAATTTCTCACTTTTTGTTTTTCTTTTTTGGCTGAATTTTACTTCAAATAGAACTATTTTGATATTAATTATAATTTCAAGTGACCATTTATAATATATCATAAGGTTCCTCCCAATTCCTTCTCTGCTATAATATACAATTTAACTTGTGTTTTATTTATCAAAAGAGATCATAGAAATAAAGTGTCAATTTTATTTGTTTGGTTTTGCTTAGAGGATTTTCCACTTTTTTTTTTTTAACTCGGAATAATAAACACAAGATTTTGCACACGAACAAAGTTATTATATATATACTCCTTTCGTCCGAAATTAATTTTTTTATATTTGTGTTAATGGGGTGTTGTTGGGGTGTGGGTGGGAGAGGGGGGGGAGGGGGTGTGGGTGTGACATTCACTAGACCAGCATGAAAGATAGGAAGCTTTAGGTGTTGAAAAACTGCTGTAAAATTCTTTGTAAATGTTTATGAACCATAAATGAAGTGGACCAAAGTTGCTGTTTTAATCTTGTACATTAGGAAAGTTTGCATTATTCTTTAACTACAATTCCGGTTATTAAATTGTGTACTGTCCTTTTCATTTGCACCAAATGATTATGAGCCTACTCTTTCTGCTTTCTTTTACTCATCTTCTATGGATCCATGTTTATTGTTTAGTGGTGGCAGTTGGAATTGGATAAAGTTTGAGTTTTTTTTTCTTTTTCTTTGAATAGTGTTCATGATTGCTCCATCATTACGTACCTGGAATCTTAGTGCAAAAATGTAAATAATCAAATTTTTACCCTTTTAGCAGGATTCGAATCATGACACTGTCGTTGCCAACGAAACTTATCTTTGATTAATTCACCATTGAGTTGTATTATGAGAAACAAAGTCTAAATCTTGATTTTTATTTTGAGTTTTATAAAAGATTTTTTTTTGTTGTACCTATTTGGGGCATCCGGTATCCACCGACAACGTGGTGACGGTTGGCTCGCAATGTTATAGCTCAACGGGGAAGAGTCTATCTCATACTGCTCTTAAACGGCGCTCTCAGTCGTGGGAAATCCCGCAAGAGTCGAATTCCACCAGCAGAAATCATATAGAAGATATTTGTAAGAGAAGATATTCTTGTTAAAGTAAACTTTTGGATAAAGTTAAAATGAGACTGTATATTTCGTTCTATTAAAGTATGGGGTGTGTAGGGTTTTCTTGTGTGGTTTAAAGTTCATTAATGAAAAGATTACAAACTATAATGTTTATTACTACTTTAAAAAGCAAATAAATAAGGAGACACTCCATTGCCCACTTTCACTTTATGGTGAAGAAATTCCAATTTTTTTGGTAAATAAAAACAAGTGCAACGGTGATCAACTCTCCGCTACCTTATGTATATTACTACTTAAAAAATGCAAAAAAATGAGGAGACACTCCATTGCCCACTTTAACCATAAAGTGAGGATATTCCATTTTTTGATAAATAAAAAGAAGGTGAAACGATGATCAACATTAGTACTGTCAAAACGAGTATGTCCACCCGCCCCATTATGTTATAGGCATGTCTTAAATGGGGATGCCCGTTTTTTCACGGGTCATCAAAAGGGATGTCCGTACCCGCCCGCCGAATGCCCATGGGCAAATGGATATGCCCGCGACCCTTATTATTTATTTTGTTTTTTAAAAAAAAAATAGATTAAATCCGAAAAATTCAACAAAATGTAATTATTTCTCATTCACTTGCAGTTTATAGTCATGTAGAGGGTAAATAAATATCCAAAATAGTTATAAAAAAACAATCAAAGTCCATAATTTCAAAATTAATTCAAGATCAACTATCCAAAATTAACAAACATAATGCTGAAGTCAAAGCAACAAAAAATAGATACGTTTTTTTTAACACTAGAAGTATTATTTGAATCCACATTAGATAATGTTGATTACTCCTCATCATCTCCACCTATAAAACACACACAGCTTGAGAAGTTATAACTTAAAACATTATAAATGGCAAATGATAAATCATAAGTTAGAACATAATTTAGTTACCTTCAGAAATGAAACCGTTAATATTTGGGTAATAGAAGCATAGAACGGCTTCAAGGGGCTTTGCCCAAGATGTATAGCACGGCTAAACTTTTATCTTAGGCTTTTAGGTTTTTCTTCTTCTTTTGTCTCTCAAGTCTCAATTGTGAAAATTAATCCATATCCAAAATTTAAAATAAAAGAAAAAAGAAAGAAAACAAAGCGGGCATGCCCGGTTGCAACCCACCTATATCCGTATTGTCCGTTACCCGAACGTGTATGCCCATTAATACCCGCATTTAAATGGGCATGGAATTCATAGCACATATCCACCCATTAAGCTCACGGGGCGGGCATGTCCAGCAGGCATATGTACATTTTGACAACTCTAATCAACACCTCACTACCTTATGTTTGGGTTTCCGTGTTCGAAAACAAATATATCAAACTAACTGGTCAACCAACGCAAACACTGACCCATTAGAGAAGTACAATCAAGGGACAAATATAAAATTCTTAGAAATCGACAACACCTGTTAAGATTTAAACTCATAATCTCAAGAAAATTTCCAATTGCTTATAGTTTTTTAAAGAAATTCTGACGAATTATAAGTGACGATTGGAATAATTTAGAATCTTATTTATTTGGAGATTAATATGTGAACAAACAATCTAAAGGATTGTAAGAGAAATCAATAAGTCAGTTAAGATAATTACCCGATTTTCTTCTTTCTTGCAAGTTACATCTATAGATTCTTGGATTAATAATGCTACAAAAAGTAAAAGCTTTTGTATGCAAAATAATAATAAGCTTATTGTGGGCCCAGAACGTAAATTGGAAGAAATGTATTGCCACCAAAAAAAAAAAAACTTCAATAATTACCTTTTCTAGTATATTAAAAGTCATTTATAGGTTATTGGTAGAGGTTAGCATAACCGATTTTTCTTAACATTAATTTGAAAGTGACGGTTTTGGCCTGACCTATAAATTTATATTAGATCGGTTAGAAGAAGAAGAATTATTGATAATTGATATAGAAGCGGTAAATTATTATATAGTGAAAATTCCCCATTAAAAATATTCTGAGACTATAAAAAAATATTATTATATGGAGGTTATTTCTATTTAAATTAAAAAATAATATTTTTAAAATTTTAATTTAAATATATTATATAAAATGTGTACATAGTTTTAGTAAAACAAATACACGTATCTTGGAGAAATTTTAAATTTATTCATGTCATAGACATGGTGTTACCTACTATACACTCAATGTCTAAATTTCATTTTAAGATAAAATCCTCGAAATGAAACTTAATTCAATCCGGTGTATTAATTATTTCTAATACCTTTATTTATGATTTCTTTAGAGAGCTTCAATAGTAGTAGCTCAAGCATATCAACTTAAGTTGGCATAGTTAATAAAATAAGTATACTTTCATATTATGACCAGTGATCAATTTTCAGAACTTAATTTTTTTTTTTTTTTTGACAATCTAAATTAAAATTTGGTCAACAAAAACTATTCATTAATCAGTGAGTCAATTGTTCATGAAATATTATACATAACAACTTTTAATCTAAGACGTTAAAAGAAAAAATCCGACCGTCCAAATCTATAATCATCATACTTATAGAAAGTTTTTAAGTATTACAGCGAAATTGTGGTAGGTCGTTTCAATTCGGATTAAGTGCATAACAAGTATTTTTGTACTTGCCCTACACGATTACAACATTATAATAATTTTTTTTATTAAATAATTGACAAGAGAATAAACAGGTTACTCGAAACTCATTAGAAGAGATCAACTCATTATTTTTTTTGTCTTTTGCCTTTAGGAAAAGTTGTAGAGAAGGGTCGAGATGTTCTTCCTCTATCTAAACAAAGTTTACGAAACATAAATCTGATAATTCGATATAAAGTCGTTCATTGGGTAACTTGAAATCGTAACCTTATTATAAACAAACTTTTAAAAATCAAAAGTGAAACCACCGAGTGGTCAACGAGTTTTTACCTTGGGCTGTCCACTAAGCCCAATTGACTACAAACCCATAACTACTGTCCACTCGTCAAAGAGTTTATGACATTTCTGATCTACTCAAAAATGAGTGTAGCATGTTTTGTTTGAGGATGCTCTTTTTATCAATAAGGTAGTTAAGGTACTGTCCACTCTGTCTTCATTACTTTCCCTATCCATGTCCCCAACCAATTAGAATTTAATATATAAACATTTTTTCCAATTATATATACACATGGTAAATTGTAATTGGCTGAGGACAGGAATGGAGACAGGAACGGGGACAGAGGATTTTTTACCCTTCTTACCATAGTTAAAAACACCCGTCTTATTTTATATAACAGTTAATTATTTTAGCATGCATTGTGAAAGGAGAAAATAATGTATATTTTTCGTATTATAATTTCAAGTTTAATTTATCCTTATTTATAAAGGCTTTTATGTGTCAGGGTAACATTAAAAAAAATTATAAAGTTGAAAAATATCATAGGACAATTGGTGCATATAGTCCTGAAACAATTTAACCTTGGCAGACTTGGTCCCTGATGATTGTTTGCAGCTTTTTACATCCCTAACTATTTTACGGGCCTGTGGTTTGGTCCTTCCGCCTATTTTTTGAAAATTTTAACGTCAGTTAAGAAATTTTGGAATATGTGCTAGGGGCAAAAAGGAATTTTAAAAAACAACCCATACCCATTTACCCGACCCGTCTAATTATCTTGATACAAAAAACCTCTGGCTTCTCTCATATTTCCAAAACGCGGAGATTTTTAGGGTTTTCTGAAACCCAATGTTCCAACCTAAACCACTCAAATCTGCAAGTGAAATTTAGTGAAAATTGTGTGAAGATGACGAGAAATGGAGGGCGACAAATACGTGATACAATTTCTGAAGCAAAAAGGCATTTATTAGATGGAATGTTGAATTCAAATACGGTTGACCTATACCTAGATTATGTTTTTCCTTTCTGCATTTTTTGCTGTTTAGGGTTTGAATCTTTGTTAGACACTGTATTAATTAGTAATTTTGCAGATTAATATTGAAGGATATTGGTGAAGAAAAAACGAAGAATTTTGTAATAATAGACTCGTTGTGGTTTAACACATATGTAAGGCTTGATAAGAAAAATGTACTGGATTGGATTAAGGTGTTGAAAGAGCCATTGGCATCTAAGAAGTTCATCATGGTTCCCATAGTTCTCGGGTATGCTATTTAATTTAATATTTTGTTGACAAATATGAATTTTTCTTATTTTTTCCGATATTAAAATACATTTTTTTTTAGGAATCACTGGACATTGTTGATTCTTTGTAACTTCAATGAGGAGACAACAAGAGAGGCTGCTTGGTCCTGAAATCAGAAAACGCAGCAAGGGCAGCAGCAAAAGAATTGGAAACTGAGATCGAAGTTGAAAGAACCTTGGGAGAAATAGATAGGACCACTGCTGCTGAATGACCTGAATTTGATGTGTCTGAAACAAGTTTGAAGAGGAAGAGATGCATATGGTGTGCAGAAACCAGTCACATGCAGAGATGCTTGCCCCAATGGAGGAGTAAAGACATGGCAAAACTGAATTATTAGTTAATTTTTGGGATGGCCTATTTTTTTGTAAATTGGATGAACAACTCCATCACTAACAAGAGACCACACCATAATGCATTCATTTTCCTGTCCTTTGCAGCCAATTCATCTTCAAGCTTATTCAATCTCCGGAGAAGCTCTTTCTCAACAAATCGGCTACTTTCAACTGTTGGAGCATCAACCCACTGAAAGAACTTGCATTTCGGTAGCTGGAAAACCGAATCAAAATTTAAAAAAAAATTCAAAAAACAGTACAAAAATCGCAAAAATTGTACAATACCTGTTTATTTTCACATGTCATGAAACGTCTCATTGGATTGAACTCTATCCTTGCAACACGAATCACAGTTTCGATTGGACCCGGGCAAAAACAATGGGTTGGAAGTTCATGCTCCAAACTCCATCTAGAGGGTTGATTCAAACCAATGTTGTAAGAATTGACTTCATCTTCACCAACCATGCTTCTTTTACCCCTTAGAAATGAGTTTCTTGACATTATAAAGAGGTATTTCAGCTACTTGGGTTGGGATTGAAAAAAAAATAGAGTTTTTTTGAAGAAGACTGAGGTCTTCTAGGGATGAGTAGGATTTTTGAAGAAGAAATAAAAAATAAAAAAACTTCCAAATTTGCCCTCGTGATTTAACGCCACTTTGTTGACTAACAGTCAAATTTTCAAAAAATAGGCGGAAGGACCAAATCATAGGCCCGTAAAATAATTAGGGATGTAAAAAGTTGCAAACAATCATCAGTGACCAAGTCTGCCAAGATTAAATTGTTTCAGGACTATATGTACCAATTGCCCAAATATCATATAAGAAATAAAAAAAAATAGAAATTCTTGTCTTGTAAAACAGGAGTAATTCTTAAGGAAAAATCCTTAATGAAAAACATTTTTTTTACCTTGGGCTGTCCTCTAAGCCCAATTGACCAAAATGCAGAATCTTTGAATCACGACACCTTGCAAAGTACCCATAAACTCAATCACTAACACCTCCCATAGATCGAAGAGGCCAATAGCGACAAAGTGGGCCATTTGGCCACCTCGTAACCCTACATGCGTCCCGGGTTCGATACCCTCCGTCTGAGTGCGGTAGCTTTTAATCTACCTTATCTAGTGCTGTTTCTCCCCAACGTGCAGAGCGATCGCCTATCGTGGCGTTAAAAAAAACACCTCCCATAGCACTCACTTTTTTTTTATAACTCCCCCAAACACGGGTGAAAATCCTGTTCCCATTTCTATCTCCATCTCTCTCCCCAACCAATCAGAATTTACTATATAAATATTTTTTCTAATTATATATACACATGGTAAATTGTGATTGATTGGAAATAAGGATGAGACATGAATAGGGACAAAAAAATTTTAACCCCAAACACTGGCTGGCTCTCCACCGCTCCAATAGGCAGTGGGGTTTGGAAGATGCAGTTTTCGCCCCCAACAACAAATTCCTGACTTCATCCCTAAACAAGTCACCACATTGCATTGACTATTCGGCTTGTGTGTTTTCAACTAATCAAATTACCAATTAAGCCCATTATAGAGGCGTAATCATACCACAAAGTTAATAGTTATTCCTCAAGTAGGATAGAACACAAATTAACAAAATAAAAATACCCCAAAAAGTAGAAAAGATGGAAAAAGAATTCTTCATTCATGTAGTTGTAGATACATCCATATCCTGATAATAATTTACACACACAATAATTTAACAACTTAGGTTCCACATAATAAGAAGAGAATTACAATTACATGTCCAACAACAAAAGGGGTAGAAGGGGAAGATAGGATGATGATGAAAAAACAATGGATGATTCTTCAGACAACAATGCTTGAAGAAGAGCAGCTCAAAAGGTCTCCAAGAACATGGGAACTTTTAAGACCTGCTCTTGAAAGGAATGGCTCTGATGACAATCTGGTGGTACACTGCAGCAAGAGCAGCTCCGATGAACGGTCCAACCCAGAAGATCCACTGGAAAGAGAGAAAAACGCGTTAAAAGAAATTACGATTACAACTCAAAATGGAGATATTTCTGGAAAAAGATTTACGATGTTTGCTTGAATGAGGAGGAGTCTGAAGACAACTTACGTGATCATCCCATCCGAGGTCCTTGTTGAAGATGATGGATGCTCCGAGACTCCTAGCAGGGTTGATGCCGGTTCCAGTAATGGGGATGGTGGCCAAGTGAACCAAGAAAACTGCAAACCCGATTGGAAGAGGAGCTAAAATCTGCAACATAGAAAAAGAACGATGAATTACAAACGAACTCCATTGGCGTTGCTAACTTGACTTGTACAAAAACATTTAAGATTATTACATCTAAACGCTACTAACAGAACAACCATCTGATGCTTTAACCGCAATGGTGGATTATACTAAATCGCTTAGAATTCAATGATCACATCTTGATTAAAACAATTGAGTTAAAAAATCAAATACTAAACACAATCGAAAAAGAACCGTGTTAGTCCTTAATCAAGATGGTCTACCCTCTAGAAGCAGAACATAAAATTCAAATTTGAGACCTGTGTATTCTCACAAACAATTCAACTTTTACGAACTTCTATCACCAAGATCTTGAAGAATGGATATATTAAACCAAAAAATCTAAGATACTAGGCCCTTTTATCAGAAACACAACTTAAAGAATCAAAACTCATGAAAAAAAGATCAATCAAGTGAAATTATAAAGAGATATAAAGACCATGCAAGAAAAAAACTATGGAAAAAACTCTAGAAAGGACAATAAAGAAGAAGACATACAGGAACATGAGAGTCTCTAGCATTTCTCTTGGCATCAGTAGCAGAGAAAACAGTGTAGACAAGGACAAAAGTGCCAATAATCTCAGCACCAAGACCTGATCCCTTAGTGTAGCCATGAGCAACAAAGTTAGCACCACCATTCAGTCTTTCATAAGGTCCCTTCTGGAAACCCTTAACAATTCCAGCACCACATATGGCACCAAGACACTGCATCACTATGTAGAAGAGTGCCCTTGTCAAGGACAACTTCCTTGCCAAGAACAAACCAAATGTCACAGCTGGGTTGATGTGTCCTCCTGTTTTCACCACCCGCATAAGAATTAAGATCAAGATTATGTATAAAAAAGGACTCACAATCAAGATTCACTCCCAAAATCATTTTCTTGAAAAGATTAGCTATAAAACATGAATCAGTAAACAAAAAATCATACTTGTTCTTGGAGATATTAGCTATAAAACTAGGGTAATTATTATGTTAGATCAGAAGAACCCCAAGTATAGTAAAACTCCCCAAAACCATTTTCTTGAAAAGATTAGCTATAAAAACTCAAATTAGTGTACACAAATTAAAAAAAAAAAAATATATCTTGAGATCTTAGCTATAAAAACCCGTTTCCTCAAATTAATGAACAAAACCCAATTTTATCACTAAAAGCAGAAGAGAAAACAAATATTAATTTGGGTTAAATGGGCAAAATTTGGCTACCAAAGACCAAATAAAAAGCAAAAAAGGAAACATCTTTAAGCTAAACAGGACTAAAAAAGAAGAATCCTGAACTAAATTTGGCTACCAAAGATCAAATAAGAAGCAAAAAAGGAAACATCTTTGAGCTAAACAGAACAAAACAAGATGAATATTGAAAAGAATAGGGGGCAAAACTGACCTGAAATACCAGCAGTGCAGTAAACAAGGGCAAAGATCATACCACCAAAAGACCAAGCAATCCCTTGAATACCAACAGATTTACACTTATTATCTGATCTACCAACACCCATAACAGTCAAGATAGTGATGTAAAGAAACAAAAGGGTAGCCATGAATTCAGCAATTCCAGCTCTATAAAAGGACCAAGATGACAATTCACCAGGCTCAAAAAATGGAGCTGGTGGTGGTTCTTTGTAGTCCTTATCATTTTGAGCTGCTGTTCCCAATGGTTGCCTTTCATTGAACTTGTTTGCTCCTAGCTTAACATCTTCTTCCTTGCTTTCTGCCATTTTCTTGATTTCTTAGCTCAAATTAACTCTCTCTTTCTTGGTTTTTTGGAAACTAGTGCTAGAGAGAACGGAGAGTAGAGAAGGTAGGTAGTGGGAGATTAAGGAAAGAGTTTGGGGGGTACTTTTATAGCACTTGAGAACTCATTATTTTCTCTGTTCCATGTAATTAAAAAAAGGTGTTAGCTTTTACTTTAATCTTCTTTTGTGGTGTATGATTAATAATTGGCATGCTCTGTTGTCCTCAATAATAATTTTGTTTAGCATTTGTGGTTAGCATTAGAGACTCATGGTTCGGGAACAAGTGGTCGTAGACAATTTGTTGGCTTTCTTCACTTGGGATTTAGGTCCCAAGTTCGATTCTTATATCTTCCTTCTTAGGGTAATAATATTCTCCCTTCTTAGGGCAAGTCCTCATCCTCTGGTAAGGCTAGACAACTCCTCCTCTGGTGAGGCAATACCCTCCCTAGACATGAGGTGCGCTACAATCTCCCTTTCTAGGGTACTCTCGCTTCTCTACCCTTTGGGGTTCCGCCTTTGGGCGTTAAAAAAAAAAAAAGATTTATTCATAGCAAGATTGAAAATTCGAGTTGAAGTTATTCAAAAAGTATTTTAGTCTGTATATGTCAAGTTTATTCTGTTCATATCACAACTAGATTAGTCAAATAAAAATGCTCAAAAACATGTTATCAATAGACTCACGGTTTCAATTGAATAGTATTTGGTAAACACAGTGTCTTAAAACTCGCTCTGATACTATATAAAAGTAATTTATGAGTCTTCATATCCTTTTTAATTCCATTAACTTATAAGTGAAATTAATCTTTTTGATTTATTTTGTTCCGATCACAAACAGATTAGTCAAATAAAATTTGTGTTACCAATAGACTCAAAGTTTCAATTGAATAGTATTTGGTAAATGCACTGTCTTAAAGACTCACTCCGATACTATATAAAAGTAGTTTATGACTTTTCATATCTTTTTTAATCCATTAACTTATAAGTGAAATTAATCTTTTTAAGTTGTCGGTGTGGGAATTCATATTTGAACAAATATCAATTAATTTAAAATGAAAAAACTAAAGAGAGAGGATGAAGAATGAAGAGGGTTCTAGAATGAGCAGAGGGATGATGTTGGCAGATTTTTTAATGGTTTATATTTGTTGGTCTTATCTTCTACAGAGTGTCAGCCCCCATGGGGTTTATTCCCTTCCAAAGCATACATTTTTGTATTTTGATTATTTGATTAGCTGTTATGGGCCATTTCTCATTCACCTTAATCATCTTAAGAGTGGGCAGCTAAGCATAAATATTTTCTTCAAGATAAGCTCATGGAATCATTGATATCAACCTTACTTGTTTGTAAATTAAAATTATTTCCTCATATTCTCTTTTATTGTTAAGTTCTTTCCTATTAAAACCAACTTACATTGACAAAATAAATAAATAAATCTGGCCCCAAAGTGATAGATCGGTTAGCAAATATTAAGGAGTTAAGCACCCTAACATTTGATTGTCGCAAGTTTAAATCTCGTTAAGGGTTGGGATCTTTTATTTAAAACTTTAAACAAGGTTAGTGTTTTATTAAGTTTTAAATAAGATTAGTACAATCTCACCGTGGCAGACCTACCTTAGGGGTGGGGTGGGTCTTGGCCCCCTCCATATTTTAAACCAAAGATTTATAAGGCTTTCAGGGTAGTTAGTTCATTTCAATTTTTTTGTACAAAATTTTATATAGTACTTTTTTTTCGTTGTTAATTATCTGTCGTTTAAATATATTTTATTAATTTTTAATTAAATATCACTTTAAAAAATTTAGAGAGTATTAAATGTATTTTTTTTTAAATTTACCTTTATTTTTTATTAATTTAATCAATAATTAATTTTAATTGTCTCAATATAAATGTATTAATTGAAGGGTAAAATTGTCTATTTATTTTTAAACTAATATATCTCAATTATTATTTTTTTAATTCGAATACAATATTTTAAAACGATAAACAAATGAGAACGGAGGAAGTAACACGTATTGTGTAGTTCAGAAATAGTCGTTTTGTGACCGTTGTAGAAAGAGACAGGCTTGAATGAATATGTGTAAACGGTTATGATCAAACCAAACCCAAATTAGATTATAATGGTCCAAATCACAATCGCTGAGATCAATGTGGGCCCCTATTTCGGTGGATAGTTAGCTGTCCGACGTATCATTGGGAACAAATAATCATACTACTCTAGAATATTAACCCTCATCCACTTACCTAATTAAAAAAAAAGTACTCATTCTATTCAATAAATAATATAAGTCGTTTGATACATTTATTAAAAAATAAAAAATAAAAAATAAAATATTTTTTTAATTAAAATATTAATATTATTTTTTTAAATAAATTTTTTATAACATTAATTTTATTTAAAAGAATAATATTAATATTTTGATTAAAAAAATATTTTATTTATTTAATTCTTACTTTTGCTACATATCTTAAACGACTTATATTAAAAATGAAGAGAGTAATATTTATTATTTAAGCTCTATTTTTTATTTATTAAAAAAGAACCTACTGATCATGATAAGGGGTGTCCTGGGGGCATCATTGTCATAATCGTTCTCATTTCATATAATTTCACTATTATCCTCATTTAAGAATAATAATAAGGTAATACTGACTATTCAAGGTGAACTTGAATTAGTTTCTTTTATAAAAGAAAATGATATTTCGAGAATGATAAAAATAATGGTCCGTTAAAGAATAGGTGAAATTCATAAGACCTGTAGAATAAGTAGCGAAAATTAAAGAAGTAAAATTTAAGGTATTTTGTTAATTAAAATACTAATATTATTATTTTAAATAGAATTTGTACGACACTAATTATATTTAATAAGTAATATTGATATTATTTTTTTAAAAAACATCTTAATATTTTACTTCTTTAATTTTTCCTATTTGTCCCGAAAGTATATTTATGAATGGAGGACTATTATTTCTAATGTCAAGAACAATTTATACTGCCAAAAAAAGTTAGAAAAATATTCTCCAGTTTTGTAATTTGTACAATTTTTATTGATATTGTGGGACAAGTTTTGCAGTTTTGAATTTGGCGTGCAACAGTAATTTTTCTGCGTATGCATTTATAAAAAATAAAATAAAATAAAATCTTTATTATTTGATTTTCGATTTAACGGTTGGAAAAAAATGAAAAGTTGTTTTTTGAATTAACAATTGTTCATTCTACATAAAAATTAAGAGTCGGATTAACTAATTTAAAAGTTAAGATTGTGTTCCGTTTGTGAAAAAAACACAATTCAGTGAAAGACATGTTTACAAGTATTGTTGTAACAGTTTTACCTCTATCCACATAGTGAGTTCAATTCATATCACTTGTGTGGTAGTATCTCCATTCCTTAATATAAGACTTTTAAATCATGTAGTGAAAATTAATATATATTTTTAAATTAAAATATCAATATTACTCTCTTAAATAAAATTACAAGTCATGTTTAAGGTAATAATATTTGTATTTTAACTAACAAAGTATCTTTTTTTTGTTTTTTAATTTACGCAACATGTAATGAAAGTCTTACAGTAAATAATGGAGATAGTAATGTATCTGTAGTTTATGATAATCTCTTATTAAAACACATTTCGCGATTTAAATAATTTACCTACCATAAAAAACGTAAAGATGAGTCCTTAAAGTTATGGCTAAATCCAAAACTATAATAGGTTTGGAGTGGCATAGAGGTGGGGGAGGCAACTAATGATAGAGTACAACTCATATAAATCTTGCCTTTTTATCTTTTTATCACATTCACCGGCATCTTCTTCAAAGTCCCACACCTTTCCCCCTCATTCCAACCCATGTGAGTTGTGACTATTAAAAAAAAGCACCACGGCTCCAATACAAAACGAAAAATATTTTGTATGTGTAGAACAAATTTTCATATATGTTGGATTAAAATTTTGACGGTTAAGATTGATTTAAAAAAATACCTTTTTTTTTAAATACCTGTTCGCCGATCTATTTCTTATAATAGATAGATACTCTCCTCCAATAAATAAAAAAAGCTTTTAAAAAGGGTCAAGTAAAAAAGACACCCCCTCCTTGCCTTTTTAACACCCCCCAATCCCCATAATTTTTTTTCTCCCTCTCTCTCCTAAACCTTCTCTCTATATTAAATTGCTGCCGCCACCGGCTGCCACCCTGTCACCGCCGCCGCCGCCGGAACACCCACCGGATTCCGGCCAAAAAATATATATTTTTTTTTTGGTTTTTCGAACTTATTGGACTAGATCCACCACAAAATATCAATTTCAAAAATTTTGGCTATTTAGAAGACATTGATTTTGAGATAAATAATAATAATAATTATTATATTGTGTTTTTTAGTGTTAGTAAATTTTTTTGGGTAAAAATACATGTTTAAACTGATAAAATGCGAAAAAAAATAGTCAGCGAGAAAATAGCATCGAAAAACATCTTTGGGGAAAACCGTTTGTAAAAACGCAGGCGGTTTTAGGGAAAACCGTTTGTAAAAACGCAGGCGGGTTTATGGAAAACCGTTTGTACAAGCGCAGGCGGTTTTTGGAAAAACCGTTTGTAAAAACGCAGGCGGGTTTATGGAAAACCGTTTGTACAAACGCAGGCGGGTTTATGGAAAACCGTTTGTAAAAACGCAGGCGGTTTTTGAGAAAACCGTTTGTAAAAACGCAGGCGGTTTTTGAGAAAACCGTTTGTAAAAACGCAGGCGGGTTTATGGAAAACCGTGTGTAAAAACGCAAGCGGTCTTAAAATTATTATTTTTTTTTAAAATTTTTTTTTTAGAAAATTCTAAATATTTTTTTAGGGGTATTGCAATAAAAATTAAGTGCAAATAAAATACCGAGTATTTTCTTTGTATTTAGGTTTTAACACTTAGGGTATGGTATGTGATAACTCATCAAAATATCAAACAAATTACAAGTGTAAAATTTTACAATTCTCAAAAAAATAAAAGTTTTACTATTAAGTGTCATATAAACTATTAAAAATAAAAGTTACAAAAAATAACAGTTAACATTCATATACTTGGTCTAATTTTTAGTAAATCAAGTGACGAAAATTAAAACAATATACTGATACAAATTGACGTCGAGGTCATTTAAACTATATATTTTGTACGTTTGAACTTTGATTGTTATTTTTGGCAACATTTATTTTGAAATAGTTTATAAGACACTTTGTAGTAAAAAATTTAACTTTTTAAGAAATGTAAATTTTTTAAACTTGTGATTTTTTTGATAGGAAAACGCAGGCGATTTTAGGGAAAACCGCGTGAAAATTCATACATCTTTTTAAATAAAAGTTTTCATCAATATTTTTTGGAACAAATTTATGGCTGTTAATTTTGTAATTACTTAGTATTAAAAAGTAAATAATGAAAATATGTTTTAGGGAAAACCGTGTGTAATAATTCCGGCAAGATTCCGGCAAAATAGACTCAGACGATTGTGGCTATTTAGAAGACATTGATTTTGAGATAAATAATAATAATTATTATATTGTGTTTTTTGTTGTTAGTAAATTTTTTTGGGTAAAAATACATGTTTAAACTGATAAAATGCGAAAAAAATAGTCCGAAACTGAGAAAATAGCACTGAAAAACATACTGGGAAAACCGTTTGTAAAAACGCAGGCGGTTTTAGGGAAAACCGTTTGTACAAACGCAGGCGGTTTTTGGGAAAACCGTTTGTAAAAACGCAGGCGGTTTTAGGGAAAACCGTTTGTACAAACGCAGACGGGTTTATGGAAAACCGTTTGTAAAAACGCAGGCGGTTTTAGGGAAAACCGTTTGTAAAAACGCAGGCGGGTTTATGGAAAACCGTTTGTAAAAACGCAGGCGGTTTTTGGGAAAACCGTTTGTAAAAACGCAGGCGGTTTTTGGGAAAACCGCGTGTAAAAATGCAGGCGGGTTTATGGATTAAAATTTAAATAAAAGTTTTCATAAATTACAATTTAAGAGTCATTGTACAAATTAATTATAGGCAAATTCGCAAAAATGGTCATACAACAATTTACGACTTGCAGGTTAGGTCATTTTTCTTTTTTTTCTTTTTTTTAGGTCACACAACAATTTACGACTTGCAAGTTAGGTCTTTCCGTCAGTTTTTCCGTCAGTCAACGGTTAGTCAACAATTTTTCAATTTTTCAGTACGTGCAAAACGCCTTAAGACAGGTGTTTTGAGGCAAAAAAACATGACAGGCGTCCTTCAAAACATGACAGACGTCTTACAAATCAAGACATGTGTTCGTTTTGAATCAATTTTGCGATGAAAATTTTGAAAAATTGTTGACTAGCCGTTGACTGACGGAAAAAGTGACGGAAAGACCTAACTTGCAAGTCGTAAATTGTTGTGTGACCTAAAAAAAAGAAAAAAAAGAAAAATGACCTAACCTGCAAGTCGTAAATTGTTGTATGACTATTTTTGCAATTTTGCCTTAATTATAACACACATCGTAAACCAAAAAATTTAAATCTAAATGCTTTTAATATCCTAAAAAACTAAACATCTTCATCATCCTAGCTCCGGAAACCGACGGTTCAGCTGGGTCATCCCCTGGGGTATGCCTACTAGAAGATGATCTGCTAGACGATGACCGAAATCTCCCAAATACTCTCTTCAATAGTCCCGGACTCTTACGTGCTACACCTTCACCAACAATGGGTTGGATAGGGGGTAGCATCAACGAAAATCCTCCCTCCCTCGGTAGAAGAATCTTCAATATAATCCGCTTCAAAACCGAAACCCTCCCACTGTGATTGCATAGGAATATCGGGAATTGAATGAGGTGGGTGTGAACTACTACCTGCCATCCATTGGTGGGGATCACTGTTTGCGGGGTATGGTATAGGATTACAAAGAGTAGAGCCATAAGCGTGTTGCGGAATAAGGGGTACAGAACTCATTGGTGGTGGACTACCAACTGGGGGAATAATATTCGCGAGTGGAGTTCTTTGTCTGCGATGCTCTCGACTTTCAATCTGGGCTGGCCGAGTCACAGGCCTGTCAGCTACTCTACCATCACGGTCCCTAGTCGGGCCCAAGTGATCAATATTTCTTCTCCGATCTGCCATCTACAAATTCAGAAACAATTTATAATTATAACTCTGACAAAATAATTTAAATACAATAAAAAAATTAATATTAATTAAAGACAATATTTAAATGAAAATAGCAAATTAAATCTAAATATGCAATTTTAACAAAAAAGAAAAAAAAATTAATTGCCGCCTGCTGACGGCTGAACCACTCGCCACACGCGCCCACTCGCCACTCGCCACTCGCGTCCCACTCGCCGCACTCGCCCCACTTGCAGAAACCCCCACTCGCCCCACGCGTCCCCACGCGTCCGACGCTCTGTCACGCGTCCCACGCCCTACGCGATCCACGCGCCAGACCCTCTCCACTCGCCCAACGCGCTACACGCGCCGTCAGTCCTCCAGTCCCAAAACGCATTTCAGTCCAAATTTTGACAAAAAAACCCCAAAATAGTGTATTTTTAAGAAAATTTTGTAACTTTTTTCGCAAATAAACTTCTAGTATGGTAGATCTACATATTTTATAGTTGAAATTCAAAATTTTAAAAAGTAAAACTTACATTGTTTTAGTTGTGATGCTTTTTTGACGATGAGTATGTTGACAAAGTTGACGAAACGGCGTTTGCAATATGATTGTGCAAAAAAAAATTCTGACGAGCAGTGGGTTGGCGTGCTGCACCTGGGACGGGCAGAAAATTTATTTGGGGATAGAAGTTGGGAGCATTTATTATTATGGAGAGAGAGGAGAGAGAGGGAGAAAAAAAATTATGGGGATTGGGGGTGTTAAAAAGGCAAGGGGGGGGGGTGTGAATAGTGGTCATGTTTAAAAAAAACCTAAAACATGTGGGATTTGAATATCCAAATAGCTCACGTCAACCGCCCAAGTCACAATGGTGATTCCACGTGGAAGAACCTCCACAAAATCAGAAATTTTCTACTGTGCCAAGTCAGCACAGCCCCCCAACGACCAACCGACCATTTTCCCTCCACCATCAATTTGAAAATTCCCTAAAATATGAACAATTCTGATATGGACCTGGCCTACCACTTGGTCATGGACCACTTGGTCCACATTCAGCCACATCACAGTTTTGATTAAAATAATAAAAACAGGTGAGGCCTTATGAGAATTTTTTATTTTTTTTTAATCAAAAGAGGTGATGTGGTTGATTGTGGACCAAGTGGTCCACAACCCCACATATAGCCCAGGTCTATATCATAATTTTTCCTAAAATATATTGCATTTTGATTCCATTGAAAGAAAAAAAAAAAGTAAATTGTTTCAATGATTACAACAATGAGATTATCATATGTTGGAGATAAGATATACTAATAATATGATATTTCCAGCCCTAATCAATTGTCTTTCTGATTAATGATTATATAATCGCCTATCAATTTAGGCTCTATTTGGATTGGGTTTGAGACTCAAACCTAGATCTAGGTTTGGGTTTTGACGGGAGAGGCTAAAAAGTAGGCGGAAAATATTCAAATTCAATTTTTTTTTCAAAAAATTCATATCGGGCTAAACGTAAATTGTTGAAGTTTGTGTCGGGGACAAATAAAATCATAAGCATAAATTATTAAGGTATAAAATAGGCGATTTGCTCTTTTATTTTTAGGTGATAAAATCTTGAATAGGAAGTTCAATAATGGGTTGGGTTGTCCTTATTTTACAAGTATTTTTTTCACTGATGGTAGAAATTGATTCTAGTGTCCTGAGCACAATTCAGCGGTGGATTAATAAAAAATAAGTCTGGCTGATAGTAATAGTACGAGGGTTCGAATTCAGGGGTTTGTGTGGACCAGGATACGAGAGCACATTTCAAAACCGTTTATCTAGTAAGACATATTTCGCAATTTAGTTACGGGTCAGTGAGGTGCTCGTAATGGAGCATTACCAAGAAAAGAAAAAAGGAAATTGACTCTAGCAAAAGAAAAGATGTACAGTTGAAAGAACTGTTATAAATCCAAATTTGGCTGACCAAACTATAAGTACCAAAAAAAAGTTTAGATTCAGAGTTCTGTTTCTGCTTTAAGATGCAAACACAAGGACACCAATGAATCAAAGAAACAAGTACTAAAGTACTTTTTTATAGTTTCTAGTTAGCGAAAAAACATACAATCTAGTTAGATAGAATATTTCATCTAACTAGACTCGTAATAGAATATAAATTTTAAAGGGACTCATATTTCATCTCACAAAAAATTCCAACTTTTACAAAATCTAAGACTTTTTGTTTTAAAACCAAACACTGTCCAGACTAGATTGAGACAAAGAGGCAGATAAGGAAGATTGGCCAAGACAACAATGGTCTAACACATGTTAAGTCACATTAAGCATTCATACTTCAAACCAGATCACATGGGCTACAGAACTTTCTCAAACACTATCCTTAATAATAAGCCACTAATAAAAAGTTTGACATAGTCGGGGGCGGATTCAGGAATTTCTACTTGCAAGCAATGTAGCAAGTTTTTCAAAATCACAAGCAGATTCTTAACTATATGATTAAATGATATGGTCCTAAGCTCGATATTCTAGTTCCGTCTATGACATTATAATATTGCAACCTTAGTTACCACAAAGCAGCAAAAAGGGTACACTTGTTCATACCTACTGTTCAATTGACTAATTACTTGGGGGGAAATCTGCTCTCCTTTAATACATCATGAGACCTGAATGATAAAGATCCTGCATCAGTAGCATGGCTTCTTCCTGGAAATCTTATTCCTCCATTGATCATATTCCTCAAAACAACTGAGTTCATATTGTTCTCTTGACCTGAAGGAGGATTTTCCAGAACAATTTGGTTTGTGATGCTGAAACAATTGTTATTAGGCCACTGATTACTCGGAACGTGTAAACCAGGATTCATGCTTATGGACCTCATTTGAGAAATATTCCCAAATTGTTCGTCCGGAAAGATGCTTGGTAGATAGCCATGACTATAATGTCCATTATTACTCGGAACATTTTCCCTTTCCAAAATGTTAGTCCTTTTCATAGCATTTCCGGCATGAATATGATCACTCGAAGAAAAATTCGTTCTCAAGTTCTCGACTTGTGGAGGCTTGGGAAGGATGATGCCAGGCAATGTCAAATTTGAACAAGAAACTGTTTGTTCAGTCTCAGTTGTTGCTTTCTTTATCCCATTTCTCCTCTTGTCAGTAGCTTTGAGACGTTTGCGGGAACCTAAAGAAGTCTTGTTGTTTTTCTTAGGCTTTTCTATCATCAACCCTCCATTTTCATTTTTATGGATTGCTTTATAACTCTTGGCGGCCTTCCTTTTCGTTCCTGATGATGATTTTGAAGCCGTCAACTTTGTTATCTGTCGCTTCATTCGTATAAACATTGTATCTCTTGCAACTTTGAGTTCTTTCAATAGGGAATTGGTGAAGGTCTTTAAGTCATCAGTCAATTGGACAGGTTCTTCGGTATGCTTTACCTTCCTCTTCCTCTTTGTCCCGGAATTTCCTTTCGATCTATTTACTGCAGCAATTCTTTTTTTCCTTGATCCAGATTGTCTGTTTTTAGCTCCTGTAATTTGCAAAGGGACGTCACATTCTTCATCATTCTGAGCTAAAACCAAATCCAGAACTTTATGTTTCTTTTGAACTGGCTCATCACCGGAATTTAAAGATTTCGAATCATCACTTGACGAATCAATATCATCATCTTTCTTTCTGTACTCCCATAGCTGCTGAAACTTTTGATCCGGAATCATGATCAAGCAAGATAAGATTCTGATTTCCAACCCCCAGAAGAACCAGCTTGTGAATTAACTACATCTACTCCTCATAAACGGTTTTCCTGGAACGGAACACAAAATTTCAACTTTGGGAACCACATCTCTGCTTACAAACAATTCAATATTTACAAAACCTACGACATTTCATTTTCAATCCACATACTGTAATACTAGACAGTTTGGCAAGATCCTCCTTACCACACAAGCTATGCTCTTAGTTGGGGCAATCTGAGGACGGTGAATTTGTCATTTAAATTCAAATACATACACAAGATCTTATAAATATAAATCAGAAAGACATCAAGTTTCATGTAAATTCAGTCAAAATAATCTCTTGAAACTACTATGGAGACATAAAATCACAAATATTTTTCATGAATTTGATCGAATAAGACAAGTGAGTTATTCAACAAACTCTCAAGACCATACAACAACGCCCCCAACATTTTCCAAAACGCCAATTTTTTTTATAGCAAAAGTAAGTTTCTATGAAAAAATCCTTTAGAAAAATACATCTCGTCCCCCCCAAAACTTCCCCCAACGTAGGAATTCATAATTTCCCCAAAGTTCTTACATCATTATAATTATCATAGAGAACAAAAAGAAACAAACTTTATGATCAATCCCACAAATTTAGCACATTATTATTACAACAAAATAATAATAATAATAATAAAGAATAAAGGGATTCATGTCTCATCATAACCCAGAAATTCAAGAACAACAACTATTGCAAAGAAAGAAAATAACTTTACCCAAGTAAATTCAAAACCAAAATCAAGAAAAAAGATAACATTTTTCTTTTACCATATTTCATGCATTGTAAATTACAGCAGATGGGATACAATTTAAGTCTTTGATTCCACCTTTTTTTCTGCATTTATTTCATGATTTTATATCTCTGAAAGGAAGAAGAATATGTGATTTTTATTTCTGTTGGTGAAATTTCTACCTAAACAGTGAAGATTTTTTCTGCATTTGGGTTGGAAGAAGGATTTTGGGTTTAAGTGCACTGATGAGGAACTGCAATGAGTATGAGTAGTAGTAACAGTTGATGAATTAATTAGGGGATGATTATATTATAATAATAATAAATTTTAGTTTGATTTGTTTATAGTCAGAAACAAACTTTTTGGGTGTCAAAAGAAAACACAGATTGCCTTGCCAAATGTCACTCCTCTTTCCCTCCTTTTCTTTAATTTATGGGATATTGGCATGCTTGGTCCTCAAAGTATTTACAAAATTATCGCTTTGTCCTCAAAGTTTTTTCACTTCTTATTTAGTCCTTTATGTATTTACGCGCTTCTCATGTCGTCCTTTCACCACCAATCTGGGCGGATTCCGTCCAATTACGAGCACGTGCATGTCACGTGAGTTTGCTAGAGGGGCAAATTTGTCCGAAAAAATACACCCCCATCCCATCTTCATCTTCTTCCTTCTTCTTCTTCTTCTCATCTAATCATCAATGGCGTTTGGACACTGATGGGTATTTTTTAATATTTTTTTTGATGAATATCTTAGTAATGGGTATCACTACTAGTACTAGGAACACATTTTCCCATCAAATTTCATTTCTCAAACGCGAAAATCGATGGTTTCCCCCCCCCCCTTTAATTTGGTGTTCTTTTCATATATTTTTTTTAACATTTTTGCAACTCCCTCTGATCTGGGTTTCTCTTAGTTTGCTTTGATTTTGGGTTCTTTTGGCCATTTTTTTTACCATTTTTGTGTAGGGTTTTCTAAAGAAGAAGATGAAGGTAGAAGAAGACTGAAGGTAGGAGAAGAAAAGAAGGAAGAAGAAGAAGAAGAAGGTAGGAAGAGGAAGAAGATGAAGGTGGGATGGGGTGTATTTTTTTGGGACAAATTTGCCCCTCTAGCAAACTCACGTGACACGCACGTGCTCGTAATTGGCCGAATCCGCCTAGTTTGGTGGTGAAAGGACGACGTGAGAAGCGCGTAAATACATAAATGACTAAATAAGAAGTGAAAAAACTTTGAGGACAAAGAGATAATTTCGTAAATACTTTGAGGACCAAACAGGCTAATATCCCTTAATTTATTTTGACAGGTGAATTTCGTCCCCAAACTTATAAACGTTCGTGCGAATGGTCTCCGTTCTAAATTTTTTTGTATTACAGGCCCCAAACAATTTACGATTGATGAAGATAGTCCTTCCGTCCATTTCTGTCAAGATGTGCTGTTAAATGGCAAAAAAATAAATCAAAATTCAATAATGGGAAGGGTATTTTGGGAAGAACAACATTACCCCACCCACTCCTTGGTCCCCTCACCCAGCGACCACCACCTCTTTCTCTTCTTCTTTTCTTTCCCTCCGGTTACACGTCCCCATCTTCATCAATAATCGTCCTTCTTCCTCTTCCGCCATCCCAACAGCTACTCTTCCACCTCCTCCGCGGTCGGGTCTCATTTCATCGGATGCTCCTAAGCTTCTTTACAAATGTTTAGTATGTGATAAGGCGTTTGCTTCTTATCAAGCACTTGGTGGGCATAAGGCTAGCCAAAGAAAGTTTTTCCATCTCCGCCGGCACCGGCAGAGATGACCACCATTAGTTGCATTTGCTAAGCTTCCATTAGATTTGAAGTTCAACATTTGCCAAAATCATCAGGTAATGATCCATTGAATAAATTTGAAGACAAATCAAGAACTTCAACATATAAAAATCCCCCTGAAATTGAACCTGATGAGTTGGTTGGAGAAGATGAAAATATTAGATTAGCTGGGATTTTTTATGGGATTTTTGTAGATATCTTAGAAACCCGTCTATTTGACTCCGATATCGATTTCAGAAATGGGCGGAGAAATGGTTGGATGAGTTGGTTGGAGAAAATGAAAATATTGGATTAGAATTTTTAAATTTATGCAAACTTGAGGTCTAACATAGCACCTGCAGAACCAAAAGTTTCAGCACATAAATTCAGAAAGTTCATCAAAGAAAGTTTTTCCATTCCCTTTCCATTTGGGAAAATGACCTGAATGGTCCACAAAGTATTTACCAATACAAGCTAAGGTCCCTAAGTATTTCGACTTCCCATAAGGTCCAGAAAATATTTACGCAGCTTTTAAGTAATCCTACCACCACTTTGGACGGTGGTTTCCGGCCAAGCATCATCACGCCCAGGGGAAAAATCGTCCCAAAAAAAGCAACAGCTACACAACAACACAATCACCCAAGGAAATCTTACCAGATTGAGCTCCTCATCTTTTTCAAGAACAATCATAGTGTTGAAGGAAAGATTTTTAGCCATTAAAGCATGTATTCCGCATCTTTAAAGCTATACAAATGGGTTTCGGCTATTTTGATGATTTGCTGCACGTATTGTTTTTCTGCTTTAGATTTGGGTAATGGGTTTTTGGAAAAAAAAATGTGTAATTTGGAGTTGTGGGTTTTGATTGATTTGGTTTTTGAGAAAGATATCATGAATTAAGAAATGGGTTTTGATCAATTTGATGATTTGCTGCCTATACTGTTGTTTCTGCTCCAGGGCTGATGAGTTTGGGAAAAGTTTGTGTAATTTAGAGTTTTGGGTTTTGGAAGAATGGGTTTAATTTCTGTGTTCTTTTGAGGAGCTTTTTCTTTGTTGACTTTGTTAATTGCTCTCTGATTTCTGTTATCTGGTTCAATTTGAATACTTAATTGAGGTTTTGAGAAGTTTCAGCATGTCTAGGATTCTCAATTGTCATTGTTGAGTAGCTGTTACTTTTTTTGGGACGATTTTGCCCATGGGCGTGATGATGCTTGGCCGGAAACCACCGTCCAAAGTGGTGGTAGAATTACTTAAAAGCTGCGTAAATAGTTTCAGGACCTTATAGGAAGTCGAAATACTTTAGGGACCTTAGCTTGTATTGGTAAATACTTTGAGGACCATTCAGATCATTTTCCCTTTCCATTTTAGAAACTCATTCACGTTTTCATCAACCAAGCAATTTACTTATTGAGGTCTGATTTTTTCTCAAATATGAATAGCTTGCAACAGGCAATGGATTTCTTTAGATTTTTTTTTCTGGGGGCTCTATTTTAACCCAATCGGTGCCGGATTTTTATTCTTCATTGAGGAAAGAGAATCGGAAGCCAGCAAAGCTGCCACCGGTGGCGGAAAAGACTCTCCTCCTCTGAAGTTGAAGAAAGAAATATTGGGAACCGGGATCCTCTCCTCCATGGGCCTTGAAATTGTAGTGAACGGCGCCGGAGCTGCAACAGACTTCACCAGCGGAACTCAGTGAATTCTCTCCGGGATGAATTTGTTTCAATGGGGGTGGAGGTGGCGGCGAAGGGGGCGGTGGTGCTGGACTGTGACTGGGATGAGGTGGAGGAGAAGGATAGTGAGGAAGGAGGAATAGGGGGGTAAAATGGTCATTTTGCAACAACTTTAAAAAAATAAATCAAAATTCATTTTTTCCGTAACAGAAATAGACGGAAGGACTATTTTCATCAATCGCAAATTGTTTGGGAACTGTAATACAAAAAAATTTAGAAAGGTGACCATTCGCGCTAACGTATATAAGTTTGGAGACGAAATTCACCAATCTGCCATTTATTTTCTTCCTTTTTTACTTGAAAATATCAAAGAAAAAACCTCACTATGTCATATGTGTTCTCAGGTACAATGCAAAATAAGAAATATTCTTTACATGCAAAATATTTATCAATTTTTAGATTAAAAGACTTGACGGTTGACAAATATTATGTATATACATAATTTTTAAGGTAAAAATTGTTGACGCCCCCTAAACTATTCCGCTTTTTAGTTTTTGACCCTCAACTAAAAATGGTCAAGTTTTACCCCCTAAACTATTTCGGTTTTTGGTTTTTGACCTTCCATCCATATTCTCCGTTGCATCATAACGGAAGTCCAAAAAATGGGGGCATTTTGGGAAAATCATATCATTCATAATAAATAGAATTAAATTTAAGGGAAAATGGTTTTTTAAGATTTTTTTTAGAGATTGGAATTTACAGTTGGTGGTTGGATAAGATGAGTGGTTCTCACCGGCGACTTCTTCTTTCTCGTCAGAATAATAGTTTTTTTTTTTTATAAAAGCAAAAAATTTAGGATCTTATACAGATTGCCCAAAAATGCCCCCCCATTTTTTAGACTTCCGTTATGATGTAACGAAGAATATGGATGGAAGGTTAAAAATCAAAAACCGAAATAGTTTAAGGGGTAAAACTTGACCCTTTTTAGTTGAGGGTCAAAAACCAAAAAAAGGCAATAGTTTAGGGGGGCGTGAGCACTTTTTACCCTAATTTTTAACATTTTACATTGTAGTCGAACTGTACTAAGTATACATAAAATTATTTAGTTTTTCTTTTTAGAAAAATACTTTTTGGCTAAAATCAATTTGTTATAATTTGGCTATAAACCTAAATTCTCCTTGAATTTTTAAAATATTGAACGAATTAATTATAATAATGCTAATGATTATTTACAATTTTGTCACTATTTAGACAATTTATCCAATTGATTTTAACCACCTAACATTATCCTTCGTTTATGTTAGTAAATTTTAATTTAGCTATTTCTGTCTCCCAAAACTATTTTTTTATCAAACTTGTGTAAAATTGATGGTATCGAGTCACTTTTGGTCATGTGTTATGCACATATCACCGTTTTTAAAGGCGTTTCTATTAATTTAAATCTTTAAGACCAAAGATGTATGCATAACACATGCTTAAAAGTGGCTAAAACCCATCATTTTTATACTAATTTAACAAAAGTAACAACTCAAAAATAGTTTAGAAATATAAATAGTTAAAATAAAATTATACTCATAGAAAGGTAAAAGTAAAAATAATTTATCTATATACTCCATCTAGCATAAATTATTTGTACACATCAACAAATAGGCAAGTATTAAGGTTTATGGTAAAGTATAAAGAAAAATTTAAATTATCTCTCTTTAATTTTTATTAATCTAGCTTAAAATTTAAAATATCACTCATCACCTAATATTTAATTACCTTTTAATTATATATCGTAAACTGTAAAGTGATAATTTTAATAGAACTGAGAAGTAAACCTAGTACGTAAGCTTTATTAGAAAATGAAAAGTTAATTCAGGATAATAAAAAAAAAAAACGAAAATAGGAAGTGTTATTAGTTACAATTATGAACAACCGTGGGAATCGTTTCGCAGATAACGGCTTCTAATCCTAAAACCCCCTCACTTTCCCGGACTTCCACTTCAACTGTAAACCCTCCGCCGCCCACCACCAAAGGAAATGCTCCTCCAACCATTTATTCTTCCACCACCACTCCCCATCTCTTCAAAACCCAAACCCAAACCCAAACCCAGAATTTTGTTTCCCCTCCTCCGAATTAAACCCACAACCCTTCACTATCGTATCGGCAATTGGGCCAGACGGAAAGTACTATCCAAATCCGGCGGATGATGACCCACCAGAAGCACCAGAAGATTCTATGCACGGAGTTAATAAGTTCCAACAAATCCAACGCCAAGCTGCTAAAGCAAGAAAGATTCAAGAAGAAGAGTTTATTAAAGACCAGTCTATTTTCGTTAATGCTCTAGCCGATGTCGAGGACCCCACTGAAGGTTCTGATTATGTTGGAAATGATAGTTCTGGGGATGATTTGTTTGGTGAAATTGATAAAGCTTTGGCATTGAAAAGGAAAGAATTTGTTAAAAAGGGTCTTTTGAAGCCGAATCCCAAGAAAAAAGAAGTTGCGGAGGTTGTTGATGAGCTGGAGCCTGAAGAAGTGGTTGATTTGGAGGAGATTAAGGAGCTTCAAGGGCTAACTGAGATTTCAGAAGATGATGAGGAAGGGGAGAGTGAAGAAAGGTCTGATCTTGAGGTTATTGATGAAGAAATGAATAATAAAGGTGGATTCTTGGATGATGATTTAGCTTCTTTTGATATTGATTTTGATGAGTTTGGTAGGAATAATAAGGCTAGGATTGTGGAGCCTAGGTTTAATATGAGTTTAGCTGAACTTTTAGATGAGAGTAAAGTGGTGCCCATATCGGTATATGGGAATTTAGAGGTGGAGATAAGTGGGATTCAACACGATTCGAGGTTGGTGGAGAGTGGTGATTTGTTTGTTTGTTGTGTTGGGAGGAATACTGATGGACATCTGTATTTGAGCGAGGCGGATAAGAGAGGAGCTGTTGCAGTTGTGGCGAGTAAAGAGATTGATATTGAGGAGACATTAGGTTGTAAGGCTTTGGTTATTGTGGAGGATACTAGTGCCGTGTTAGCTTCTTTGGCGGCTTCGTTTTATAGGTATCCGTCTCAGAGTATGTCGGTGATTGGGGTTACGGGGACTAACGGGAAGACTAGTACTGCTTATTTGATAAAGAGTATGTATGAGGCAATGGGGTTAAGGACGGGAATGTTGAGTAGTGTGGCAAATTATGTTCATGGGGATAATAAGTTGGATTCCCCTGATAGGACTCCTGATGCTGTTTTAGTTCAGAAGATGATAGCAAAGATGGTGCATAATGGGACAGAAGCTTTGGTCATGGAGGCTTCTTCTCATGAATTGTCATTAGGGAGGTGTGATGAGGTTGATTTTGATATTGCAGTTTTTACAAATTTGACCAGGGATCATTTGGATTTTCATGGGACTGAGGAGGAGTATAGGAATGCCAAGGCTAAGTTGTTCTCAAGAATGGTTGATCCAGAACGCCACCGGAAAGTTGTGAACATTGATGACCCGAATGCAGCTTTCTTTATTGCACAAGGGAACACGGAGGTGCCCGTTGTGACCTTTGCAGTGGAGAATAAGAATGCCGACGTTCACGCTTTGAAATTTGAGTTGTCTCTTTTTGAGACTCAGGTTTTGGTCAATACACCTGCAGGAATACTGGAGATTTCATCAGGATTGCTTGGTAGGCACAATATTTACAACATTCTTGCTGCTGTTTCCGTGGGAATTGCAGTTGGTGCACCTTTAGAGGACATTGTTAGAGGGATTGAAGAGGTTGATGCAGTACCCGGTAGATGTGAGTTGATAGACGAGGAACAGGATTTTGGAGTAATTGTGGACTATGCTCACACTCCTGATGCATTTTCTAGACTCCTTGATTATGTAAGGGAACTTGCTCCTAGGAGAATTATAACTGGTGGGTTCCTTGGATGATGTTGATTTATTTTCGCGTTCATTTATATCCAACACTTTTAGTCATACTAGCTTTATGCAATTTTATTTTGGTTTTAGCTATGGTTTTGGTACATTTTGCTGAATTTTTTGATGATCTATATATTAGGAACTACTTTTAAGTGTTTCCCTCAATAAATTTAACGTAGAGCTGCATTCTTTCAGTTGACACATTAGTTTCTATATATACTGCCAATGTATAGGTAACTGCCATTTGCTTTAGTTGATGGTAGTGTCTATATTGCTGCATAAATGAGTGTCGGAAAATTGATGTATTCTGATTCCGAATGCTATTTTCATTAGAGTTCGATTCCAGATACTGTACCCCCATCTGGATGTTTCTGCCAAAATTTTCATTGCCTGACCGGAATTTTCACATTTTCATGTGCAGTTTTTGGTTGTGCCGGTGAAGGTGATCAAGGGAAAAGGCCCATTATGGCAAAAATTGCAACCGAAAAAAGTGATGTGACCATTCTGACATCAGATAACCCAAAAAATGAAGATCCATGTAAGTACCCCTAGCATATGAGATGTCATGTAGCATGTAAAAGAAAGAAAAAGTGAAAGAAAAAGTATTTGTTTGATCTGCCAATGGTGCAAACATGATTGATTTATCTCTTCAAGAGTGACTTCTCTTTCCTTTTCTCGCTTTCCTGCATGATTGATTTCACTTCAGAGGAGGAGAAAAGGAAATATTTGCTTGAGTAAATGTATTGGTCTGAACTCGGCCCTCTTACTTTTGCCAGTGGATATACTAGACGACATGTTGGCTGGTGTAGGATGGACTATGCAGGATTACCTGAAACATGGAGAGAATGATTACTATCCTCCTCTTCCTAATGGCAATAGAATTTTCCTGCATGATATAAGACGGGTAGCAGTACGTTGTGCTGTTGCGATGGGCGAGGAAGGTGATATAGTTGTAAGTTTCTAACCACTGCTCAACTTCTCTTATTTATATATGCAATGAACTCTAACAATATCCACTTTCATGAATTTATAGCCTAACATAACGGAAGATCAATGGCTGCACCATTACTAGTTTTGTGATTTCTATTGTTTTTCATCAAACAACTTTTGAATGATTAGTATTGTAAGCGAACTATTCTTGAGCCACACTGATGCCCTATTGTCTTCTCTTTATATGTGCGGTAAATTTTTGCACGGTTTTGTCATAACTTCTGTATAGAAAGCTTATGTGCAATCAAACTTTGTTGGCTCCTTTTTTACCCCATTTCTCCTTTTTCCTGGATTATGTTCTACATATTTTATTACTTTGGTACTGCAGGTTGTTGCTGGAAAAGGCCATGAAGCATACCAGATAGAAGGTGACAAGAAGGAGTTTTTTGATGACCGAGAGGAGTGCCGAGAAGCACTGCAGTATGTTGATGAGCTTCACCAAGCAGGGATTGATACAAGTGAATTCCCATGGAGGTAAATCGTTTATAGTTTTCCAGTAGGCATATTCTTTTCGTCCTCAAAGTTAATACTAGTAGTATTGCGCTTCAGATTTGCTTAAAAGGGTATATGCCTAAAGCATTTTTCGCTCATATATACTTCTTTAGGTTGCCAGAGAGTCACTGACCTTGTATCAGAAAGAAGCATTTTGAAGTAGCTGAAGGCCAATCGCGGTTTTGTGGGAGCTTAGGGCCATTGCTCCTGAGTGGAGCTGAGTTCTGCCTCCGTTCCTCTGAGATAGCTAAATACGGAGAAGCACAAGTATCCAATGCTCATAAGTACAGACCGTACCTTTAGTGACTGCAATGGGCAACAAGATTTTGTGAACAACGGAAGAACCCCGTTTTTATGAAGGATGGTATGTATTGGGCTGATACTTACACATTCTCTTGTTTTACCTACTCAAAACCTGTTGCTCCGAGTCAAAAGTGCAGCGTCATATGCACTAGCCTTCCTCGACTGATGGCCTAGATTATCTATTGACTATCTTCTCCTCCTCTTTTTTTTTTTTTTTGTTTGGGTGCTGTTTTTACACTTTTCTTTCACTTGTTTTTAAGGAACATAAATTGGGAATTGATTATATTTTATGTTTTTCCCTTTGCAGGTAACTCTTGTAGCTGTAATAACATAGGTATAACCATAACCAGTTGCTGAGACTTAACACTACATTTTGTAAAAGGTTATATCTCTCTGTAATATTGCATATTTTTAATAAGAATGAGGTAGATTAGGATTTGGCTGAAAAAACAATTTGTTAATAAAATTGTATGTAATTTTATGTAATGCGGTCTTTCCTCGTTATTGTTTAGAGATTAAAAAAAGGAGTGAGAAAAATGAAAATTGATATTGTAAGGGATTTATGGAATTCTCATCTCAATCATATTTGAGAATCTATATACAACGACAAAGCCTTACTTTAAAAAAAAAAAAATTTAAAAAATTTAAAAAATGGGGTGGACTACATTAACCAATCAATGTAGGAATAACCTGAGGTCGTTAACATAACTATTTTCTCTCAATCTCTTCCTATTTAACACCATACTATTATCCATATTTAACAAAATAATATTATTCTTTATTACTTCGATCCAAACATCTGAGAAATGTATATATATATATATATATATATATATATATATATATATATATATATATATATATATATTGTTATGAAAATATTAAGGTTGGAGTCCTTATTCCATAACCACTTCAACATTATGGATACCTTAACTCTCTATTGAAAGAGGAGTTACAAGAAGTCCATAACCTACACATTCAAGCTCCATTATCTACCCTTTATGAAAGGTTTCATAACCTACATTTTCTAACCCTATAAATAGGGGGCTTATTTTGATGTAAAAGGGACTCATGAAATAATATAGAATTACTTCTCCTATCTCGTGTCTTGTCTACTTCATCTTTATATTATATTCTAGTTTTGTGGTGGAATTCACTCTAGAATTCCATCCATTTCATAATACGTTATCAACACGAGTATTATTTGCAAGATACATTAGTGCACCAATAGCACTAAGATATGGTACTTCAGGACCAAGTAGTTCTTCATCTTCCTCTCGTGGTCGGAAAGGATCTTTAGTAACATCTAATGAGCGGACGACCATTGGAGTGTTTAAGGGATGTGACCTATTCATGTAGAATCTTTTCAGGACTTTCTTAGTATATGTTGATTGATGAATAAGGATTCCATCTTCTAGATTATCAATTTGTAAACCAAGACAAAATTTGGTTCTCCCAAAATCCTTAATCTCAAATTCTTTTTGTAAATAATCTCTTGCTTTAAGAAGCTCTTCAGGAGTCCCAATGAGATTAATATCATCAACATATATTGCAATTATAACAAAACCTGATTCTGATTTTTTAATGAAAACACATGGACAAGTTGGGTCATTCTTGTATCCGTCTTTTAATAAACTATCACTTAGGCGGTTATACCACATTCTTCCAGATTGCTTTAATCCATACAGGGACTTTAGCAATTTAATAGAATATTTTTCTCGAGTGCTTGACTTACATGTTTCATGCATGCTAAATCCTTCAGGGATTTTTATGTAAATTTCAGTATCCAGATTCCCATACAAATATGCAGTAACTACATCCAAAAGACGCATATCGAGATTTTCATGCACTGCCAGACTTACAAGGTATCGGAATGTAATCGCATCAATTACAGGAGAGTAAGTCTCCTCATAGTCAATACCCGGTATTCGCAAAAAAACTTGTGCTACTAGTCGTGCTTTATATCTCACGACTTCATTTTGTTCATTCCGTTTTCGCAAAAATATCCATTTATAACCAACGGGTTTTATCCCTTCTGGTATTCGGACTACGAGTCCAAAAACCTCACGCTTTGGCAAGTGAGTCTAATTCCGATTGTATTGCTTCTTTCCATTTTAACCAATCCGGCCTACGCCGACATTCTTCTATTGATCTTGGTTCAGGATCTTGATCATCACTTAGAATATCTACTGCTACATTATATGCAAAAACATTATCCATAATCGTATTTATACGATTCCAATTTTTGCCAGTAGCAACAAAATCTATGGATTTTTCCATGTTTTCATTAATCTTAGATACATGAACCATTGGATCAATAATTTCTTGATCCATAACCCCTTCAACATTATGGATACCTTAACTCCCTATTGAAAGAGGAGTTACAAGAAGTCCATAACCTACACATTCAAGCTCCATTATCTACCCTTTATGAAAGGTTGCATAACCTACATTTTCTAACCCTATAAATAGAGGGCTTATTTTGATGTAAATGGTAGAGATGAAATAATATAGAAATACTTCTCCTATCTCTTGTGTCTTGTCTACTTCATCTTTATATTATATTCTAGTTTTGTGGTGGAATTCACTCTAGAATTCCATCCGTTTTATAAGACGTTATCAGCACGAAGTCTCTTTAGTTTAAGAGAAAAAAAATCAGTTAATAATTTTTATATTACATTTGAGGCTTATATCAAAAGGAGGCTAAAGTAAGTTGATTATCATTTTTGTTAAAGTTTATTTTTATGGCTAACCTTACTAAGCTTGATTTTGTAGCGCTTGAAATCACAGGGAGAAATTACATGTCATGAAAATTGGATGCTGAAATTCATCTTGATTCAATGGGTCTTGGAGACACCATCAAAGAAAATAGCATAGCATCAAACCAAGATCGTGCTAAGGCTATGATCTTCCTCCGCCGTCACCTTCATGAGGATTTGAAGGCGGAGTATCTTACGGTGAAAGATCCACTTACTTTGTGGACTAGTTTGAAGGAAAGATATGACCACCTGAAGATGGTCATACTTCCAAAGACACGATATGATTGGTCACATTTACGACTCCAAGATTTTAAGTCTATTAGTGAGTATTAATTCAGCCATGTTCAGAATTACTTCTCAAATGAAATTATGTGGAGAATATATTACTGATGCTAATATGCTAGAAAAGACATTTACCACTTTTCATGCCTCGAATTTGCTTCTGCAGCAGCAATATCGAGAAAAAGGTTTTACAAAGTATTCTGATTTGATTTCTTGTCTTCTTGTGGCTGAACAAAATAATGAGTTATTGATGAAAAATCATGAATCTCGACCTACTGGTTCCACTCCATTCCCTGAAGTGAATACGACTAGATTTTATAACCGTGGAAGAGGTCGTGGTCGCAGACGCCAAGGTCGTGGACATGATCAAGGTCGTGGACGTGGACGAGGTAAAAGCATTCCCTATTATAATAATAATGAGGATGGTTCCTCAACTGTGAAAAGGAATGATAAGAAAAAAGGGAAAGATATTGATCCACAAGATCGTGAAGAAATTTGTTATCGGTGTGGAATGGAAGGTCATTGGGCTCGTACATGTCGTACAGCTAAGCACCTCATTGATCTTTATCAAGCATCAATTAAAAAGAAAGCCAAGAGTGTTGAGGCAAATTACACTTCCCAAAAGAATACTAATGATGATGATTATATGAATGATATGCCTGTTGATGTGACACACTTGGATGTTGCTGATTTCTTTGAACATCCGGAGGGAAAGATAGACCACCTTATTGGTGATGGAACAGTCCAGAAGACTTAATATGGAACAGTCCCGAAGATTTAAAATTTTATTTTCAGTTTTAGTTTATTATGTCTATCTTTCATTTCAGTTAATTAAGTATTTTTTTTTTTCATTCAAGTTCTCTTTTTAGTTTACTAGTTTTTTTTTGTAATAAATAGTACATTTGTACTATGATGAATAAAAGTATTTTATTTCCTTCATATTTATTAAATTATTTTAATTTTGCATTGAAGGAAAATGGCTATTGTTCCCTCTTCTGGATTAAAGATTGGAGATAGTGATATATGTCTTATTGACAGTGGAGCAACACACACAATACTTAAAACTGAGAAATATTTTTCTTTTTTAAATATGAGAGAAACTAGTGTCCAAACCATAAATGGTAGTGCAAAATTAATAGAAGGCTCCGGAAGAGCTTGTATATTTTTACCTGAGGGAACTATGTTGGTCATTCAAGATGCATTATTCTCTACAAAGTCTCAGAGAAATTTATTAAGTTTTAGAGATATTCGCAGAAATGGATATCACATTTGAAACGATGAATGATCAAAATGCAGAATTTCTATGTATTTTTGCAAACGTTTCTAACAAAAAATATGTTTTTGAGAAACTACCATCTCTCTAATCTGGCTTGTATTATGCAAAAATTAGTGCTATTGAAATGCATCATTTAGTAAACCAGAAGTTTACTAATCCAGATAACTTTATAGTTTGGCATGACCGATTGGGTCATCCTAGATCCATAATGATGCGAAGAATAATTGAAAATTCACATGGCCATCCATTAAAAGGTCATAAGATATTAAGTTCAAGTGAATTCAAATGTGGTTCTTGTTCTCAAGGGAAATTAATAGTTAGACCATCACCACCAAAAGTAGGAGTTGAATCTCCTGCATTCTTGGAAAGAATTCATGGTGATATATGTGGACCTATTCATCCACCATGTGGACCTTTCAGATATTTTATGGTCTTAATTGATGCATCTACCCGATGGTCGCATGTTTGCCTATTATCAACCCGCAACTTGGCATTTGCGAGGTTACTTGCTCAAATAATTAGATTAAGGGCACAATTCCCAGATTATCCCATCAAGAGAATCCGTTTAGATAATGCTGGTGAATATTCTTCTCATACCTTTGATGTTTATTGCATGTCAACTGGTATAACAATTGAGCATCATGTAGCACATGTTCATACACAAAATGGATTGGCAGAATCCTTCATTAAACGACTACAGTTGATTGCTAGACCTTTGTTGATGAGAACAAAGCTCTCAATATCAGTTTGGGGTAATGCTATTTTGCATGCAGCGGTACTAGTTCGTATAAGGCCAACTAGTTATCAGAAATATTCTCCTCTACATTTGGCGTTTGGCTCTGAGCCGAACATATCTCATTTGAGAATATTTGGGTGTGGAGTTTATGTCCCTATTGCTCCAAATCAGCGTACAAAAATGGGTCCTCAAAGAAGACTTGGAATATATGTGGGATATGATTCTCCTTCCATTATCAAATATCTTGAGCCATTAACAGGCGATGTCTTTACTGGTAGGTTTGCTGATTGTCACTTTGATGAGACAATGTTCCCCACATTGGGGGGGAGAAAATCAACAACAAAAGAATGAAATTACATGGAAAACATCAGCATTAAATCATTTGGATCCACGGACAAGCACTAGTGAACTTGAAGTTCAGAAAATAATTCATTTGCAACGAATTGCAAATCAGTTGCCTGATGATTTTTCCGACTCTACAAGAATTACCAAATCTCATATTCCGGCTATAGATGCTCCTATCCGAATAGATGTCCCTGCAGGACAAAAGTATAAGCTCTATAGCTACAGATTCCAAAACATGCCTGAAGCGTGGCCGACCCATTGGTTCTAAAGATAAAAATCCTCGAAAAAGAAAAGGATTAAATGATCAAAATAATAGTAGCCACATCTTCAAATCATTCTGAATTAATAGCTATTCATGAAGCAAGTCGAGAATGTGTGTGGTTGAGGTCATTGATTCAATATATTAGAGAGAATAGTAATTTATCTTTTGAGAAAGAAATCCCTACAATATTGTATGAGGATAATGCAGCTTGTATAACTCAATTGAGTGAAGGATATATCAAGGGAGATAGAACAAAACACATTTCACCTAAATTCTTCTTTACTCACGAACTTCAAAAGAAAGGTGAAATTGAAGTGCGACAAATTCAATCATGTAAAAATCTGGCAGATTTGTTTACTAAGACATTACCGACTTCAACTTTTAAGAAGTTGATTTATAAGATTGGCATGCGTCGGTGCAGAGATCTTAAGGGATCTAGTCAACAGGGGGAGTAAAATATAAAGAATGATGTACTCTTTTTCCTTCACTAGAGAAGTTTTTTTTTCCCACTAGGTTTTTTACTCTAGTAAGGTTTTAACGAGGCATATTCTTATTAAGGACTCCAAAGGGGGAGTGTTATGAAAATATTAAGGTTTGAGTCCTTATTCCATAACCACTTCAACATTATGGATACCTTAACTCTCTATTGAAAGAGGAGTTACAAGAAGTCCATAACCTACACATTCAAGCTCCATTATCTACCCTTTATGAAAGGTTTCATAACCTACATTTTCTAACCCTATAAATAGAGGGCTTATTTTAATGTAAAAGGGACTCATGAAATAATATAGAATTACTTCTCCTATCTATTGTGTCTTGTCTACTTCATCTTTATATTATATTCTAGTTTTGTGGTGGAATTCCATCCATTTCATAATATATATATATATAAGCAGATCATTAGGCAATCACTTTCGCTGGAGAAACTTTATCCGCTAACTTTTAAGGATGTTTTTTCCCTTTCTAAATGGGCCTACAGCAAAGTGGCTCAGTTGGGCTTGGATTAAGTTTAAGGGGAATTTATTTAAATGGGCCTGGTCTATAAACCAATGCAGTCCCTGGGCCAGCTGGAGCCTCGGGGCTGGAACTTTGGTCTTTTTCTTTATCCACTAGTTTTGGCCTTTTTGGCCCTTATATATGGGATTCATTCTTTATTGAAGTGAATGTGGTTGTGAATTATTCAGCAAAAAAAAGAAAAAAAGAAAAAAAGAATGTGGTTGTGAATTATTAGGAAAAAAACAAGGAAATAGTTGTTGCCGACATATATAGTGTTTTTTTTGTTGTTGATGAATTGGCATATATTGGGTAGCAGGTTATTTAGATGAATGAGAGGCAGCCAGTGAGATGCTTCTTGTGTCAAATCAATATCCAAAACAAACAAACAAATCCAAGTTTTATATGACTAAAGTTAAAGTCTTAACGGTTCTTATTAATACTTGGACTTGGATTATGTCGATTCGATAGTTAAATTTAAATATATAACATAATAATTATTATGTGCTATTGATAATGTTTGGTGAAAAAGAATACTAGAGAAGTCACTAGATTGAAAATTGACAATTAAGATTTATCCGTACATGCGAGAAGAGAACGCAACTCTACACCCTGGGACGGTTTTACCATGCATACTAGTAGTATCATCTTCACAGTCATATTCTTGTCTGGCGATTATTCTGTGAGCACTGTGTTGAACTAATCTTAGTAGTCGAGTCATTTCATTTGAGAGGTAAAATAGCATTTTAGGAACAATCAATCACAGCGTTATTTTTCTAACAATTATGTGTGTCATTGAACAGTTAAAATTGATTTAAAACTGAAACCAAAATGTCATCTCCATTTCTTTTCCTCCCATAATGCAAAGTCCACCACATACAAAATACAACCAACCAGAAAATCCAGTGTAAAAACAAGACTGGAGAATCAAGACAAAAGAGGAATAAAAAAAAGGAAAGAAACATAATTACACAAACAAACTACTAAATTGTTATTGTAGCTGTTGTGTTTGTAGAAATGCCTCAATCAATAATTTTCTCATACTAACTCACAAAATCTTGCCCAACAATAAATATAGCAGTTGGTGGTATATACGTGGTCCCTTTGATTATTTCTCACACCGGCCAAACCCCAGTTGAGCCAATGCAGTATATATGTACATGGATGGGCGGCACCACTAGCACTAGCAGCATCAATATATCTGTCCTGTCCCTTCTTTGTTATGATGATGAAGAATCCCCATGATTATAACCATGGTTTTTCTCTACATGAAGCACTGAAATCAGAGGACCACATTCTTAATTTGATAGAGGAATTTGGAAGATGAAAGAAATTGTTTTTTTGGACGCGGCTCAACCAACTGTCACATGTTATAGTTTCACACACTTTGGTGCAGCATAATACTGAATTGTGTATTGTTCTTTTAGTAGTAATATTCATAATATAAAATTCTTCATTTGTAAATTAATATTAGAAAACAAATACTTGGAACAAAATATTAAAAAAAAAATAAGTGTTATAGAAAAATATAGTATTTTGGTTGGAGTAGGCAAATTGCGTTCTATAATAAATGTTGAATGTGATTGGTGATATATTGTCAAAATTTTGGCTGCTCAATTCAAGAATTTCGTTCAACTGCCTGACCAATTGATGTTGATATTATACTGTTGGGTGCATTTCAGGCTTCACGTTTTGTTTTCTGACCAAAAACATAAAATAAACAAAGAAAATTACATCTGATATGTAGACTAGCACTCCTTAAATTTAATGTTTTTTTTAATGTCCAAGTTAATTGTTTGGCTTAGCAAACAAAAATTGATGATAACATATTAACATACACTGCGATTTTTATTTTATTTTTTATTATTATTATTTAGCCCATGTAGGGCGGATAGAAGCCCGGCTGAGCGGGTGCCCCATGAGGGGGAGTAGAAGTGCCTCTCATAGGAGGAGAACTAGAGCCCGGCTAGCGGGTGCCCCATGAGGAGAGTAGAAGACCATACATAAGGGAACCCAAGAAATGACAATTAATTGTGTGAGGGGGGTATCGAACCCACAACCTCAAGGTTGTGGGTAGGCCATAGCCCCACTGGGCTATGGACCTTATGATACACTGCGATTTTATCAACATAAAACTCTGGGTTTGTCATATTTTTTAAGCGGGGAGACTATTTTGACACTCTTATTTTTCTTTGTTGACAATCCTAATTTTTTCGGAATCAAATTTTGAGAATGAACATGACAGAAAATATGAACATGATTGGAAAATATGGTCGGAAACATGCACGAGGGGCCGCGAACTAGGAAGACGTTGGGAGGGGGAGGCCACAGACCGGAGGACGCGGGGAGGCCACAGACTGGAGCACATTGTCTTATTCAGTTTGGGACATAGTTACTCTTTCATGTTATGGGATCGCAACTTCCCTCCCACTGTAATGTTTGCGATTTCTAACAATCGCTACTTGATTTCTTAATAAAATCGCACTCTTTTGGGTTTAAAAAAGAATAGATGTTATGTTTCGAATTTATTTGTTTTGTCTATTCACACGTGCATTTGTATTGATTATTTTTTCTCCTTTTAATTTTGAGAATAAAAAAAGTAAATTAATCTGTGAAAAAAGAAGTGAACCAAAGTAAAAAAAAGTTTAAAACAAATATGTATTGATTTCATTCTGAAAAAGGGAATCAGGATGTAATCTTTATTTGAGAGGTAAAATGATTTCAATATTAAGTAATACTTCCTTCATTCCTTAATATAAGACTTTCAAGAAATGTAGCGAAAAATAAGGAAGTAAAAGATAATGTTTTTTGTGAGTAAAAGTACTAATATTCCTCTCTTAAATAGAACTCGTATACCACTAATTATATTTAAAAGAGTAATATTAATATTTTAATTAAAAAGACATTTTAATTTTTTACTACATATCCGAAAAGTCTCAATAGAGGTAGTATTTGTTAAAGCAGCGGAGAAAATATAAGGGTTATGTGCATGCAAACTCATACTAGTAATGTTTTTGACGCCCGAAGGCGATTGCCTCCGAAGGGGAAGAGCGGAGAGTACCCTAGATAGGGAGATTGTAGCATGCCTCATGCCTGGGGAGGGAATTTAGCCTCAAAAGGAGGAGAATTTTATTTGCCCCACAAGGGGAGATACGAGAATCGACCACGGGACCTCCATCCCGTGGCCGGGTAGCTTTACCACTTGGGCTACCCGATTCCCATATACTAAATGTTTATGTGATCTTTTTTTGGGTACTATTTGATTTAAGTTAGGTCAAACTCTCTATGAGTATAGTAGTCGTTACACATGAAAATTAATGTTATTTTTTATAAAGTTATATCACTTACATATGCAACTATTTGTAAATTTATTCTTATTAATATAAAGATTATTTTTCTAAAAAAAAATTATAACTCAATACGAAGATAGAAGTGTAATTCGTCGTAGGAAGTATTCTTACTTTATACCAGAAGTTATTTGATTATTTTTTAATAACTTTACCCCCCTTTAATTAAAGATCTTTAGCTCAAAATGATTTTCTTTCTTTATCCTCCAAATCCAATAATAATAATCAAGAACCTGGACCTAACATCGATTTAATTAATTAAACATTCAACATAATTAAATTGCTTATATAAGAAGGCTTCAGAGACTTTTATAATTTTTTTAGAAGGCTTCAGAGACTTTTATAATTTTTTTTTAATGGGGGGGGGGGAGGTGCAGGATTCGAACGTGGACCGAAGTCCTGCGTTCAGTGGCCGTTTCCACTGGGCCGTTGAAGTCCTACTTCAAAGACTTTTATATTTAATTAATAAGGATTGCAATTTTTGGTAGCATTGATTGGTTTACATTGGTATACTTTTATATTTTTTAAAGATTTTTTGTTTTCTTTTTTCATATTCTTTACATATTATAATTAATACGAGATATTAAATTTCTATTATATGTCATTGTGCTAAAAAAAAATCTATTGGTTTATTTTGTATCAGTTGGATATTAAACTCATATTATAATCACTATATTTTTTCTAAAATATTTCTAGACAATTGAGATGCATTGAGCTGCTCATAAGCTATTGATGAGCTGAGCTTGAGCTGAGAAAAATCAACTCACATCAAATATGAGTTGAGCCATGAGCTTAGCAAAATTAGTGTGAGCTGAGTCTGAGCTAGCCTTAGCCCAGCTCATTTCCACCCCTAGGCTTAATATAAACTTGAAAATTAACAAAATACTATGTAAATTCAGGCACAACTCGTATGTCATTATAATAAAACTTTAAATAACCAATAAAGTCTCCAAACAAGATTAAATAATAAACATAAATCATAGGCAATCCAACAAGACAATAACAATCTCAACTAGAATAACCAATTTTTTTTCTTTTTTTTTAAAAAATAATTACGACATATTAGACCATGACCGGTTCTACTAAACCCGTTTTGGTTTCCAGGTTAAATCGGTTCGACAGCCGGGTTTTACCGAGTTGAACAAAGGAAACATGTTTTTTTATCCCTACTAATTTTGGAGGCTAAACTAGACCGCAAAGCATGCCGGTCGGTAATCCAGCCGGTCCGGGGCCAAATTTCAAAACATTGATAATAATAATAATAATGATCTTGTCAAATAATTTCATGGTAGGCAGTGGCGGAGGCAGTATTTAAGTTTAGGGAGGAGCCGTAGTAGAAAAAATTAAAAATTCTTAGGGGGACCGTAATAAAAAAAAAATTCTTTTATTCTAAACCGTTAGATATATATACATATATACAAAAAAAATTAAAAATTCTTAGGGGGCCGCCCCTTCAATGCTCTGCCACTGAGAGTAGGAAAAGTGAAAGGCCCGCAGCTCCCCCATTGGCCGGCAACTGCCTAATTTGGAAGAACCAAATCAATTAAATTTGGATCTTAGTTTAGCTTTAATAATAAGACAAATTAAAACATTTGTAGGGGTTTAGCAGATTATAAATTGACTTGAAATATTAAACTGCTGGTGGTTGTACAATTATTTGTAATTAAGCCTAACAAGAAATTATCAGTTGTTGCTCTTGTTATATTTATTAAAAAGAACCGTACACGTGTACGCAGTAAAAAGTTGGTGAAAAAATCTACCCTTTTTTTTGGGTGAAAATCCTCTGTCTCCATTTGTGTGTGTCCCCAACCAATCAGAATTTACTATATAAATATTTGTTTCAATTATATATACACATGGTGAATCGTAATTGGTTGGGGAGCTAGCAATGACACATACGAATGTGGGGCAGAGGATTTTTTGCCCTTTTTTTTTTTTTGGGTGAATAGGTGAAAAAAATCTACCCACAGACACAATAATTTACCATTCAAAGTAGACTCTTTTACGCTAAGATCCAACATTCACCAACCTATCAAAGGACATGTACTAGTGTCTTTGGATGCCTTTTCCTTTCAATTCTTTTGTCTAAGGATTCAACCCCAAACATGTATTTGTTCCGTAAGTAAAACAAATATCAGTTGTCTGATTATTGAGTTTTTTTTAATAAAAGAGAATACATATTTTAAAAATAATTTTTTACCATTTTTTTAACCATTAGATAAATAAATTATTATTTTTGAGATTTATTTCGCATGTGCATAACAAACAAGATACACAGTGAATTCTTTTGACCAAACTTTCCTTTTTTTGATATGTTGAAAAGAGGGAGGAGATTGAATTTTAGACATTTCATTATAGAGTTAAATATTTGACAGTTAGAGTATTACGTAATAAAATGTCAAATTATTTGTGTGTAAATTCAAAATTCAAATGAGAAAAAAGTAGACATTAGTTGAAACGTTAATATATATATATATTTCATGGTAAATCTTGAAAATCAATGTTCTTTTTTAACCACTTTGAAATGATTCAATGGTCAGTAGTCTAGTCATAAAGTTATGGTTGAATATCCTCCTCTACAAAAGTCCAAAGTCTCTTTTATCTTATGCTAAGCTGCATAATTCACCTATGACCTTTATCCATCAAAAAAAAAAAAAAAAAAATTCACCTTTGACCTTTTTTTTTTGAAACCCCAAAGGGTGCATTTTGATTAAGAATGAAGGCGATCAGTAGTGATTGCCAGCATTACATCATGGGGGAAAGAAAATCCCACATCTGGGAAGAGAAACAGTGGCCATGGCGAGCCAGACAATGAGCTACGGTGTTCCCGCTTCGCTTTACAAAAAATAACGAAACAGAGTCAAAGGAAGCAATAATCGACTTCGCATATTCAAAAATGGGACCTAAGGTCGAATAGTCTGTCCCTGGGCAGCCCAGGTGCACTATGGTATCAATATTGTCACTCTCCAAGTAGAAGTTCGTTAGCCCCAAGATTGAGGCGAGCTTGAGCCCTTCAATGGCTGCCAAGATCTCACTGTGATACTATCAAAGGACTTTCATTATTGCATCTCTATTTGATAAAAAATTTATTTTTCTTGTTTTATTTTTTCCTATTTTGGGTGGAGAAAGAAATTGCAAGATTGAACATTGTGAGCCAGATGCTTAATTTTTTTTTTTTAGCAATATACTTAATTGATATGATATATGATAGCTTAATAATTGTGCGACAAAATATATTAAACAGAATAAAATAGGAGATTCGAATACTAAAGCATACAGTAAAAAAGAAAGTTATAAGTGTAATACACTTCCCTTATTCTACCGGGACAACCTTAAAAACTTGTGTAAAATTAGTGACATATAAATTTTATTTAAGATAATAATAATAATATTTTGATTAAAAACATCCTAATTTTTTGTTTCTTTAATTTTCGCAATATGTAATGGAAGTTTTAATTTTTGCATATTGGTAGTACTTCATAAGGATGAGTACAAGAATATAGTTCACGGACCATAATGTTTCTTTACTATGTATGAAGACCTATTTGTACATATGCAGAAGAAAAATGCCACTATTTATTAATTATGGTCGTCTATATTATACTGTGCTACAAGGACATCATTTTTGTCATTTTATTCAAATATATTATTATCATTATTGAAGTAATCACATTTAAAGGTTTCTCTGATTAGAAAAAATACAGTTTATGGAAAAATCAGTTTCATGATTCTTGTTTGTGAGTGAAAATCATCTGTCCACATTCCTGTCCCTAATCCTGTCGCCAACCAATCAGAATTTATTATATAAACAGTTTTTTCAATTATATATACACATAGTGAATTATGATTGGTTGAGAATACACACGGCACGGGTACAGAAGATTTTTTTGCCCTTGTTTGTTCATAGATTTCAGAATCAGGGGGTAGTGGTTGAGACAAATCAAATAATTGGTTATTGTCCCACTTGCATAGCATGGATGGGGGGTATCCAACTAAAATATTGTAAATTGTAAAATATTTGTAAGATTTCTTTTGTCTCGTGGATCTGAGTCATAATTATTCCATATTGGTAACAATTTATTTATTTATTTATTTTTGAAAAATGGTAACAATTTATTTCAAGTCGGTATAAGTGATAATTATCAAGTATTTGTAAGAATTTATGTAAGTTGATTAAAGTGCTATCAAGATTTCAATGATTAGTCATATCGATAATACATGGAGATCAGTAATTAAAAATTAACAAAATGTTATTTGTAATCAGTAGTTTTGTTAGTTGCAGGGACGAAGACCGCCCGAAATTTTTAAATTTTTTATTAGATATAGTAAATTTTATATGTAGATCGAAAAATTTGATCAAATGCACCTCTAATATTTTTTTGCAGTTTTTATATGTAGTTCAGCATATTATTATAACTTTTCACCCTTCAACCTAAAAATTATAACTTCGTCCCTGATTGATTGATTAATTGGTCATATTTTATTCATAAAACGGCTTGGCCTTGACCTTGAAGATTTTTTTTTTATTTTTTTTTTTTATTTTTTTTATATCTATTGTATTTGAGTTTCGCTTGACTAATTCAAAGTGATGACCTTCCCCTGTTAGCAAATTCATGTAAATCGTGGGAGTCTTCTGGCCACAGTGGAAACGGCCAGTGGGGACGCAGGACCCAGGGTCCTGCGTTCGATTCCCGCATACCTCTCCCCCCTGCCCCGTAATTAAAAAAAAAAAAATCATGTAAATCCAAATGTAATCATAATTTATACACGTTTGGATCTGACATTTGGGAAGCGTGTACAATATGTGGTTAGGACACTAACAACACGTTTAGTATGATGGAATGAAATGTAATCATTTTCCAAATAGAATCGCTTTTCACATATAATGACTTTTGAATTCTTTTTTTATTCCAGTGTTTGTAAGGCAAAGCCAAAATGGAACGTCGATTCTTTTTTTATATTTGGCAAAACTATATTTTAATGTCATAATAGAATGAAATTAAACACAATATGACTTAAATGCCCTTTTAGCATATACTAACGATAAAATTAAACATTCCTTACAAAATATTACTAAAATAACATTGACATTATATATATATATATATATATATATATTGCTAAAACATAACTTTTATTAAAATGTCAACACAGTAATAAAAATATCGTTACTTTTAAATTTAAAACTAAATTAAAAACTACTATCAAGAAAAAGAAATATTTATAAAATTATCATTTATGAAATTATACTAAGTGAAATAGAATATATATGACTAAATATAAATATGTTGCTATGTAAAATGAACGTAATAATTAATTATAAATGGGGTATAAATGTCAGTTATTATTTATTGATGATTTCAGCTTCTCCTGGTCAAACTAAACACTGAAATAGAAATTGAAGTTGGAATTATTATTCTATTTTAGCGTACCAAACGTACTCTACAGGCGTAAAAAAAATGCATTATTATCTTGCATTCACACGGCATCTAAATTTTAACGTAAAAAGGGCAAAAAATCGTCCATATGTATATTCTCATTCTTGTACCTAATTACTTATAATTTGTCACGTGTATATATAATTGAAAAAAAAATTATATGGAGAATTCTAAATGGCGAATACATGTATGTCATACAATTCCACAAAAAAAAAAAAAATGACATTTTAGGTATGGGGACAACTGTCAATGTCTAAGACTTAAAATATTCTTTGTTATATAGTGTAAAAATTGTAGTAGTAATAATATAATGATGAATCCTTGAGGACACTTCCTTCCTCTTCTTCCGTGGCTTTTTCTCTGCCGTTTTCTTCAATTTGCTTACGTTTCTTGAATAATTTCCTCATTAGCTGCTAAGAAATAACAACAAAAAATTTCAAGGTAATCCCTTTTCTTCTCCTGATTTTTCTCCTAGTTGTTGGGTTACTTTTCAACGACTTTTTTTGTAAGGAAAAAAAAAATCTTTCTTGAATGCTTAAGATATGTGTAACATTGATGACTTATGATTGAATTACTGAGTTTCAGCAGCATTTCCATTTTTCAAGATAAACGATTATGGATCTTCTAGTATACTTTGTAGTACACCAATGATGTTGCTTCATATGCAGCAACACCATCGGCCTAGGTTGGAGTTATCGGTTTGGACTAATTACATTGTTATATGTGTGATAATATCGTTGGTAGACTAGAAGATTAAGAGTCAAGATAAACCCTTCAAGAAAAAGTTAATAGATGAATAGTAAACTTATAAGCCAAATAATATTTGAGAATTTGAGCTAAGCAAGCTTGGGATTTTGATGTAATTTTGGGTGAATTATTGCTTCTAAGTTTACTTTAGATTCTGGGATAAGCTCAGATTGTACAACAGATGTTTGATGCAAATCCTAAGAGAGTTTTTTCTGAACTTCTAATTTTCATTGTTTCAGGTTTGATCTTTATTGAGAAGAGAAAAAGAGTTTTGCTTCTGCATTGATGTTATTATCTTCTTGTAACAATGGAGAAAAGATTATCAAAACTTTCTGGGCAGAAAGAAAAGGTTCAATCAAGTTGTGTTTGGGGACTGGTTGATATATTTGACTTAGGAAATGGGAGGAGTAATCAGAAGCTGCTTACAAATGGGAGGAAAACAGTGCAAAGAAATGTTTCAGGTAATAATTAATCCTTGGTTAGGATTCTGAAAGAATAATGACGTTTTAAGCTTAGATGAAGCTTTTTCAGACACTTGCATCTATGAAAATTATGCAATCACAAGTTTGATATACTTTCTGCTAAAAAAGTGAATGAGTTGTAAGCTTTCTTTGATTGGTTCTTCTCTGGTGTAGTATATCTTCGATTATGCCACTTGGTGATAGAGTCTCAGGGTGATAATAACTTCCGGCATGAAAATAGTAACTTCTAATAGTTTGACAAATCTTCCCTCCTCATATTACATTGGAGGATTCTCGAGTGTTTTTAAGTACTTGAGAGGAGTCAAACCCGCTTTCTTAGATATTCTTAAAAATACCAAAATGAAGATCTGACCAGAGTTTAAAAGCCTAAGAATATGCTAGTTCTTAATTGTGTTCTTGATGGGGATTTTGAGGTTTGACTTGTTTGCTTTTAAATATGCAATTATAGAAGCTTTCAAATTTGTTCTGCAGATATAGAGCATCTTAGAAAGGTTCAAACAATTGGCAGCTGCAGAGGAAAGAGCCAAGTCTTTGAAGTAAGTAGTACTAGCATTTGATTTTAGGTTTCAGTCTATCAGTACCTCATAGAAACATAGATGACTGGTTGAGAAAAAAATTGCCATTTTCCATTTTGGGGAATATGTCGATTAGTTTATAGTTAGACTTAAATCAGTTCTGGTTTCATTGCTGGAAGATACATATTACCAAGTTAAAGACCTAATTTTTCGGTACTTCTTTTCATGTTACTGGAAGACAACAATCTGATGTTAGATTGATATGGCCTACTTTATATTCTTGATTAGCTGTTTAGCTGCTTGTGTTGGAATTGCGCTGTCTGAATGTTTACAAGTCATAATTTTACTAATCATACGATCATAGATGTTTTTCTAATGAATTCGATTTGCATTAGGTTGGAGCTGGCTTGGAAATGCATGATTCTGGTGCATTTGATCAAAGCATAAAGAATCTATTGAATCAAGAACTTGATACTTTAAAGAAACCAAAGACACAAAAGGAAGCAAGTAAAAAGATGCTTAAGAATTCAGATTTTGAATTAGTACTTAATCAATTACAAGATGAGCACAAGAAGCCAAGAACACTCTCCAAGAAATTAGCCAATCAGCTGCATATACAACATTGGAATGACAAGTTCCTTCTGGGCCCCGAGCAATCTTCCGATTCTACTCCTGAAATATTATTGGACAAACAAAACTTAGAAGCAATGTTCGGAGACATCTGCAGATATGATGAGCTTGATCAGGCTAATGCGCAACTACTTCAGATCACTGCTAAGGCTTTCGTAGATCAGATTTATATTAACGGAAAAAATATTTACAAGGATGGGGTGAGTAGCAAGTCTAAATACTTTTCAGATGCTTCAGAAATTCTGAACTTAAACATGGATTTATTCCTCAAGCTTCTGCAAGATTCGAATTCTCTGTTACCGAAAAATATCCAGCCATTACAGTTTCCACTTATGGACAAAGAAAGAATGAAGTTATATCTAGAATCCGGACCCTCAGAAAGTGGAAGTAGTGCAAGAACGGACAATCAAGATCCTGAAGATACTATGAAGATACAGAAAAGGAACTCAAACAATCCTTTGTGGAAGAAATTTAAGGATCGGTATGGATGTTCTTCAAAAGGCAATACCACTGCTCAGGCCTCGAAAAAGATAGTTGTTTTGAAGCCAATATCAAACAGCAAGCAAAATTCGGAGGGTGTTTCTTGCCATTGTTCATCTATGCAGGCTCATCAAAGCTTGAAAAATAAGGGGCAGAAGAAAGTCAAATCCAATTACTTCTCCTTCAAAGACATCAAGAAAAAATTTCAGCAAGCCGTGGGAGAGAACCAGCATGAGCAGCAATTGATTTCAATGGATGAACATTTACGAAGACTTGCACGAAAGAAACATTTGCTCAAAGATATTGACATGGGGAACAGTTGGGGTGGTAAAGGAAAATATGCCCTTCCTTCTGGTGCCGAGAGGAGAGAGAAACGGAGTAAAACTCCCCCGAGTGGTGAAACTGTGGGAAAAAACTTGAACTCTTCAACTAGCAGCAGCTCCAAGCAAAGGCAATTTGATATATACATGGAAGCAAAAAGACACCTTTCTGAGAGGTTGAGAAATGTTGACATGGGAGATATTTCCGAAAGAAAAGAGGCCCCGAGAACCTTGAAGATGGTACTCTCTTCACCTGAAAATGATGACTTCTTGACCACTTATAGTCCTAAGAGGGATAAAATGACTACGCCCAATACTTTGCAAAATGAAAAAGGAAAGGAAATGGATTTCACAAGCCCTTTGAAGGACACAGAAGAACTTCCATCTTGTGATTGTAGAAGATGTGATCAGTTGGAAATATCTGAATTTACGCCCAAAATCTCAAAGAAGCTTCACGCCGACCCTGAACCTAGTGGTATAAATTCATCGTAAATAGAACTTATGCTCTTCTTTATGTGCAGTTTTATCAGTTTTGATGGTTTTCGCAGGTTCAGTTGATATTCTGAAGGCAAACGAGGTTTTGTTACAAGGAAGTTCGAACATTTTTGAAGCCCCATATGAGTTGAACAGCTCTAGTGATACCAGCAGCAGTCAAGGGTCCGAAACAGCCAAAGAGTATGATGAGAATAGATATATGGATAGCTCAGACATGGTAAATCTTTATTCCTTTGTAGTTGCAACGAGATCTTGATTTGAAATCAAACATTCAATTCAATTTTTCTGCTGCCTTGGATAAATTATTTGCTTGAATCCTTTTGCTGCCTTTTTCAGACTGTTCCCTCAGAGAATCATCCGCTTAGGCCTTTGTCGGGCTCTTCTAGATCTCTAAACACACACGAGTTAGAAGTTCTCGATACTGCTAAGTATAAAGAAGAGCATGCAAGTCCAGTTTCCGTACTGGAGCCATTTTCTCCCGATGATGTTAACAGCCCTACATTCATCACGGATAAGCAAGGTAGATCTCGATGAACTAAAATATATCTGTTTTCCTCTTAAAACCGATCTGTTGAAATCATTTCATGACTTTTTCCAGATAAATCCTCGTTACAACCACGCCGCCTTGATTTTGATGATTACTCCCAAGTTATCTCCCCAGAAGATCCTAAAAGCAATCGGAATTTCTTCATGGACGTGGAGGAATCTCTCCACCTATATGTAAAGGCAGTTATGGAAGCTTCAGAGTTGAGTTTCTTTGATGACATTTATCTAAAAGGACCTTCAACACAAGATGTTCTATATACATACATAGCCGATGGAATGGGATTATGTCCAATCGAATCATACATTGAACTCCAACTCCTATTCGACTGCATTCATGAAGTCCTGTTAGGCTTGTACGAATCCCATTTCGGATGCCCTCCCTGGCTATCATTTCTCAGACAAAAAATCACACCTCTTCCTCTGGAGAACAATGTTGTTGATGAAGTAGTGAAAGAAGTTAACATGTACCTCCTTCCAAAGACAGAGCAGCCCACGTTAGAACAGCTGATGAGGAAAGATATCGCAAAGTATGGCTCGTGGATTGATCTTTGTCCCGATACAGAACAGATATTGATTCAAATTGCAGAAGATGTTCTACAAGATTTCATTGAGGATACAATACTTGAAGTTCAAATTTGAAGTCCATTCTTTCTTGTTCTTGATGTAACTATTGAAGTTCTAGTTATACCTTCATCCAGCTGACTATGCTCCAAAGTAGAGGTGACAAATTGTGCCGGCCTGACAGACTTATATTATTGGACTGAACTGACACGTCTGATAAGGTCATGACCAGTAAGACAATTACCAGATGAAGAACATGGTTAGCATATAAAAAATCTAACAGAGCTAGCGAGGGGAATAAGATATTTATAATTGGATTGACTCTTTCATGTTTAATTATTACATAGTTTATATAATAGGGTTGAGATTAATATAATATTGCTTAATTATCTGATTGTAACCATGCTAGGCTTATACTTATTTACTAGTAGCACTATGCAATTGTGGTCGCACGTGGTATAATATTAGTAAAATAAAAATATTTCTTTGATACTTTTTGGAAAAATACCGTAACCATTTATTTTTTGTAGTAGGATAGTCATTAACTATTTATTTTTGTAATTAGGGAGTCCTATATTTTTTTCTTCCTATTTCAATAGTCTCGTAGCTACAATGTAGTAAAATTGAAAATACTCATAGCTAGTTCTGTTGTGTCATTGGTGCGTACACACAAGTGGAGCGCATGCGAAATCGTTTTCAAATGCATATGAGTTGACGGATGTGATTTAATGTTACCTTGCAACATGTTTATGTGTTATATGAGGTACGTTTAGTGTGAGGGAAATTTCGGTCATGATTGTTAGTTGAGGGACTAAGTGTAGGTTTTGAGAAACTTTAGAGGTTGTTTTGTATGGAAGTTGAGGGGTCTCTAGGATGGAAGTTTTGGATGGAGTTTTTGAAAGGAAGGAAGAAAAGTAACGGTTGGTGTAAGAGAGAGAAAAGAACATTGTAGATTTTCTGAGTGCTGTGAGGTTTTCCAAACAACTACCATAGCTAGAGAGGTCGGATTCGAGTGATTCAAATTGAGTTTCGAAGCCAACTGACGAGGCTACGTGGGAGAGTTGACGGATTTCGATTTGGAGTTCTATAAAGATAGAAATTTCGGTTTGAACAAGATGATTATGCTAATTTCGGATTTCTTAGAGTTTTTTTGGAGTTTTTTGATTAAGTTGAACAAGTAAGGATCCTTCACCCTTGTATTTTCAGTCATTAAACATCATAAACTTCTATTTCTATCAAATCTATATGATATAGATTTTCGTTCATGATTTTAATGCATTAAATTGGATGAAGTGTCGATGAAATTGCCTTGTTTGCGAGTTTGCGAATTTGGGATTGCTGTGTATGTACTTGCTATGTAATTGGTCATTGTTTGAGTCATTGTTTGTAGATTCCCGATTAGAGCTCGTGTCTGTTGAGGATCCTATGGCAGGACTCGTCAACATCGTTTTGATTCAGTGCCCGGGAGAACTATTGTATATGTTATGGCTATTGACTCGGATCCTAACGAGAACAAAAATGATGGACTGTTAACAGTTGTTGTGGAGCTCACAAGGGTGAGCGATGACATAACCGGCGTGTCCTTAAAATTATGGTCCTTTCGTTTGGAGGGTTCAATATCCGAACCCATGTGTAAGTGGCCCACTGTGACGGGTAAATGAATAGTTATGGACCGTTAACAGGGTATAAAATCTTAGCCAGACATTCGAGCTCAATTGCGTGAATATATGTGAGAGTCATTGTTGGAAATTGTATTGAATGTTTGACTTACGAATCCGTTTGAAGTGTGTGGGTTGTACATGGTGCCCATCACACTATTTCCGATTTGTGAGTGTCAAATGTTATGTATACGTTTCTAGCATGTTATATGTTATTGGTAAGTGTTTTGCTTTGGTATTGAGAGTAAAAAATGTAGTTTTCTGGGATTTTTGGGTTGAAAACATAGTGCTGCAGAAATGAGATTTTTAGGTACAAAATTGCACTGTAAAAATGACTTTCTGAAATTCGTCTGCAGGATCGTCCGCGCAACTAATGGGAGCAACTTTTTAGCGGACGATTCATTCGTCCCCAAGTTCTGGCAACATTCTGCGGACGAAGCATTCATCCGCAACCTGTGCTTGAAGTGTTTTTCTGTTTTGTTTGTTCTGATTTCGTTTCCACTCTGTATTGCATTGTTCTAAATTGCTTTCCTAAGTTATTTCACTCTCAGTTAATTCAAATGCTTTGGGTTTCGTGTAAATATTTTCGAGTTTATTTGATACTTCATCCCGAGGGTCATCCATGATTACTGGGCTTTTAGCTCACCCTTATTTGTTGAATGCTTTGCAGATGAGTTTGTTGATGGTGCTTTAGATGAGACGTACGAGGATGAGTACTATGAGGATGACGCCTAATGTAGTTATCTCATTTATATTGAACTGTTAGACCCTTAATGTTTAGTTTCCCTTATGAACTAAGTTATTTCCTTTCTAATGTAATCAATAATGGATGATGTAATATTTCCCTTTAAGTTATAAATACTGTTAAAGTTCCTTTTCTGTATTGGGTTCGCTGTTTCATTGACTTGGAACATTGCCATGTCATCACTTAGAGACGGGGTGTGACATAAACTATTTTTTTAGCTAATTATATCACTCATCTATTAGCGGGTGTTAAATAATATAACACCACCATTTTTTTGAGTGTTTTCCGGCCAATGTGACTTTCATTTGCAAATTATTGAGGCGTAAAATTGGAACTTCGCAATAACCCAGTGATGTGTGTGTTAAATATTTGTTTCGATTTTAGCCTGTGACTCAATGTTATTCAATTATGAGTGAAAGAGTTAAAAGTCGGTTCACAGACAAAAATCGGGTCAAATCTTTAACGCACGAATCAGTAGGTTATTGTGAAGTTCCAATTTTGCCCCTCAATAATCTGCACATGAAATTCATGTGTCAACTTTGACAGAAAAACACCTAAAAAAAATGTTGGTGGTATATTATTTGACATCTGCAAATAGATGAGTGATATAATTAGCTAAAAAATAGGTTCGTATCATAAATAAAAATACGTAAATACTTTAGTGCCACAAATAACCATTTACTCTAATATCTTTCTTAAAATCCCTAAAATATCTTCTCTACTTACCAAGTAGGACAAAAAGATCATACCCATGAAAAGAAAAGGAAAAAATTGGACACACAAAAAAAATAGGACAAATTAGTAAATTCACAACTTCATTTGTTATAAAATTCATAAACTATATAAACCCCCCATAGTCCAGTGTCCACTTCCCGCCAACCTAAAACCCTAGCCCCCCTTCTTCTTCTTCTTCCCTCGCCCTTCTCCCCCCACTCCTTGCAAGAACCCTCAAAAAATCCCAAAAAAATGGATCCACAGGCAGTGAAATCAAACCTAGTACTAATCCTAGATTACGGTTCACAATACACCCACCTCATAACCCGAAGAATCCGAAGCCTCTCAATTTTCTCACTCTGTATTTCCGGAACTTCCTCACTCAAATCAATAACCGAACTAAACCCATCCGTAATCATCCTATCCGGTGGTCCCCACAGCGTTCACGCGCTTAACGCACCTTGTTTTCCTGAAGGATTTATAGAGTATGTTGAGAGTAAAGGGATTTATGTTTTGGGGATTTGTTATGGGTTACAATTGATTGTAGATAAACTTGGTGGTGAAGTTAGGGTTGGGGAAAAACAAGAGTATGGGAGAATGGTAATTGAAGTTGTGAAGGGGGGTTGTAGTGGGATTGGGATTGGGTTGTTTGGGAATAAGGAATGTGGGGATAAGCAAGTGGTTTGGATGAGTCATGGTGATGAAGCTGTGAAGTTGCCTGATGGGTTTGAGGTTGTGGCTAGAAGTAAACAGGGGACTGTTGCTGCGGTCGAGAATAAGGAAAGGGGGTTTTATGGGTTGCAGTATCATCCCGAGGTATAAAATGTTTGCAACTGTAATTTTCTAGTAAAGTTTGTTACTTTACTTGCTTATGCTTTGATATTATATAGGGTAAAACGTGCTTACGCCCCTAAACTTTTCTTGATTTTCGCCTTGGTATAGTTATTTGTTTATAATGGAAAAGAATGTTTTTTTTGCTTATAAGCTCTGGAAACTATTTCTTATAGCCAATAAGACAAGTGCATTTGTCATTGCAAGTTTTTTAAGAACGTTTCACAAGTTCAAACTTTTAGCTGGTACAAATTAGGGAAGATTTGTTGCTTAGAGCAATATTTACTGTTCACACGTTGCATGCAAGTTTACCGAATATTATCTTTGCGAGGTTTTATTAGAAAGTGTGCTCCATACACTTTTTATGAGTGTTCCTAGGACATTTTGTGTATGAAATCGGCCTTGAGACATCTCTTCCGTGACGAATATCTTGTAGTAGTGTCCAAAGTGCCTTACTTCCTCTCTTTGCTAAGACAGTGTAAGATACAGAGGTAGTAGGTTTTCATTTCATGAGGTCATTTCTCGTGAAGTGCTGGAATACTTGAACCTGTGAGACCTCAAGCAGTTTGTGCTAATGATAAATCTCTGTTACAGGTCACACATACACCAGAAGGTATGGAAACGCTAAAACATTTCCTCTTTAATGTTTGTGGTGTTTCTGCTGGTTGGAAGATGGAAGACGTTTTGGAAGAAGAAATAAAAGTTATCAAGGAGATAGTGGGACCTGAAGATCATGTCATTTGTGCACTGTCTGGTGGTGTTGATTCCACTGTTGCTGCTACACTTGTCCATAAAGCAATTGGAGATAGACTTCACTGCATCTTTGTTGATAATGGTTTATTGAGGTTTGAGTTCCCCTGTTTTTAAGTAGTGAAGATACAAATTTCTTATTCTTGACATTGAAATGTTACAGAAGTTTTTATGGAAGCATGCAATTTTATTTCCTTTCCTGCCGGGGGGGATTCTTATTCTTCTCAGTTCTCATTTATTTCGTCTAGGTACAAGGAACAAGAGCGGGTAATGGAAACCTTTGAGAGCGATCTTCATTTACCTGTTACTTGTGTTGATGCTACAGATCAGTTCCTTAGCCAACTTAAAGGTGTGGTTGATCCTGAAAAGAAGAGGAAAATAATCGGAAAGGAGTTTATCAACATCTTTGATGCTTTTGCTCACGAGTTGGAACAAAAATTGGGAAAGAAACCTGCTTACCTTGTCCAGGGGACACTGTATCCTGATGTCATTGAATCTTGTCCGCCGCCTGGAAGTGGAAGAACCCACTCCCACACTATCAAGAGTCATCACAATGTTGGAGGCCTCCCAAAGGACATGAAACTTAAGCTCATTGAACCTCTAAAACTCTTATTCAAGGATGAGGTTTGATATCTAGCGTGTTGCAAAGTATTCTGCTTTATTTATTATTTACCTTTTTGAAGGATATACCATGCTGTTTCTTCTCACTTGGTATGCTCCAATTGATTGAAAGGTTCGTGCATTGGGAAAGATTTTAAACGTCCCAGCGGGCTTTTTGAAGCGCCATCCCTTCCCTGGCCCAGGCCTTGCAGTCAGGGTTTTGGGTGATGTGACTGAAGGGAATGCCTTGGAGATTCTCCGCCAGGTTTGTGAACTGTTATTAGTTCTATTTGAGGCTTTTTTAATATCTATTTTATACTATTCCTAACAACCATGTACTGCAGGTGGATGAGATCTTCATTCAGTCGATAAAAGATGCCGGAATTTATGATTCTATATGGCAAGCTTTTGCTGTATTTTTGCCAATAAAATCAGTTGGAGTTCAAGGAGATCAGAGAACACATTCTCATGTTGTCGCATTGAGAGCTGTAACAAGTCAAGACGGAATGACTGCCGACTGGTATTTGTTTTATTTATATTCGTTATGTTATTTTCCTTTTAATTGGTTACACATTCCTGGACAAAAGGGTTTTTAAGTGCTCATGTTTATCATTTTCTGCCTGATTTTCCCCCGTATCTAACACATTGCAACTTCTAGGTACAATTTTGAACACAAGTTCCTTGATGATGTTGCGAGAAAGATATGCAACAGTGTACGTGGTGTAAATCGAGTTGTTCAAGATATAACTTCAAAGCCTCCATCAACAATCGAATGGGAATAGTTGTACGCGACTTGCAGCATTCAATGAGACATGAGAATCTCTTAACCTTATACAAACTAGTAGTTAATTCTGATTGTCAAGAAAGAGAAGAAAATCCATTTTCCTCCAGTGTCAAGTTCAGTGACAACTCCAGGAACATCTGAATGTCCTGTGCAATTGTAGTTTTCGGCTCTAGTTTCGGTCTTTTTCCCGAATGTAGGGATTGTTCTTTCTAGAGAAGAAATTCTGCAAAAGCGATGTGTAAAATTAGATAAAAATACCTGCTATACAACACAAATATGTTTTGATACTATTGTTTTTCTCTGTATTTCTAGGAAAGGCACTATCATGACCTTAATATTCTGTTATAGCCATTCATGTTGGATATTTATGAATTCTAAATGGCCGAAAATGATTTGATTTTTGTTTAGAAGAGTAGATATTCAATTTCGATTATGTTGTAACTTCACATATATTATACCGCATTCGGAATCTCTATTGTCTTTTTAGTGAGCTCCAGAAATCATGTACTCCCTCCATATCTAAATAGCTTTAACATTTGAGTTTTTCACAAAGATTAAGAATTTGATGAAGTCAACAAAAATTGAAACAAAATGACTATTGTACCCTTTATTTATCATATTAAAGAGTAATTAGAAATTTTCACAACTCTTCATTTTATTTATCCTCTTTTCCTCTTAGTTGTCATACTCATTGGAAATATACAAATTTTCTTGGTTACTAAGATTCATTAATATTACAATTAAGAAAAAATTCACTAAAAATTCATGGTCTTCATTTCAATTTTGAAATCTGGATAAATTGAATAAGGAAGTTGTGGTTGTAAAAGGGCAATATTGGAAAAAAAACATTTACTATCTATTGATATTCTAAAGAGATAATCACTATTTATACCCATTATCTAACTTTGAAAAACAAGTTATACCCATTATCTTTTTTGCGTGCCATAAATAGCCAATATAATTTTTGAGGTGCCATTTATACCCAAAATGAGGATTCCGTCAGTGCTAGTAGAAGCAATTAATCGTCTCTCCGGTTTCTGCGGAGATGAAATCATTCCAACTGAGGAAGACGCAGATCGGCTTTCACCGAGGTGCTTACTCACGCCTCTGAATCCTTCTGTCCGATTCGTCCTCTTATCATCCGATTCCGCCTGTTTGGGTATAAATGGCACCTAGAAAATTGTATTGGCTATATATGGCACACAAAAAAGATAAAGGGTATAACTTGTTTTTCAAAGTTAGATAATGGGTATAAATAGTGATTATCTCTATTCTAAATGTTAGAAGTATTTTGGACAAAAATGAGAAGTTCAAATGTTAAGGCTATTTAGATATGGAGGGAGTAACAAGCCTTTTGCTTTTCTCGTCTTTTTTTTTTTGGTTTGACCTCGAGTGGCACCCGGCGTCCACCACCAATGTGGTGACTGATAGCGGGAAGGGCTTGACCCATACTGCTCTATACACGGAGCCCTATCACTGCGAAAAAAATCCCTTCCACCAAGGGAATCAAACTCTCGTTTACAGTGAGGTAATATGACATCACCAACCAGTTACTACAGAGGCATTTCTCATCTTTTGATGCACTCAAAATATACCTGTAATTTTGAGCAACCCTTTACTTTAGCTGTGTTTGCAGATTTAATCATAAGAGCACTAGTGCTCCAGATTTGAGCTACTTCTCCTTTATTTCACCTCCACTATATTGTAGTACGTCTTTTGCACTAGTTTTGTGGCATTGCTTTTAAAGTGGAGAATCTCACACTAAAAGTCGGACTCAGAAACGCTTTTATTAAGAACTCTCTTTTATTACCTTTCATCCCAAATTAAATGTTCAATTTTCTACTCATTTGAATCGGGAGGTGAACATTCAAATAGCGGAAAGAGTACAATTTAGCTTCTCTTCTTGAAGAAAAGAATCCCTAGGACTAGTCCTACTTATTCATGTGTACAATTACAAAGAAAATGAATAAATAATCTCTAACATTAATCAAAAGAGATAAAAGACTTTACTGTTCTGTGAAACAGTGATATGACCTTCTTCAAGACTTTCGGACAACTCTTTGAAGTGCTTGTCTGATCATACTAGCTGATGCAACTCTTGATGATCCCTTCAACTGAAATTCAAAACACTAGTCATTCTTAGTCTTGTTGGATTAAGATACTGTTCCGGAAAACCGATCTTCAAGTACATCAATTAAATTAAGCATATGTAACCGTGCGGTTAGTCTAAGCCCCTTAACTTTCTTTAGTTCAATGATGTTGCTAGATGTTGAACAATCGTCGATGTACGAAATAATGTACTAGAAGATGTCAAGATGTTTCGAAACATAATCAAAAGGGGGCAGTCTGAACATTCTCGTTGTAACATTCCTTATACCTATAGAGAAGATATTACCGAAGATGTTACAGAGAATTCAGACTGCAAACAAAAATCAAAAGGAACAGCAATCTAACCTTGCATTTTATGGTAAGGGAGAGAAGCCCATCAGTATTTGAAGATTGAACAGCTTGAGATTCCAAATTAAGATCAGTTATAGCCTCCATGATTTCAATCAACACAGCCTCTCTCCAAGGACAGTTAATCTCGATCAAAACGTCCTTATCGATCACGCTTACAGTTAAATCTTCACTAGAACTCTCTCCTTGCATCATCATCATACAACATTGATTATCATTTTCATGTTCCATTTCTTCAACATCACTAGCCTTTCTCTTATTGATCATCAATGACTTTCTATTATTAGCAGTTTTATTGCTTCCATAGCTATCAGATATTCTCTCTGCTGCTTCCTGAGGTCTCCTACTTCTTGATCTTCCTTCTAGCTCATCTACCCTTCTTTCCAACTCTTTTAAGTACTCTATCGTATCATCGAGTATCGATACTTTGTCAACCTACATTCAGGCAAATTCATCAGAATTTAACACGCAATCAGGGCTGTAACAGATAATAATTATCAATATAAAACGGGGCTAATGTACCTTGCTAGAAGAAGGGACTAAGGATCCAAGTAACAAGAATCTTTCATTCATTTTTTCTCTTATTTTTCTTTCATCCATGACATGGTTCTTATCAAATTCATCTGCTTCTGGTCTCCAAATGATTTCCCTTTTACCATTTTCTTTACTAGATTCCGGTAACCAATCACTGTGCATTCTAGTAGCTTCGAAAATCACTTTCTTGATCATTCTCTGGGACATTCCATCTCGTGGTTTCTGACAGACTAATGATCTTTCTTTCTTCCAATTAACAAAGCTGGATCTTACATTGTTCTTTCTTGAATTTGTTTCGCAAAATCAGCGGATGGGAGCTTTTCAAAAGGGTAGAAAGAACATTTTGATAGTGTAAATCATCACTTTTGAAATCAAAACTATCCAACTTCTTATGATTATATTCGTGTAGATCACGAAGAATATCGATATTCACTTTCTCTTCACATTTAGGAAGGATCGTTCTCTTAGGATTCGTGTATGTTTGAGAGATGCAATCACTTGAATTCATGGAATTATGAACACAATTACTAATTTCATCATCCATGAATTGCCAACTTTGAACTTGAGAAGCTGCTGCTGCTGCTTCTCCATTTATGGCTTCAACCATATATGATTCTTCTTCTTCTCCTCCTTGTTGATTGGATTCAAAGTCATTTGTGCTTGTGTTTGGTGAAGAAAATTCACATTCAATCAGAGGGCTAAAATCAGTTTCAATGATGTTTTCAACAATGTCATTTGTGGGATTATTGTTGTTGGAAGCATAGTTTGGAATTTTGGAAATTATGGGGTTAGGATTGTCCAAGAAGTTTGTTTTGATATGTTGAATGAGATTTCTGTCCGCTGAAACCTTAAGAAAACAAATCAGACAAAGAAACAATGATTTCATTACTTCAATCTTCGAGACGAGAACTTTATCCTAGACCTGCTCTAATGGTCCTAGACCCATGCTCATCTCACAACTGCAAAGGTATTTCACTTACTAGCAAGTAGTACCGCCAGAAACATGCGAGGAAAAGAAAGGACCAGAACCAATGGAGTAAGTCTAGGACAGAATTTTTCCGGATAAACAGTTTATTGTTAACTTTCTAAAACAGGTCCTTAATTAAAGTGACTTACCAATTCTGTCACTCCTAGCTCAACAACACCTCCAAGGTAAGGAAAACAAAATACAGTCTGCAAGTAGAAAAAAAAAGAACTTATTAAGAACCTTGTCCTAGCAAAATGCATTTAGGGCAGTGCATGAAGATTAAAAAAACGGCTGCAAATCTTCTAATACATCGTCTAGTATACCAACGAAATCGCTTCCTATGTAGCAATACTACATTGCACAAAACAAAGTTAAGGGACTTGGACCAATCATATTATGTCACGTGTTCCCATTTAAACAATGCACTAGAAGATTCATGTAGCACGTTTTAACGAGTAAAATAAGGTGATCAAGGAGATAAGATTTACCTGAATATCAGCACTCTGAAGGAGGCAATGCAATTCCAATGATTACAGATTGACAGACAAATAAATGAAAACAACGTTAAATCTAGCAAAAAATTAATATCTCAATTTTGTAAGATCTAAATTAAAGTTCATTAACTTGCCTTTGCAAGAAGAGCACGACTGAAAACTTTGCTATCACCCTGGTGAGTATTGCATAGCCATATGACCTGATTCTTTGCTAGTGACCTCCCTGGTAATCTGGAAATCCCATTTTTAACACAAAAAAAAACATAAACATCATCATTTATTGAAAATCTACATTATCCAATTCTAAAAATAGCTAAACCATCAAGAATTCTTGGTCAATTTCAAGTTTAGGAGACAATTATCATTGATCATATGCAGAATTGTAGTGGTCCAAGACTAGTTGTGGACCCACATTTCCAAAAAAAAATAGGAAGTGGACAGTCACATAATGTCGTTTGGGCCCATGTAAGTATTATTATTATGTGGCAGAGATTAAATCAGTATTAATAGAACCATCACACCCCAGTGTTACCACACACTTTCTAATCATCTATAAAGTAGGGACAACTGAGGAGATATCTCAGAGATTTTGAGAGGGATGGTGGGACCGGAACCATTGGGACCGCTCTACCATAAAGCAGCCCTAAAAAAGAATGCAAGAGAAGATATTTGACAAACTAAAAAAAAAACATGGTGAATAAAACACCAGGTGAATACTGAATGTGCTCATTGAACACTTATGAAAGATGGGCCTGCTACCATAATGTATCAAGATCTAGCAATTGTATCACATTTATGCTAATTAATTGTTTTTTAGTTCTTTCAAATAAAACCAGGTTATAGATTTTTACAACAAAGGATCCGGCAGTACAACAAATAATTCAGTCGTGGATAGTAAAACGAAAACATATACTAATTCTTTTTTATTAAAGCTTTTGCTCAATGTATCATAATGTATCAATATTTAGCAATTGTATCACATTTTTTGGTAATTGATTTTTGGTTCCTTCAAATAATAAAACCGGGTTATCTATGTGTACAATAAAGGGTCCGACAGTACAACAAATCAAATTAGTCGTGCACCATAAAACAAATACAAATGCTACTGATTAGTCTTGAGATCAAAAGGAAGCGCGAAATGTATTGAAAAGACGGAATTACCCTTCGCCAATATTGAAGGTGAAGGACATGCAAACCAAGAAATACCATTCAGTATCAGTAAGATCTTCAGGTGACAAAGAAGCAGAAGGTCTTTTAGATTGTGGATTTGATTCAGCTGCTGAAAGTGACTCAAAAAGTTCTCTTAGTTGCTCACTTCTTTCCAATCCCAACTGTTCAGCACTACTACTCAGCAGCTCCCCAGCTTGGATTGTTTTCCTTGTCTTAATATCTCCATTGTAATAACCTTCACCCCATTCCAACACCCTAATCCCCAAGACCCAAAAAAAAAGTAGTCATAAATAATCAAAATCACATCATAATACTCAATGTCGTCGTCCCAGATAGAAAAATGACCATTCAATGTTTGTGAGACCAAAATAATACTCCCTTTCGTCCCACATAGAAAAAACATCGGACATTCAATCTGGGACAATGGAAATAAATAGGAAAGTGAACATTGAAACTGAATCGTGGTAAACATATTTTCTTGTAGTGAAACAGGAAGTCAATGACATCCCTATGGACTATACAAGGTATAGAACAATAACTTCTTCTTTTTTTTTTTCCAAACTCAGATGTTATATAGATCTTATACATGATATTGCTAAATCTTATACCAAAATTAGAAAAGTTTTAGAGAGAGAGTACCCAGGTTGTGTAGAAGAAATGGACCAAAAAATTGCATAACTCCATTGGATACTTTTAACAGCTAGAGCAAGCTGCCTTCTTAGATTCTCTGGATTTCCATTTTGGTTTTGGTTCAAAGTTTCCATTCTTGGATGAAAGCACAAGTCTTTCGTGCTTCTTGTTTTTTTCGAACTCTTCAAAATGATAATAAATCTTTGAATGCTATGAAGTTGCATAAAACACAGCAGAAGTCACCGAGTGCTCTAAACACCTGATGTTGGTGCAGCAACTGAAATGGCCATATTCTAAGAGAAACTAGGACGTGAGAAGTTGATGAATGTAGAACTAATAACCTAAAGGTCAAAACAGTACAAGTAGAATTCTAGTTGTGCTATTTTTAAGAACAAATGTCAGAAATTGTGTGAGTGACTTCAGTAAGAACATGCATAACCCTTGAGATAGCATACACCATAAAACAGGAGATAAGATTTCGAGTCCCCTCGCCCCGCGAGTAATTTTATCTTGGTAGACTACTAAGTTTAAAACTTACATTCAAGCCAATCAATACAGTACACGTAGGAAATCTATTTCATACGTGTACTGCACTCATTGATTTGGATGTAACTTATAAACTTAGTAGCCTACCAAGATAAAAAATTTCCGCCCCCAAACCCAATTTATGAGTCTATTAGCACTCACGAATAATTATTTGACAACTTTCTTTACTCTCTTAAAAGGAATATTCTAAGGTGATTATATAAAGCTTGAGATGAGATTTTGAGTCTATCCTTCTGGCCGTGGGCGCCCAACACAACTTATGGGTATATTAGTGCTCGTGGTTAATTATTTGACAACTCTTTCCCATTATTTTAAAATAAATATTCTAAGGTGATTATACATGAAGTGGGAGATAAGATTGACTCATTTCTGCCCATGGGTTTATGGATCTATTTGCGCTTGTGACTATTTATTTGATAAATAATAGATTTGGATATAAGTTTTAAAATTTCTTGTAGAAGTGTGGTCACTAATTTTGAAGATCTATTATGGATGAGGAGTAATTTTATGTTGGTAGATGAGTAAGTTTAAAAGTTATATTCATATCAATTAATATAATACACGTAGGATAAAAATGCAAACTCACAAGAAAAAAATTGAAATTTTTATTCTATGTGTATTGCAGTAATTAGTATGAGTATAAATTTTAGGACCTTTCTAGGCTACTAAAATTATTGGCTAAAAGATTGATTAAAATAATTTTTCGGACCTTTTTGTCCTTATAGTTGGGTGAATCCCTTATACCATCAGGGGGTAAGATAGTCATTTAACACTCTCAATTTGGAGGTTTAGAATTTCTATTCCCAAAATTTCAGGAGTAAATCATTTTCCTAAATTTTAAACTTACTCATCTATCAAGATAAAACTATTCATGGACGAGAGAACTGGAAAGAACAAAAAAGGCTGAAAAAGAATTTAAAGATTTTCAGTGTAATTTTGGGCCTAGTAGGGACACTATGTGGTCTGCATTTTCTGGTTGGGTGTCATGGAAATGAGTGTGTGCGCCGCGGAACAAATGTAAGCATGCATAGCACGGGTAATGATTGGTCCCCAAAATTTTAAAAATATTTTTTTTTCTCTTATAAAATTTAAAAAATTACTAATATAATTAGTTCTCGTCCCTTTCAAAGACTGTCAAAATTACTTTTCGCATTCTAAACCAAGTTTATAACTCACTCTATTAAGAAGCACATAAGGAGACGTGGATGATGGACTTCTACCTCGAACAATTGTTTTGATTCAAAATTCCAAACCAAAAAGACAGATAAAAGCTTTCGAGCGTTGCTACCGTCTTTGTGGACTGTTCTCACACCCTCTCACATTAATTGTGATCGTTCCGCTTAATTTATATGAGAAAACGGTAAAATCAGATAAGAACGATAATATGATTGAGTTGACCCGTTGTGTAGGTGAGGGACGAAGACAAGGAGAGATGGTGGGGTTTACTGGGTGACCAAGGCCTCAATGGGAGCAAGCGGCGATGGTGGTTGCTTTTGTGGTATTGAGAGTGTCTCATCAGTCATGTATTAACTCGGGGGGCTAATTGGAACGTTTTTCCCTAATATTTTTTTAATTGGATTTTTTTGTTTCATATATATTTTGTTCCCAATGTTTTTTTGGGCAAAATATTTAGTTCTTCCTTCTATTTGTGTCAATATTTCTATTAAAATTGAGCACATGACATATACATAGGTTATTATTCAAGGACAAAACAGACAAATGAACTAATTTCTTATTTAAAAATATAGCAAATAGCAAATATTAAGTATTTTATTTAAGAAACTAAATTAAAAAAATAATAATAATAATAAATACCTCTTCTTCTCCTCAACAACTTATCTCTGTTCTCTCACCCATTCCAACAGATAAATCCCCAAAACATCTTATCATCAGACAGTATAGAACTAAGAAAAATATTGGGGGACCAAATGTTTCAATTAGCCTCGGTCAACTTTTAGTCCTCTCTTTTTCTTTTTTCTAGTGGAAAATCTGTCTAGTCACTAGCATGCTTTTATCATTATTGGTCCCTTATCGACTTCCCCCTTTACACAAAAAGCAACGATACTTACGCTCATAAGGCCCCCACACTCTGATACGATAAAGTAATTGAAAGATATAAATCAAGGCGATCTAGCAGCCCGAATAGATAGAGGACTTTTAACCTTTTCGACTTCCCCAATTACCCCACAAACAGGGACGAAGACAAGGGGCGAGTAGGTGCAGCCGCCCCCGATATTTTTAAAAATCTTATTAAATATAGTAATTTTTACATGGTTTGGAATATTTAATCAAATTCGCCCCCAATAATTTTTTATATATAATTCAACATACTGTTGCAATTTTTCGCCCCCAACTTAAAAGTTATGACTTCGTCCCTATCCACAAACAATAATTTTGTAGTGAAACCACGCACGAGGTGTTTTTTTATGAAACCACGAAATGTTGGCGTTGTGGTAGTTCGTCTCGTTCCTTAACTATTAGGTAAGAAGTTCGATATTTACCTATAAGAATGGAGGGCATCTTATGTCTAGTCATTTACATCTTTTGAGAGCTCCCGTAGCGAAGGGAATTAGTCACTACTGTTGGCAGTAGACACTACACTCTCTACCAAAAAAAAAATTGTAGTGATTACTTGGCCAAAAAAAAAAAACAATGTTGTAGTGATAGATACAAACTTGTTTGTATAGAGCATTTTTTACCTTCACAAGGGGCAATACTATCGTTGGATTTTGAATAAACATTGTGATTTTCTTCTTCTTCTTTCCAGGCTTGAGGGTTTATGGACATTCATCCAAAGAGATTACTTAATCAGTTTCTTTTTCAAAATACAAAGCTTTTTGGCTTTCTCCTTTTTTTTCCTTTCCACCTGCAAGCCGATTCGCATTCGAATATGAGTTTGACTCATTTCCCGTGCATAAAAACACTACAAGATTCTAAAATCTTACGAAAAAAATTTGATCAATTAACACGATGGCTCAATTTGAATTGGGTTTTGGGTTGAGTTTTGGCAGGAGAAATTCAAATTCAATTTTTTTTTTTCAAATAATCGCTAGTGTGGCCAAATTTATTCCTAACCCCATTCCCACCCCCAACTTAAACCTGAGAATCCCCGATCCGAATCTCCAACTCACCCGCCCCATTGCCATCCTAACCGTATCTCACAAGAAACTCACATATTTTTGTTCTATTTTAGGGATAAAGTCGAGTCAAATCGGACCAAACAAAATGATTTCAGAAAAAAAAAATCAAATTCAATAATTAGGTCATGTTCTTTCAATTCTCGTCTTGTTTTATTAAAGTGAACATTGCTCTAAAGCTTAGCACGAACCGTACCTGCGGAACGGCTTCATATGAAAGCAGTGGATCCCGCCACCGACTTCTCCTGAAAAATATTTTTTTTAATAAATATAGTCAGGGACGAAGTCAGAAATTTGGTGTTGGGGGCAAAACAGATAAAATTCTTGGGGGCAATAAAAAAGGCAACAAAAAATTCTTGGGGGGCGAAACTGATAAACTTTTCTAAAATACACATAAAATTTCAATAAATAGTACTCCCTCCATTCCTAAATATAAGACTCTTTAGACAATTTGAGAAAATTAAGGAAGTTGTCATTTTCACCTAAACTTCCAATATTACCCACCTCTCCTCCTCTCTCTCTCTTACTTCTACTTGATAAAGAAAGGAAAATGTTGAGGGTATAATTGGAATAAATTGTTGACAACTAATAAAACAACCTTAAACGACAATTAATTTGGATACCTAGATATCTCCTAAACGACAATTAATAGGGAATGGAGGGAGTAGTATTTTTAAAAATCTAGGGGGAGCGCCGGCCCCTCCTCTGTCTTCGCTCCTGAATATAGTGTATTTTTATTCTATTTAGATGATAGGTTTATAAATTATCCACATAAATAAGATGAACCCGTGAGTGATTCCGCTACTATCAGATTTTGAATCCGCCACTATATTGAAACCTTCTTGAGAGTAGTATGTGACAAAAAGATTAATGACATCTCATTTTCTCATGAACCAATTTTTTGGATCCATATATTGGACCAAAATTGAAAGGGTAAAACCTTCTTGAGAGTTGAACTTTGAAAGCGTCGGACCAGTGGATTTATTTTCCACGTGAAACGGCATCTATGCAGGGACGAAGACGGGGCAGGGCAGTCGCTCCGAGATTTTTAAAAATATTATTAGGTATAATAAATTTTATATGTAATTCGGAATATTTTATCAGTTTCGCCCTTAAGATTTTTTTTTTTACCATTTTTATATGTAGTTCAACATACTGTTGCAGTTTCGGGCCCAACGCCAAATTTCTGACTTCGTCCCTGTTTGATGGTTGAAAGTATGCATTATTCCGTACTGCACGATGACAAAAAGAAATGTTTCATCTGCCGAATCAACTCATATGACAATTAAAATGTATTCCGCGGATATAGAAATAATTTTGCATTAGATCAAAATCCAAAAATAGGGTTTTAGTTCGTGGAACCAGAGGGGCAAACTTTTGTTCTCATTGCAATTTCTTTAAAAATTGACTCTACAATGAAGATAAGTACACTACAGATCATCAAATATCATGTACCAGCCATGCATGTTGGCCAGGGCCGTCACTATTTTTTGTATGAATATTATAAAGACCGCTCATATATAAGTAACATTTTTTTTTTTTTGCTAAGTATATATATAAGTAACATTGGATTGATAAAACCATGGTTTTGAAACCCGGACCTCCGAGCGGTCCGGTTAGGTGCCAAAACCCGTACACGTAAAAAACCGCTCTAATTTTACTGACTCGTTTGACCCGACCGGTCCGACCATTCGACCCTAAAATCGGAACGGTTTTGTGGAAACCGTTCGGGTCACAACCACTACCTTTTTCTTCTTTACGCACGGTTTCCGAGAATGACTGCCTAGACCCACGATTGGTCCTTGTCTTTTCTATTTCCTTTTTATTTTTTGTCTCTCTTTTTTTTCCCCTCCCACGAAACTGTTACTATTCCTTCCTTTTACTTTATTTTTTATTTTCTATTTTATTCCTTATCTATTTTATTCCTTTTATATTTACTGTGATTCTATATATTTTATTTATATTATGTTAACCTTCCTAATACAAATAAAATTATTAATTAATCCCAATTTCAATTCCCCATCTAATTAAATTACTCATTTACGTGAATTACAATTACATCCCCGATTACAATAAGAGAGAAAAGGACAAGAGACATTGGTATGGTAAAATGTATCAAGGATGATGATAATAAAATTTTGGTGAAGGATGATGATGTTAAAGTAAGGTGAAAGAGAAAATAAATTTTAGGGTTAGAGTGCTATTATGAGACTATATATACTTAGGACTAAAGTGCAATTAAAATATTAGCACATAAATTTCTATAAAACAATTATATTTCAAACAAATCCTAAACTATTTACTTTGTCTAGAAGAGTATAAAAAAAATTATTACATTAGTCCTTAAATTCTACTATATATATTTACATTAACTTTATTTTTTATTAATAAGTATATATTATATATTTTTTATTATTTATGACATCACCGGGTTGATGAACGGGTCGATGACGGTCCGACCAGTGACCCGTGACCCATGACCCAATAACTTTTCCGGATCGATGTCCGGTCCGGGTTTCAAAACCTTAGATAAAACCATGCATACATATAGACTATAGTCATATGCACCCCCCCCCCGCCCCTCTTCCCCCACCAGAAAGATGACCCCAACCATATCTGTCAGCTCACTCGTTCGATCAATTCTGTCATGGGACCGAAAGCCTACAAGTGGGGGACATAGACCACTTAGTCCCACATTCACTACATCACGCTTTTGATTAAAATAATAAAAATATTCCCACTCAGTGCATTGTTTGAGGCGTTTTTATTGTTTTTTAATCAAAAGAGGGGATGTGGGTGATTGTGGACCAAGTGGTCTATGTCCCCACTTGTAGGCCAGGTCTATATCAGAATTTTTCCACTCGTGTCTGCTATATTCAGTGATGAAAACAGGGGCGGGGACCGATATCTTTAAAAATACTAATAGATATACTAAATTTATATGTAATTCGAAATATTTTATCAGTTTTGCCTCTCAAATTTTTTTATACCGCTTTTATATGTAGTTTGATATACTGTTATAGTTTCGTCCCAACGCCAAATTTCTAGCTTCGTCCCTGCATCTATCACTTCTGAAGTCGTTGGAGCCCATTCAATATTTATTTGATTGATTTTTTTTGCTTTTGAAATTAATTGTTTAATTAATTATGAAAAGGATATCACATAGACATGAATTCAGAAATGACAGCTGGGAAAATTTTGTTGTGGACCTGGGCTATATGTGAGGATATGAACCACTTAATCCATATTGAGCCAATCACCTCTTTTGATAATTCTTTTTTTTTTTGCTGAATAAAACCCCCTCTTTACTTGCACCAAAAGGGAGAGTGTTTTTATTTTTTTAATAAAAAGAGTGACGTGGCTCAATGTGGATCAAGTGATTTATGACCCCACATATATCCCAGGTGCACAACAGAATTATTCAGAGAAGCTGTCTCTTTTTCTTCCTTTTTTTTTAAAAAAGAAAACATTACTCCTACTTTTGAGATGGGGAATGAAAAAAAATGACATTTGTAAATGTAATATGTCTATTTTGAATTTGATTTGGTTTGAAACTCAAACAAATTATTAAGTTTTCTCTATGTACGTATTATGTAACACGTTAATAATAAAAAATTGCATTCAAAATATTTTTTTGAAAGTGAAAAATATAATTCCCAAATCTTAGGGAGAACGTCACTCCTTAGATCCGCAACTGGACAGTAAGCCCACTTAGTGAAGAGGTGCTTTTGATGGTGATAGTAATTGGTTTTAATTTTTTTTTTTATCGCTTTCACCAATCCTTTAATTTTTTATTTTTTTGTTGGGTAAAAAGCGTTCACGTCCCGTTTCAATCATCAGCACCTAGGATGCTCTTTTAGTTTAAATCCCTCTATCCCATACTGGGTGACTGAACTCACAAGAGAAATCTGACTTCTCCTTAATGGCCGATAGCATTCAAGAAGCCAAAACAACCCAAGAAGTCTTCGATCTCCTTTCAAGGAGTTTGGTCTTGCGAAATATTACTTATTTTTTTCTTAAACTATTCGGTTTTTTGGTTTTTGACCCCCAACTAAAAACGGTCAAGTTTTACCTCCTAAACCATTCAAGTGTATCAAATGTGACCTTCCATCCATATTCTCCGTTACATCGTACCGAAAGTCCAAAAAATGGGGGCATTTGGGAAAATCATATAAGACATGAAGAAAAAAAACTAAAAAAAAATCATAAAGCTGAGGTAGCTTAAGGGCAGTCAGGCAGGGAAATGATAGCGGTGATGTGAAATCAAAACAGCCATAACAAAGAGCTAAATGCATAGTATGATGATCTAAACCTTCCATTGTATATATTAATATGCTCAATGATAGAAAAACTGCAGAGAATAGTGCAAAAGACAATTTCTTCTTCGCTCCCATCAAAGAGTCTATGTAAAGGAATCAAATAAGCTCACAATGATCAAGTGAATTCGGTTGAAATTTGGTGAGAATTCTTCGGTAAATTAATCAATTTGAGATAGTTGGGAAGTTTCTATAAGATCTAATGAAGAATACTAGTAAAAGATCAGTGAGATAATTTAAGAAAAATGGAAACTTTGGAGAATTTTATTGGTGAATATTAGAAAATTAACGCAGTGAATCTGATAGGTTGGGGGAAAAAAGAGCCTTTTAATATTTTTTTTCAGAGGTTGGAATTTTCAGATTGTGGTTGGAGAAGAGGAGTGGTACCCAGCTTCCGGCAACCTATCACCACGCCGCCGCCTCCCTCTCTCACTCTTCCCACCGGTGACTTCTTCTTTCTTGTCAGAATAATAAGGTTTTTTTATAAAAACAAAAAATTTATGATCTTATACAGCTTGTCCAAAATGCCCCCATTTTTTGGACTTCGGTTATGATGTAATGGAGAATATGGATGGAATGTCACATTTGATATGCTTGAATAGTTTAGGGGGTAAAACTTGACCGTTTTTAGTTGAGGGTAAAAAAAAAAACAAAAAAAAAACAGAATAGTTTAAGGGGCGTGAGCGCTTTTTACCCTTCTTTTTTTTTTTGTAAGAGATTATATACGACCCGAAAATACTACACTTTTTTACTAGAAAAAAAATGTTATGGCAGGCTTATACATCTCCTTTTAGTTAGGCCTGATTGATTTCACCTAGCTAAACTAGACCATACTTATAAATGGTCTAGTTTTAAAAATAATAATAATAAAAAAAAAAAATTAAAATAAGGATTGAGACCTAAGATGGCATTTTTAAACTAAATTGATTAAATATTTTTTTTTTTGCTAAATCCTAAATTGATTAAATATGGAGCTACCAAATTTTACTGGAATATAGCATGAGAAACTAAATGGTTCACTGACCTTAGGCCCCGTGACCATCACGTTCTTCTTTGGTGTCTTGTCTTACTCTTCAGTTTTATTTTTGTTCATTATTCCAAGTCTTTTTCACACATTTTTTTTTTTAAGAAGGAGAACGAGGGTTATTCACATATTTTTCGAACATGAAGGAAACAAGTAGAAGAGAGGGAAGAAAATGGAAAAGAAAAATATTTACCTAAAGTCTTGTCAATTCTATTTTTTTTTATAAACTCCTAGACAATGATCTGATGTCTCCCCATACTTTTTCCTAAAATCTAGTATTTCATTTTTTTTTAGCCCGATTGGGCGGTTGCCCCATATATGGGAGAGAGAACTGCCTCAGACGAGGATGAGATAGCCCTAGAAAGGGAGATTAAAGCTTGTCGCACGCAGACGGAGAGTATCGAACTCACGACCTCAAGGTCGTCGTGGACAGACGCCTACCCCACTGAATTAGGACACCTTTGAAAATCTATTATTTCATAAAATAAATAAAAAAAACAAACAAACAAACAGTACAAGGCTGGAACACCAGTCTAAAAATTAGTGGGAAAGCACATTCTTGCAATTTCCTTTTTCCTTTGGAAAATGAGTTACTCCTAGAATTTTGGGGACAGAAACCCTAAACCCCCAAATTGAGGGTGTTAAATGACTATCTTACCCCCAGCTGGTATAAGGGATTCACCCAATTATAAGGGCAAAAAGGTCCAAAAACTATTTTAGTCAATCTTTTAGTCGAAATAATTACAATAAGCTGCTAAAGTCCCTTTTTCCTTTTTCCTTTTAAAATGTGGAAAATTCTAATATAACACCGAGTTTTGTGGGATTGGCCCTACAACTCTCTCACATGAATTGTGGGGGGATCTATTTTGCAGGTAGGCTCCACTCCAACTCATGTGAGAGAGTCGTGGGCCCATCCCACAAGGCCGAATCCATGCCAAAGTGAGGTAAGGCACCTTGCGGCAATAAGGATAACAAAATATTAATCCTAAAATAATTGAGGTCGGCTAATGTTACAGTATGCATCTAAATTTTACGATGGTCTTTACGAACATTATCGTAATCCTCCTTTTTTATCCACTTGAAATTGACATTAAATATCACGAATTAAAATTCATGACACTTAATATTGATGGCCGACAATAAGTAAACGAACTAGAATTAATAATACGCACTGATGAAATTTAAAAACCATTTACATGTTGCATTTTGGATCTAAGCACTCAACGCCTTTTACCTTTTTAGTCTGTACGTCGTCTGAAACACGTTTAAATAAAAAAATCATTCAAACTACTAAATGAAGACTCCCAAGAAACAATAAAAAATATTGGGCGTAGCTATTCATATTATTTTTCAACATATTATAAAGTTGCTATAACTACTCCTTTCTATAACTCATTCCAAAAATTCTCTTTCTGTCCATTTTCTCTCATTGATCTATTCTTTTTCTTCCATGCTCCAATGACTAGATTCGACCAAGAGCTTCAGGTCACAGACCAGTTCTTAATCAGGTCTAGCCATTCTTTACTTATATAACTAAATTTTCTCTTGAGGAATTTTTATCAAGATTTAAGATTTCGGAGTGATATTAAGATCGACTTGTTGCTCATTTCCTTGGTGGAAGGACATGTTTACCCGGATCTGATCTAGGCCCTTTCTTGAATTTCACCATTTTTCTAGGTGATTATTTAGATCGTTAATACGTCGATGGTCTTCTGAATCGTTGTCTATGAAAAATGTCGAAACCAAGTGTTTGCATATTTCGTTCGAGGATAGCGATGAATATGTTGCATAGAAGACTATTTTTGTTTGTTTGTTAGATTACTATTATTAGTATTTTTAGTTCCTTCCCACCTAGTATCTTTGGGGTGTGGGTTATTATCTGTTACCTTGTGTAACTTTTATTTTCTGTATTGTTTGATATTTTTCATTCTCCAACTCCTCTCTTTTGTTGTATTAGAGAAAGAGTTTGTGGAATATTATATTTGTAATGGCAGCAGCCATTTTGTTATCAATGGTTAATCATTTATTCATAATGTTTTTTTTTCAACATTGTATTAAAAAATTAATGGTCGAAAATCTCAAAATTGTACCAACAGATCACCTAACCTTACCTATAAACCAATTAAACCCCAAGAAACATACCAAAAATATAGGGGCGTGTTTGTCAAATAATCATCATAACGCATTTAGCTTTACTTCTAAAAAAACTTTCTGTTTATTCTGTTTTTCCGTTTTTCCAGAAACAGAAAAATAAGAGTTTTTATCGGGCCTATATAATAAAAACAGAACCTTTCAAATTCTCTTTCATCCAAACGTTACTTCCGTTCGGATCCTCTCTTTCTCTCTCCAGACCTCCTGCATTTCGATACTTTCAGGTTCGTGATTTTTCTAGGGTTTATGTATTTAATCTGTTTAAAATGTATAAGCAATTCAAGTTGTAGCTTTTTTATTTATTTATTCGGAATTTAGTTATATTATTTTTGAATTTTTTTTAGCATAATGTTCTATTTTTTAGCTAAAAAAGGAGGTTACTTTGAAGGTTTAGAGCTAAAAAGAGTTTTAAAGGTTTAAATGTATATGTTGAAATGTATAATCAATTCAAGTTTGAAGCTTTTTATTTATTATTTTTCGGAATTTATGTATCTGTGATTTTGAATTTTTCGCATAATGTGCTGTTTTTAGCTTTAAAAAAAGGAGGTTACTTTAAATATCTAGAGCTAAAGACTTTGAATTTATTGTCAAATGTTAGGGTTGTCTCATGTTATTGTTGTTGTATTGCTAATCTGATGCACTGTCATGCATATCATACTATAACCTTACTAATTGTTTTATTTTGTTAATTAGGATTTTATTGCATTCTTGACCCCAGAGCTTCTGGAAAGGTTATTATGAAACCAGAATCAGAAGTGTACGCAAGTGAAAGTGGTGAACCAGGTAGCTTAAATAAGATTCTCAATGGTGACATTTCAGAACGAAACGAAATTTTGAAATTTCCTGCCGAAGGTTGATCCCCTTCTTCTCTTGATCTCCAATGCTGCGACTGATTTATTCATCTTCTTATGTTGTACAGTATATGTACTATGCTTATGGGATAACTTGGGAAATATGGATGCACTAGATTAATGCCTACATCTGAAGTACAAAATCATTTGCTAAGCAGAGCTTTTGTTTTATGTTTCCTTTGAGTGATCTGAATTAGTGTTGAGCTGCTCTTGGCTTCTCAATAATGTCCATTACATGAATCGCAAGTAAACAGAGTTCTTAACACGATCCTAGATTTTTATTAGGTCAGCCTGAGATTCAGTGGTCACGCATTCAGGAACTTAGGGATTGCGTTGGTGAAGACCCTTGCTTTTCTGGTTCAGTGATTTATGTTATTACCATGGAAGAGAGAATAGCACTCGGTCTTGCATTCGAGTCTCTGTGATTGCAAAAGACTTTAGGCTCTTATATGTATGAGTGTGCGTGTGGGTGGGTGTGTGTGTTATATAACTTAGTGTGGCTTTGTATATGCGGAATCATGTAAATGAATTGTGGAACTTGTGGCCTCATCATCCTCTTTCACTTATGTAGGGCTACTATCTGCATCGGTTCAACATGAAGGGACTAAGGTTTCTGATATGTTGGAATCGAAGTTTGCATCTTATGCTGAACTTTCAGCTGGTAGAATTTCAGAGTTGATGAAACCAGACATTCTAGAGGTAATGGTAGTGTTTTCATCTCAGTATCAGGATTATTGATGCCTTAAAAATTTTCTTTTCTTTTCTTTTTTTTTGTTTCCGTTTTCAGTTTTTTTTGCACTCCAATTGTGCATGATGATCTCATATTCTTTAAGCTATGCTCTTCTACAGCGTGCCTCTACACACTCACTTTTCAGTGTTGCGAATAAGATTCTAGATGAAAGTATTGAGAGGAAGAATGGTAATATACCACAGGTATGACAGATAAAGGGCAACTGGCAAGTAGCTGCATTCTAACCCCAAACACATTCATTTGGAACCGATTGTTTCACTCATTTCCCTGTTGACTTATTTTTCAAAGTTCTTACTGGCAACTAATTGTTTGTCCCTCAGCGTGTGTCATCTTTGTTAAAATTGGTTGTACAAGAGATTGAGCAGCGGGTTTCAAAACATGCAGAAACTTTGAGAAAGGTTTAAATTTATAGATTACATTCCATAGAATATTCTTTTACTTCTTTTTAGTTTCAATTACTTATGGCTGTATACATCATCTACGGTGCAGCAAAGTAATTTATACAAGTCTCGTGGAGAGAGGTATCAATTGAAAATCAGAGCACTTGAAACTCTGACAACAGGAACAACTGAAGAAAATGAGGTAGTATGCAAGTTGTCATGGTTAAATAATTTTCAGGGTCTTTCATATTTTCCTTTTTTCACTTATGGAGTTGGCTTTTCTTCATACAGGTTGTAATGAACCAGCTTCAGCTGATAAAGGTCTCTCTTAGATCTCCCCTCCCTCCCATACCTCTATAAAAGTTTTGCTTTGCTAGTAGCAATCTGGAAATTTAGCTCTTTACTGCGGTTAATGTTTTCTTATGTTACATATTACAGTTTGAGAAAATGAAAATTGAGGAGAAGAGAAAAGTGGAAGAGCAAGATGCTATCAGGCTAATCAGAGAAAAAAACCGTTATGAGGTTGAGATGTCATCGCTAAAGCAAGAATTGGCATTAACTAAGGCAGCCTATGAGAAGCATTTATCCGAATCGGAGAATCAGGCAAAGGAAACAAAAGCTCAGTCGGACAATAAGATTATGGAACTTGAATCTCTTCTGACCGAGTCGAGGAACAAAGTCAAAGAACTTGAGGCTTTTACAGAGTCCAAATACCGTAGATGGAGAAAAAAAGAACATGGTTACAAGTGCTTCATAGATTCTCATTCCGGATCTCTGCAGGTCTGTATCAAGTTTATCTGAATAACCTTTTCTAGATGTTGTAAAAAGAGATCAAGTGACTGAGTGAGCTAGTAATGACAGTTGATTCTATAATTGCTCCTTCTATAACATTTCTTGCTTCTAAATTAATTATCTATTGTTCTTGTGATCTTTATGAAATTCTTAGGAATTGAGAGCAGTGTCTGATTCCATAAAGAAAGAGGTTTTGAGGACCAAAAGGATCTATTCTGATGAAATTAATCACTTGGGTATGGTTAAAGTCTAACCAACTTTCTTGCTTCTTGTCTACCTTACCTGAAATTCTATTTCTGGTTTGGCTTTCTATCATGCTGGATAACATGTTCCTTAATCAGGATTGGAGCTCAGAGGACTTGTAGATTCTGCACAAAATTACCATATGGTCCTTGCTGAGAATCGGAAGTTATACAATGAGGTTCAAGATTTAAAAGGTTAGAAATCTGGTTTATACTTGTTAAAGAGTTGTCAAGCTGACTTGTGAAGTTGCTCATTGAAGTTGTTGTTTGTAGGAAACATTAGAGTCTATTGTCGCATAAGGCCATTCCTTTCTGTACAAAGTAAAAAACAGACAACCATAGAGTACATGGGTGAAAATGGAGAATTAGTTGTGACGAATCCTTCCAAGCCAGGAAAAGACAATCACCGCCTGTTTAAGTTCAACAAGGTCTTTGGTCCTGCATCTACTCAAGGTTTGTTTTTTCCTCATGCAACATGTCAGTTCTATTTAGGTTAGACTTGCTTTAGAGTTCTCCAAGGGACTGACTCTATGACTCCCCCTTCTTTCTCCTACCCTCTTCCAGAGCAGGTATTTCTGGACACTCAACCGCTAATCAGGTCTGTTCTCGACGGGTACAATGTTTGCATCTTTGCCTATGGTCAAACTGGTTCAGGGAAAACTTATACTATGGTACGTCATTATGATATAGTGGGACAGTAGGATATCAGTATTTCTGTTTAGTACGAGGAACTAGATAAATCCCTCACATACTTATTTGCATCAGAGTGGGCCCAATGCATCATCTGTTGAGGACTGGGGAGTCAACTATCGCGCTCTGAATGATTTGTTTAATATCTCCCAAAGCAGAAAGAGTTCCATTGCATATGAAATCAGCGTACAAATGGTTGAAATATACAATGAGCAAGTGCGTGACCTACTCAGCAATGAAGGCTCTCAGAAAAGATATCCTTTTCCTAGAAATAGAATTTGGTGTCTGAACCCTATTTATTCTCTACATTCATCGAAAGATCTCTTAGTGCATTATCATTTGTTTCTCTTATATTTGGTTAGATCATGTATTTCTTGTTCCATTGTTCCTTTGACTGTCATACACTAGGGATTTGGAATACTACCCAACCAAATGGATTAGCTGTCCCTGATGCTAGTATGCACCTTGTTACATCAACCACGGACGTATTAGAATTTATGAATACTGGGTTGATGAATAGGGCTATTGGAGCTACTGCCCTTAACGAAAGAAGTAGTCGATCTCACAGGTTTTCTTCTTAGATTGTTTACTACCATTTTTTTCCCAGTTTGACATTCTCAATATTTTGTCTTGAATGACCAAAACCTTTTGTTTTGCAGTGTCCTCACTGTTCATGTCCGTGGGCTGGACTTGGAGACCAATGCTGTCTTGCGTGGTTGTCTACATTTGATTGATCTTGCTGGCAGTGAAAGAGTTGATCGCTCTGAAGCGACAGGAGATCGTTTACGGGAAGCACAACATATAAACAAGTCTCTATCTGCTTTGGGAGATGTTATTTTCGCTTTGGCACAAAAGAATTCCCATGTGCCATATAGAAATAGCAAGTTAACTCAAGTTCTTCAAAGTTCATTAGGTAATCAGCATCTTTACTCTGAAATCTTTAGTTTCAACTTGTTATGGTTTAGTGTCATATATTGGTGTCTACATTTTTTTATTTTCCATTTATTTTTCCCATCCTTCTCTGCTTGATACAGGAGGTCAAGCAAAGACAATCATGTTTGTACAGCTGAATCCTGATGTAGAATCATATTCCGAGACTATAAGTACGTTGAAGTTTGCAGAAAGGGTGTCCGGTGTTGAGCTTGGTGCTGCACGAAGCAATAGAGAGGGGAGGGGCGTCAGAGAATTAATGGAACAGGTATTGGTGCCATTTGGTCAACCTGTCACATACTCATCAAACAATTAATCAAACAGAAAACTGACTATGACTAGATATATTGTTTTTGAACTCATCATTTCACACCTTATCAAGAACCAATATCATATCATGTTCGCGGAGCTCAACTTTTAGTGCCAACGAAAAAGGATAAAATAAAGAGAAATGTTTTTGTAGGACTCTTTAATGGTTGATTCTCTAATTAGGATCACAACCACATCATTGTACGTGATAGCCTCGAGAACTACAACTGTTACTAGTCCTGAATTTTTGCTCTTGTTTAGAATAATCTTTGTATCCATTACTGCAAATAATATGATTACTATTGCCTCATCTCACAGGTGGCTTCGCTCAAGGACACGGTTGCAAAGAAGGATGAGGAAATTGGACGGCTGCGGAAAACTAATGCTAATGGTGAGAGACATATATCCTCACCAAGATATGGTTCTGCTTCTCCTAGAAGGCATTCAGTAGGTACCTCACATTCAAGTCAAAGACTATCGGGAGGAAAAAGCTCCGGAGCTATTCAAAAAGCTGCTTCTGATGTGGACAATAACTCAGAGAATAGTGATAAGCATTCTGAAGCTGGTTCTCAGCAGTCGATGGATGATTTTAGGCATCACAAGGAATTCTTTCTGCAATCTAGGCTTGCCGTAGTACATGGGGATGTAAATAGTGCAGAAAACGTTGAATCCAAAAATCTGGTAACAAATTCGGTTCAAAACCCTAATGAAGACATGGAGCTCTTGGGCTTCGGAGATGATGATTCTGAAGAAAGATTGAGTGATATATCTGATGGCGTTCTCTCAATGGGAACGGAGACTGATGGTTCCATTAACAGCATTGTGGAGTACACTCTTTTTCCTGAAAGTGCAAAACCTCCTGCTGAGAGCAGTGCAGAAAAGTAAGTATTCATACCACTTTTTGTGCTCTGCGAAGCTTGTAATACCACCTTTTATTTTTTAGCTGCAAATTGTCGTTTTTTTGTAATAAAATCTTAATTTCCTTATTTTATGATGCGTGCGTAAAAAAATATTTGTTTAATTCAGTTTCACTCCACTTGATCGAATCTCTTCATGTTATATGTCCTTGCTCATACTTGCTTCTCTAAGATGTGTACTTGTAAATGTGCTACTTACATTTTCACCGTGATGGATTTTGTTTCATAATTTCATTTACTACTTAAACAACTCACCAAACCTATTACCTTTCTTTCCTTTTCTAGTCTCATTTTGTACATTGTTGATTTGACTACAGGTCGAATGTGCCATCTAAAGATTCTAAACTTCCAAAACCCCCACAAAAACATGTACGAACAGGATCCTCCTCTCAGTTGTCAGCAAGCAAGAGCTCCTCGAAAGTTGCAAGTAAGAAAACATCCCTTTCCAAATCCCAGTGCTCGAAGTAGCATGAAAGTTTTAGGAATTGATTTCTTGCATCTGTTTCCCCGAACTCCAGTGCTTATTCCTGCGGGTTTTTTTTCTTCTTCCCATCCCCTTCTGTTTATTCTTGCCAGGTTCTAGAAAAGCCACCATTGGCAGCAGCTCCTCTGCAGTCAAAGGTTCGAAAGGGTGGAAGTAACATGGCAAATCCTATATGAAAGAAACTGGAATTCTCCATGTCTGTATAGTGTACTGTTATCAAAATCCAGGCAATTTGTGGTCTTCTAATTATTAAGTGATCAGTCGGAACAGAGGTAGGTAACACCAATTTGTAAATCATACAAATAGGTTGATCAACTCCTTACTATGTAGTTCACCATTTGGTTCATGTAATCAGTCAAGACAGGTCCTGAGACATTGGTGTTCTTAAATGCACTTCTTATTATGGAGAATGTCAGCAAATTCCTAAGTGTGTTTCTGTTTGTGGTTGTCTGGTATAATATAAATGTGAAACAAGACCATGGACGGGATTGGATATGGTCTGGTTTTGAAACTTATGTCTTAGGTTTCATAAAAGTTGAATTAATTGTAAGAGAAGATGCAGATTCGAAACCTGGAATCTTTCATTTTGTTTACATACTGTCCAAAATACACCCCCACAATTTGGATCACAGAGTAAACAAGAAAAACTCTCCCTACAAAACAATAACATGAGAAATTTACAAGGCTAGTTATGTTATAAAAACTAACCTACAAAATCTTGATGTAAACCCCACATGATTCGCAATATCAGCTCAATTAATTGTCTTCATCAATTCAAGTGATCTATTCACCCTTCTTTAAAGCATTTGTCCTTTTATTTCTCTTCACTGGTCTTTAACAAATTTAAGATGATTTTTTAAAAAAAAAAAAATTTACCTCCATTTTGTAATATAATTCTCTCATTGACACTGCCAGCCTAATGAAGTTTACAAACGAATTGTCTGCAACTACTGTCATATTATTAGGTAATTTCTTTGTTACTTGTGATGCTTTTTCTTGCCGGGTATGAGATGATGCAGCGAATACAATTTTTTCTCTCATTAATATTAAAATTAAAGTGTCTTTGATAATTTTATCTTAAATTACAATTTTTTAGTAATCTCATTTCTATAAAATTATAAGAAAAACAAAGAAATATTTCAACCTACAAAAAAATGAGATTTTTTTTAACATCGTTAGAAAACTCAACATGAGATGTTTATTTCCCAAAAAAAGTCATAATATCCAAACAATTTTCTTCAAATAGAAATTAAAGAAAGGAAACAATTTCTTCTCTATTTAACCACAAATTTCTATTTTTCAAACATTAATTTCATTTTCCTGAAAGAGAAAATCAAAGAGAAAAAAAAGTTCAAACAAAACTTATCACAAAACATATCTTAATTAAACCAAAGAAAAAAATACCAGTAAATAAATTATACAAACTTTGAACAAATAAATCAAAAAAACAGCAGTTACGTGATCTAAAAAAAATCAAAGACTATCGCCAAACTTTTTAATTTTTTAACAAAATGATTTAATTCCAAAAAAAAGATTGATAAACATATGTTGACTTTGGAAATTCAACACATTTGGATCTGTATAAGACACCACTGAATCAATCTTTTCTTTATTTTTTGGTGCTATTCAAATAATCTATAGACTTTATAAATCAAAAGAAATCCTGATAAATCAATCTAATAAAATCTAATAGACTCTGCGCAGACTCTGCATAGAGTTAAAACAATCCATAAAGTCAGCAGAATCCATAAACTTTTGAAAATCAGTTAAAATCTTTTAAAATCCGGATTGAATACACCCCCCTTAGTTTCGGGATCTGGATTTGATATTGTTACATGAATTGTTATTTATATATATAAATTAAGGACTTTGCTAGGCTACTAGAATTATTAGCTAAAAGATTGACTAAAATAGTTTTTTGGACCGTTTTGCCCTTATAGTTGGGTGAATCCCTTATACCAGCAGTGGGGTGAGATAGTCATTTAACACTCTCAATTTGGGGGTTTAGGGTTTCTATCCCCAAAATTCTAGGAGTAAATCATTTTCCATAAATTAATACGGAGAATGTTGAACAACAAATAAAGGCTTTTTGTAAAGGAAAATGCTTTACTGCTACAATTTTGGGGATAGAAACCCTAAACCCCCAAATTGAGGGTGTTAAATGACTATCTTACCCCCTGCTGGTATAAGGGATTCACCCAACTATAAGGGTAAAAAGGTCCAAAGACACTATTTTAGTCAATCTTTTAGCCAATAATTCTAGTAGTCTAGCAAGGTACTTTTGTAAATTGACCATGTTGGACTGTTGCTTGTTTCACTATACATATATTATATTTAAAATATTTGTCAGTAATTATAAACAACAAGTCGTTGTAGTATAGTGGTAAGTATTCCCGCCTGTCACGCGGGTGACCCGGGTTCTATCCTCGGCAACGGCGTTCATTTTTTTTTCGGCCTTTTACTCCCTTCTTTTTGGGTCAATTAATGCATGTAGAGAATATTGAACAACAAATATAGCTGTCTGGGTGGTGTAGTCGGTTATCACGCTAGTCTCACACACTAGAGGTCCCCGGTTCGAACCCGGGCTCAGACATTATTTTTCAATTTGATTTTTAATTATTATATTTTGCTCTCTTTTTTTCAAATTCTGATTTGACCCAAAAAGAAGGGAGTAAAAATATATAAATGTAATATATCTATTACGAAACCAGCAACAGTCCTACAGGCAAGAGCCAATTGGTCAATGTTTTTTTTAATCGTTTATATATTTTGGAACTAAATTGGATTGTGCAAAAGTCACATTATTTGTGAAAAGTTATACACGTGTATCTTACAATTTTGAATCTTTTTTATCACAGTATCTAGTACATTAATAAAAATATTACAAGTGGAGCAATCAATATCAAATTGTTGTTTTTAAAATATTGCGGCCTCTGAAATCTGAATACACCACTTTTGTCACCAGTAACTTACCGTAAATATTATTTAAAGAAAGAAAGGGTTGAGGCTACCAAGGTCCAAAAGAACCTTCAAGCGTAGTAATATTTTTTCTGAATTCACCTCTTGTAACTCCTATATCTATTAATGATATTATTTCTTTTAAAAAAAATTGTAATATTTTTTCAAACACCTAAAGAGCGCTAAAGTTTGGTTTTCGAAATTCAAAATGGCGCGCTCCAATGTGTAATTATCTGTTTGTTTGAACGCTAATTTATTTGTATTCTACATTTTATATTTGGTTATTTTTTCTTAATAATAATAGTTAATAACTTATAAGGTGTTTTCTTTATTCAATATGTCCTAGATCATGATCGAGAATTATTATCTACATGAAAATGAGAGAAAAAACTCATCAATATCATAATTTTGGTAGTTTTCCACTTCTGCTCTTCCTTGCATCTCTGAATTAGCAAAATCAAGAACGTTTGCATCTTCTATACAAGCACAAGCAATATCGTATTTAAGGGGCGGAACGACTATCTCCGGGATTTTTTTAAATGTCACACCTATGCAACAAAATTCAACCCCAACATTTTAAAAAATTTACTACATTGAAGTAGGAATTTCTGAATTCGCCCCGAGCATAAGTGTTGAGAGGAAAGATGAACGATAAGTTTTAAGTTCAATACTTGTATTTCCTTCACTGATAAAGCTATTTTAAAAAAATAATACTAATAATAACTACAAGTCTACAAGCACAAATGTTTCTAGAGACAAACAAATTAATGGGTAGAAATCTTGTTGTCCCAATCTTTGTCCCCACTAATAAAAAATTGACGTGTTAATTTTTTAATTAAAAAATTTATAACCTAAAAGAAAGTGGAACCCGTAGGGAAAATATGAACACGTGTCAATCATCTATTCGTGTGGATATGGAACGGAACACATAACGGGGATAAAGGATTTTTTGCCCAAATTAAGAGGCTAGTTGACATGCAACAAAAAAAAACAAGAAAATCAGAGCTATATATATGTAATTTGCATTTTTCTTTCTTTCTTTTCCACAAGAGGACAAGTATCCATTGGTGGGTTTTTATGCCCCCCATTATTGTATAGAAGAAGATACAAAGTTATCAAAGTAGGAGCCCATATTAGGCTCCATCCTATAAAGCCCTATCTCTTCATAAATTACAAAAAAAACATATAAATGTCCTCTCAACAAATTGAATCATGGCTATTCCCCTCTCTACTAACAATATAAACAATGTGGTCTTAAGTCTAAATATAACATACCTGATTAGTCGCGGACCATAAAAGAGACACGAATACGGGTTGATCTTAGACCAAGAAATTCAATATTACTGCAGCCTCAAGTGTTTCTCTTCGAGTCAGGGTATCCGTCCTCATATCCCCCGAGTAGACCCTTCCGAGAGATTTCTAGATCCCTCGGACAATCTGTTTCATCACACGGGGCATCCCTTTTCGTGCCATTCTAAGTAGCCAAGCACAGAATCAAGCAGATATCTACACACGAGCAATCGGAGAAAAAGGTGGTTTAACTTGAAAAGAAGGCAAGACTTGTTCCATCTTCTTCTTGACTTTCAGCTTCTCTTCATCTGTGACTGCCTCAATCAGGCTTTTAACTCCCTCTTCAATATACACTCTCCTAAGGGAATTTGACTTTATTAATTGTACGTTATGATCGTGTATCGCGTCGAGAGAGGCTTCCGCAGTATGCAAGATGGCAATGCATATTGAAAATGCTTGTAATGCGGATAACTGTGCATGGAAATTAACCGTGTAATTTCCCTCCTCCATCATTGTCATTGTCAATGCTGGTGCATTTTCTTTTCTTCCCTATATATATAGCGCGATAAAGTAAAATAAGAGAGACATCAAATCTAATGATGCAACGGACAGCATAACATTGATTAACAACTATCAGCCACAGCTGACAGTTTGGAAAGTGCATGAGATATTCTTTCGTTACCTAAAATTGATCTAAAATCATGTCCTAAGACGAATTCATTTGACGAACAACTTGTAATAATGACATAATAACGATCATACGCATAGACTTTCTTACTTATATGAGAGGATTACCTGGATAAAAACTTCCAAAGGCCGCTTATTTTCCATGAGATGGTGGTCTTGAGTGTTATGGATATCTGGATTACCAAAGATATTAAGGGGGCACGCCATATCCCAACCACCGCAGTCACAACCTCCGCCTAATCTCCATCTATTGAGCAACGATGAAGGGCCATAACTTTCAGCAGTTGTAGGTAAACTATGGTTACCAAAAGGGATCACAACGTTCACCTTTGCCGGACTTGAACAATCAGGAAGTCCTTCATTTCTCCGTTCAACCTCAAAGGTATCAACAAAATCACCTAGTGGTTGTTCAATTTTCTTGTCTCTACTTTTGAACTTCAAGCTCTCTCTCTTTTCAAAAGGGATTTGAATAACAATAGCGGCAGATTCAAGGTGTGGATGCAACTCTGCAGCATCCAAAGGATGAGGCGTTGATGAATCAGAAGGACGAGCTTGTCCCGTTTGCCCCCTCGCCTTATCCACATTACCGCTGCCCTGAAGTGAATTTTCTTCGGGAACATTATGAGATTTAGCGACATCGGAGGAATTATCTTGAGAGGAAACGCTTCTTCTTTGATGAGCAATATCGTATAACACGAATTCTGTCACCATGGAATTATCGAAACCTTGAACATCTTTCAGTTCTGTACATAAATGACAAGATACTTGCATTTGTCCCACCATGGAAGATACTCTTTTACTCTCTTTCGATCCCCATCCACTAGCATTACTTTTCCTTTTCTCATGAGTATGAAAAGTATATATCCAATTCAAAGAATTTTCCGCTTTCCATGGCCTGGCCACGAAAACATCTTCAGGGAATTTCATTGAGAACTCAAAAGTTGGCACCCCATGTTTCTTATCCAACTTGAGCAGGGCTTGTAAGTGAGCAGGTGAACTTTGGACAAGTTGATTATGACATTCCTTTACGGACCAAGACTCACATTCCATCCGGTGTCCAGTATTTGAAAAATCGCGCAATAAAGACTTACAAAGTGTCTTTCCAGTTGAGGCTTCTTTTTGTTGTTCATTCGAAGAACTCAACGGACTCCTCTGAGACTTTGATTTGACAAAGGGATCAAACACCTTTCTAACATGTCCAAACCTCGCCTTTGGACTGCTGGCTCTCGAGGAATCACTTTCTGATTGAGAAGGAGGATGAGGCAACAATAACTTTGCTGATAATGACTTGTGCAAAGGAACAGATGGTTCTTTTCCCCCTAAGCTGTTACCATTATTTAGAGGAACAATTACTGGCTGAGAGTTGAGTTTGGAGTGCCTCTCGGCATTTTCAGCTCGTTGAATTTCTCCCCTATCCGAATCAAAAGAAACTTTTCGAAAGCCATATGATGGTATACCTGATCTTCTGGAAGCACGGTGAGATGAACGATCTGAGACTTCACACGAGCGCAGTTCTACGAGGGATTTGCTAGTTGAAGCTGCACTCAATTCTGAATTCCGGGACATGACCGAGGATCTTTTCAATTCCATTTGCGTGTTATCCTCGTCTGAACTACACAAAGAATCAACAACTCCCAATGATAGTTTAGAAACACTTCTTTCCGATAATTCAATTTTCTTCCTCCCCTCTGTATCATCTGTTTTCTTCATTAGCCCCATTTCTGTCGAGCTTTGATACACAGAACCCCGCTTTCTAGCATCATTGTACTCTACTGCTCTAGATGAAATAGTTTTACAAGATGCACTACGATACCGATGAAAACATATCTCATTAAAGTCTTCATTAAGAGACAAGCCCCCATTTCCACATTTAGCATATCCTTTTGATTTCCTTTTTTCAACTTTAGAACGACAACGAGGGGAGGGAAGTACTGTTGTTGGACTTCCATCTACTACACAATACTTGTCGAAATCTAACTCCATATCTTATCTCATTGATAGATCCAGAACCTAAACAGAAATTTACAATCCATGACCAATAATTAGCAACATGAACAGCATTTTCCTAAGAATTAAAAGGAATCACTTAATATAACAGTGAAAACAGTAGCATGAAAGATCCAATATGGCATTAGGTTGCACAAAATAAGCAATAAGGAGGTAAATAGATGCAGAACTTCATAAATTCAGTTCCTTCCAGTGCTGACAGCTATTCCATCAGTACTATGCTGAACCCCAATATGAGTTATCAGGTCATTTGATCCGACACCCGAGATTGTTGATGAACAACTATCTCAGCCGTCAGATAAAACGACCAAAATGCGCTGGAACCCAAATGCAAAGTTAGTGAACTAATTAGCAAAAACAGTATCTAATCTGCCCCAAGAAGACTGTAAATTACCAGAAAATTCACAGACATGGCCAGATCTTAGGCAATGAGGCAAGATTGATAAACTATAATGCTTGATTTTCTCTTTCAGATGCAAAATCAAATGTACATGATAATAAAAGTAGCATTACCCATATTTGGATTGAAAATGAAGATGGCAGCAGAAAGCTACTAAATTTGGAGTAAAAAACTTCAGTTCCTATTATACTTGGAACACAAACTCAAAGAACTTATATTGCAATACTAGAAATTTGTATGGCCCCCAACTAATGATTGGAAAAAATAGTTGAAAAATAAATTATTTTTACATCCAAACATGAAATTTTGATCCAAACCCTTCAACCAAAAAGCAATCTTGGAATGAATCCCAATGGAAACTTCACAAATTAGGCCACAAAGATGAATTAACAATTTACAAACATTATAAAAATCTAATCTTTATGAACACTTGCATTCAAAGCCAATTAAAGAAAGATTAATCCTAAAGGGAAATTTGCATACCCCACACTTTGGATCTCAGAGAAGTAGTGAATCCAAAGGAAACCCCAACAACAAAGTAATCATTTATTTTCTTCCAATTTCTTTAGCTCAAAGTCTCATCCAAGAAACCCCCATTTCACATTTCTCATCAGATTTCTCTATTAGTAAGAAATGCCAAAAACACCACTATTCAACAACACTCATAAATGTGACCCCAACAAGAAGTAAAAAAAAACCCAAAAAAAATAAAATCAAGAACTACAAAAAGATGAATATTTTGAGAAACTATCTCACTTACACATGAAGAAGAGTGATGGAGTAAAAGAGACAAGAGAGCTGCAAAAGCATCAGAAGGTGTCCACTAAAAAAGCTTTCTTCACTCTTCTTTGACTCATTATAGTACAACAGCTACTGTGTACTATGTTATGTGTGTGTTTATATAATGTTGCTTTTTAGCTGCTTTAGGTACCTTGAAGATGGCAACTTTTGTATAAAGACAAGAATACCCTGTAATCAAAGCTAATTAGTGTCTAATCCAAGGGTAGTTTCAATACCCAACCCCACCCCGTGCAGGTGGCCCATCACTCCGCCCTGCCCCGTGACCCGCTGCGAATTAAGAAATCTCGTCATGCGTCCCCATGTGCGAGTCGCCTCGACCTACTTTTTTTATCAAAAAAATCATTAATATTAGCATTGCAATTAAATTAAATTAAATAATATAATATAGATGAGGTAGAATAGGACGGGACGGGACGAGACGAGGCGGGACGGGGCACTCATGAAATTCAACTCTGATCCGTCCCGTTTGTGGGGCCAGATTGATCTGACCCATTCTCTTTACAGGACAGATTGGATTTGCTCAAAAAACACTAAGGCAGAACGGGTGTACAGATCACATGTCAAATTGCAATCCCTGATAGTTTGGGGTAATTGGAGGGATCAACCAAAAAGAGGAACCCCAGTCCCCAATTGTTTTATGGGGAATCACTGCAGAGATGATTATCTTATGGATAATTTCGATATGGGATCGAGGCAGTAGGTAGGGCCTAGTCCACTTGGCCAAAGAATCGCCACGTCGCCTCCAATTTGATTCATGGTTAAAATACAAAAAAGATTGTTTCGATATGGGACACGATTAAAAAGTAAAAAAAATTGTACAAATTTGTCACATCACTATAAAATGAGGAGAGAGACAATTTTTTTACTTTTAACCGTATTCATATCGAAACAATCTTTTTTATATTTTAATCGTGATCGAAGAAAAAAAAATTTTTTTTTGAGGGAGCGACGTGTGCGGTCATTTGGCTAAGTGGGACAGGGCCCTCTACCATGGCTCTGATCCCATATCGAATTTTTCCCTTATCTTATGTTTCTTGGAAACAGTATACATTAAGCTTATATCTTGGCTCTTCCCCCATTAATGCCATATTAAAGTAATACTATTAGACATGATTTTAAGCAATTAATGGCATCTTGAAAATTTTATGAATTCTAGAGTCTGTTGTCTTGACTGGATGGAGCTTATAGATCCCTCTCCTCCCTCTATGCAACTTCTACAACCACAAGATCCATGAGTGTAACACTTTGTGTCAGTGTATTATGTTACTCAAACATTCGTTTATACTTGGTGTATCCGTGTCGACCCGATATGATATGGTTATGGGTATGAAATATAAATATTTATCAAATTTGTTCAACACTGATTAGATATTTTATTTCATATATTTAAGTATCTGACACCTAAATACATAATCATACCCGACACTCGTACTCGAATTCGGGTAACATAGTTAAAGAACACGACTTATGTGTCCAACAATAGTTATCACAATAAATGTTTCAAAATAATTATAAATTTTTAAATTTTTATTCTTATACTATTCAGTATTCAGTAATCTTTTAAGATAGTCATGGTTAAAGATCAATGCTTTCTCAATGAGCAAAAGGAGAAATACACATGATTGGGAGAGACAAAAATGCCAAGAATGATGTGACTAGTCTTATCACCAAACAAGCTTTTTTTTTTCTTTTTTTTTTTTGGATAAATCACCAAACAAGCTTTTTGAAAATGAGCATTTGCCCCAATTCTTCAATTCTAAGGAAATGCCTAGATAGTATTTATATCACAATGGCCATCAACTGCAAGGGATCCAAAACTTAGCATGGTCCGCCTACGGTACAAAATTTAGTATATATACTAAATATTTTTGGACAATTTTAACAGTTGAATAAGAAAATTGATGGTCTAATTTTTTTAAAGCGAACACCTATTGTAATATTCAGGATAATTATTGAGGTGTGCATCAGAAAAGAATACTTGTCCAAAGATATACAATACATGTCTAAAAATGTTTAGTATATACCGACACTTTTGTCGTTCTACACGGTACCCGTGTCGAACTTAGCATTACTTCACCATCAACTAGGAAGAAGTTATTTATCTTTGAATTAAAAAAATAAATAAATAAAGAAGAGGCAAGATGTACCATCTCAAATCCAACTAAGCATAGTAGTAATTAGTAATGTTTCCTTGATGAAATTACAATTATGTAACACTTTTAAAGATCTACTTACCATATGGAATAAAGAATGCTGATTGTCGTTATAAGCTGAGAAATGCATCTCTTTAGATGAAGTGAGTGTATTTGTGTCTTCTTAACTAAATTTTAGATTTGTAAATCTCATTTGAGATAGATTTATATTTAGCTTATGAGATGGGAATTGGTAAACTGAGGTTAAGTAAGAATTATTATGTTTACTAATCGTGGTAAAAATGCTAAATTATTAGTCAAATGCGGCTGAAGAAGAGCACCGGAAGGAGATTAAAAAGGGAGAGATAGTAATTACTACAAAACCATATGAGAAATTCGTTCTTGAATCTATCTCCCTAGGATTATGCATTTTGGATATTTGATATCTTAGAGGGACAATTATTTTATTTTTGTAAAAAATAATTGTTAAGTCAATTAATTATATTTTATATCTTAAACAAATAACAAATTAGTCAGATAAAAAATACTTTCGGAACAAAGTAAATTTAAGATAATCATATGAGAATTAAATTATCTTAGAACATGTGATTGGTTTAGGTAGGAGGGAGCAAAACTGAAAGGTCCGTCACATCAAAATAATACTTTTACTAGGAAAATTCTGATATAGACCTGGGCTATATGTGGGGTTGTGGACCACTTGGTTTAGAATTAACCACATCACCTCTTTTGATTAAAAAAAATAAAAAAATTATAAGGCCCCACCTATTTTTATTATTTTAATCAAAACTGTGATGTGGCTGAATGTGAACCAAGTGGTCCATGACCACTTGGTGGCCCAGGTCCACGACATAATGCTTCCTTTTTACTAACCCCTCCATATTCCCTCTTTTTAATTTAGGCTAATTGGTAAATTTAGTCCCCAAAGTTTAGCACTTTCGTGGCGACGGTCCCCGTTTTATATTTCTTTGTATTAAGGTCCCCAAACATTTTGCGTTTGGTGACGGTGGTCCTTCCGTCCACTTCTGTCACAGAAAAAATCAAATTTTGAATTTTTTTTAATGTTTTTTGTAAATTGACCATTTTACCCCTCTCCTCCTTCCCCAATCTACTTCTCCTCCATTCGCGAAAGGACTAAACTTTGGGGACTAAATTTACCAATTAGCCTTTAATTTAAGAATGAATTTGGTTGTGATTGGCATCATATTGCATGTGCCCTAAATTCTTTGTTTTAAATTTCCCTCTTAACCATTCTTCTTTCTCTCTCCTTTCTTCCTTCTTGCTGTTCTACTTTCCCTTCTGCGGCTGACAAGATTTGGCCATTGGCTTTGGTCCTTTTGTTTAGTTTTTATTACTCTATTTTGTACCACGAATCATATGAAACCTTTTTCAAAGTTTTTTTCTTCAAGATTCAAGACGCAGTGGTTAGATGAGTCTCGGATCTTCACAGATCTAGACTTTTTTTCTATGGTTCTAGGAGGATTTGTTCAACCCGGACTTTTTGTAGGACGGTTGATACGCCCATGGTCCTATAAATTGTCGATCCCTAAGGAAGATGTTGAAAGTGATATTCTACGGGCCCTGTGGTTCAAGGATTGCGATGAAGATACTTTGAAGGAGAAGATTATGTATTTGTTTAGTTGACTAGGTTTACTAGTAGTTTTTTCTAACCATCCAAGTTTTCTTGGGTGTGTTTTTTGTCTGTTATCGTGATTTTTAAATCATTGTATAACTTTTACTTTCTGTATTTTCAGATTTTCCTTTGATTGTAATGGCCTCGGCTATTTGTGATTAATGGAAACAAATTTATTCAGCAAAAAAAAAAAAAAAAAACCATTCTTCTTAATGTCAAAGGCCGCAGCCTAGTGGGGCAAACTTCGACTCGTGACCGAGAGATTCCGAGTTCGACACCCTCCTTATACATGGAGCAAGCTTAAAATGGCTCTTTTTCTAGGACTATTTCCTCTTCCTGTGAGGCAGTTCTCTCTCTCCTTTATGAGACAATCGTCCAACCGGACTTAAAAAAAAAAAACCATTCTTCTTAATGCACTAATCTACTATTGAAGGAAAAGTGATTTTTTGGATAACAAAATGCTCCATAGGTTAGGCTGGTATTTTGTTCCTCAAAGTTTTTTTTTTTGTTTACCAATATCGAGAAAGAGTCGAACCCGTAATTTATTATTTTAAGTCAAGTAATACACTAATTAACTACATAACTTTCCTTGACATGTTTCTCAAAGTTGAACTTTGGCTTGTAGATATACAAGAAGCGTCTATTTTACTTTCATTTGGAAATTCTATTATATATCTAAATTCTTTATTTTCATCTGAAAATTTTAACTTAGGCAAAATTTTACATATTTCTTTAATTTTTCTAAGTTTTTCACCGTCTATTTTAGTCTAAGTAAATTCTACGTCTTTCCTTAATTTCTTTTGGAATGATACTAAGTATGTTGATAAATGGGGTATATATTTCCTAACTTGATTAATTAATCCTAAAAACGATTATAATTTTTTCTTAGTGTCTATTTAAGTAGCACCCTTCATGTCAAAGTCAATATTCAAGGTTCACTTGCTTGAGAAAGAAAAAAAAACATTATGTCATGAACTTGATCAATATTGTGAATCTTGAAAGTCAAAACATTTTACATTTTTAAAACTTGCAACTTGTCATATGTAAATAAAAAAAAAAAATATGTATTTAAAGATTGGAATCTACATAAATTCAGTCCCTAATGAAATATTTTCCTCAGATTATAAATACAGGAGTATTGCATACCAGAACAATGTTATTTCGATTAACTAATGTGCATTTGAACAGGAAAATTTCAAGGTAGAGCCATCCTTATGAGACTAACCCTACATCCCTCATTGAGGTTGGGACTACTTTGCAGGCAAACCCTGCTCCAACTTATGTGAGAAAGTCGTGGGGCCAGTCCCACGAGCGATTTCATGCCCGAATGACCCGCATGCATGGACAAACCAAAAAGTACCTAAACATCCATGCGTGTCCCCCCTCCCAAGAAAAGAAAAAGAAGAAAAAAAAATCCATAAAGTGCAAGGAATGATACAATAGGTTGTCTACTCACTCGTGGTCATAACAATACAAAAAAGAAAAGGCAGCACAATACCATGAAATGTGAACTATATTACCTATGATTTTGCCACAACTCTAATGACAAAGTACGAGATTATTTTCTTTTCAGCGACATAACAACGCAATATTTGTTTCAAGAAGAACTTTTCTAGTAGTAGCAGATATGAAGTGAGTTTCAGCTTTAAGGTATAATCAAACATTTCGAATTAGGAAAAATTAAATTGTTTGTCAAAAGAAAAAACAACGCAACCAAAAGATATGTGAGTCTCAATCATATGCGATAATTGAGTCGATAAGTGAAAAAGATTTGAAAGAATGGAAAAAAAAAGTCTTTCACTGTGTATTCTCATTCCTGTATCCAATCACTCACAATCAGTCATGTGTATATATAATTGAAAGAAATGTCCACATAACAAATTCTAATTCGTCGGGTACATGAATGAGAACATATAGGGGACAATCATCATCAGAAAGAATGAAACATTTCCTTTGAAAATCTGTCTTGTTTGCACATAGTAAACTATTTAGGAGGAGAAGAATGTAAAATTCAAATGCAGCCAAAAAATGAAAATCAAGACGGACCCCTATTCCCGTTGTAAGGGATTTTTTTTAGCCATAATGACATAGGCGCACCGCATTCAGGCTTCGCAACTCAATGTTATTATCGACATGCAAACACATCATTACAACCCCCACACCAATATGACATAGCTTCCAAATCAGGCTGCACACTTTAGGGCAAATGATTGTTTGAAATAAGAAATGGGCAAATTCTCCACAAGTCACTAAAGGGTATAGTTAGTGTTTGATGTTAAAACGAAACGATGTGACTTTCATAATAAGTTAAGCATAAAACTAAGCTTGGTTAACGAGCTGATACAGCTCCGTACACATAGTTCCTGCTAACACATAGAGCCACATTACACATCCTACACTTTCAGTATTCACAAGTTGTGTGTTGTTCTACCTTTCCTTAACTTCATTACCCAACAAAAGTACCCATTTACAGAAGACCAACCTAATTTAGTACTTACTAGTAGTCACCTAGGTTTGAGATTATTTCTGGTTGTCCGTCACAGGTACATAAGCCTCGGTTGATTTCTTCAGAACATCGTCTGCTGACTTATCAGCTCCGCGAGGACTAACCAATTTCTTCTCTATATCTTCAAACTTAGCAGTTGCCAATGGTACTGCCCCGACATTCCTGGGGGTTGACTCGTCTATTGTCAATGCAGATACTTCATCTCTTGAAGCATACCAACTGTTCCCACACGCCGTACACTCCAACTGAAAGGAATCAAGAAACACGGAAGAGGGTATCAGAAAGAGAAAGTTAACAGCAACTTCAAGACCTAATTGAGCTGCATTTAATTTCATATATAAAAAAACTTTAAATAATGAAAGTTGATTCTGGGTGCTTGCATTTGGATGCATGAAAACTGAAAAGTCATAATTTTTTTCCCCTTTTTCCCTGTCATTTGAGGATTTGACATAAACAGATCCTCAGAACTCTTCTTCAACACTGTCATCTAAGGATTTAACATAAACAGATCCACAGAACTCTTCTTCGACACTAACTAGATTATTAGCACCCCCACCCACCTTTATGATAAGCTTTGTGCACAGAAGGCCTCTTACAACTTTAATAGTAGCAATGCAAAAAGAGAGAAGAGAAAACCTGATAACGATCTCCATGCCCAGCATGAATAATCTCTACTATACCAACTTTTTTCTCCTTGCATCGCTTGCAACGAGCATCAGTCATCTGCGTCGCAATCCCAATAAGAAGTTAGAAACCCATATGTTAAGTAAACAAAGACAACAAAGAAGTCATATCCTATGGTTTTTCTTTCTTATGGTATAGAGCTCTTAACTCCATCCATAATGCTCTTTCACCAAGCCCATTCCTGAGCAATTCTTATTCACATAAGATATTGATGCAAAACAAGTATCTCTTATGTGTCTCTTTCTAAATACTGAGCTACTTTTCTTCACCGTGTGATAATTATATGTTCAAAATAGGAAATGACAAGGTACCTGCATGTGTTCTGACTCCTCAGGCTGCCTGCTCGCTAGCTCCTCTGCAGTTAAACCCTCCTGAAGAAATAATAGACAAAATAAGCAGGCAGTTAAAGATTAATCCCCTCCCCTCCCCCAAACATACACACACGCAATACATACATACATACATATATATATATATATATATATATATATATATATATATATATATATATTCAAAGTAATAAAGTGGCACAAGACATGAACAATATTGTTGAACACTATCCAAACCATGGCATCATGTGAAGCAAGTGAACCATGATATAGTTTATTTAGTCCTAAATCATGCTACTTCCCCCTCCTCTCCGAGCTAGGGCAGAAGAATGAGGTAAAAGAGGCAGAGAGAGAGAGAGAGAGAGGTAGAGTATATATTTATCTAAGCAATTACATCCTATTGAAATGTAGTTTGCTCTTTTGTTCTTTTTCTTCTCCAAGTTTCAACCCTACAAGTAGTCATAGTATTTATATCTTGAGGAAGATCGTGATTTTATAAAGGTAACAGAGCTGAAAATGAGATAGTTACAATTGTCACTCTCATACATACTTCGCTATGAAATATAGGGGAACTTTTCAATAATTGGAGGTTTTCAAAAATATAAAGTACAGATAAGAGCCATACCTTCAATTCATTAGGTGACATACTCAATACTTGTGAAGGCTCCAACTCCCCACTTAGAAGACGTCGAGCCAAATTCGCATTATGCTAGAGAGAGAGAGAGAGGGATCAGGAAATGTGATTAACAAGCTTGAAGCTCAAGAAAGAAATTACTGTCATGGAATAAAAAGAAAAACTAAAGGCCTAGTGCTACATGCATAACCACCTAATATCTCATGAAAGAATATTGTTATCATTATTTGCAAACATTATTTTTGGAAAATTTATCTAAGCCATGGAATGATCTTACTAATAAATAGATAAAACATGAAAGATACATAAAAGCGTGAATATGTATATAGTCTAACCGCAAGATTGAAGGACAGTTGGCGCATCTTCTGGTTATACTTCTGAAAATCTGAGGATAGAACCTCGTGTGACACCTTCTCAAGAGCAGCAACAGGAGCAACAGCACTATCTGGCCATTTGAGATTTTTGCTCTGGTCTCCATTCACAGATTCTGAGTGCTTGGTCAAGCTAGAAAGATCAGAGCCATCATTACTCCCTTTCTCTTCCCTGTCACTTTGCTTTCCATCAGTGGGGGTACATACAAACTGAACGCCTTGTAGCAGCTTCTCCAACCACCTGTCCCTTTGTGTTTCACCAATTAGGGCATCAAACTTGGACAGAATGATGAAATGCTCTGATGCATTACTAGCACAACTTCCTGGCGTTTCGGCTTTAAGGGATTTACCAGATCTTGGGGGTGCTTCGTCTGCTGTAGAAACATCTAGCGGCAACATGTATTTTTTCCTCAGAAGTCTTTTGTTCCTCAACTGCTCTTCCTGCTGAGCAGCAGTATCCGCAGGGTCAATGTCAGGGAGTTCTCCTAGCCGTGACATTGTCTTCTGAACAAGGATATCAATCTCTCCCTGTTTATTATCCTCGTAATCCTTATCCGTGAGCCTGAATAGCCTTCTCTGTTCAGTATCATATACTTTCTGCACAAAGAAACCAGGATGTTGCTTCCGAGGTGGAATCTGCTTGTTCTTAGGTATAAAATGCACCACACACTTGTGCATAACGGACTCTGCAGGAACCTCATCCCGGTGGAAACTGTAGAAAAGCTCTCTTGTATCGCTGGATTGCCAATTTCCACCACCTTTCTTCTGTGCCTCTTCAGGACGGTAAAACCACTGCCCTGTGACATACATGATCCCATCTCCTTTCTGAGTAATGTCCTATAGATGGAATGACAACTAATTACTCTCTGACAAGAGGCCCACACATGACGTGCAAGATAATACATTTCAAAGTCTTCGAACAGGTAAAAGATGGGATTAATCATGCTAATAAGTTAAATTATGAAAAACATCTCTTGTCTAATGATAATACAAATAAAATTGAATCGGGCATGTAACCAACTCTAACTATAAAATCTTTAGGATAAAATGTAAGAACAAGACATAAACGAATAATTTTCCAAGTTCTCTTGGACTAGACAATTGACAGATTTAGCAGTTACCTTGATTATAGCCACATAAGGCTTCTGCTTTTCTTCCTCGGGAACCAAGAGCACAGGATCCTCCTATCAAAAGAAAGATGGTCAGCACAGAAATAAACAGAGGAAAATTCCCCACAAAGTTCAAAGGAGAACAAGCTGCATCCATGAACCCATAGTACCAAAGAAAAACCTCATTCCATCTCTGAATCTGATAAGATACCCCTGCATCATACGTCATTCTTTCCTTTCTGTTAGTCCCAAATTTTTGTTATGCTCTGAAAGTGATCACAATTTTGCCTTATTTTTAATCAAAGTAAAACAGAGAGTATATGTACTTTTCATTATTACAAATGACATGACCTCTACATCAATTAAAAGTAAAACAGGCCCATGAACAATTGTCGAAAATTATCCCAACCAGGGATACAAATGCAAAATTGAGAGCTTGATTTTCAAATACAGTGTATACTTCACATCTGAAAAAGGCAAAAATAAGATTTGGTGTGTTACATATCAGGAGGGAAGATATTTTTCCAAAAAAGTAATTATTTGACCATAGATGGAACTAAATCTTTGGCTCAGTGAAAGGGAGGAGATGGGGGGGGGGGGGATCTATAAGGGTGATTCGAGGGAAGCAAATTTAGAAAACAAGAGACTAATAGATAGCCTAGAAAATCAGTACCTATCAAGCAATTTCGAAAACTCTCAGGGGCCACCTTACCAGTGGCGGATCCAGAACCTTGAGTTTGGGAAAGCGAATTTTCTACAGATGGGGGGCAAAACAGAATATTTATAAGGAAATTTAAATATAAAATAATTGTTTCCTCAATTTAGAAGAAAATCCTCAATTTAGCCAAAATATATAAAAAAGGTATCAAATTTTAGACTATTCCCTTAATAATCCCCTTACCAAAGCAACAAAGCAATACCCAACCAGTAAATTTATGGCCTCAGCTCACAGTAGACAGTAAAGCAATTCATAATCCATTCAGCATCTTTGCTCAAAACACTAAACAAGTGTTCATTGTTTGCAGTACGAAGCTAGAATAAACAAATATTTTCAGCAGCTTAAAGTACTACAATCCATATAGCAACTGCAACATTTTCTCCATAAAGGAAGACTCATTTTTGCCCAAATATATAGAAAAAGTACCAAATTTTACCACAGTTCCTATGACAAATTGAATATCAGCTTAATTTCAAACCAATAAAAAAGAGGATAACACAATCACACTCAATTTTGCCCTAATATATAGAAAAATGCAACTTTTACCACAGTTCCTATGACAAATTGATTATCAGCTTAATTTCAAACCAACAAAAAAAAGGATAACACAATCACACTCAATTTTGCCCTAATATATAGAAAAATGCAACTTTTACCACAGTTCTTATGATAAATTTGACATTACTCAATTGAATATCAGCTTAATAATATCAAACCTAACAAAATGTAACACAAATTAAAAAAATAGTACAGAGAAAGAGAAAACTAACAAGATCATATCGATTTCCATCATACTCAAACGCCGAATAATGATTCCTCTTGCCTTTGCCTTTTCCAGAAACCCTAATAACATCACCAACAGGCTTAGCTTCAGGATCCTCTTCTTCTTCCTCCTCCTCCTCCTCCTCCTCCTCTTCCTCAACTTCTTCTTCTTCTTCCACAACCACTTCCTCCTTCTTCTGCCTCTTCTTATATTCAATCGCACTCTCAATTTTCGCTTTCTTCAGTTCTTCATCCTCTTCTTCATCTTCTAATTCGTCATAAAGCTTCATTTTCTTCCGCTTCCTTTCGCTCCTCCGTTCCTCTGCCGGTGGACTACGGGGGCGTTGCCGCCGTGACGCTAGCGGCGCGTCATCGTCGTCGCTCTCTGCCAGCTCAGCAAGTCTCCGATTCCCCATTTGTGCCGGTGAAGAGAGTATAGGTTAGGGCGGTTTGCAGAAATTTGGAATGGTAATGGAGGGTGCATTTATAGTTTTTTTTTATTATTATTTGTACGATTTTCTCATTTACAAAAAAAAAAATAAAAAAAACGCTAGAAGCGTGACATATATCACTTTTTAAAGTCTAATAAAATAATAAAGGAAAATAGACAATTTACTATTCCCTCCATTCTCATTTAATTGTTATTTGATATATATATATATATATATATATATATATATATATATATATATATATATATGTATGTATGTATATCTAAATCAATTGTCATTTAACTGTCTTTTATTAAGTGTCAACAATTTATTTCAATTATACCATTAACATATCTTTTATTGGAAAAGTAAAAGAAATGAAGGAAGAGGTATTATTGAAATTATTGTGGAAATATTACTATTTGTTTGAGTTCCATAATTTTTTTTAAAGTTTCATAAACGTCATATATTAAGGAATGAATGGAGTATATTCTTTAAGGAAACTATAAATTCATTTTTTCATGGTGTATCCACGTTGATTTTTGTTTAAGAATTCTTATTTTATAAATATAAAAAGTAAATTATTTGTAAAATGAGAATTCTTATTTTATAAATAAAAAAAGTAGATTATTTGTAAAATTTGATATGGATTAGAGTAAGAATATCGTGTTTGATAATTTGAGAAATGGTATCAAATGCATCCATAGTCCAAAATATATAAGAAGAAATTAAGACAAAAATGGGGTGAAAATCTTCTGTCCCTAATTCTATCCCTAACTAATCAGAATTTACTATATAAATATTTTTTTCAATTATATATACGTAGGGTGAATTGTTATTAGTTGGAGACACACACGGGGATAAATGATTTTTTGCCACAAAAATGTATAAGAGCACATAGTTCTGTTATGGTGTTGATAGGTCTTTCTATTATCACTGTATATATAGACATGTGTCGTCAGATTACTTAATCGATGGTACAGATTATAGTTATTCAAAAAAACTATTCCTTAATTGTTGTTTAAAGCCCGTAAATAATTATAAAATGAATTGTATGATCAAGTGATTAAACAACCAAATCTATCTTCATGATACTTGTAAGTTGTAAGAATGTCTATCAACAACATAACTTGAAAACAAAAAAATACAAACCGAAAACAAAAAAATACAGTAAATATGGATTGTGCCGGTATTGACGGGTAGATAATTGATGGGCTAATGACTGTAATTTAGGGATTTGCATGGGCTTGGCCCACTTTTTCCATTTCAGTCATGACATGCACCCGAAAAAGTGGGACAAACATTTTTGTCCATAACGGAAGTCCCACTTCCGTCCCGGGGCCATAACGGAAGTGGGACTTCCGTTCTGGCTGACGTGGCAGCTTTTCCCACGCGCGTTGCCACGTCATCCGAGAACGGAAGTCCCACTTCCGTTCTGAGACGAGAATTTATACTCCTAAGTAGTTAATTTGGAGTCAATGGGAACATGTTTTAATGACAGCGTACTCTCTCTTACGAGTTTGACATCAAGACTAGTACGCATCTCCTGTAATTTCTCCACTCTACTAAAAAAATAATAAAATAAATAAACAATTTGGAGAATGTTCCTTGACAAACTAGACTCTGTGACTCGGAAAAATCTGGGGTGGACAGGTCCCAATGGGACTGTATAACCTGAATTGAGGAGGGGCCTACCTTACAGGTGGGTCATGCATCAAAATATGTGAGAGAATGTGTGAGCCATGTCCCATGCACTAGGTGCATGCCATCCCTTCCCCTGTGCCCGTATGAAAAGCATTTGTGATACTCGTAAGTTTTCGCTTACGTGTTAATTATGTGTAATTAAATTTTTTCACGACTTGTTACATTGACTTGAATTTATTTTGCTCGATATGAGATTTTAAACAATTTATTTTTTCATCACGTATTACGTGCTATATTTGATTAACGTTTTGTTGATGGGCGTTTCACTGGCGTATCATAATCGGGGGTGTAGTTGTAAATCACGTAGATTAATAAGTTAATTAGATGTGGGATTGGTATTAGAATTAATTAGGAATTTTATTTGGATTAGAAAAGTTAGTATAATATAAATAATATATATAGAAAATCACATCAATTTAATAAGGAATTAAATAGGGGTTACTTAATAAAATAATATAAGAAATAAAGTAGAAAATTAAAAAGGAAAGGAACCGTGGATATGACTCAATTTTTTCTTCTTTAAAATGTCAATCTTATTTTAGTGTATACTAGAATACATTATCTAATATATTACTAAAATTATTGTATATGTAGTAGTGCTATTGGAGTAAAATCAATTAATGTGTTTAAAATAATCATATTACTACATTAAATAATGTCTAAATGATTTAGAGTTTTTTCGACTCGCAATTGTAGAAAACTAATATATATATATATATATATATATATATATATATATATATATATATATATATATATATATTAAACCTTAAGAAAAACGAAAACAAAAGAAAAAGAAAAACGAAAACAAAAGAAAAAGACAAAAAGTGGCACAACACAAATGTATCAAAAATTCATCAAAAAAAAAAAAAATCACGTTCCCACTTCCGTTCTCGTCTCAGAACGGAAGTGAGACTTCCGTTCTCGTATGACGTGGCAACGCGCATGGGAAAAGCTGCCACGTCAGCCAGAACGGAAGTCCCACTTCCGTTATGGCCCCAGGACGGAAGTGGGACTTCCGTTATGAGCAAAAATGTTTGTCCACTTTTTTCAGTCGCACATGTCATGATCGAAATGGAAAAAAGTGGCAGCCCTCATGCAAATCCCTGTAATTTACACAAATGAGCCCAAATGCTCGTGTAATGCAGGCTTTCAAGCCCATTCCGTTTCTGAACTTGAGAGGGCCTGCTTGATATAAACGGTTCGGCCCCACGCTGGAAGATATCATACCATTAATATTATCACCCAAGAGTACAAGTTATTTTTCTCTCTTTATTTTGGAACTCAAATATAAGCAAGTGTTGGTATGGTATGGTATTAGTCTGGTATGATCTCTTAAAAATCGGAGTCAGCTATGATACCTCGTGGCAAAACTCAATATACATATACTAGCAAATGACCCATGCTATGCACAGAAATACTGAATTCCAAATTAATAATTTAATGCATGTACAATTGTATTTAAAACAACAATTCATTAACTTTAAATTTCCAGAAAACAAATAAGAAAAATTCAACATGATTAGGTAATATGACTTTAATTGAGTAACTCACAAATGTAAGGGTCAACAGCAGAATGATTATTGGATCGAATAATATATAATCAAAAGAATTAAAAATAGTCTTATACTATTTCAATTAATGTTCCATCCAATGTTTTGATCCAATAATCACTACACTACTACTATTAAATGAGGGAGGCAAAAACTATTTCTACATCTACATTTAATCTCTTGAAAGTCCAAAATAGGGGTAAAAACTTACTACTTCATTTGTAATTTTGTGATTCGTACCAAACTCAAAGAACACTGGTAAAGGAGTACCAATAGAAGTGAAAGTCAACGTAAAATTGACAATGGAAGGTGAAACATTTAGGGAATTGAATTTTATTAAAAAATATATAAAAATATAAGAGAGAAAAATACCATCTAAGCCAATCTATGAATATAGATAATTGTTTTGGGCACCAACAGCAGATTCGTATGATGAGAAAAAAATTAAAATAAAAAACTATCTTTTTTTTCGGGTAAATAAAAGTTTGGGTGAGTTCGGCTCCGGTCACTATCACGGGTTAGGGTAGGCCCTAGGGGATCATATATCGCTTACATTGGTAGTTACAGATCACCCACCAACACAGATCTCACATCGGTAGCGGGATTTGAACACTTGACATTTGTAAGGATATACCAAATCCTTACCAACTAATCCAACTCGTGTTGGTATAAAAAGATAAAAAATAAAAAATTATCTTTGCATGTACATATAATCTCTTTAAAGTCCAAAAGAAGAGGAAAATTTTTACTACTTCATCCGCAACCTTGTGATTCACACAAAACTCAAAGAGCACTGGTAAAGGAGTACAAATGGAAATGAAGGTCCATGAGAAATTAACTCTGCAAAGAGAAACATTTACGAAATTGAATTTATTAAGAGAGAGATACCATCAAGCTCATCTAAAACCTAGAGCATAAATTTGGAAAGTTTACCTAATCAAAAATGGTATCACGGAATAAATTGCATGACTTTTTTTCCTCTTTTATTGCACTAAAATACTTTGTGATAAACTGAATTTCTTCAGGCGATGAAAAGAAAATTTGATCAGGAAATAAACTCCATGAGAAACTCAATTCTTGGACCGATAAAAGGGAAAAAAAGAGAAGCAAAAAAATGCATCAGAGAATATTTTGTGATGAAACTCTGCTCTCACTTAGGTGACGCACAGTCTGAGATGGACCATAATTTTAAAATCGTATACTACTTAAAATAGTTTAGAAATTGATGAGGTATAGTAGTTGATATCAAGTTTCAGCCAAATTAATTATTTTGTACTTTAAGAATTATTTTAACAATAATAAAATGGTTAAAACCAATCAAGAATTTTAAAACCAATTTAAGTACTAAAAATTAATGAATAATACTCTTGGGTTTTGAAGGTTTAAAGACGATTTAATTATAGATATGACTTATTGGATACTTATCTTAATTGATAATGACTAAAAAAAAATTGAATTATCATTTACTTGAGTCATAATTGAAAAGAACCACTAAAAAGGTTTTATAAAGCATACTTAACCTATAAACAAAATTTAAATATGATCTAATCCATATTGAACCCAACCGTATTAAATATCAGAACTCAACAACTCCATATTCACCAATAGTGAAATTATGTAGCCAGAAAATTATCAATAAAGGCTCACTCGGGATAATACATTTCTATAATTATGAAAACTTGTTAAAACACATGATACCTTCTAATTGTAATTAATGGAAAAGGAAAGAGAGAAATCCCTGAGCCTGTTAAAAAATAAAAAGTATCAGTATTGTCTACCTAAAAATTGTCATGAAAAATGTTTTTTTTAATAAAATCATGAAAAATGTATTAGATAAACATAAAAAGACAAATAAATTATGTTAACTAAAAGCTAAGATGAAGAGTTTACCTTTGTAAATTAATGGACTTTTGTCTAGTTCTTCTCCTTGAGACCATACAGAAGGCAAAGAGAAAGAAAACCCTAAACCTGCAAATATCATACTAAAATCAATCTAGAGATGGTAAATTACAAAAAAAAGGAAAAAATATATTAAGTTCTTGAGATATTAAAAAGAACTTGAAAAAGGCAAAAACATACCTTCACTTTTTCATGGATCAAATCTCTCTACATCATGAAAGAACAATATGTTAGTATCCTTATAAAAAATAAGAAGGAAATGAGTGAATGAGACAAAAGAAAATGAAAACAATTCATATTTTTTGTCGATTTTATAAAGTAAAAAATAAATTTTCTCTTAAAAACAAAAAAAATCATATTTCTACCACGATTGATATATAGAGAAACTGTGTCTTTATATCATTATAAAGAGAAAAATATTGTATTAACCATGTCTTTATATCATCATAAAGAGAACAAAATTGTATTAAGGAAAAAAGAGAAGAAAACAGAAAATGAAGAGATATGGTTTCTTCTTCAATTGACCCCTTTCCAGTTCGTTCATTCCCCTAACAAAAAAGAAGAAGAAAAGGAAACAATTAGCAACATAAAAATTTAAACAAAGAATTGGATTAAAAAATTCATCAAACTCATTTAACAAATAGTTTAACAAATTAGTCTTCAACATAAAAAAAAATTCTTCGCAAAAAATTCAAGTTTTTTCGGAAGAAAAATATGAATTCCATCACCAATAAAACAAAATTGTGCAAGAGAAAAAAGTTACATGTGAGAATTAGTGATGTAGTGGATTGAGGGTAATGGGAGTAGAAGTGGTAACCGATTAGAATTTTAAGGGATGAGGGGAGTGGTTAAAATATTAAGTTTGTAATTAATTTAATTAATGTATATAGATATAGTATAGATACATATTATAAGGGTTAAATCTGAAAAGGGCTTCTGAAATATTCTAATCGTGGTGATTTCGTGGGATATTGGAAGAAGTGGAGTCGGTGGGAATAAGTAATGGGGTAGTGGGGGTGGAATAGGAAGTTATTCAAAATAAAGTGTAGTTTTTAATTAATTTTAATAGTGATAAGCATTGGTGATTTTGTGGGATATTGGAAGAAGTGGAATCGATGGGAAGAGATAATGAGTTAGTGGGGGAATATGAAGTTATTTAAATAAAATTTAAAATAGTGGAAAAAATTACTTAAAGTAGCATTCCAGTAAAAGAGTTAAATAAAATAGTTGTCAAATATCTGATAGAGTAGTTGGCAATGTGGTGTAGCATATAACCTGAATGTTATGGGTTCGAATCCTCCCTTCCCTCAATTTAAAGAAATATTTTATTTTTTTGCATCACTCAAAATTTTTATGACTAATTAAATAACAAAATAATCTAAAATAATGACACGTGGCGAAAAATGATAGTAAAAATGAAAAGGGCTTCTGTAATATATATAGATTAGCAAAAAATACTGTGCATATGCACGGAAACATAATGTTTAATGGAAAAAAAATGTCAAAGTAATTTTGTAACTCAAAACATGTAATGAAAATATATTATGAAAATAAAAAATTCTTCATTAGGATAAAAAAAATTATCATTGCATAAGTCTGAGGTAAATCGAACTTGATTATAAGCTCAATCGGAATTCAGAGGACCCGGTCATATGAATTACCCGTTATTTGTTAAAAAATTTAACTATTTATATTTATATAAACAAAAAAATATAAGAAGCAAATAAGCGAGCTTCCTTAATTTGATGAGCTAAAATGTCATCTCGATTTTGTAACTCAAAACATGTCAAAGTACTCATCTTTTATAGTATTGTCAAACTCGAAAAAACAATGTAACTTTTCGATGTGGGATACTTTTATAATCCAATTAAGAGTTTACAACCAAAATAAAATTTAAATTAGCATTCTATTAAAAGAATTAAAGAAATTTGTTGTCAAATACCGGCCAGAGTAGTTGGCAATGCAGCGCAGTATCCGACTTGCAAGTCGGGGGATCAAATCCCCCTTCCCCCGTTTTAAATAAAATAGTTAAACCTTTTTTTTGCACCAATAAAAGTTGATATTTAATTTTTATTAAGATAAGTAAATTTTCAATTAATTTAATTAACATAAATATTCTCAACCAATAAAAAATTAGTAAATTTTATGTTCTTTATTATTCATACTGCTTTTAATTTTTATGTCTTTTTCTATTTGATGTTTATATGTTCTTTTTCGTAAATTGGTTGCACGAAATATGAGATTCGAAATCTCCTCTCTAAAGTTTGGATTCGATATCTTCAATGAACATATATTATGAAAATAAAAAACTCTCCATTAGAATTAAAAAAAATGAACATTGCATAAGTCACGAGGTAAATCAAAGTTGACTATAAGCTCAATCGAATTCGAGAAGACCCCGATCATCCGAATTACCCAGTTATTTGTTAAAACTTTAACTATTTATATTTATATAAACAAAAAAATATAAGAAGCAAATAAGCGAGCTTCCTTAATTTGATGGGCTAAAATGTCACTTCGATTTTGTAACTCAAATCAATGTACCATCTTTTATAGTATTGTCAAACTCAAAAAACAATGTAACTTTTCGATGTGGGATACTCTTATAAGCCAATTAAGAGTTTACAACCAAAAATAAAATTTAAATTAGCATTCTATTAAAAGAATTAAAGAAAATAGTTGTCAAACACCCTGCCCGAGTAGTTAGCAATGCGGTCTTTGCATCCGAGCACTGCAGGGTCGGGGATCGAATCCCCTTCTCCCAGATTTAAATAAAATAGTTAGCATTTTTTTTGCACCAATAAAAGTTTATATTTAATTTTTTATTAAGATAAGTTAATTTTCAATTAATTTAATTAACCTAAATATTCTCAACCAATAAAAATTAGTACATTAATTAAAAAATGTGAAAATCTAAGAAAATAGGATTGTAAAAATATATAGATACAATTATTTGTATGTATAAAGGACTACGTAATATATATATAGGTAGATATATATATATATATATATATATATATATATATATATATATATATAAAAGTGCTTGACAATTCTTTTCCTCTTAATGGAAGATGTAATGTTGTGAATAACTAATCAAAAACATATATCTTAACAAATGATACGTTTTCAATTTCTTAAGAGTATTATTGACTTTTTTACGATGAGAAGTATCATTTTTAATATTAGTTTTTTCTCTTTTTTTTTTAAACTCGCAACTGTTATTTTGAGGTACACACAAAGTTTATGTCACAAGAGAGAATTGAAATCGGATTGGTAATAGAATACTTTTATATCTTACTAACTAGTGTTGACAATAAAATTCCGAATATGACTTTAAGAATTTCTACTTTTCCTTTTTCCTAATTTAGAACTTCATTCTTTTTCTTTTTCTTTTTTTTAAACAAAAAAATTACTAGATTAATCTATATTCGTTTTCAATTTTACCGTCTACCACTAATTCATCCATTTCACTATCACACACCTTATTAGGAAAAAATTATCAAGAAGATTTCCTCCGTATGCAAAGTTTGAACTCAATCTTATTTAAGAAGCATCAATCTCAAAATATTTTCTTTATTTTTTGGTTTTTTTATTCCTAAAATGTTTTTTTTTAAAAAAAAATTGGTTAATTGTAGGTTAATGACATTCACATTTTATATTTAGTTTCCTTCTTATTTTCTAAGTGAAGGATATTAATACCCTTAGCTAACATTTATGGAAGTGTTAGGCTTGAGTACAATTATTAGATTTGGAATATTTAAGAAAAAAATAAAGTATTAGGAGCTCAACGTGAAGTGCCAATGTCATTTTTTTCTATATGTATTGATTTTTTAAATTTGCCGACAATTGTTTTATAAGTTGGTCCCTTTGGACAATTTTCTAAAACTCTTTTATAAAAAAATTTACTCTACAAAATTCGGTCTAGACTTCTATAACACTCTCTATAATATTTTAATTATAGAAAATTCTATCAATATATTCTATATTGGGAAAATGATTATCATCATCCTCAAAGTATTTACCAAGTCACGATAAGATTTTTCAAGTTTTTTACTTCTTGATAGGTCTCATAACAAATTTCACATCTGTTAAGTCGTCCCACCACAATTGTCTGCGGTGGTTTCCGGCCAAAAGTAGTCATAAATTGTGTTAATTTTGACAAAAAACCACCTCGGATAATGGTGGTGAGACTATTTAACCGTCGCAAAATTTATTTTTTGACCTACCAAAAAATAAAAAAAGTTATAAAATATTATCGTATCTTACTAAATAGTTTGAGAATGATTTAGGTTATTTTCTCGGACTGAATTTGTTGGTCCGCGGACAAAATAGAAACGGAGCAGCCTACACGATTCTATGTGGTGGGACTCGGTTTTAATTGGAACTTTATATGAAAAGTCGCACCAATTGGTAGTATCTTAGCACTGTCACGGACCACCTCCCTGACGACTTCTAGATGAAACTCCAAGATCTTTGTTAACTTCATGAATCATCCAATCCTGCATCTTATATTTCAACTATGTATACTAATTTTTTCTAACTTAGGAATTATTTTTCCACTCAATTGTTTTGTGTAGGGTTAATAATCATAATTTTCCCATTATTCTAAATATAACTCACAATACACATTTAAAAAAAATACTTTTTCTCTACCTACACCGTTTCTCTTTTAAAAAAGAAGGTGAAAATCTGATAAATTAAAATTATGATAATTTTTTTATTTAATATATACTAAACTAAAAATATTAATTATATTATTGGAGAGACGCCTGGTCCTAAATCTAAATTCAATTCAACATTCTATAAGACTTTGCAGAATTTTAATTTTAAAAAATTCATTAATATATCCTAAACTAAAGCATAATTTTCCACTCAATTGTTTTGTGTAGGGTTTCTAAATATAACTCACAATACACTCATTCTAAAAAAAATATTTTTTCTCTACCTACACATTTTCTCTTTTTTTTTTTTTTTTTAACGCCCAAAGGGCGGAACCCTATAAGGGGAGAGTAACAACCTCATAAGAGGAGAAGAGATTAACCCTAGAAAGGGGGTCAAATTAAAGCATGCCCCATGCGCGGGGAGGGTATCGAACCCACGACCGCAAGACTTGCACCACTGGGCTAAGGAACCTTCGATCATTTTTCTCTTTTTTAAAAGATGGAAAAATTTTGATATATACCATGTTTATGTGGATTTTGTGATACAAAAATGTTCATGTCATTATAAAATTATCCATCTCCTTATTCCGTGTTGAGGTGGATAATTTTGAACTATAACGTCCATTAAACCTAGTACATATCAAAATGTTCCAAATTTGTAATTTTAACCGGATAAATTCTAAGAAATCACAACCTCATACGTGTGACTAACTAAGTTAAAATGACAGTTTGATTGGAATTTAGACATAAAATGTAATTGTCTTTGTCAATTGATTTTTTTTTTTTTTTGCCAAGTAAAATTGCATTTTTCTTTGCGTGGAAGATTCATGTACTGTACTATTCCTCTGGACACAAACGAAACCTTTACTTTGCCGACCACGGCCACGACCACGACCACCAATATTTAAATAATAAACAAATTCAAAATCGGCCTCTCCTTTTTCTTCTTTTACAAACCACAGAAAAAAAAATCACCTCTTCCAAACAACAATTCAATCTCTTATTATTAGTTATCTTTAATCTCTTCAATCCCACATTCATTTGTGTTCATTCACAAGGTTCCTTTCTTCCCCTTCTTTCTGTATATATATAGTTTGTAATTATCCATATCATATACTTTATCAAGATTCTTGCTTTATAACCCACAAATTTCAGATATTTTCTTGGATTTGGCACTTTAAAGTTGTTATTAGCCTTTAATTTGTCTGATATTTGTTGGGTTTTCTTCATAGATTACATGTTATTAAGTTTCTGTTTCTGGGGTTGACTGTTCTTGAAGTTTTTAACCTTTTGGTGTTTAAATTTGGTAATTTGTGTTTGATTTTGTGGGTTTGGATTAGAATTTGGAAGTTGTTTGATTTGATGGGTTTTGAGTAAAGTTGAGATCTTTGGGCTGTTTTAGTTGTTCTTTTTCTTTTTTGGAAAAAGAAAGGGTAAGTTAATAGTTAAATATTAGTTTGTGGGGAATATATTGTTGTTTGAATTGGGAACCTGTTGAGGAAAAGTTGAACTTCACCTGTTGGGAATCCAAAGTTAGGGTGTATATTATTATTACTTATTAGTCTTTGGATTGAATCTTGGCTGGTGGGTTTCGTATTCGGTCTAATTTGGGAAAAGGAGATAGCTTGTACGTATCCTGTTGTTTATCTAGTTCATCTGGGCAAGAACTTGATTGAGGACTTCGAACATAGAGCTGTGATCCTATTGTTTGTTTTTAAAGATGGTAGAATCAGTTGCTACAGCATTCCTTTTTGGGCGTCTTCCCGTGTATGGAGGTTATGGTTGGAAGGAGGTTTCGAGCAGAAAAAGGGTTATTGATTTCTGTAAGCTCCCCACCAAGGAGTTCTTTAGCAGAAAGTTGACCTGTGGTTTATCTCCTTCAAGATTGCGAGGTGATCGGGTAATCAAGTCGCAAGCTATGGAATTGACTAAGAAGGCGTATTCGTATAGGGAACAAGAGCAGATACCTCGAGATTTTAGGTTTCAGGTTGATACTGGAGTTGATAGGAAACCGGGGTTATGGCCACCAGAGAATAGGGCCGATAATCCTTCGCTTCATAACCCATTACTTCGACAGGAAAGGATGGGTTGTGGATGGATAGCTGCTATATTTGAATGGGAAGGTGTACTTATTGATGACAACCCTGATCTTGAAAAGCAGGCCTGGTTGTCTCTTTGTCAGGAAGAAGGAAAATCTCCTCCTCCCGCTTTCCTTCTTCGAAGGATTGAAGGGATGAAGAATGAGCAAGCTATATCAGAGGTTCTCTGTTGGTCAAGAGATCCTGTTCAGTTGAAAAGATTAGCTACTCGAAAGGAGGAAATTTACCAAGCTTTACAGGGTGGGATTTATAGTTTTCGATCTGGTTCTCAGGAGTTTCTTAATATCCTTATGCGTTACAAGATACCTATGGCGTTGGTATCCACTCGACCTAGAAAAATTCTTGAAACTGCAATTGTTAAGATCGGTATTGAGGAGGTCTTTAGTGTTATTGTTGCGGCAGAAGATGTCTACAGGGGCAAGCCTGATCCGGAGATGTTTGCCTATGCAGCACAGCTTCTGCAATTTATACCTGAACGATGCATAGTTTTCGGTAACTCAAATCAAACGGTGGAGGCTGCTCATGATGCCCAGATGAAATGTGTCGCTGTTGCAAGCAAACATCCAATGTACGAGCTTGGAGCTGCTGATTTGGTCGTTAAGCGCCTTGATGAGCTTTCTGTTGTCGACTTAAAGAACCTAGCAGCCATCGAGCCAGCTGACTTTGGGGCGGGAGAACCAGAGTTAGAGATGGAGCGAGAGGAAGAAGATGACCCTTACACGTCTTCATCAGTTGCTACTGATGACAATTTCTGGTAACATCTACTGTTGTATAGTATGTAATACTTAATGCAAGAATCATGTTTATAAGAAAAATAAATAAATTAAGATGAATTAGAAATGCAAAACATAGACTACTAAAGAAAAAAGAAAAAAAGGCAGTCCACATTGGACCAACATTAGACTATCATGTATATATAAGCTTCTTAGATTCCCAAGACTCGAAATATTTTACTTATATTCTCTGTTGTTCTCTAATTTTTCCTTCATTACAGCCAGTTCTTGCTTTGTGTCTTGTTAAGATTTGATGTTTTACTTTGGGGAGTCAAAATATATAAATAGAAATGTTGCGAATAATTTCCTTTTGGAAGGATAATTAGCTGAATAGGGATATTTTCTTGCTGCGCTATCTTGTTCGTCCTGTTATATGTTTTGCATTGCTGTAGTTGCCTTCATGGATTTCTCGAATAATCGATTGTTTCGTCTTAACAACAAGTTTCGCTACATATGCAGTCTCTTAACATGCTAGCTATGAAATATTTAAACGATGTTTATGGAGTTGCTTCCTTAATCAATGCCTGAGCCAGAGCAAGGAGAACCTGTTCTGCTTTTGTTTACTTATCTGATACAGAAGTGAGCTGAGGCTAGTTATGTTTCATGATCTCCTATTTCAACTCACTCCCACCCTTCCCCCTCTATTTTGGTAACCTGGGTATCAATTTGATTAATCCGGTTGGGGTATAATTGGAATAAACTTGATAATGAGTCATGAAGTTATTTTGTTTTTTGTTTTATGTAACTCAAACTCGTAACCTTATTATGACAACCAAGGCAGTCAAACTCGAGTTTCTACGTAGGATCGTAAGGGTGTAGAAGGATCGTAGAATCGTAACTCGAATTGTAGATCCTACTTATTTTAAAAATATTAATTAATTTAGTACTTTCCTAATTCTTTTAGATTAACTTTGAAAATTTTCATAATCTTATGATATTTGCTAGTATTAAACAAATATTCATCACATGAAACAGCCATAGGAAAATGATATTATGTTCTGTCTCAGAAGTATGAAGCTTAATTTTCTATTATCAAAAATTTTACACCAAAAAATAGAAAAAAAAATATACTCCGGCTTCGTCCAATTGGAGCAATCTAAATTCAATAATATTGATTATTTTACTAAATAACTTAATTTATCAAATTAGAGTTTAGAATTTCAAATTACCTTTTTTGTTGTTTTAGGTGATGGCATAGGAAGAGCTTGGAGACAAAAAAAATAGAGAAAAAAAATATAGGCAAAAAAAGGAAATTGATATCGATCGAGAAATAGAAGAAATTGATCGGCAGTTGAAGATTGGAGAGGCTTGAGAAAATTGAATAAGCCACAGAGTTGAACATATAATTTTTTTTATATCTAAAATGGAATTTTTTTAAAAAATATCCGGGTCGGGTTGAGCTAAAACTCGACCCGCAAAAGAAAATAGCTAACTCGGAGTTGACTTGTAGAATCGTACGATCCTACGTTCCCGAATCCGATCCCATGAGTTTACCCCGATTATACTTGATTAGTGATCCTACGTAGGATCTAACATGTAAGATCCATTAAAACTCGTAGTATCGTACGATCCTTCCTTAATGACAAGCTTTTGAGAATCAACTCACGAGTTTGACTTCCTTAATGACAAGTTTTTGAGGATCAAAGGTAGCATTGTCAAACGGACTAACCCGGTCCGGTCCGGTCCGTTGCGAACTTCCTTGAAAAGGACCGTGCCGGATTTGGATCCGGATCAAGAGAATCGTAGTCTATATCCGTCCGCAAAAAGTTTGTGGTGGGTTAACGAGCCGGTCCGCTGGCCAACTTCAATTTAAAAAAACTGAAAGAAAAAAAAACGACAGTAGATCTTAAAAAAGTAAAAATAAAAACCACTCTTCACTAAGAACTCGAATCTTCTTCTTGAATTAGTTTTCCAACTCTGACTTTTCAAAGATTGAAACATTAGATGAAAGTTTTTGAAATTATTACACAATTACTTCACGAATCAATATCCCAAAAAACAATAACGAAGTGCAGCTCATGCGATAAGACGCTTCACTTTCAACCGGTAAATCGGGAGTTCGAGTCACGCCGGAGGGAAAGTGGAGACCACTATTGATCCTCCTAAACTAAACCCATTTAGAATCAAAGGCAATAAAAGCTGAACTAAACCCATTTAGAAAACTGGACATTTAAGTGTGCATTTGGGGTACACATTGTGACATCATCTCCAATAAAAAATCAAGCATCTTATGTCTTAATTAATGAAAATATTTCTATTCTATTTTGATCAGAATGAATGTCATTTTTCTCAAAATATAAATTTTTTTTTTCTAACCTTCCATAACTAACTTCATATATTTAAGGGATACAATTCTACTAACTTATAGATCCTATCATTAGTGTCAACATCTGAAGATGTTAAGGTAACTCACTCTTAGGGGGTGTATTCAATGTAGAATTTATAGGATTTTTTAAAGATTTTGAAAGTCTATAGGTATTCAATTTGGATTTTAAAAAGTCCAATGAAATCTAGAGGTATTCAATTTAGATTTTAAAAAGTCCATTCAAAACTAGAGGTATTCAAAACTCTATAGATTTTCATAGATTTAATTAAAGGTAGGATTTTGATGGATTTCCTAGGCTTAAATGTGTATTGTGAAATCTCTTCTAATTCCTTAAGATTTTGATTTTCTCTCATTAATATTAAAATTAAATGTATTTGATTACAATTTTTTTTAGTGATCTCATTTCTTTAAAATTATAAGAAAAATAAAGAAATATCCAAACTAAAAAAAATGAGATTTTTTTTTACATCGTTAGAAAACTCAATATGAAATGTTTATTTCCCAAAAACAAGATTTAAACAATTTTTATTGTCATAATATCCAAACAATTTTTTTCTTAATCATCTTCAAATAGAAATTAAAGAAAGCAAAACAATTTCTTCTCTATTTAACAACAAATTTATATTTTCAAACATGGATTTCATATCCTCATAAATAGAAAATCAAAGGGAAGAAAGAGTTGAAACAAAACCCATCACAAAACATATCTTAATTAAACTAAAGAAAAAAATACCAGTAAGTAATTATACAAACTTTGAACAAATAAATCAAAAAAAGTTGAAGTTACGTGATCTAAAAAAAAATCAAAGACAATCACCAAACTTTTTAAATTTTTAACAAAATGATTTAATTAAAAAAAAAAAGGATTGATAAACATATATTGACTTTGGATATTCAACACCGCTGGATCTATATAATACACCACTAGATCAGTATTTTCTTTATTTATTGGTGTTATTCAAATAATCTATAGACTTTATAAATCAAAAGAAATCCTGATAAATCAATCTAATAGAATCTGATAGAATCTGCATAGTGTTAAAATAATTCATAAAGTCAGGAGAATCCATAGATTTTTAAAAAACAGTTAAAATCCGGATTGAATACATCCCCCTTAATCAAACTATTCTATTTAATTATAGTAAAAGTTAAATGTGTAGCTTCCATTTTGACGGTTGGAGTACTAACAAAAACAAGAAGAAGAAGAGTGGCATCTATGAAGTAAGTAGGGACGAAGGTAGAAATTTGGTTTTGGGGGGTAAAACTAATAAAAAATTTGGGGGCAATAAAAAAGGCAAAAAAAAAAAATTTTAGAAGGGCAAAACTGATAAAAAAAATTTAAATACACGTAAAATTTTAATAAATAGTAGTATTTTTTAAAATTCTCGGCGCTCGCCCCTGTCTTCGCCCATGGAAGTAAGCAAATGAGCATTTCCTTGAGATTAATTATGTGGTAAGCAGTGACCAAAATGAAGTTTTTTTTTGAAGTTATATAATCATTTTAAGCCATATTATTTAATGTTGGCGTCCTTATTTATTTATTATAATAAATAAAAAAAAACCAAAGAGGGCGGCGGGTGCTCCAATTACATCATATTTTGTCCCATAAAGACTTCCAAGTTAAGTGTATTTTCCATCTTTGACTCATTGCGTCCAACTTCATACCCTCTTGTGAAGAATTTTGGTCTGGTGATCAAAACAAATTTGTACTTCACTATCTTGTTGTCTCAATCTTGAGCCAGTGTGTATTAGAAGATTCGAAATTTTAATTATAAGTTATTTTCTTTTAAAATTGAAGTATAAACTTTCAAAATCGGAATTCATATAAATCTTCTCATACTGATTAATTCGACTTTTAACCAAAAAAGTTTTCCTCAGAATTATCACACCAATTTAAGTTCAAATAGTCTACTTATTTGAGAGAAAATACCAACCTATAAGATAATAATTGAATTTATACTTATTTCTATATTTATTGTTTAATAAAATAATAATTGACAATTAAATTTGATTATTATGATAGTTTTCTTTCTTCTTTATTGTTTCGGTTGGAAGAGATGAAAAGGAAGGGAAAGCTATACAATGATAGTAGTAGGAAGAATCTACTAGTAAAAAAGCACAACCACAAACTTATATAATAAGTTTTTTGATAAAGTGAATGACCAAATTAAAATTCTGTTTTAATACCAAATGATAACAACCACCAAGATTCCTTAAGCATCATTAAAAATATTTAAAAGTACATCTACATTTTATATTTTATTCTTTACGTATTTGTTTTTTAGGTAATCAAACTCCCGAATTTTCTATTACACTAACGATATTATATCATATGTATTAATATCATTGACCCATAATAAATTTATGGTCTTGTACCAATCACACCATTCCACATGTGGTAATATCATCGAGTGTACTAAAATATCATCAGTGAATCAAGTGTCACATATTTGTAAAGGTAATAAACGTTCACATATTCTAAACTATTTTTTATTATATTTGACCTCAATTAAAAAGCGTCAAATTTTGCATCTTAAACTATTAAGATATATCAATTGTTTCCCTTCTAACTATTTACTCAATTAAATATTTATGGAAAGTCCAAAAAACAGGGACATTTTAAAAAAAGCCATAACAAACCTAAAAAAAAGAAAAAAAAATCCAAAAAAATAGGGATGAAAAGAAAATTTTAAAAAAATCCTAAAATTCTCCTCTCCCCTACCAACCATTTTTTCTTGCAGGCAAGGCCGCCGAGTTTGATTTTGCTCATGCCAAATTATATGTTTATAAAGTAAATGAAAAAAAAACTCTAATATCCTAACATAGGAGCACCTTCAATGGGATAATTAGAGGTAGTCCGATTACAATGCATCGTAACTCAATTTTTTTTCACATAAATTTAATTGTAATTCTATTTATAGAAACAAAACTAGGCAAATAATCCTCTGTCCCCATTCGTGTATGTCCCCGTGTCAACCAATCACAATTCACCATGTGTATATATAATTGAAACAAATATTTATATAGTAAATTCTGATTGGTTAGGGACACGGAGACACACACGGATGGGGACAAAGGATTTTCACCCACAAAACTCATGTCTATCAGCAAAAAATGTTGAATTTACGTGGCGAAAGCAGGTCAAAATGCATTTGAATTAATTCATTCCTAATATTCCCATATGGTGAAATAATGAGGTAGTCCGAGATGACTGCTTCGTTAAGGTGGCACATACTCCTAGATATACAACCATTGTGAGCTGCTCCTTTGTTTCAAGCGCCACGGATTCACTGTGCAATTTAGTAAGTTCCGTAAGTACAAAATATTTCTCGTCCGTTAGATTAAAATTTTAATGGTTAATATTGATTTAAAAAAATATCTTATTTTAAAATTCAAAACATACTTTTAAGCTCAAGCGTTTATCAGGCGTTATATATCTTGAAAAAAAATTATTTCGCATAAGATCCGAACTGTATTTCAAGAAAAGTTTGACTGGAGCCACACTTAAGTCACGGCATGTCAACTTTTTACTTTTTTTTTTTTTTTAAAAAAAGTGTTTCAAGTGGATGGTTATCTACTTTTTTATTTTATTTTATTGAGAAATTTTATTTTGGTAGGTTAGTAAGTTTAAAAGTTACATTCAAACCAATGAATACAATACGCGTAAGTCAAAAAGTCAATTCTATTTCCTACCTGTATTGTATTAATTGACTTGAATGTAAATTTTAAACTTACTCATCTACCAAGATAAAACTTCTCTATTTTATTTGAGACTTTTTTTTTTTTTTTTTAAAGAAAAGTGTAGAAGAGTTACAAGCAAATTAAATATAGTGTGTTTTGCCCTAAATTTTGATGTAGCATTTTGGATCTAAAAAAACTGCTCCAAAGAAAAACCTAGGACTAGGAGCTAAGAGAGAAATTTCCTAATATGTCATTTTCAAACTTACTCTTCTAATAAGATAAAACTTATCTTCTCGAATCTCCCTATTTTAAGAAAATAGATAGGTAATTTCCACTTTCCACAATAAAAAAACTCTAGCAATTTTAGAGAAAATCGGACGTGTCAGTGTATTAAAAATAAGAGGACCACTGTAAAAGTGTGGACAGTGGTCACATTTTATAGTTCCCCGTGCCCCCTCCTTCCTTCATCGCCATTCTTTTTTTTCCTGTAAAGACTGCATCGCTAAACAACAGTACCTAGCTGCTACTCCCAGCAGCACAAATCTTTCTCTGTGGCTATCTTTAAATCTTTCTGATTCTTGAAAATCAATTTTGGTTTTGCTGATTATACTAAGAAAATCCCAGGTATGAAACCTCCCATCTCCATCTTCTTCTGGGTTTTTTTTTTTTTTTTTTCTTTTTTACTGAATTGTTTAATTCAAGATTGAATCTTTACTTAATTTTGTGCAAAATCCCATGTTTTTTTTTCTCTCCTTTTGTTCATGTTTTTGTTAGTTACCATGAAATTCAATTTTTGAATTTTGCTGATATTACTTAGAATCCCAGGTATGAGTGAATTGTTTGATTCAAGAATGATTTTTTTACTTAATTTTGTGCAAACCCCATGTTTTGTTTCACTCATTTTGTTCATGTTTTTGTTAGTTATTATGAAATTCAAATTTTTAATTTTGCTGATATTACTGAGAATCCCGAGGTATAAGACCTCCCATATCCATCTTGTTTTTGGTTGTGTTTATTTTTACTGTATTTTGTGATTCAATATTGATTTTTTACTTGATTTTGTGCAAAACCCCAATGCTTTTGATGTGGGTTTCAACTTTCAAGATTTGTTTTGGGTGCATGGCTCTGTATTTTCTTTAAGTTGGTTAGGAATAGATGTCAAAGGCTGCTCATTTAAGGGATAAGGATGGCCTGTTTTATTTGTACTTGAAGATGGTGAACTATGTTATCTTTAAAGATTAGATGGACTATTTTGTTGATTCTGTTTTGTAATGCCTTAGTTCTAAATATACTTACCAAATTATTCTTTTGGAAAGAAAGAAAAAAAAACACGATCTTTTTAATGGTTAGTTTATCTTGATTTCTTTCCATAAACAGTGGCCAGTGAGTCTGTATTGAATTATTCGATATGGGGCTGATTTTCATATGTATCTACTCCTCCGATTGAAATTAGCTGTCATTGTAGGAGAGTGCACTAAGATGAAGAAAATTATTGAATTCTCTACATTTAATGATAAAAATACAATATTGTCGCTCTCTTGGTCCAAAGGCATTTACTCCTATTACTAGAATATGGGTAAATTTGAAAAGAAGAAATGCGCTATTGATTTTCTAGAGTGACAGATAATTAGAAACCAAATGGGGGAAGTATATTTACTTAGCTTATCTAAGTTATCCTCCATCTTGCTTTTTGATGCGATTCAAGTGATCCTGATCTTGTGGCTTCTTTTTTCTGATCAAATATAAACTGGTGCACTAGCAAGAAAATCTTTGGTTCTGTGTGCCGATCAATGGGGCACATCTTTGTTTTGAATTTAGTCTTATGCTGTTCAAATTTTATCTTTGGCTATTCATATGCATGATATCTGACTGCGAATTTGGCACGAGGAGCTTTCGGTGACTGATTAAGTCTACATTTCAGGCATAAAGAATGGCACTAATGTCTCAAGGAGGTTCCTATTGCATTCAGTCTGAGTTAGTACGTTTTAAAACTACACATGGCGCAGTTTATAGCTTTAGCAATAATGTAGAAGGATCCAGAGTAAAAGAAGCTTTCTCCGGTTTGAATTTTTCTTCATCAAGTTCGTTAAAGGCAACACAAGGTTTGCATTTTGATTGTGCTGGTAAAAAACATAAATGGGGAAATCAAGTGATAGTTGCCGCCAGCCCTCCTACAGAGGATGCTGTTGTTGCTGCAGAGCCACTGACAAAAGAAGATCTTGTTGGATACCTGGCTTCAGGGTGCAAACCTAAGGAAAAATGGAGGTTCAACTTTATCTCTTGTTGGTACTTTCATTTTTTAGTTGCAGCATGTTCCTGCAGACGGATGCCGATTATTTGTTTGTTTTCTGATGATGTGATATTCAATTTTTCAGAAATTGTATGAGAACATAATACCTTAAATCTACCAATTTGTTCCATGCTTAACTTATTGATTAATTTGTGTTTCTAGTAATGCTGAATTACTTTCCCACGTAGAATCCATGTGTTTCCATTGGACTTTCATATGAATATATAGTTATGAAATGATTGCATAATTCTGTTCTTTTTTTTCTTTCTTTTGAATTCAGATCCTTCTGCATGGTTTTCTTAATGTTTATTGAAGGTACCGAGATATGGACTGTCGTCTAACATCCTGAACAGAACCATCCTGAAACCAAGTTTATCTGCTCTTTTCTTGCTTGACGTCCTTGTATGAGTGGTTCTCCTTTGGTTATTTTGTATTCCGTGCTCATTTTGAACTCTTATGAATCTTTGGCTTCTACCAGGATTGGCACTGAACATGAAAAGTTTGGCTTTGAGTTTGGGACCCTTCGACCTATGAAGTACGAACAAATATCAGAGTTGCTTTATAGTATTTCTGAGAGATTTGATTGGGAGAAAATAATGGAAGGCGGCAATATTATTGGTCTGAAACAGGTAATACTTGAATCTGTCTTTTTTTCTATGGCAGATTTCTTTTCAGACAGGCTCAAGTGTTTTAGGTCATCTACTGTTGACGAGGAGTTTTACTTTGATACTTGGTCAGGGAAACGCAAAGCATATCACTGGAGCCCGGGGGTCAATTCGAGCTAAGTGGGGCTCCCCTTGAAACACTCCATCAAACTTGTGCAGAGGTTAATTCACACCTTTACCAGGTCTGTGAAACAAAACTTCTGTTATACATATTTATATGTATTTATCGCAAGATAGTGTATCAATTAAAACCACAACAACCCTCCCGGTCAACCTGTGTTAAAGAAATAAAAAGACGAATCAGATTCTAAAGGTTAAATCTCTAGTTGGTGCCTTTCAAAATCCCAGCTTGCACTTGACTGCAAGGTAATAGGCCTGTTTGTCTTGGATGTTAAAGGTTAAAGCTGTTGCAGAAGAGATGGGCATTGGATTCTTGGGAATCGGTTTCCATCCTAAATGGGCAATAAAGGATATTCCCATAATGCCCAAGGTAATATAGATAAGAGCTTTCCAATTTTTGTCTGTGGCCTCTTAAACTGCAAAATTCATTATGCCTCTGTAGTTATAGTGTCATTCTGCAAGTTTTAATCTACTACCGCAGATGCTGACTGTATTTTCTGACTCAGGGAAGATATGAGATTATGAGAAATTACATGCCTAAAGTTGGTACACTTGGTCTTGATATGATGTTCCGGACATGTACTGTCCAGGTGAGATCATATGTTTTATTATTAGTTTTTCACAAAACGCTGACTCTTCATCTAAAATGAGAGTATTTTTTTTCCTTTTTCTTTTTAAAATGTATTATCAGAACTTTTGTTCCGAGTTGGAAGTGCGAAGCCAACTATGCGGCCTTCCTTGACAGCTAAAATGATAAATGAAATCATTTGTTAGTCATGTGTCCTGGTCTGTCGTAAATTCATGACCGTTCCTGAACAAATGCTATTTTTAAATTTTTCTTTACAGGTAAATCTGGACTTCAGCTCTGAAGCTGATATGATAAGAAAATTCCGTGCTGGTCTTGCGTTGCAGCCAGTAAGAAACTTTTCTCATATCTTTTAGCAAAGAAATATTTGTTTTGGATGAAGTCTAACTAGTTAGTCAAACAGATCGCTACGGCTTTATTTGCAAATTCACCTTTCACAGAAGGAAAACCAAATGGATTTCTGAGCATGAGAAGGTATGTATGAGCTATGATTTGTAATTTTTATTTGGAAGACTTTCACCATTAATTACAATCTAATGTAACTTTTTGTGTTGTTTCCCAGCCATATTTGGACCGACACCGATAACAATCGCGCTGGCATGCTTCCCTTTGTTTTTGATGACTCTTTTAGGTAGGTTATCCTAGTTTTGGGATGAAACAGATGAAAATAGGGATTTATTTTATTATCATTTTTTTATATTTCTTTTGAAGAAGATCCTACAAGATGATTTTGGAAAGAAATCAACAAGTTACAAGTGATTGGGAGATATAGCTAGCATAAAGGTCTTCTGATGAAAAAAATGCCAGTTTTCTTTATTCTTTATTATGAAAGTGAGCCTAATAGTGAGATGTTTTATTGATAGAAATTGCATTCTTCATTACGCAAAAGAAAAAAGATTTGACAATAATCCTTTCTAATCTTACATTGATTACATCTAGCCTTAAACTCTATGTTCATTGGTTCATCTACTCCCTTTCCCACTATAGTTTAAAGATTAGAAATAGAGACATTTTGGCTTCTTTTCTCCATAGTTTACTTCTCAATTTTCTCTTAATCTACAATTTATTTTAGATGATGGTTTCAGCAGCTGATTCATTTCTCCATTTCCCCTATGTTGTCATGTCATAATTTGGAAGCATAAGATAGCCCCCTCACTTTTGCATTTTCTTTTTATTAATATGATTTATATGTTCTCTTCTGGTTACGAAAACTCGACTTTAGTACCTGAATTTGGATTTATCAGAAAGTACTTTTATTTCATAGTATTAATACTTTAGTTTGTTGTTTCCTTTTTTCTTTTAAAGACTTGTCGTTGGCACCTTTTTGCAATTCGGGTTGTATGCATCTCCATGTTCTTTTTTTAGGGCTAAAGAAAATTTCTTAACCTGGTTATGATATTCTAGGAAAAAGAAGATTGTGAAATTCTTTTTCAGTCTGCCTATAATTAACCACAGTTTGTTGACAATTATTCTTCATAATTTTTCCTTGTATACTTCATTCTCATTGTCCAGTTTTGAGCAATATGTGGAATATGCTCTTGATGTTCCAATGTATTTCGTCTATCGGAAAAAGAATTATGTCGATTGTGCTGGACTATCCTTTCCGGGTTACTTCCTAAACCTTACAGTTGTTAATTGGTTAAACAAAATACTCCATTTTTCCTTCAGCTCTTAATGTCAAAGTCATCTTTCTATCTGAATCTTTTGCAGGATTTTATGGCAGGAAAACTTCCTAATCTTCCGGGTGAATACCCAACCCTCAATGACTGGGAAAATCATCTCACAACAATATTCCCCGAGGTTTACTACTGCTCTGAGATGAATTGGCTTAAAATATTTATACTTTTGGCATATTTCAGTTCTTCATGCGTCTTGCTTCGGCAGGCTGCTCGCATATGTAATACACGTATACAGGTTACTTGTGTGTTCTCTTTATCGAGAGATTGAGTTATGTTTCATTCCAGGTAAGGCTTAAAAGGTACTTGGAGATGAGGGGTGCTGATGGAGGACCCTGGAGACGGCTATGTGCTTTGCCTGCATTTTGGGTATAGAGCTTTCATCAATTTGCTTCTGTACAATTTTTTTCTTCTATGTGGGAGACTAAGTAGCAATGTTTCTCGGAATATATAAAATAAAATAATTTGAAGAACTTAAGAGATTGCATCTAAAGACTAAAAATAGTGGTTTTGGATATCTCACTTAACTTGACATGCTTAGATTGTGATACGTAGGAAATCAAATAAACTTGACAGTTGTTGCTAAATCCAAGGATTTGGTACGGCGGAATCTAGATACTTCTAGACTTTCTTGTTTTGGTGGTGGGAGGGGCGGGGATGTTCTTTTGCTAGTGTGCTTGTCTTCATGAAGTAGCTGATATTGGCCTTATCTGATGATGTTTTAAAACGTAAGGCGCTATTCTGAATTTCAGGTTGGCTTATTATATGACGAGGTTTCTCTTCAAAATGTCCTGGACATGACGGCTGATTGGACAACAGAAGAAAGGCAGATGCTGAGGAATAAGGTAATCTACTTTTTGTCCCCATATAACAAAAATTGCATTTTGTTCTTCGTTCTGTGCTTGTACTGTTTGGGAAGAAAAAAAGATTGAGAGAGGAGCTATACTGATAACACGATAGACTCTAGCCCTTCGGATGACGGCCATTTAACCACAAAACCCTTTAGTAGGTAACAAAAAGTGGTTTGAAAACACCATTTCGAGATGGATTGCTAAAGCACGTCGCACAAGATGTCGTGAAGTTGGCAAAGGTGAGTTATAACTCATCTCTATTCCTGTCATTTAAAGCACGATTCCATAATAATGTCATTTACTCTACTTTTTCTTCACATTTTTTCATTTTTGTATATCGCAGGATGGATTAGAGAGGAGAGGCTATAAAGAAACAGGATTCTTGAATGAAGTTGCTGAGGTTGTCAAAACAGGTGATAACCCTAATCTGAAGTTATTAGAAGTTCTATCGTACTGGATGATGTATTAATTCTTTGCTCTCCTGTCCTGTTGCAAACGCCTTCTTGTTGGAATATCTTTCTTTCATACATGAGTAGACTGCTCTCTATTCCCTCTTCACGCCTAAATAAGTTAACCGTCACTGCTACATAGCTTTCCTTCTTTGACTTCTGGCAACTACTTGCCCTCCTCTTCTGCCACAAACTCAAGGCTGATGTTCTCTTTCTGTAGGATTCTTTGTTGAGTCGAGTTTAGTGATAGGGGATAATTTTCATTATGTTTGCTGACATTGATGACCTCAGTGGCCTAAAGTATCTTGTAGCTCTCTTGATTAGCCCTTTCCAGCTCTAAGAAATCGAAGGGCTTAAATCACACCCTACATGTTCTGTGCCCTTTCTATTATTAGCTGCACCATAGTTTCTACTGTGAAGTAGATTTCATTCTAGAACGAGTCTACCTTTTTCACCATAGGGGGGTCATAAAGAATTCTCTCGCACCTCGACCTGTGACTAGGTGCTACACTCGGGCACATAACAGATAGAAAGCCTCTTTTAGAAAACCTTGCCATCTTTTTTTGACATTCTTCTTGGCCCTTCCTTCCAAAACCTTGAGTTTAGCAGCAACTAATGATGTTCTTCTAATTTTATTTCCTCTTGGTAGGCGTGACACCGGCCGAGAAGCTCCTGGAGTTGTACCATGGGAAGTGGGGGCAAAGTGTTAATCCCGTGTTTGAGGAGCTACTATACTGATGCTATTTCGCGTTCCTTTTGGATCTCCAATGCCCTCAGATAACCGTGCTGAAGAAAGAAGAAAACTTGGCAAGATCTTTTTTCTCTTCAATGTACATGATAGATCATTTCGGCATCATTTAACTTAAATTTTGCTTCTTTCACTTCTTCAGAATAGTTTCCAATAATTGAAACTTTCCTCAAGATTTTTTCTTTCTGGTGTTATAAACCATGTGGTTTATATAGCAGGTACTATGATGAAATAATGTCTGAATTTATTCAGGGTTATTTACCTTGTATTCTTGAATTCTTGTATCAATACCCTGCAAATCTTCTCTTCTTATTCTTGAATTCTTTTTTGGAGGTCGAGTGTGGGGGAGCGGGAGGGGCATTCGTTAAAATCGACTGTGTGATGGTAAATAAGATTGTCAAATGGGCTACTTTTTCAGGCTTCTTGCATGGTTTGGTTTACTGAAGCTGAAAGTAATATGAATGATTTGGTTTCTGAGTATCAACAGTATCACGATGTTCCTAATGATTATGATTTGGTGGCTGATGGTTTTCCAACTCAAAAACTATAAAAGACCAGACTTTGTCAGGAAACGTTCTAATTAGATAGTGTTTGATTTTAAAACAAAACGACTTGAATTTTCATAAAAGTTGTGAGAGCAAATGTGAATACCAAACTTAAAATTGTGTTCCGTTCCGATATTGTACACTATCCAACTAAAAGAAGTTTTGAGACAAGAAATGAGAAGAAAGGCAAACATCTTTTATTCCCCCCTTTCAGATCTGCTGCTTCCCTAAACTATCTGAGCTCAGATGAAAGATGCCCCAAGATTCAAGATTTTAGGCCATTGAAAACTTGGCAAATCAGATAATAAATAAATAAATTTCAAGATTACAAAGAACAATGTTAAAAGATAAACCAAAAAAAAACCCACAAACAAGAAATGATGAACAATTTGATACAAGAAAGTATTCAAATTCCAAAGTTTGGACAAGCCATATAGCACTGTACATAAATTACAGCATGGCAAAAGCTTCTTCTTCAATCAACCCTGGTGCATATAACTTGAAAATCATTTAACTCATTTTTATAAGCTTTCAACCCCTTCCAATGGTTTAAATTATTAACCATATTGTTCGGGAACGGTTTGGTTTACTATCAGGCCAAAGTTGTAACTTCACCAAAGGGAAGCACATCTAGACAATCCACCAAAAAAAAACAAATCCTTTCTAGCAATGTTTCAAAAAGAATGCTTCAACAAAACCAAACTACCTAGCCTCAAGCAGCATAGAGTTTGACGCGCTCTGTTTCTGTATCCCTTTTTTTGAGGTTGAAGATTCCTTGATCTTTCTACACAGGGACAAGATCATCAAGACTTGTGTCTTTTGCCCTGAAATGAGCACGAAGAATCTTGGAGAAAATGGATAAAGCCTTGATCAGCTCTATCTGGAGGAAGTTTTATTCCTTTTCTCTTCGAGAACTGAACCCTCTCTTAGTGCAATTTGAGCTTCGTTCTCCCTCCCCAGAGCAAAAAGAGCGGCAGCTTGCAAGTACGACGCAATGTGCCAAACTGGAGATATCACCTGTGCTTGCACTGCATCATTGAGGGCTTCTTGGGGCATGTCATTCATCAAATATGAAAGGCTGCGGCGAGCAAAAACAGTTGGGGAGATCGTAGTTCCAACATCAATAAACTGCAATTCAAGTCAAGTAGAAAACATTCATTCAAGAATTTAATCTCTTCCGGTGAACAAAAAGATGATTTTCAAAGGTTGTTACTTGTTAATAAACATGACTAGGGAGTTCAACAGGGGAAATACTTCCGTTGGAGGACTTTTGATTGCTAGGAGTTCAAGCAGGAAAACAGAGATCTAACCTGTGAATAGCAATCAATTGCAGCCTTAAACTCCTTATGGCGGAAAGCAACATCACCCTTCTTCTTAGAGTTCAATGTTTCCTGCATCTGATTTGTCCACATCTGGAACGACAGCTGCATGAAAAACAAATTCAGTGATTAATTAGTGAATAAAAAGTAATCACGTGGCACAAATGGCCTGCAGAAGAACATGCTTAAGGAATAAAAAGGTAAAAGATATAGAAAAATGTCAGAACAATATGTAAAATCAAAGTGAAAACTGACAGCTATCTTTAAGAACATCAACTAAAGAAGTGATATAACGGATGATTATACATCTAGCCTTCCAAATACTAATTATATAATGCGAGGGCAAGACATAATGAGAACTCTTCAGTTAAATAGAATTTTTTTTTTTTAATCCCTTGAGACGGTGGAGCACCTAACCTCCCGTATTGTGGAACAGGTAGAACAGTGGAGTGTTACTGCTAGTAGCAACCCGGATAGGAATTGCAAAATAAAGTCGAGATTGGAGACAAACCTCAGTTGCTGCTCCCTCGTCATCTTTGTATCCAAGTTTTTCTACAACCTCATGCATAGCAGTTAAATCCATTCTCTGGCAAGCTTCACCAAGAGGAGATAAAAGCATAGCTTCACCACCTTGGGACATGCCCATCAGTACATGGGAAGGAACCTGCAGAGCAACTTCAATCAGAACATGACTGAGGTAACATACATATGGTGCATCAACAACTACCACATTTGCAGATATCGTGCAAATTCAGGTATAGGAAGTTTTAAAATGTATATGCTCCATCACTTCTAGAAATGACAAACCTCAGTCTCTTTCTGAAGAGGAATCAAGGAAGAAACTAAAGATTTTGGATTTGGCCGCTCGCGTGGCTCATACTGTAGACATCTTGAGGCTAAACGCACCAACTCAGTACCATCGTCGCTGGAAAATTCACCTTCTAAGCAAGAATCTGTTAGCATTTGCAGATTTCTGTCCCTTATGAGATCAAGTGCCTAACAAGATGAAGACTAATATCAGTTAGGTAATTCAACATATTCAATTGGAACTTGGAAGTCAATATCAGTTTATATGATCTAGAGACGTGATAACTCAATTGATAAACCAATCCTACCTTACGAAATAAAAGCAAATGCAACAACTTCCAGATTAAGAAAGTAACAAAACGGAACCATCTGAGTCTGCCTTTGTGGCCTACCATTTCAAGGATTCGCCAACAAGATCCCACTTTTTCTTTGGATAACAGTGATAGGGGAGGGGGCGAGTCCAGTATAAAAAAGTTCTTTCCAGGTAAACAACGTACAGGAGGACAAATGTCATTTTAAATGGTCTTCCAAGCATTTTCTCAATCATCTTGGAAGAGAGGGATGTAGATTTTAATGATGGACGGGTACCAAATGCTTATTAGCAGCAAAGAAGTTGAATTCCGATCATTCTTTTGTTACAGAAGCAACAGAAAACTGTCAACCTTATAAGTACCCCCAGGACAAATAATACTATACTACTTGAACAGAGAAAAAAAATTTAAAAAAAGGCTGCAACTATCTAGGGCATTCACCAGCTTTTTGCTTAGAGATAAAGAAAATAGTAGTTTAAGCAAAATGACAAAGCATCATTAGGTCCTATCAGAGAATAATTAACACAAAGCTCTTACATGGCTCGGGGGAATGTGTTTCCCACTGAGAAGGTCGAGCAAAAGTGTGCCAAAGCTATACATCACACTTTCTGGGGTAATCCGTCCTACAAAAAGTTGAATATCCTTTTTAAGGGACTGAAGACTTGGGAGGATAAAATTCCAACAATAAATAAACACTCATGCCATAAGGAGATGGGTTTTTTCAGGTGACTCACAAACAGATAGAGTTGGATCAAGCATCAACAAATTAATAAAATTCTTATGCAAAACTTCAACCTACATCAGGTGGCAATTATTATTCTAATCTGTAAACCTTAAACATTTATAGAATAAAGCTCATAAAAGTATTGCCCGTGATGAAAAGGCCCAGGAGAACACTCGAGTTCGATAGATCAATTAAGTATATTCACAACGATCACAATGATAGTATGCGAGAAACTCCATTCTTGGTGCAAAGTAATTTCAAAAGAATTCCATACCAGTCCGAAGATACTCGGGAGGAGTAAACGCCAGGTTTGTACTGTAACTTTTTCCATCTCTACTGTTCTTCATTAAACCAAAGCATGATAGCCTGGGATTTCCCTCCTAAAACGGGACAATATATATTATTAGGATATAAAGAATTAACTGCACTCCTAAAAGTATGTCAATGATGCCACTTCTAATGCATGTTGCAAAAAAAACCAAGTTAAAACATAACTCAAACTAACTCTTACACCAAAGACAAACTAATTCTTACATCATCAAATACTATTCTGTAAGCATTTAGATCATGATAGAGAGCCCTTCCTTTGTTTGTACAATATTCTAGAGCTTGAGCAACGAATAAAGCTACTCTTAATCGCATTGCCCATTTCATCGGTTGTGTTTCCCCTGAGCCAATATGCAAATGAAACTTGGTCATACAACAAGGAAGGAAATGAAATGTACCAAAAGTGTGCTTTAGAACTAGAAACAATTTTTTTTTAAGGAAGACAAAATAAAACCAAACAAAATGGATGCAGTGAAACTACAATTACTACCTATAAGGGAACATGATATAAATGAAGTACGAATCTCAGAAACATGACAATACAAGTCCAAGGCACAAAAGATGGTTAGATGTCTAGATATAAGAAAATCTTACAATGGAAGAGATGCTTTGCAAGTGTCTCGTTGGGCATAAATTCCGCAACAAGTAATCTCTCGTCGCCTTCATAGCAACAACCTAGTAGATTTACTAATCTGTTACTCCTGAGTTGACCAACAGCTCTTGCTTCTTCCTGTGGTAATCATTTCCAAAAAGAAATGTCCAAGCTAAAATAACAAATTAACCAAACTATTATCAGCCAAAGATCCAAGGAAAAAAAGGTAAACTGGGGTGGTGAGAATAGGACCCTAAAGGGCTAACGTAGAATTCGAGGGCCTATGATTCTTTACTTCTACAACGCCGCCATATCAAGTTTTCTTCTATTGTAAGAAAATATCATAGAATTTCCTTTAGGAGTCAGCGATGACAGACATTTTATAAAAAATAATTAGATTAGCAACACTTCTAACTGAACACAACTCGTAAAACTGAAAGTTTCCAAAATGGAAATCTAGAAAATGTTATATTTCAAGTAGGAAAAACTAAATCTTAAACCTTTTCAAAGAGGGAAAGAAATAGCCAAAAACGGCAGCGTAACAGCTTTGCTTACCAAGAACTGTCGAGAATCAGGCCAAGCAGATCTGTTGAAGCGTTTGACAGCAATTCGCCTCTGGTTTTCTAACTTCCCTTTATAAACAACATTTGGGGCTTTCTCCCCGTGTTCTGACACTATATTCTCTACGGCAAATCCTGATGTAGCGATCCTAAGTTGTTCAACGGTGAATTCCCGAAACATAGGCAAATCACTGACTTCACTCTTATCCTCATTTTCTGCTCGAATACAAACAAAATGTGGAAAAATAAATTATTCTCCAGCTCATTAATTTCAAGAACTACCATCTAAAAGACGTCAAGAGTATTAATTTACCAGCATTATGAGCCTCAGTAGCCGGTCCATTTTGTTCCAAAGTCCAACAGCAAGAGAGTTTAGAACACTCACAGCCCATCTCAATGCCAATTTCTCAGAAGCAAACACAACGAACTTTAAAGCCGTCAAGACAACAACCGTTACTCGCAACTTTTCCGCCACTCACAAACTCCCCATATAGCTTCACTTAACCAATTGTAAACAAATAGGTTAAACTAACTAGAAGACAAACTCAAGTTATACTAAATAAACATATATACATTCTCCGAATTATCCGCAGCCAATAATCCAAGAACTACATTTGCGCCGCACGTGTTTGCAACAAACTCAATCCAATTACTTCCCAACAAGTTTCCCAGCTTGTCAAATACTCATAATAGAATCATGTAAAGCAGAAATGTAACAATGACATAGATGTAGCAATCTTCAATGGAATGGTATATAATTAAGTCAAATTACAATAACAAAAAAGCAATACATCCAAGGTAATACTTGAAGAAAAAGGAAATACCTTTTATCAGCGATTCAAATCCGAGTCAACTTAGGTAAACAGAGAGTCTTGAAGATCCTCATCTTTGGATTCCAAAGCTCAACTTTTCTTGCTCCTTTCTACACCCAAAAACAGCTCCAAAAAGAGAAAAATATCTCCCCTTTACTCCAAACCAAATCAAGAAACACTATCTAAACTCCACACCACAGCACCTGAAAACCCAAACACAAATTAAATAAAGTCAAAATAAAAAACCCACAAAACCCCCCACTTCAAGAATCACAAACAAAACCATAAAAATACAAACTTGCAACCAAAACTTCAAAATCAAACCTTCTTGGACCTAGCTCCAATTTTTCAAGAAACGACTCTTCGATTTTCTACCTTCCCAATCACTTCAGCTACATAAATACTCGTGTTTCCATACTAATAACATTCATTTAAACACAAAAGCACAAAGTTCTAAGGTTGAATTTGAAGAAAAAAGATAGAAATGGGTAAGAAAATTTCATGTATTTTTTTCCTCGACTGTAGAGAAGAACAACGAGAAGAGGTAGGATTTGTTTGGATATTCAAAGTGTTGTGCTGTTGTGTAGATCTCATTTTTAGTGTGTACCCAATTTTTTTTTTTTGGGTAATGGAATTTTTTAATAATTTCCACCGACATAAAACACAATTTTATATATAATTTTGGGGGCGCATAACTTATTAATTAAGGGAAAGGCCCATAATCTACGCACAAAGGTGATACCACGCCAAGATTATTAAAATAGTGATTCTACGTAGATTTGGAGGAGGGGTAAAAAATCATAAACTCGTGAATCGTGAAATCGTATCGAGAAATTAATATATATATATATATATATATATAATAATTAACATATAAATCATATCATATGATCCAAAAATATGATCCAATTATTTTCTAGCAGCCATTTTGGTCATCAAATTATTTTCTAGCAGCCACTTTCATCATTAAATAAGTACTTTTAAAAAGGATGAAAGTGGGTCAGCTAAATAATTTGATGACCAAAATAGCTATAAAATAATTGGATGACCAAAATAGCTACTCGTAAAACAGTTGGGGATGAAAGTGGCTGAAAAAAGTTAGAAGGGATGAAAGTGGCTGTTTGAAAATAAATTGATGACCGAAAAAGTTAAAAAAAGAAAAGAAAAATGATGAAATTGGCTGCGCGAAAGTATGTTGATGACCAAAATGGCAATTAATCCGTTTATGATCTAATAGAGTAAGTCATTCAAAAACATCAAAGGTGTCCTAGCCCAGTGGGACAGGAGCCTGCCCACGACCTTGAGGTTGTGGGTTCGATACCCTCCGTCTGCGTGCGGTAAGCTTTAATCTCTCTTTCTAGGGCTATCTTCTCCTCGTCTGAGGCAGTTCTCTCTCCCTTATATAGGGCAACCGCCCAATCGGGCTTAAAAAAAGTCATTGAAAGACTTGAATTTCAAACCGCCATCACCATCATCATCCTCCATATCATTTCCGCCTTCAACAAACTCATCATCATCTTTGGGGTTGAAGAAAGTTAAAAAAAAGTTAAAAAGGATGAAAGTGGCTGCTCGTAAAATGTTTGGGGATGGAAAAAGTTAAAAAGGATGAAAGTGAATGTTCAAAAATAATTTTATGACCAAAATGGCTGCTCGTAAAATCTTTAGGGATGAAAAAGTTTAAAAAAATAGTTAAAAAGGATGAAAGTGGATGTTCAAAAATAATTTGATGACCAAAATGGCTAATAATTTGAAATTTTGTATACTCAGTAGAAACGTACGATTTTACGATCTGATTCTATCAGATTGCGATTCTACTACTGATTCAACACGTTTTACTTTCGTAGAATCACACTACGAGTTAACTCGCGATTTTAACAACATTGACCCACGCCCCAGGGTCAGGCCCTATTTCCTGATCCGACAGGAATTGTGGAGGATGTTAATTAAGGTGATTCAACGACTCGACTGGTGGGAGGTCTTATCTTAGCCCACCGCAAGAATTTAAAGGCCCATACTCAATTGCACGTCTAATGGACACAGCACAATTTTTTTTAAATATTAGAATTTGTTTGGTGATGGGAGTGGTGCTTTTTTGGATTTTCCTTCTTCGGTTTGAATTATTTTTTTAATTTTTAGTATTGTTTTAAAAAAACTGCCTTGTAATATATTAATTCAATTTCGTTTAGCAGGCTAACAACAAAGTCTTACTCAAACAATAATATGCTTAATTTTTTAATCGATTTGTCAAGGTTTGAGTCATTAAAAAAGAAAAGTGAGGAACAATTTAATTATCCTAAGGGGTATCAAAAAATTTGGCTTAGTAGATTGAAACTAAAAATATGGTCATAGGGAAGTCATTTATAAGTTGTCTTAGAGACTATTTGGATTAGTTTTTTGGAGCCCAATTCTCAATTTTAATCCAATTTGAATGTAAATTTTGGATATTTCTAAACATATGAGTCAAAATGTTTCATATTCAAATAGAATAAATAGTCTGTCAGACCTATATTGCGTGAATAGTAAATACAAACTTCTTTGTTGTTCCTTAATAATAAAAACGCCGATTTTATTTTCCATCAAGCTGACATTATTCTCTTCTCCTACCCCCCTCCCCCCATCTCTCTTGTCGCCTTTAATTGGTATTTTCAAATCCTAATTATATGTATTTACTCATTCGATTTAAAATAAGTGTTCTTCTATAACTTTTCACACAAATTAAGATAATGATTGAAATTACTAATGTGACCATAATTAATATTCTCTATTCTTATTATTCTCTCAAACTTTAAAACTTGCACCATTCTTCTCTCTCCTAAATGCCATTAAGTATTGGATGAATAAATATGAGAATTAGTGCAAAAGTTTTGCTTTATTTTTTGGAAAAAAGGGATTTTTATTCATTCCGAATATAGTAAAAAATACAAAGAAAATTAAAAAAGTATAAGGTGCTCTACTATTGAGAAAATGATAACTACTCTTTATTTACTCAAATTGGGATCTTTGTATTAATATACAAAAGGTAATTTACAAGGTCCACACAAGAACCATATTGTTACAAGTAGTTGAATTCATAAAATACCGAACTCTAGAGATAACCACAATAACTTTTGCGTGTACTGGTAGGTAAACATATTAAAGATCGTAAAGCGTTTGATTACGCTAACGCCATAGACTATTACAAGCTTCACGGAAAATGAGTTTCCAATCCAATGAACGATAGGATTGTCTCCACCCACATGCTAGACCCATGTCAAGCCATCGAACTACATCCGCCTCATCAAAAACCGGAGGATGTTAATCCGGCCTTAAGATCGACCGCCAAAATGACGTCAATGAAGAGCAGCATCGGAGGACATTGAGAGTAGACTCAATAATTGCACCACAAATCTCACAACCATGAATGTAGCAACTCGTTTGTCTTAAGCCGTCCCAACCTGGCCTGCCAAAGCATAAGAGAACTTCTAATTTGCCCTCTAAACTTCCACAAACAGTCCCAAGCGGGTTTTTCGTGAGGATTAGGTAGCTTGATCACATTATACGCAATACTAGTAGAGAACGCACTTGAGGCCAAAATTTTCAAAACGGCCGCATTTGTAGTGTCATGTTCCAAGATTAAGAAGTTTAATGATGGAAGAGAATATGAACTGAGATAGGTACTCAATATCCCAATCCCCACCATGTAACCAGTAGTCGGAGACACCCGCCTCTTGTTCCTCCTTCGGTAGAGGAAAAACTGTCTCAACTTTCAGTGTCATGCCCGCCAACCATTCATCCTGTCAAAAACGCATCCTCTTACCATTTTCAACTGACCACCTCAAACCATTCTTTAAAATTTGAAACCCTTCACACAAGAACTTCCACATATGTGACGAAGACTTCGACACTTTACCCTCAATAGCATCCACTATACTACCGTACTTAGCAAAAATCACTCGAACCCACAAAACTTTCTCCGAATGAAGAACGCGCCAAGCCTGGTTAGCTAGAGCTGCTAGGTTTCGATTATTCATTCTTTTAAAATCGAGACCACATTCATCATTTCGACCGCAGATCTTGTCCCAAGATACAGTATGTAGCTTTCTTTGAGCATCTCCCTTCGCCCCAAAAGAACTTCCTGGTAGCCCTCTCCATTTGTTCCAATGTTCCTTGAGGCAGTTTCGTAGTTTGCATAGCATAGAAAGCTAATGTCGAAGAAACAGTTTGAATCAACAATGCTCTAGACCCCATAGACATAGTTCTCTTTTTTCAACCACTAAGCCGTCTCCTCAACTTATCAACAAGAAAACCGTATGTAGATATGCCCATTCTCCCATGATTCAAAGGAATTCCCAGGTAGATGCCTAAATCTTGTGCCAACGAAATACTAAAATTAGCAGACATGATTGGTCCTCTAGCTCGATCTATGCCTCTTGAGACAAATAACTTAGATTTCCCAATATTTATCTTTTGTCCCGACTGCCTACAAAAGGACGTTAATACCAAATAATAACAAATCATTCGCGAACAAGATATGAGACATCAATGGTCCTCCCCTCGATAACTGGACACCCTTCCAACAATACTTCTCAACCTCCCTCGTGAATTTCTGGCCCAAAACTTCCATACAAAGGACAAACAAATAAGGAGATAGCGGATCACCTTGTCGGATACCTCTAGATGGGCTAAAAATCCAATTTCTCTCAATTCCACAAGATTGAAAGAGAGGTAGGCCGGATGCAAGCCATAATAAGCGTGGTAAGATGCAAGCCAAAACCCACTTTCAAGAGAACTTGTTCCAGAAAACCCCACTCAATGCAGTCATATGCCTTCTCAAGATCAATTTTAACTGCCATATAGCCTCGCTTGCCACATTTGTTCAGCATAAAATGAACAATCTCTTGTGATAAAAAGATATTAGTTGTTGCCTGCCAGGAATAAAGCTACTATGATTCTCGCTAGTTAACCATGACATAAGTATTTTCAGCCGATTTTCCACCACTTTAGTAATAACCTTCATTAGGACATTACACAATGTAATAGGTCGGAACTGCGAAACGTATTCAGGCGAGTCAACCTTAGGAATTAATGAAATCAAAGTAGCATTCAAATTAGCAGGAAACACCCCTTCAATGAAAATCTCTGGAATAAAAGATGTAAGAGAAGGCCCTACAATATTCCAATACTTCTGATAAAACGAAGGTAGGATACCATCCGGTCTCAGGGCTTTATGCGGCCCCATTTGAAAGACAGCGTCCTTGACCTCCAAAGGGTGGACCTCCTGGTTTAAAGTATAAATTTGTAAATGGTTACTATAAAATTTACTATTTATTTTAGATTATAATTTTTTTTTAAAGGAAAATAAAATTTTGGAAGCTTTTTTTTATATATAATTTTTTTGGTGAAAGGGACCTATTTATTAGGAAAAAATGTAGGATTCAAGAAGCAAAAGGGGATTCTAACTCATGACCTCTACGTTACGAGGTCTCAGCCTTAGCCACTAGACCAATGCCTCATTGGCTAAATTTTGGAAGCTTGTTAATAATGCAATACATAATAGAACAAAACATCTGAATCAAGATTTTGCATACTTGTGATGTTATATTACTCTACAAGCTTGGTCATAGAAATTTGAGACGAAAGAAAACAAAATTTTATTTTCCAAACAAAATATTAACATAATTATCTAATTGCAGTTACATCCAACAAAGTCGGTCCAGCTAACCGCATGGACTTCCGACTTTCAAATTCGAGACAAGTGATCCAACAACCTCAAAAAAAAAACTGTGTGATTTCTTAGGTATCACCTATTTTAGACTTCACTAAATTGGTGCTAAAATTCCAAAGTCTCCTTGCTAAATCAGAGTCGCTAGTCATTGAACTTGGTTTGGCTATGTTGTTGTCAGAGAAATATTCACCACTCAGCCCCTTTATTTGCGGGTGTAACGCTACATAGCAGGTCGTGGATGCACCCTGAAACCAGACATATTTCAATATCATTCTTATCTTCAAAATACAGCAGATATTAGAAACAATGCAAAAGCTCAATATAACTTACCTGTTGAACATTTTTTAGACCAAAATTAAATAGATTACTACTAATAAGACCTGCATTACACCGAAAAAGATACATCAGATGTCCAAACATAATCCAATAGACATAAAAACATTTTCTTCAACCAATTTAAACATATCAAATTATTATTTCACAATTATCTCAAATTCATTCCAATTTTTTAGCAGCCTGGTGCATTGCATACCATTAACAAAGCTGGAATGACGGAAAATATTAGTCGCGATTACACCCGGATGAAGTGAATTCGCAGTTATGTCTACCCCTTCTTCCTGTTTAAGAAACAAATCACCAACTCAGTCTCACTGCAAAATGCTCCAGAATTCATCATATTATAAGAAAATGGCATGGAGATAATACGAGGGATCAGTTCTATTTGAATTTTCATTATTAAAATTAATTATACACCTTTAAGTGTCGCGCAAGCTCATTGGAATGGAGTATATTAGCAAGCTTTGATTGAGGATATGCAATGCGCCTTTCGTACCTGCAGTATTACAATATGTTCGTTTCAAACCAATTAATACCAGCATAGAGGTATATATACGAAAATAATGACATAACATGAAATAAACGTAGAATTTTTTTAATCTATCGCGATAAGCATAGAAAGAACAAATACATACCACCCTTGTAGATCATTTAATCTATCGAATATAATGCCTTCGCGATATGTATACTGGTGAGCGTCTGATGAGATGTTCACTATCCTTCCTTCTTTGTTAGTCTGTTGAGCTGTTTTCTTCATGGTGTCCAATAACAGATTCGTCAATAGAAAATGACCTTTAAAAAAGAGAGACAAAAAGCAACAATTAATGACTGAAACAAACAATTCAGGTAGTGAAGTTGGTCCTAATGATCAAATGGATCAAAGGAAATAATACCTAAATGGTTTGTTGCAAAATGCAGTTCTACATTATCACTTGATAGATTGAATGTGTTTGTCCAAACTCCTGCATTATTACTTAGAAGAAAGAAGTGATGTGGCAAACATGACACTCGTAAATAGTTAAGTGAGCAGAAAAAGCTATTTGCTTCATATATGACTAATAGACTATAGTCCATTTTTTTTTTCATTTTCTTACATTAAAATATTCAATGGATGACCGGAGGACTTAAACTGAGATGCAAATTGTTTGACTGATTCCAGTGAACTGAGATCTAAATCCATTACATCAACTTTAGCAGCAGGAATTTCTTTGATTATTGCTTCTTTAACATCATTTCCAGCAGCTATATTTCTAACCCCCATAACAACATGGACACCACGAAGTGCAAGAACACGGGCTGTTTCAGCTCCAATACCACTTGATGCCCCTGCAAATTTTGCATTTATCATATGTTGATGAAATATATAAATGTCCCACTGGTCGACTACTGCCCAAACAAAGATTCATCTCGTTTTTATAAGCTCATGGGTTAACATTTATTATTTACGAATTGGTTTTGATAGACATGGAAACCCTTGAGTTGTACAACATCGGTGTCAATCGAGCTTAGTATGGCTCGCTATCAGCCCGAATAAGCTCATATAGCTCTAAGCTCACGCGCAACTCACATTTTAATTGAGAGTTCTGAGCACAATGAGCCTAAACTTCTGTCTTTGCCTCATGAATCTTCTTTTTTTTAAGAGGAGTTTTTTTATTGCAACATTTTTTTATTATTAGAACGAATAATATTATATATATAATTTAATTATTTATATTATTGTTATTCGGATATGAGCTTTATTCGGGTCGAGCTAAGCTTTGCTCACGCCCAAATCACATAAAAATCAGGGTTGAAAATTGAGTTGACACTCACATTTTTTCGAGTTAAAGTGTGGACTGACCCGAACCCATTGACACCCTAATTAGGACGGTCAATATGACGGAGCCCAAACCCATCTCATTCGGCTCTGAATTACTCGAGTTTGAGCATCATTTTGAAGTTCAAGCTCGGTCTAACTTATTCAGGCTTGAAAATACCGAGCCGGTATGACCCGAGCTTGGACTAGGTATATATTCAAAGCCGGAATGTGTCGGGTCGAGCTCGGGCTGGGTCAAGCCCAGCTCACCAACCCGTTTGACAGCCCTACCCCTAATCATACCTCCACTAGATTTACAAACTCCTATCCGATACTAAAAGTAAATTCAAAACAATTAAGTTCTACCATGCACATAGCTGCTTTATACATATAACAAGATGATTACCAAATTTCTTGCAGGATAATTTATTACAGAGAACAAACTAACTAATAAATTATGAGAAAGCATTATAAGAACAGCATCAAAGAATCTATGAAACAAAAACCAAAACTGACTTGGTGAATTCTTGGTCCCGAAAGCAATATATTTTAAAAAAGGGAGTTTTCTAACTGGTGTTCGGTCACGCTTTAATTCAGATAAACTTAAATTATTATATACAGTAACATAATTCATATTACGTTAAAAAAAAATCCTTTTAAAAAAAATTACAGTGGGGACATGTAGCTCTGAAGAAAAATGATCACCTGTAACAATTGCAGTAAGACCAGAGGCATCAATTCCATGGGTTACTTCCTCAGCAGTGGATGAGTGTGAGAAACCAGATGCCCCATTTTTCTTAAACAACCACATTTTCTTCTTGTTGAAGATGATGATCTTCTTTCCAATTTCCTTCTCTCTTGCCACGTCTATTTGTACTAGTAGTTTTTTGAGAACGGTCAAACATTTTCTTTTATTTTTTTATTTTTTTATTTTTTTAAGATTTTTATATTTAAATTTAAGATTTAAAATATCAATAAATTATCCATCACAATATTCAAAGTTCAAACAATCTAACCATTGACTTAGGGGAAAAAATATATAGAAATTGCCCTGCTTTTTCTATGTTTTGAAAATAGGAGCCGCCATTGACTTGGAAAAACTAGAGGGTCAGAAATTAATGGGTTCTGATCGAATGACATTATAATTAATTATACATAGCAAAAATAAAAACATTATAATTAATTAAATAAATAATATAAAGGTAGTTAGTTTACGATGACTTCTTTGAGTTTTTTTTGTTCTACCCGTTTGGGGCATCTGCTATTCATCGACAACGTGGTGACTACATCCGAACTCAGCCTCACGGTTGGCCCGCAGCTTTACCGCTCAACGGGGGAGAGCCTCTAATCCATACTACTCTTTTAAACGGTTCAACCCATATTTTTTAAAATAAAAATAAATGAATGGCTAAGATCAGTGGACTGTTCCAAATGAATGGTTTGGATTAGTTTACACTTTGGGTCATATGAGAAAAGTCAGACTGGGCTACTTTAATGGTCTTGAATTTTAATGGACCAAACCTCCAATAGCAAATATATAAACTACTTTGTTTTTGTGGGATAATTTGATTTTTTGGATGTGGATACTTTGTTTTTTTATGGGCTAATTTGGTTTTTTTTAATTGCTTTGGTTGATAAAATTTAAATACATAGCGGTCTCCAAAATGGTAAAAAATCTTCCGTTATTGATAATTTTTTTTCAAGTTAAACAAATTAACAATAATGATTACAATTTTATTAAAAAAAATTGATTTTCTACCGGAAACTAATACCGTTTTTTTCAATTTATCAAAACCAATCTCCTTTAATTTGCTCCGCTCTTCCCCTTCGGGCAATCGCCTTCGGGCGCTCAAAAAAAAATCTCCTTTAATTACGATTTTTATTCAAAACCGAATTAAAATCGTGTCCAAAATTAGAATTGTACTAAACCATACTTGTATACAACCGTAACCGGACTGTGAGCATCTCTACAATACAATTTTTCGTGCGTTAGGTAGTGTGAATACATTTAAACAAAGTCGAATATAGATTCCAATCATCCAAATAAAACTTTCCAATAAATTTCAGGCTTAGGTACCAAGAAACTTTTCAGGGTGTGCTTGTTTTTTGGAATTGGAATTCCATGGAATTAGAATTATACGGTTTTCAATTCTGTGGAATTCAAAGAATTAGAATTATAATTCTAATTCCAATTAATTGAATTCATTTGTCTGATAAAATTGATGTGAAATTCAATTTAAATTCTACTTTATTTATTTGAAACACAAAAAAAATATCATATAATTGAAAATAAAATGAATAAAATATCTCTTGTGTGAAAATGCTAAGAGTGTGTTTGTTTCTTGGAATTGGTTTTGAAATTAGAATTCCAATGGAATTCTATGGTTTTTCAAGAATTTGAATCTTAAGAAATTCCAATTCCAAATAATTGAATTCCTTTGTTTGGTAAAACTACGGAATTGATATGGAATTTAATTTTAATTTCAATTTACTTGTTTGAAACACCAAAAAAGCACATAATTAAAATAAAATTAAAAAAATGCATCTATTGTGAAAATGCTAATATTGTCATAATACAAATAACCAAAGTACATTTGAAGTAAAATGACAAAATTGCCCTTGTTAAAAGAATTATCGATGTAAAATGACGAAAATATTTTTTGTTGCAAAATTAAAATAACATTCATTGTTCTGAATAAAATCTTTATAGTATGAATTGGATAAGATATTGTTGAAAACGAAAACATTTTTATGGAAAATGGCAAAAAAATACCCCTAGTAGAAAATGACAAATTTTTTTCGGGTATGAAAAATGATGAAAATTTTCTACTAAAGTTAAAAATATACCATTTTGCGTAATATGAAGAAAAAATTATGGTTCAATTTTATAAAAAAAAATGCATTCGTTGCCCATTTTTTCGAAATAAAAAAATTGATGAAAATACACTAATGAAAATGAAGAAATAACAGTTGCCCATTGGTTTAAAATGGAGAAAATGTCCCATTTTTTTCGAAATGACAAAAATATCAATATTGTAAAATTTTCATTTTTTAAAAGTGAGTGGTAATTTTTTTCATTTTCATCATGTTTATACTTTTTCATTTAGTGTGAATGACATTTCTATTATTTCTCAACAAGTGTGTTTTCATCATTTTACTTCGATAATATTTTAAGCATTTCAAGTAAACGAATTTTTTTATAATTTTTCGTAAAGGCTAATTTTGTCATTTTTTGTTAAGAGAAAATTTTCATTTATTCAAATTTCATTTTCTTCATTTTTCACAAGAGGCGTTTTTCCTTTTTATGGGAGCATTTTTTTGTCTTTTTGCATTAAGGGCATTTTCGTCATTTTTCATAAAAAAAATTGAGTAATTTTTAATCGTATAAATTTTAAGCTATTTGAGCCAAAGGTAATTGTTTTCATTTTGCGCGAAAGTATTTTTCATCATTTTAAGCCGAGGTTATTTTCGTCATTTTGCATCAAGAGTATTTTTATAATTTTTTACCATGGATATTTTGGTGATTTTATGTTATGTATGTTTGTGATTTTTTATTCAAAAAAATGTTGTTTTGTGCCAAGGGTATTATTGTGATTTTATACTAACGATATTTTTCAATATTGTACAAAGGGTATTTTTGTCATTTAAACGAATAAAATTAGCTATTTTATATTAATGATACTTTAGTCATTTTGTACTAGGATTATTTTTTCATTTTATATATATATATATATATATATTTATTTATGAGAGAGAAAATAACTTGTATGTATGATATATTTATTACCTAGCATAAATCTTGTGGAATTGGAATTCAAATTCTTTTAGGGCGTGTTTGTTTCCATAGAATTGGAGCTTTGGAATTGGAATTGGAAAACCAATTCCAATTTTCTTGTTTGGCTATCAACAAAATCAAGGAATTGGAATTGAAATTCCATTTCTCTTGTTTGGCTCTCAATAAAATTTTGGAATTGGAATTGGACACAATTCCAACCCCATCAATTTCACAAAATCAATTTCATTCTATAATCAAAGAATTTGAATTCCAATTCTACAAGATTTATGTTATGTTATAAATATATCATACATACAAGTTATTTTCTCTCTCATAAATAAATAAATATATATTTAAATTGACCAAAATACCCTTTGTGTAAAATAACAAAATACCCCTAGTACAAAGTGACTAAAGTACCATTAATTTAAAATATGTAATGTTCTTTGCTTAAATGACAAAAACACCATTTGTACGATGCCGAAAAATACCGTTAGTGTAAAATTACAACAATACCCTTAGCACAAAACAACGAATTTTTTAAAAAAAAAAATCATAAACATACATAACATAAAATTACCAAAACACCCATGGTGAAAAATTACGAAAATACTCTTGTCGCAAAATAATGAAAATTCCCTCAGCTCAAAGTGATGAAAAATACCTTCGCGCAAAATGAAAAAAATTACCTTTGGCTCAAATCGATGAAAATTTCTATGATGAAAAACACCCCAAATACCCATGATGAAAAATGACGAAAATACATTGTTGTAAATTGACAAAAATGCCCTTAATGCAAAAGACGAAAACACTCCCATAAGAAAAACGGGAAAATGCCTCTTGTGAAAAATGAAAAAATTAACTTCGAATAAAATGAAAATTTTCTCTTATCACAAAATGACAAATTTACCATTTGTACAAAATGACAAAAAAAAATCGTTTACTTGAAATGCCCAAAATATTATCGGTGTAAAATGACGAAAATACACTTGTTTAGAAATAATAAAAATGTCATTCATATAAAATGAAAAGGAATAACCATGCTGAAAATGACAAAAATATCACTCGTTTTAAAAAAAAATGAAAATTTTACAATAAGAATATTTTCGTCATTTTGGAAAATGGGCATTTTCATCATTCTAAACAAATAGCAAGGGTATTTTCTTCATTTCCACGGATTATTTCCATCATTTTGTGATTTATTCACCTTTTACCGAGTGCATATTCGTTATGCACAATGAGCAAATTTCACTTTAACAATGGTATTTTCGTCATTTTTCAACGAATGCATTTTTTAAAAGAATTGGACCATATATGAAAATTTTCTTCATATTACGCAAAAGGTATATTTTTAACTTTAATATGAAATTTTCATCATTTTTTATTCCTGGAATTTTTTCGTCATTTTCTATTTAGGGGTATTTTCGTCATTTTTATTAAATATATTTTCGTTTTTACGGTATTTTCTCAATTCATACTAGACAAATTTTCTTCAGCACTATAATTACATGGTATTAGAATTCCATGTAATTATAGTGCACTATAAAAAATCACGAACATACATAACATAAAATCACCAAAAAATAACGAAAATACTCTTGACGCAAAATGACGAAAATACGGTCGGTTCAAAATGATGAAAAATACTTCCGCGTAAAATGAAAAATTTACCTTTGCCTCAAATAGCTTAAAATTCATACGGTTAAAAATGACCCATTTGTAAGCCCTAAGGGCGAACGAACTCGGTTTTTGATAATGGACAAACATTTGATGTTTTGTCTAACGATCTTAATCTTTTTGATAGAATATCGGGACTCATAATGGAAGCTCTAAGTACTTCAATCAAGCCATGTTCAAGATTCAAAGTTATACTTAAAGGCACATCTCATCGAGATTGAAGATTGAAGACTTAGGTTTGGTTAGATTAGCTTTGTCTTTATAAGTCATTATCGTATAAGCTCTAACCAATGCTCTTATGAACATAAATGTACAACACTCTAGTCTTGCATGCTCATAAACACGTTTTCAAAAGGCTAAGTTTCAAAAGGATTCTTATTTCCAAAAGCCTTTGTTTTCAAGGTCTAAGTCCTTTAAAATGGTTTTCCAAATGTTCTTAGTTGTTACCTTTTAGGAAAATCTTTTAGACTTCAAAAGATTTCAAAACGTGTGAAAATTCAACATCTCTCAAAGCTCAGGAAGTCGGTCAACCGAGCTCATCCTCGGATCAGCCGACCATTTACAGAGAGTTGAACTTACCAAGGTCGGTCGACCTAAGGGGGATGTCGGTCGACCGAGCTTGACTTCGGTCATCCGATGTGTTCTGTTCGGTCAACCGAACTCTGCATAAACTAGCCGTTATTTGACCGCTGCAGAGTCGTTTTTCAGCCTATTTTGAAATGTATAAATACTCCAAAGCTAGAGAATGACTCTAAGGCTTGCACATACAATATAGATTGATTTCTTATCAAGTCTCAAACACTTTCAAAGCAAATGCACTTCATCTTATGATCTAAATCATTCTAAAATGTTCTTTCAAAAGCAAGACAAAGAGTGTGCATCAAATGTTCTAAGAGCTTAACATTATTGTACTTCAAAGGTATATATCTCTCACTTATAAGAGTGAATTATCTTTCTCTTTAACCTTCTCAATTCCCTTTCTAAGTGATTGGGTTATTATTGTATAAGTCCTACTTTGTGTGGGCAATTTACTCTTAGTGAGTTGTGTATTGTGGTTGTGTTGTAAAACTCTTAGTGAGTTAGCCACAAGTGTAAAAAGTTCTTCTTAGTGAAGTTGTTGAAATTCCTTGGGTGCGGCTCAAGGTAGTGGATGTAGATTCTAAGTGAATCGAACCACTCTAAATCCTTTGTCTTGTTGTTGGGTTTAGTTTTGCTTTTGTTCATCTTGCACAAACTTACACTAGCATTGAATAGATTCGAAAAAGTTTGCAAGATCGATTAAAACCCAATTCACCCCCCCCCCCTTGTGTTTTACACCATTTTTTTTATTATTATTATTATGAAAAATGACGAAAATACTGTCGTAAAATACCCTTAATGCAAAAAGACAAAAAACGCTACCGTAAAAAATGGGAAAATGCCTCTTGTGCAAAATGACAAAATTAACTTTGAATAAAATGAAAAATTTCTCTTAACAAAAAATGACAAAATTAGCCTTTATGAAAATTATAAAAAATTTGTTTTTTTGAAATGACAAAAATATTAACGGTGTAAAATGACGAAAATTTCACAATAATAGTATTTTTGTCATTTTGGAAAATGGACATTTTCTCTATTTTAAACCAATGGGTAAATGTTATTTTCTTCATTTTTATCAGAGTATTTTCATCATTTTGTGATTTATTTATCTTTTATCAAATAAATACTCGTTATTATGCACAATGAGTTAATTCCACATTAACAAGGGTATTTTTGTCATTTTGCAACGAATGCATTTTTTTCTTTATTAAATTGGATCATACATTTTTTCTTCAATTTGGGCGAAAGTGGCTGAGACACTTCCACTCTGATTCAATTTTTTCCTAAGACATAACTCATTGTATAGAATTTGTAGATTGGAAAAAATTTCATGATCTAAGATTTACTTAGTTCCCAACTTTAGATGGCGATTGTAAATTCCAATAATAATAAAAAAAATTGATTCCGAATTGCAAGACTTTCTCACAATGAAGGGGGAGACCAAAAGACATGGTGAATTAAGGAGTTTGACAATTGAGTATGATTTTTTTCAAAATTGACAATTGAGTACTTCATTATGATTGGAGATCGAAAATTAGTGAATAAAATCCTATTTGCACCAGGATTCCACTTCTCTCGAACTAGCAAATGAACTTTCAGAGCTCCATCGTTGACGTTCGTTAAGCAGGCAATGTGGATTGGCTTCGTTGCTGACGTTCGTTCTTTGGATACTCTTGCCACACGCCTTTCATTCAATTCAATTGAATCATACTGATAATGAGATTGGAAAAGTAGCTATTTTCCCAAATTATTAGCATATTCAACTCGCCTAGCTCATGCTTGTTATAGTCAGAAAAATACTCATAAACTAAAAAACGTTGGTTATATACACTGTAAAATCGAACCAAAATTAAAAATACACTCTTAATTTTATGCCAGGGGAATGGATAGATAAGTGAACAACTTTTCTAATCTCCAAAATGAAGGCAATATTCAAAATTTTAATATGTGGTTATACAAATTCCTATCATTTTGTTCTGTCATTTTTTTTTATTGCTAGCAACCATTAAAGAGTAAACTGTCTATTTTGGATTTAAACTATTTTTGACTTTTCGAGTTTTAGACTTAAACTTTATTTTCAACTCTTTTTAGATTTAAACAATTTACGGTTGCTTCGATATAGACAAATTGGTAGATTTCGACAATTTTATTCTTATATTTGGTCTGAAAATTTTTAAAAGATCAAATACCATTTTAACAACAAAATAAATAAATTATAATCGACCCGACCCGACCCAGCCAAATCCAACCCGACCCATTTTCCATGCCTCCTCCCATTTCTCCTCCTTCACCCAATTTGCAAAATCTCAAAACTCAATAACCCAATCTTCATACTAATCTAACTTTTAGTTTTGCTATACGTTTAGCTTCCCAAGTGTCTATTGGGGTTAATGAGTATAGCAAAACTAATCAAAATTGAACCTCCAATAGATACTGATATTGTTGGTTGCTCAAGCTTGAGAAGAAATCATCTCCACCTGATGCTGCTGAGTTGTACCCAGATTTACCAAATGGTAGGTCTTGTACCCGTAGTGCCCCTATGTAAAATGAAGTCGAAGGTCCCTTGTTCTTTTCGTCAAATGGATCTGATAGACTTCCCACGACGCTAACATCGGCAAGGTTAAACTTCTTAGCTGGAAATATTATCAAAATGTATAATAAAGGTGTGAATTAAACTGAATTTTGTGCATTCTTGTTTGTAATTTGAAAATCATTTTGGGTTTTGATTATTGGTTTTTACTGCTTTAGGTGATGAGAATTGAGATGGAGCTTAAAGAAGTTTTGCATTCTTGAAGGATGAAGATGCAGATGATGGTTTGGGTTTGGAATAGAGTGGGTCGGGTTCAAGTTTTCAAGTCACACTGGGTTTTAAAATTGGGTATAAGGTTATTAATGTGTATGGACAATTTTGTAAATATGAGTCGGGTAGGAATTCGTATTTGGGTGGGTATTAATATGGGTCGGGTAGAGATTCGTGTATTTTCATGTGTGGACATTATTACCTCCAACTAAATCACAACACGTTTCAATTATGTGACCGTTTTTTGTCAGAATTTTGATTCTTTCCTATATCGGGGTAAACTTAAATTGTTTAAGTATAGAAAGAGTCGAAAACAAAAGTTTAAATTTAAAACCCGAAAAACAAAAATAGTTTAAGTTCAAAATAGACAATTCACTCACAATTAAATACTAAAGTTGTCAATTTTAAGAAAATAGATACTTAAGGGAACAAATTCAAGGGCAATGAATTTAGTATAGGGATTGACAGCAACAATTTTGGATACAAAAATTTTCAATTTTTTTGGGAAAATTCTGATATGTACAAGGTCCATATGAACTTTATGGTTTAAAATAAATCACGTCATAACATAATTGTCTATCTCCTTATTATATAGTAATGTGTCACATTTTGTATCACATGATTTAATAGATTTAATGCATGTCGGAACTATACATTTTTTTGTAGTTAGTCCAATTATGTCACTACTATTTTAATCTGTCTTTTTTTTTCAATGGAATTTTCCCCTTTTCCCCTTTTGACCCTCTCTACTTCCCTCTTGAATCAAAAGTCCAAAAGCAAACTCACAAAAGGTCTCATTAATTTCATCACAGAGAGAGAAGCAGAAGAGAGAGAAAGTGATACTTTAAAGAGAGTAGAGGACTGCCCTAAAGAAACAGTAGAAGCAGTTGTGTGCTGATAAGGAAGGACATAACATATTTAGCTAGTTGGACTCCTATGCGGAATAGTTTTTGTGCGAAATATGCGGGATAAAAGTTCGTTCATTAGATTAAAGTTTTAGCGGCTAAAATTGATTAAAAAATAAACAGCTGTTCATTTTTCAGAACAATCTTAGCTAAGAACAGATATTCTCAAGGCCAAAAAAGTATTCGCATGTGCGGAAAAATAGTTGTTCCGCATAGAAACCGGCATAGAAACCGGACTGGTTGGTTCCAGTGTTGAAAGCTCATTTTTATTCACCAAAACAACAAAAAAAAAACTCACTTTTATCAATTTTGACATAATTTTGATCTACATTCTTTTATTTAACGACTAAAAAATAATTCAATAACTATACAAAATAATTATCAAACCTAATCTTGACCGATGACTTCTTTTATCTAGCTTTGAAAATTTTCAATAGCTATCGAAACGTCAAATAAGTTAATTTAAAAACTGAGATCACATCGCGTGCTTACAAAAATAAAGTCAGCGCTGATCAATGTATGGGCTCATGAGATAGCGTCAAGAACAATTCTAATAGATTTAACGATTGAGATTATGTCACGTGCAAATAAAAATCTATGGCAGCACTTGAACCAAATGGCATGTTTGGGTGAACTAAGATATCTATTTAGAACAATTACCAACTCTAGCCATCGAATGAAACTTACCAACGGCTGAGATTGTGTCAACAAAAATCTTAGCCAGCACTGGATCAAATTGCATGTTTGGACTAACTTAGATACGTATTTAAGAACAAATACCATCTTTAACCGTAGTATAAAACTTATCAATGAGTGAGATTGTATCGACAAAAATTACTATCAGCACTAAAATAAAAATACATATTTAGTAACATTTACCGATTTTAAGCGTGACTAAAAATTACTTGTTTAGACTTATTAAAATACATATCCATAAATAGTTATCAATTTTAGACGTCGAATAAAATTTACTAATGGTTAAAATTGTGTCACGACAAAAATCTCAATCAGAGACCAAATACCATGTTTGGGTTAATACTGGTTCTTAGGTGCACCCAGCTGTCCTCCAATAATATATCACAAGAGGACTCCTTCAGTCAGAAGGCTTCACCATCCTTGACAACTAAAACCTCACCCCAAACCCCAAATATATTATTATTTTAGTCCCAATAATATTTTATTTTATTTTTTTGGCCTTCTTTCTTTTTATTAATTCAAAAAAGCTCAAAATTTTATATTTCATTGCACTTTTGTCTTTACCCTCCCCCTCCCTCACCCCTTACCCAAAACTCATGCTCCTATCTCCCCCAAATTTCAAATCTAGGGTTTCTTTTTTTCCCTTCTTTATATCAGTTTCAATAACTGTTTGTTGGGATGGCTACTGAATTTTTTTAGCTACGTTTTAAGGGGTTTTCTGCATTTTTGTTAAAAAAGGGCTTTAGTTAGTTTGTTTGATCTTTAGTTCTAATTTGTTCAAGATTCATTTTTTATACGTTTTATACGTTTTCTTTTGCTTTGTTGGTTTAGTTTTAACTTCTAGGTCACTTATTTCGTTGATTTTAGTCTTTTTCTTGCTGATTTCTGCTAAACCCATGTTAAACCCTTGCTGGAAATCTTTGTTTCTTTAGGTTTCTTGAAGTTTAATTTTCAATTTTGCGAATTAGGGTTGAACTTTGAAGTTGAAATATTGAATTTTTATATAAATTTTAATATAAAGGCTTATAGAGCAGGGTTTTTTGTTATTAGAGTGAACTTTTGCTGAGTAAATGCATGGATGGGAGAGAAGGAATGGCTTTCTCTGGGTCAGCTTCGTATTACCTCAATAGGGGTGGAATTAGTGGGGCTGGTTCAGCATCTGGTTCTGGTGGTGGGGCTGGTGGGGGGTCTGGGGTCCAACTCCCAACTGGGGTTCCTACTCCCCCTGGTTATAAGTCTTTTTCAAACCCTAACATATCTATTCAGTCAAATGTAGGAGGAGGTGGAGGTGGAGGTGGTGGTGCCCCTATGGGGGGTGGTTCCACATTCCAAGTAGGGAACAATCCATCACCCAGTTTCGCTCATGGCATTAGCATTAGCCCTTCTATGCCCTCTAGTGGTGATCCAGGAAAGAAGAAAAGGGGAAGGCCTAGAAAGTATGCTCCAGATGGGTCTAATATGTCTTTAGGACTTTCTCCCATGTCCTCTATGCCGTCCCCGGGCTCAAACACACCCAGTGGTGGCCCTAAAAAGGGAAGGCCGCCTGGGAGTGGATGGAAGCAAAGATTGGCTCCTCTTGGTAAGCTTTTTTAGCACATTCTTAATTTGAGTTTTAATTATAAAGTAATTTATGGTGGTATACTGGTATGTTGTCGTATGAGATTTCCTGTTGTATTAGTCCAAAATGTATTCGAATATAATTGCTCAAGTCTTGTTGTAAAATCTTTCCCTTACTAAGCTGCTTTCGACAAAATGCATTCCGTATGTGGATAACTTGTAATGGCATCGGATTTTGATACTTCTGAAAGAAGAATCTTTGGGACTTTTACCGTAGTTGTTTCTAATATCGTTAGTTTAATCGTATGGATACATTGTTATGTGTATGGTCATAATTTCTGTTCCGGTTCTTTTGGAAAGTGAAATTGACTTGAATTCTTGATATTTGCTTATCTTTATAATCTTTTTTGACTTTTAAGTTATTAGTATTGAAAATTTGTTGTAACGGAAAGGGGGAAGAGTGATACTTGTATAAAGGAAGACTGATAGTATTGATTGTGGAAGTGCTATTGTTCTGCTCTCTGTACTGATTACTTTCTTTGCTAATTTTACCTTACAGGTGAATGGATGAATGCTACTGCTGGGCTTGCTTTTACCCCTCATGTCATACACGTCGAAATTGGAGAGGTGAGTAGCTTCCGTGTTTTTACTATTTACGTATAACTTAAAAGTGAATGGATAGTTTTTCTTTTCTCACTACTGAAGTTCAGTAGAAAATATGGCCAACTAAGAGTCTAAGATTTTAATGAGCCGTTATTGCTGTCTAGCAAAGCTCTGTTACTCCTATGAGGGTAAATATTAATAAATAGGGCTATATGACTGCAGGATGTTGCTGCAAAGATATTGTCATTTGCGCAGCAAAGACCAAGGGCGCTATGCATTTTGTCAGCTAATGGTTCAGTTTCTGCATTAACTTTACGTCAGCCCACAACTACTGGTGAAACTGTAACATATGAGGTTGATCCATCTCATCTTGTTTTGTATTTAGTCTTCTATCCCTTTTGTTGTTTGCTCTCTATACTTGGAAGTGTCAGATTTTTATGTGTGTGGGGGGGAGGGGGGATATACAGGAATCGACCCTGGACCAAGAGGCCAGGGTCACCCTACCTTTTAAGTGTCAGAATTTGTTAATGAAAGTCACTGGTTATTTATTGATAGTATGTACATGCAAGCTTGCAAGTTTCGTGAGTTCTCAGTAATATAATATTCATTGTGTACTTATCTCTTCAAACTTGTATAATCTTTTAGTCAAGTTTCATCTGTATTCTTATTGTTTTCTTGTTTGAAGTGGTTCTGATTATTTAGTCTTACCTCCAGATTTGTAACCATCCTTCCAATCCAAGTTTATCAGACAACTTGAAAATATACCTGCATTGTGTTCTGTTCATAATCGCATTTTTGTTAGGATATTCCTTCTCTTATTTTGTTTCTGAATGCATTTAAATTATCCTTGCCCCATAGTAAGAGAAAACATTGGTTTTACATGATTCCTTCCGAAACATCTATTGTGCTAATGCCACGTTAAATGAGTACATGATATAACCATCATTTTTTTACCTCAACTTTATGTTATGAGCATCTGAAAATTGTCTTTGGTGCGGTGGAGACTTTGACTCTGATCTTTGTCATTGGTAAATTACAACACACTTAAAGTTTAATGATAATTCATAAATTGTTTGCTGAGTTAAGTTCCATGGAGATATCCTGAATGGATAAGTGTTACGAATTTACATGGAAATTAATCAACAGTAGTGTTAGACTGTCTATACTAATTCTCCTAGGTATGAGGGTATGATCTAGTCTAGAATGCCTTGCAAGTGATGTCTGCGTAATAGCTTCTCCAAGTAAAGATGCTAGCGATTAGATGTTCAGTATATTCAGCTTTCCTTATAAAGACTTAAAAAACTCTTGGAATATTGATTTCGTTTCACAAATTGTTTTGGACACCGTATCTCTTAGGGATATAAAGTCGTAGTTATTTTCTGATTGTTAGTACTAGTTTTGCTATGTTTCATCTTTGAAGTCTGTTTTGAAGCTTGGTGCATAAAAATAGGGCTCAGACATAGGCAGTGAAATCATTAATATCTTGGAATGTCCTGAGTAGTATCGCCACCTACTAAACACAGCATGCATACAGATGGCATAATAATACATTGAACCCTTCGCTCGGCAGTTTGATTTGTATCCTCATTTCAATTGGGATGAATTTGATCTTCACATTTGCTTTCTACTATTTGATTGTGCTCTGAATTTTAAACCGTCTGTTTTATATGGCAGCCTTGTGGTCTCTTTTGTATCATTGATAGTTCCATCACCTGAAACTAATGGCTGATTTACACTTTTCAGGGCCGTTTTGAGATTTTATGCTTGTCGGGTTCTTACTTGCTGGCTGAAACTGGTGGCCCTAAAAAGTAGGACTGGTGGTATCAGCATTTCCGTCTGTAGTCCTGATGGCCATGTCATTGGTGGTGCAATAGGGGGTAGGCTTATAGCGTCAAGTTCGGTTCAGGTAAATCCCCCCCTCCACCCTCCCCCCTATGGTGAAGATATTTTATTAATTGCTATCTTTTGTTTATTGTCCTTTTCTTTTGCCCCTCTTCTTGCTGAGGACAGAAGGATTGACATTTCCAATCAGATTCCCGGTCTTGTTAAAAACCCTGTTACTGTACTTCTTTACTCCTTTATCAACTGATTGAACGTCGAATATTGCTGTAGGTGGTGGTATGCAGTTTCGTGTATGGGAGTACCAAAGCAAAAGACAAGGCCGAGACCAGTAAAATTAAAGAAGAGAAAACTTCAACCCCAAAATCTGCTAAAAAGCTCGCCGATCAAAAGCCATTGATTACAACACCAGTTAGTGCAGCTGCTAGTCAAGATCATCCTACTCCACATTCTGCAACAAGTTCTTGGCCGCCACCTCCCTCCCGGGACTGATATGAGAAATCCCCAGACAGAGATTGACCTGACGCGCGGATGATGATAATAACAATTTGCTGCAAGCGACACATGTCAATTTTTGTATATATGTGTTGTTGTAAATGAGGGGAAAAAACGCGCCAATGAGGAGATGATCAGCAAACTGTTGACTTAAAAAGTGTTCGTTCTGCCCTGCCAGCCCCTGCCTAGCTGATGATGGTTTGCTAACATGTTCTCTGTAACAAAGGTTTCTTTATTTAGTGTTCTTGTTAGCCGTTATTAGTAGAATGAGAAGGAATTATTGGTATTTATTTTTAGTAGGAGTTGGATATAAGTAATGGTTCCTCAGCATAAAAACATTAGAAAGAGTTGTGACTTAGTAAAATTGATGATTGAAGTACTTATAATTAGGGTCCTCATTCCTTGACTTGTTGTAATTGGAACCCTTGGGATTGTGCAAACTCAATTTACTTTGGTTCAACTTAGATTTTTTTTTTTACTTTCCCAAGAATGTTTCATCACCAGATTTTTTCCAGTCCGGGTCCTATGCGAAACAGGTTTTTTCCAGATATACACGGAACACCTTAAAACAGGTATTTTTAGCTTAAAAACATGTGCTTTTGCCTTAATAAAGTTGTTTTTAGCTTAAAAATAGGATTTTCGTGTGAACAGGGTGTTCTAAAATCAGAAAATGATTTTTTTTTAATCGATTTTAACTATCAAAAAATTAATTCAACGAACGAGAAAAATTTTGCACAAAATTTCGCACATTGGAGACGTGGTGGATTTTTTCTGAGTCTAATTGGATAATGTTTCACGGAATAGAATACAAATTTTCAGACTTGGAATTTCTCACATATAGTTGGATAGTTGAGTTGAGACACGTGAGGACCCAGTCGAGAACAAATTATTATTATTTATTTTTTTTTGGGTGACACAAGTAACCATGTCTTGAACTCTTGTTTTCTTTCTGAATTTTTGGATGTTCTTCAATGGATTATACAGTTCCAATCGTTGAAGGTGATTCCATCATCTTAGGAGAAAACACAGAATCCAAGGATCCAACCTAACCAAGAAACAAATTAGGCACCTTTCCCTCGATTCTTTCATATCAAGATGCTCAACAGCCGGCAAAATTCCCAAAACTTTTTACTCCAAAAAAAACAAAATGGGATCTTTGATGAACTTCAAAATCCATCTCCATAGGATTGGTCACTCACATTCCTTGTGAATTCTTTTGGACCAATTTTATCTGAATATTCCAAGGTATTCAGATTCAGTACATGCCAAAATAGCTTTTTTAATTCACAATATAAGCCATTTTTTTTTATCATTTTCTCAGATGAGGAAAACAACAAGTATTTTTACTATCATACCCTTTTTTTTTCTTTAGGGGGAGGGTTGGGGATACGGGAATCGACCCCAAAGTCTTACCCCTGGGATGGAAAGCCTTTTCCACTGGGCTCCTATGATTCCCTACTATCATACCTTGAAGTGATTCCACTTGCACAACAGAGAAATTGTCCTTAAATTTTAAAAGAGGATATTTTAAGAAGAGATAAAAGAACTAAGACAGCATTTTAACTCAAAAAATAAAATAACGAGTGTCTTTCTTATTATACACTTGAGTAATTACATTAACATAATGAGGTAATTATATTTATGTATGAAGACCACTTTAAAAAAAATATAATAATCCTTAAATTTGACAAGAAGGCCAAACATTTTGAAAATGGAAAAATAGCCAAAAGACCTTAAATTGTGATACAGAAGGATTACTCCCTCCATCCACTTTTACATGTCTCAAATGTTGAAGGCACATGATTTAAGCAAGTGTTGAATTATAGACAGATATGAAAGTAAAAGACAACAATGTCCTTGTATCAATTTATGCACTCCCCTCTCTCTTTCAAACTCTTTCAACTAGAAGATACTCCCTCCATTCCCGTATATTAGACGCTTTAGACAATTTTAGAATATTAAGAAATCATTTTACACTGAAAGTTCCAATATTACCTCTCTCTCTCTCACTTCTACAACATAAAGAAAAGAAAGGAAAAATTAGGGATGGCAGAGGCAGCAAATAAAAGAAATGTTGAGGGTATAATTAGAATAAATTGTTGACAACTAATAAAAGAGCATTAAACGACAATTAATTTGGATACCTATATATCTCCTAAACGACAATTAAATGGGAATGAAGGGAGTAATAAACAAGTAAAGTGCTCGTTAAAACACCATTGGAATTACAAAAGGATAAATAGAAATGAACAAGAAAAAAGGTCATTCGAGGCGTGTAAAAGTGGACGGAGAGAGTACTAACATCATATATACTCCCTCCGTCTGGAATTGAATGTCCACTTATTTATACAAAATGAATAGTAGATGGGGCATTCAATTCTGACGGAGGGAGTATTACATTAAGATGGATTCCTAATCCTCTAATGGTATCAAAGTATGAGAAAAAATAACTACATCAAGATGTAAATTTTTATGCAGAAGCAGCTCATTTTTGTTTCCTAGTTGTAAATTTCAATGTCAAATGGTTGTTTTATTCCATCTCTCTACAAGTTTTGTAGCATCAGAACCGTGCTATAAATACTGCACAATTTCTACTACTTTCTTGCACCAAACATAAAAAAAAATCCAATACATCAAACACCAAAAAAAAACATGGGAAAGCAGCAAGTTAAGCTTAGCTTACTCTTTTTCTTGGTTTTCTTCTTTGTCATAGCCATGGTTCTTGCTGAAGTTGAAGCTAAACAATGCAAGCCAAGTGGAAAAATCAAGGGGAAAAAGACACCTAGAGGTCAGTGTGATCCTCGCGTTGACGATTGCTGTCAACCAAACAAGTTTTATACCACCTACACGTGTTCGCCTCCTGTTTCAAAACGAACAAATGCAATTTTAACAATAAATGACTTCCAAGAAGGCGGAGATGGTGGTGGCCCTTCTGAATGCGACAACAAATACCATTCGAACAAGAAACCAGTTGTGGCTTTGTCAACTGGTTGGTTTAATGGGATGAAAAGGTGCCATAAGCACATTACTATTCATGCAAATGGAAGAAGTGTTAAAGCTATGGTTGTTGATGAATGTGACTCAACAGCGGGATGTGATAAAGAACATGGCTTCCAACCGCCATGCCCTAATAACATCGTTGATGCTTCTCAAGCAGTTTGGGAAGCTTTGCATATCCCTAAGGATCAGTGGGGATTCTATAAAGTTTCCTGGTCCGATTCCTGAATGGATCTTTACAGGAAGCAGCATCTATTTTCCATTTGACATGTTTCTGCAGTTTTTTTTTTCCTCCGCTCTTTGAGTGCCAGAAGCTTGCCTATAACAATAATAGGAGGAGCTGGGAAATGGCACTGGGAAGACATGACCAAATAAATCTTCCTTAATTGTATTCAAATAATTTAAAGATGTTGGTTCCAACAGCAATGAAAGTTCAAGTGTTTTAAGATTTTTCTTCAAAACTATTAGTATTTTGATGACATGACATGATTACATGATAGTGTGTTACAACAATGGAAATGCCAAGTTCAAACGTAAACAGAAGATTATAATCATTCTCCTCTACCGAAACAAATAGAAATCTTTATCAAGCCCACATTATTATACATATGTACAAAATTAAGCAGTTTCTGGATCATACGTACATCGACTATGTCGAATTGCAAAAGGGTGTTCATGAACCAACATTACATGGTTATCATATTGATTTAGATGATTTATGGATTTTTAGAACAACCAGGACAAAAGACTCAAAAAGTAATGCACATCAGAAGGCACAATTGTTTGGAGATGTAAACTGATTTTCAAGTAAACTGGAGTACCAATCTTACTTCATGGAAGGCTTTGTTCCTTGGCATCTATAAGATCTCCAATAGCTTCTTTATATCTCGCTACAAGAAAACACGAAGGCAAAGGCATATTTATACATGTGCAACATAAGTAATACCCAAATTATGAGGTTAGCAACAAGATAGTTATTTTATGAGAAATAGGAGGCTCGCAGGAACAGTTATTACCTCAATTGTGAGAGGAGACGTCGTGGGGTAGAAGCGATCAACAACTTGACCATTCTTATCCACTAGGAACTTCGCAAAGTTCCACTGGATATCGTCTCCCAATAATCCCCACTTCCCTTTCTTCAGAAACTTGTAAAGTGGAGCCGCATTTTGTCCATTCACTTCAATCTAGAATAAGAATATCCAGTGAAATTATATGTAGAGCCTTTAATAAAAGGAATAGTTTATCATGAGAGCAAACAAAATGGACATTACTTTGTCAAAAATAGGAAATTCGGACTTGAAACTGGTGCAAACAAAGGCTAGGATCTGATCATTACTCCCAGGTTCTTCCTCTCCAAACTGATTACATGGAAATGCTAGTATGTCCAGACCTATATTACAAAACGCAGTAAACATATTAAGCTCAGAAAATAAGTTTTAAGAAAATCGCGAATTTATCTAGCATTTTGCAAATGTTAGTTCCTATATTCACTGGCACATACAATGTGCTTATAATCTTGTGTCCTTTTTGAATTGTGCATCTAAAACATCTTTAGCAAGATAGTATCAACATTTATGTACAAGATCATACCTTGCTCCTTGTACTTCTCATACAGTTGATTCAACTCCATGTAGTTAGAATTTGTCATCCCACTACAGAAAGTTGCTAACTCTATTATTAGTGTAGCTAGATAAAGGAAAATTCAATCCTAGAAACCGTACTTGTGAGATTGACCTCCAGCCCCTTACATTAATTGGGTGGGTTCTACCTGCAGATGTGCACTACGCTCAGCTCAATTCATGTGAGTCCACAAGTACGGTCTAGGATTGAGTGACCCCTAGATAAACAAGGATTGAGAAAGAAAATACATATGCCAAGATGAAGTGGGAATGTAAATAAAAAATTTACCACTTGGAAGCAACATTAACAATCAGTAGAACTTTTCCCTTGTAGATGCCAAGATTTACATCATTTCCCTTAGCATCCTGAAACAAAAAAGAACCTTAACAAATAGATAATAACCCATTTCATCAACAATTATCACAATTCTAATAAATTCCTTTCCTTTCAAGGATAGTAGCAAACAAAATAGAATCTTAAATGATAAACAAAAAAAAAAAATTGTCTTGATCTTGAAAAGAAATTCCATGGTGGAAGTGTAGAGAAACTGACCTTGACAGTAAGTTCATAAAGGGATTTTGGATCTTTCTCAGATAGTCCCTCCATATTGTTTCTTCTTCTCGCTGCAGATGTAGCAGCCGAAGAGGAAAATGTTCAGTTTTGCCAATTCCCCAATTGGGGTGAAATCAATCCCCGTGTTAAGGCAAGGTGGAACCCCGGGGTCAAGGGAGAATATTTTTTTGGAAAATTATTTACTTCTAGAATTTTGAGATAGAAATCCTAAACCCCCAAATTGAGGGTGTTAAATGACTATTTTACCTCTGCTGATATAAGGGATTCACCCAACTATAAAGGCAAAAAGGTCCAAAAAACTATTTTAGTTCATCTTTTAGCCAATAATTCTAGAGTAAGGTCCTATTTTTTTAACTGTGGGGACGGGATAAAATATATGGGGGTTGGCTTAGACTGGTATGGTTTGGCATGATTGGCCAACCACGAAAATCTTTTTTTCAAGTAACAATTTTGGCAAGAATGGATTTCACAGATTGGATTTCACAAATTCATCCTCAAGTGAGAACAGATTCGGACTTGCCAAAATTGTTGCTTGAAAAAAAGATTGTCATGGTTGGCCAATCATACTAAACTGTGCCAGTCTAAAGCCAAACCCAAATATTTGTCTCAAGTCTTATTAAATTGTCTTTTTTTTATTAGTTCTAAAAAATAAAATTTTGCAATTATTTTAAAAAAACTTTATATTATCTTTTTACAATAAAAAAGGAAAAATAAATATTTTGATTAGATTTGGACAAAAACAGAGTAGGAATGGAGATATTCGATTTTTCAATAGAAAAGACAGGGATCCATTTGTCTATGCAAGATGGAAATGGGAATGAATGAATGAAGATGCATAACTGAAGTATGAAGTCAAAATACCTAATTCTCACCTCCACCGCCCCGTTGCGGTTAACTTGTGCATAAGCTCAATGCAATGTCGCCCATAATACTCCCTTCATTCCCATTTATCTATCGCTTTAGAACAATGCATTCAAAGAACATAATTGAGATACATCAATTTAAAGATAAATAAACACTTTTAACATTTAATTAATATATTTCAATTAATACATTGCGGTTAACTTGTTTGGACAATTCAAATTAGTTGTTGACTGAATTAATTAAAGGTAAGTGTAAGTTTGAAAAAATTACATTTAATACTCTATTGGTTTCATAAAGTGACACATAATTAGAAACTGATAAAATATGTTTAAGCGACAGATAATTGGGAACGGATGGAGTAACGGATAGGCTAATGCGTAGTAAGCAAGTGATAATAACACTGTAAGACTATGCCTTGGAGAAGCTAACGTTAAGGTTTTGATAACTGTTTTCTTAGAATATATAAATTAATTATCAATTGTTGGATTCTGTTAATTTTATAGTTGAATTTAAAAATAGCATAATAATTATTACATTATTTAAATAGCTATTCTCATAAAAAAAAATTTTATTGTTGAATTTGAAAATTTATCGATACATTTGAAAAAAAGTAAAAAGTAATTATTTTTTGTCAAGATTAGGTGTCCACCATATTTAAAAATGACTAATCTTCTTCGCCGCAAGAACTCTCCAGAATCCAATAAGATATTATCCCCAATTAGATTCATACAATTAAAACTGTGATAAAAACAAAATGACAAGAGAATCAAGTTGAAGAAAACAACAAGAATAATAATATAACTCATTAAATCCAATAAAAAAAAAGATGGCAGATTAACTAGTAATGTAAAACAAAGTAATGCTTTCAACATTTCTTTTTGTTTTGGATAACAGAATGAATGAGTAGCAACTCAAGGCTGGCAAATACACAAAAGCAACTAATAGAGAATGTCAAAGAGAGTGAGTGAATCCATATAGTCTTGAAACTTGGTTTGATACCCTGGAAACAACAAGAAGATCCAGATGAACTGCATTAAAAATTCGGTTTCAAACTGCATTTGGGAAATTACATGACCATAATTTTAGCACTTTTTTTCCGGTATAGTGACTGACCTCATTAACCTTCATCCGTTTGAGCTACTCGAACCCCAACAGCTTCTTTATATCGCGCTACAATAAGTCACAAAAAATAAGAAGCACAAACTGATAATATATCGCGCACCACGGGGATATATTATTGATATGGTTATGTTTTTTGCGGTCAAGAAGCTATAAGGAGCGACAATTAATTAGTTTGTTACCTCGATTGAGAAAGGAGATGTCGTAGGGTAGTAGCGATCAACAGCCTGTCCATTCTTGTCCACCAGGAACTTTGCAAAGTTCCATTGAATATTATCCCCAATTAGACCCCATTTAGCTTTCTTCAAAAATTTGTAAAGTGGAGCAGTATTTTCTCCATTTACTTCAACCTATAACAGAAAATTCCAGCAGAAAGGTTATATTCACAAATCTCCATAGTTTGAACGATTTTATCGCGGAGTCAGGCTACTATATGCTTTGGAAAGAAACTTAATGCAGGATCAAAATAACTCATGTAAAAACTTGATTTTCTTCTTATAGAACTTAATTCTAATGTCAGTAACATAACTAGGCAGGCAATCAGCTAAAATCTCAGTTGGTAAAAACCCGATTCTTATTGTTTTCCTTAGTTTTGTTTTACTAATATCTAACTTACTTTTTCAAAGATGGGGAATTCTGACTTGAAACGGGTGCAAACAAAGTCTACAATCTCGCTATTACTCCCTGGTTCTTGCTCGCCAAACTGATTGCACGGGAATGCTAATATCTCGAACCCTGTATTAACAAGAAGGAAAGTTGTTTGTTTCAATGCACAAATTCATTTACAAAGTATTTTACAACGTAAACTCATGAAGCCCCCGTTTAAGAATTAAAGGAAGCAATTGCATCCAGTCAAGTGTAGTTATTATCTATTATTTCAAAATGAACTAGTAGATTATAGTATATGTTCTTCCGTTAGAAACAGCAAACACAAAAACAGTTAAAGAGATCTCGGGACAAAGTTATCCAGCTAAATACCGCGCTCCTTGTATTTCTGGTAGAGTTCATTAAGTTCTGTATAGTTTGAGTTTGTGAGCCCACTGCACGAAAATGTAGAAGCAAGAACAGGCAAGTAGTGAGTACTAATGCAAAAACTCAACTTGAACTTTGTAGACTAAAAATTTGAAGCAGAAAAATATACCAAGTCCAAATATACTCGAGAATTTTACGTTTGTTTTCTTTGCAAACTAATACCAAGAAGCATTAGTAATCATAAAGAAAATGATACCCCAAGATGGAAAAAGAGATGCAAATAAATATACCATTTGGAAGCAACATTGACAATTAGTAGGACTTTTCCCCTGTACAAGCTAAGATCAACATCAGTTCCCTTAGCATCCTGCAATCAATTGTAAACAAAGAACTTAAAAGAATGCTAATCTTCCAATTAGTGGTGTATTAAGTATATCCCATTTGCCAATAAGTAGCAGTAACTCTCACCAGTTTTAGTTAGTACTTCCTATGAAATGAAAAACCAGATAAATTTAACCGGATCTATGCACGGCAAAGTGGTGCAATTGCACCACCACAATTTTTTTTTTTTCGCCCTTTTTATTGCCCCTCCAAGAATTTTATCAGTTTCGCCCCCAGATTTCGACTCATGCGTCCGGCTATTAATAGGGTGAGTTTTTAAATTTATTAATATCAGGGCAGGAGTGTCGAATCCGGACCTATTGTTCTGGTCAAAAGTGATGCTACAACTGCACTAGCCTTTTTTTGACGAGCATAATGGGGTGATTAAGACACAAGCAGCTGAGCTAAGCAAAACATTCTAACGCCAAAACCCACCTCATAGTACAATTCTATTAGTCAAAATCATTCCACAAAAAAATTGAAATGGTTGATTACAGATGAAGATCATCTCCTTTTGGCAAAGATCTTGCAAGATTGGCGAATCCTTTAGTAAAACCCCATTAAAGATTATGCATTCAACAACAATCAAGACTACATATATCAGCAAATAAGTTGCTTAATCTGTGCTCTATTGGATGAACTAGAAGAAGAAAAGAACAAGTAAAAAAAGGGGGCAACCTTGATGGTAAAGTCACAGACAGACTGTGGTTCCGCCATTTTTTCGCAAGCAGTAGCAGGAGAGGAGAGAGGAGAGTAAAGCTATCAGACAGACAACCTTTGACTTCTTGGTAAGACTGAATGAGAGATGGCTCACGCAGCCAAATAAATAAGTATGGAACAGATCCACGTGAAACTTATGTTTCAGAATTAATTATATTTGGCAAATTGGTTTTACGGATTCAAAAATAATTTAACTTTTGGTGATTTTTATTCAAAATTTATTTTTTTACAAAACTAGATATCAAAACAATTTATGTGTGGTGAGGTAGGTTATTCCGTCTAAAATTCTTTCAGTCAACTGTTAATTAAATTTTAAATTTGGTCAACCCTAAAGTTATCAAGGGTATTTTTGAGATTTTACATTAACCCCAAAACCCCCTCCCCCTACCCCCCCCCTACTCCCTTTTCTCTCTCCTCAGCGGCGCCCTCCCCCCTTTTTCCTCTTCTTCCACCGCCGCTCTCTCTTCCTCTTTTCTTCTTCTTCTCCGGCAATTTCCGCCGCTCCTCCTGTCGTTCTCTTCTTCTTCTTCCTTCTTTCTCTCTTTTTATCTGCCTCTCCTCTTCTCTCCTTCTTTCTTCACCGCCCCTGTGCCTTCTCGGTCGCCTCACCACCGCCCTCTTTTTTTTTCTTTTCTCCTCCAGCCACCTACCCCCTCCCTCGACCGTCATCTCCGGTCTCCCTCAACTCCGCTGTCCTTAATCTTCTCCGGCGACAAGGTAAGCATTTTAACTTCCTTTTCAGGGAGGGAGGGTACGGTTGAGGACGGTGGAGGTGGTGGTACAGTGAGGGGATGGGCTTAGGCGGGGAGGGAAGATGGAGGGGGAAGATGAAGAAGGGAGTAGGGTGGGGGGGGGGTCGGGTAGTGAGTTTTGGGGGGTTAATGTAAAATCTCAAAAATACCCTTGATAATTTTAGGGTTGACTAGATTCAAAATTTAATTAACATTTGACTGAAGGAATTTTGGACGGAATGACCTACTCACCAAACATAAATTGTTTTGATACCTAGTTTTGTAAAAAAAATAGATTTTGGACAAAAATCACCAAAGTTAAATTGTTTTTGGACCCGTAGAGCCAATTTTGCCATCATATTCATATAACTACCTATTTTGTTCATTGGAAAATTCTTATATGGATCAAGTTCAATGAATTTTGTAGTCTAAAATTATCCATATCAACTTAAGATTGTCTCTTTTCTTATTTTATGAATAAATGATTCTAGACCATAAAGTTCATTGAACCGTTGTGTATCAAAATTATTAAAATTATTCTTCTGTTCATTTTCCTATACGCCAGTAGAAGGGAAATTTTTTAATATGGATCGGTACTTGTGGGATTGCGCATGACCATCTCACGTGATTTGGTACGAACCCAATTTGCGAAAGTAGGTTCTGCGCTCGAGTCATGTGAAATGCTATGAGAAGCGATCCCAGAATGATCGTTCCATGTCAAAGTGATCCAGTAGGAGGGACATATTCTTTATTGACCATAAAAGATTCCAACTTTGCTTTTGGCCATGCTAGTCTCGTTATCATTTTTTTTATTTCATCAGTATTCTTTAGTGTGTGCATGATACTCCCTCCATTCCCAATTAATTGTCGTTTAGGAGATATCTAGGTATCCAAATTAATTGTCGTTTAAGGTTGTTTTATTAGTTATCAACAATTTATTCCAATTATACCCTCTACATTTTCCTTTCTTTATGACAAAGAAGTGAGAGAGAGGGAGGGTGGGTGGAGGATAATATTGGAAGTTTAGGTGAAAATGACAACTTCCTTAATTTTCTCAAATTGTCTAAAGAGTCTTATATTTAGGAATGGAGGGAGTATTGTTTTATTTTTTGTCTTTAGTTTCTAAATTAACACCTTACGGCTCCTAACATACAAGGGAATGAAGACAAAGTTTCTAAATTAACACCTTACGGCTCCTAACATACAAGGGAATGAGCTTCAGTATCAACACTCAGAGATTAGTTATTGAGATGGATGTAAAATTGGTGATTCAATTTATTCTTACTGATGACATTACGATTTATGATTTGTCTTCTCTTATTTCTGACTGCAGGGACTTGCTCGCACTCATTTAAGATACTAGCCTCTCCCATATTTACAGGGAGGCAAACTCTTGCGCGGATGCACTTGTCAAAGCAGGAGGACAGTCTTCATCCTCCGATCTTATTATCTATCACTCTTTACCCCCTTTTATACGTCAACTAGTGGCGGGAATGCCCGTGGGGCCTGTTTTGCTAGGACTATTAGTGACACCCCTATCCATACCTATCATTTTGTAAGCCAAATAGTGGCAGAGCATGGACACAGAAAGTATTAGTAGATAAAACTCTTTGTACTAACTTTATCCCCTATTCCACGAGTTAGGAAGTTATGTTTTATTAATCTTATTTCACCACAAAAAAAAAAAAAGAGCTTCAAATTAGATACCGACTAAACTATTACCAATATGGCAGAGAATTTGTTGTAACCTATGAATTGAGATTAGGGACGATTCCCCGCCCCAAAATTTTTTAAAATACTACTCCCTCCATTCCTAATTAATTTTCATTTAAGAGATTTATATGTATTCAAATTAACTGTCGTTTAAAATTCTTTTATTAGTTGTCAACAATTTATTCTAATTATACCCTCAATATTTTTTTTATTTGCGCCCTCTACTATCCCTATTTTTTCCTTTTCTTTTCTTATGCTATAGAAGTGAAAGAGGGGTAATATTAAAACTTTTGGTAAAAATGACAAGTTTATTAATTTTTTAAAATTATCTAAAGAGTCTTATATTTAGAATCATAATCAACCATTATGTGAAAATAAATATAATCATAATCAACCATTATGTGAAAATGTAGATGATTCTAAACCACGATATCCACATATAAATCTAAACCATATAAGAATTTTCCGATTATGATCTAAAGGACTGGATCTAGGGGTGAGCATCGATTTCGAAATCGGTAGTTTGAAATCGATTTTTTCGGTATTTTTTTTATTTTTTGAAAATACCGACCTATTTCGAATTCGTAACCGATTTACCGAATTCGAATTCACCGAATTGGCGAATTCGATTTCTACCGATTTGGAGGTTTTTTTCCTTTCTATTAAATATTATTAGCTATTGAATATTATTTTATATATAATTAGCTAATATAAATATATATATATATATATATATATATATATATATATATATATATATTTATATATAAATAATATTAAAATACGAAATTGAATTCGAATTCGAATTCGGTATACCGAATTTACTAAAATCATATACCGAATTCGACATACCGAATTACCGAATTCGATTTACCAAATTCAAATCGAATTCGGTCGGTAAATCGATTTTTACCGAATTTGCTCACCCCTAACTGGATCTCTTATTTTGCCAACATACCAAGAGCCAGAAAAGCAGGAATATACAGCAGATGCTCAAAGACTTAGAGCGAGATTCTCCGGTTCAATCTTATCTAACGCAAGGAAAGAAAAAAAAACAGACTATAAAAAACTGAAGGAGAACATGTAGAACACATAAACTTCATCAACGAAACAAAACATGTTTATCATATCAGGTGAGACAACCCCCAGCTTATTTGCATACTATCATAGTGTATACATACTTCATATTTGTAGCTGAAACTGCAGAAACCAAGTTTAAATACCACAAGGTATAGTAAATTAGTTTTGATTTAAACAAACATCCCACTTAGACTATATGATAAGGACTCTCTCTGTTGTTTTAAGCAATTCCCAGCAGTTTCTTGATATCCTTCTGCAAGAAACAAGAAAAGAAATCTGGTCAATTACCATAAAATATGGATGATGGCAGAGTAAGAAACCTTCTGTTGATAGTGCAAGTAGTTTTTACCTCAATGCTAAGAGGGGATGTGGTAGGAGCATAACGATCAACGACGTTGCCCTCTTTGTCGACAAGGAATTTGGAGAAGTTCCACTTAATACTATCCCCGAAAAGCCCACCTTTGCTTGATTTTAGGAACTTGTAGATAGGAGCAGCAGTTGATCCGTTAACGTCAACCTAAACCATCACAGGCAATAAAACAAGATGGAAGTAAGTAACCAATTCGGGTCAATGAAATTGTAAAAGATTACGACGAATACTATATAGAATCCAGATTCAAACTTTTTCCAAAGTGGCTTCCTTTGGATTTTTTAATTTCTTTAACCAAAATTAAGATGATCAAGTGTCTAGAAGTGTCTGGTTTTTCAGAAGGCATTCAGGGAAGAAATATAGAAGGGGAAAGGCAAATCTACTACGAAGCTTTTCTACCTTGTCGAATATGGGAAACTCGGCCTTAAAACGGGTGCAAGCAAATTGCTGGATTTCTTCGTTATTTCCAGGCTCTTGTGAACCAAACTGATTGCATGGAAATGCAAGAATCTCCAACCCTGAACAGTTTATGCAAGCTAATATTAAAATCTGCCAGAATTATAAATAGAGTAAGACTTTCTGCTGGTTGGTTCTTACCTTTGTCCTTGTACTTATCATAAACTGTAGTCAACTCTGGGTAATTAGAATTGGTCAGACCACTGTATCACACGAAGAATATTTATCTCAGTGAGATTATCATAACGGAACATTGTCAAGGAAGGAACAAGTTGATAATAGAGTACAAAAGACAACACTACTGGGAAAAAATTAGTCTGAGAGGTCCTGATGACTCTCTCTTTAACTAGAAGAGATTGCAATTATAACTTTATTTACGACTCATGGCCCGAAAACACCAAAATGTTGAAGCCATAAACAAGAAAATACATGCAAATGGCCTTATTCAGAGGAAAGAATTGGAAATTTATTCAGTTATTTCAAAATATTCAGGGATGCTTCAATCTGAAACATGTTTTCCAAACTAGGCTCAAATTCCCTCTATAAGTCGTTTAGGACATGTAGCAGAAATTAATAAAGCAAAAAATAAGATCTTTTTTAAATCAAAATATCAATATTACTCTCTTAAATAGAATTAGTAGCATACAAGTCCTACCTAAGAGAGTAATATTGATACTTTGACTAAAAGTACCTTACTTTTCGCTTCCTTAATTTTGGCTACATGTTGTAAACTACTTATATTAAGGAGGAATGGAGGTAGTAACAACTATTAGAAAATAATGCAGTGGCAGAAGGTTAGTAGCAAGTCTCTTCGACTCTTCGAGAAAACAAGGGGAAAAGAACAGCTCCCAAGTCCCATTAGAAATCCATAATATAAAACAAAATACCGAAGTAAAAAAATTCAGTGTCCAGACATAGTTAGATATACAAGATTCTTCAATAAAGTAATCTCCTTTATTGAATAGTCTTATCTGAAAACAAGAAAAAATAAAAAATAGTTCATGTATACCATTGTGAAGCAACATTGACAATCAGAAGGACCTTTCCCTTGTAGATGCTAAGATCAACATCCTTTCCTCTACCATCCTGCAAAGACAAAAGTATCAAAAAAGTTTTAGAACATAGAACCGATCATGGACAAGCTTAATTGCTAACACAAAATTTTCACTCCTTAATTTGCAAAAAAGGGTTCTTTTCATATAATATAATCACCAAAATTAAACAAACTTAACCAAATGAATAACAATTCTCAGAAAGAATAAAACTTTAACTTGCAGTTCTCATAAAGAATTCAACAAGCAATCCAAAATCCCCAAAATTCAACAGAAAATAAGAATAGAAGGAACCCACATCAGCAAAAATATAGAAAATCAAGAATAAAAAAGGAAAGAGCATTACTTTAATGCAAATTTCATTACATTTTCCACATAAATACATAAACATGAACAATAAATTAAAATTCATCAACACAATAAAATAAAATAAAAAACTGCAGACCTTAACAGTGAAATCATGGATTGATTTAGGCTCGTTAGACTGGCTGGCCATGGTTTGAACTGATCTTTTTGAGAATTTAGTAGAAAAATGCAACGATTGAGAAAACCCTGTATTGATAGGCTGAGAAATTAAAGAAACGGAATCAACTTTGGAAGAATTGAAATGGGATCTCTTTAAAATTGAAAGAATTTTTCTGCTAACAACTCTGGAACGAGAACAAAACATGAGGTGCTACACACGAAAGAACCCTAAATCTATATAGCTCTTCTAGATGGTAGATATTTTAGGGGGTGAAAATCCTATGTCTCACCTCTATCCCATCCCATCCCCATCCCCATCCCTAACCAATCAGAATTTAACATATAAATATTTTTTCAAATTATTTATATATAAGGTAAATTATAATTGATTAGAGATAAGAATGGAGAGAGAAACGGGGACAGAAATTTTTTTGACAGAGGGAGGGGGGAGGGGTGTAGGCCCAAACATATTAACAGTATGTGATGGTGCCGAAATTACACGTGGCATGTAGTTATCCAAACAACGTGGCGGCATAATATCCCAACGTGTCGGTTCTCTTCGGAACGAATCATTTCTTGGTTTTTATTTTGTTACAAATTTTTTATCAAAAAATTGGCTGAAAATTAAATAAAAAAACATAAATTACGAGGGTTTTTTTTTTTTTTTTGGCTAAGTAAAATTACGAGGATTTGAAGCAGCAACAATCATGTAGTATATTATAAGCACTCAGGGGCGGATCCAGGATTTAAACACGGGGTATTCATTTTAATCCTAAAAAAAAAATTCGTTCTTGTTCAGGGTATTCATTGAGTGAATTGAACCCTAGACCTCTAGTATGAAAGTTGAAGTACTATACCATCTCTGCTATTTTCGTTCTTGTCAGGGTATTCATTGAATACCCTGAAGCCCCCCTGGATCCGCCAGTGTAAGCACTCGTAAAACGAAAATGTGTAAACTATTTAATTCTATAGGGTGTATATACACTTAGTTATTTATCAATTCACTTAGCAAAAAAAAAAAAATTAATTAATTTATCGCTTTCAATTCAAAATAATATGTTTGAGGTTCAACACTAAAAAAATAAAGACAATCCAAAAAACAAGAAAGCAAAGCAGGCATTTGCAAGAAGAAATAGACTCGAAGTTCAAACCCGTGACTTAACGGATAGCAAACAAACAGTTGATCATCGCGTCAAACCATTTCCCAACAGCAAATAACCCCGTGAAGACTGACATTAAGCGGAAGAAATTTGCCTTGCTTCGCCTCACGCTCCAGAGACTGGCAAAACCCACCTTCCCAAAAAAAATATTAAAACAGAAAAAGTAAAAATCAAGAAATGGGTGTACCTCTTTTAAAGTTCAGCTAAAATTTTGAAAATTCTCCACCATTTTCTTGAAGATAAACTTTATAATCTATAGCATTAATCTGGTCAGACCCAGAACGGAGAAATGAAAAAAAAAAAATGGAGAGATTTCTTCAGACGAAAACTTCAAGTAATTAAAAGTAAGGTTGTTACGTAGAATCGGTGAAGGGGTGAAAAATCGTAGAATCGTGATTTTCCTTCCGTAAAATCGTAGATTTAAATCGGGATTTTAACAACATTGATTAAAAGAACTGGAGAGATTTGGATGAAAGAGACCGTATTGTAGTAGAAGAGGCCTAGGAAAGAAAAAGAATAAACATAAATAAATACAGAGGAATACTAAGATAATATTAGTACGGTGCAAATGTTGTTGTCCTACCGACACAAGTTGTCTCAGTTGGTAATGAGTTGCCACATCCTTACAAAGGTTAAGTGTTCAATTCTCGCTGCCGACATTAGGACTGTGTTGGTGAATGATCTGTAAGTACCCTTATAAGCGACCTATAGTCCCTAATACCTACCCTGACCCGTGGTGGTGACCGGAGTCGAACCCACCCAAACTTTTATTTATTTAACCAAAAAAAAAATATGAGTAACGATGAGCAAGTAGCTCTCAATCTCTTAGTTTCAGGAATAAGAGACTAAAATTAAAAATACTACTAAAATAAGAGACATCTTGAAACAAAACTACTAAAACCTTGCACCAAAAGTACAGCCACAGCCAGAAGTTGCAACATATAAACCAAACATCAGAAAAAATAGAGTCCCTACAGAATTCAGCAACAAAGGTAAATCCAATTGTCTCATTGGCAAGAAAATCAAGTAAATTGTCTTTTGCTTTTAGGCCTCATCTTGATCATACACCTCCTCCTCCTCATATTCCCCATCTTCATCAGCAGTGGCATCTTGATACTGCTGGTACTCTGACACCAAATCGTTCATGTTGCTCTCAGCTTCGGTGAACTCCATTTCGTCCATTCCCTCTCCTGTATACCAATGCAAGAAAGCCTTCCTGCGGAACATGGCAGTGAACTGCTCACTGACCCTGCGGAACATCTCCTGAATTGACGTGGAGTTGCCAACGAATGTTGAAGCCATTTTCAAACCTATTGGTGGGATGTCACAAACAGTAGACTTGACATTGTTTGGAATCCACTCCACAAAGTATGATGAGTTCTTGTTCTGCACATTGATCATCTGCTCATCAACCTCTTTGGTGCTCATCTTTCCCCGGAACACAGCTGATGCTGTTAGGTAGCGGCCATGTCGAGGATCTGCAGCACACATCATATTCTTGGCATCCCACATTTGTTGGGTGAGCTCTGGTACTGTGAGGGCACGATACTGCTGTGATCCACGAGATGTGAGTGGAGCAAAGCCAACCATGAAGAAGTGGAGCCGGGGGAGTGGGATGAGATTGACTGCAAGTTTTCGGAGGTCAGAATTGAGCTGACCAGGGAAACGAAGGCAGCAAGTTACCCCACTCATTGTTGCAGATATCAAATGGTTCAGGTCCCCAACTGCAAAGAACAAAAACTAGACTTTAAAGGCACTCTGCGAATATAAAAACATCAAGTTTTGCAAGTAACTTGTTTGTACTTGCCAACAGGAAATTTATTGCATCATTGAGTTCATTAATATCAATACACAGAATGCAAGTCTTGGGACCACATCAAGCTACAGACTCAATTTAATTGGAGCAAATTTACCAGGGTCTCTTGGCCATTATTACCGTCAGTGGAAACATCAAAGCATCCATCTCATTCTTAAATCATACTGATCTTAATATCAAAACAATTTTTATACTACAGAGTTCCCTAATCATCAAGTTTATCTTCAGACCAAAGGTTTCTGATATTCTACCAGAAGTTAATTAGAAAGAAAGATCCAAGTAAATTTTGTAAATCTTGCATAAAATAAGTTAGATCCACAGGTCTAAGCAGCTAAAAAAGGACTAGTCAATCTGCATAGAGTTAAAGAGGTAAGGTTTGTAAGACCCATGTGACTCATAACAATAAATGTGCATCCAAGATAGAAGAGAATCTCATAATACATATCACATTACTTTTGAGTTGTCCAACAACATCCACAAAAGATACAACATGAGATAAGTAGCATATTACTAGAAACCACACAAAACAAGAACCTGGAATCTCAATTGACTGCCCATTTACAAATTGAGATTACATCTATAGTCCTTCATATACAACAGTTTTTGCTTGATTATCGAGATTTAAAAAAGAAAAGAAAATGGTGCAAAAGAAAGAGAGAAGCTTACAGCTGGGAGTGGTGAGCTTAAGAGTGCGGAAGCAAATATCGTAGAGAGCCTCATTGTCAAGAACCATACACTCATCAGCATTTTCAACAAGCTGATGAACAGAAAGAGTTGCATTATATGGCTCTACCACAGTGTCAGATACCTTAGGAGATGGGAACACTGAGAAAGTAAGCATCATTCTATCAGGATACTCTTCTCTTATCTTAGATATCAAAAGTGTCCCCATTCCTGACCCTGTTCCTCCCCCAAGTGAATGACACACCTGAAAAGAGAAAATGCAACACAAATTCTATCAAAATTCAAAACACCATCCATCATCTAAAAAACCGTTCACTATGCTACCAAGAAATTAAATAAAATCTCATTAAGTTCTTGCATTTAATGGTTTTGGTAAAAAATGACCATCATAGCTACTCACTCCGTCCCAAATTAACTATCATCACTTCTTTTTTGTCTGTCTCAAAATAATGTCCTCTCCGTAAATATAGTAAACTATTTATATCTAGTTTTCCAAATTTACCCTTACATCCAACCCCACATCTAATACTCCTGGTTAAATTAAAACTAGGAGTTTCAAATACAAGTCAAAATGATTAATTAAGGGCATTTTAGACATTTACACAAGTTTTACCATCTAATTCATCAAATCTTTAATTACTGTGTATTTGTCAAAGAGGACAGTTAATGTAGGGAGTACTAAGTACTATAACATATAATATACTTTTTAATCACAACTTTACTTATTATTAGACTTGTTATTTCAAATAAACTACAAAAGTTAAGATATAAATATAGAATTATTTTCCAAAACTCCAGGCAAATAAAAATCTACAGATCGACTTAAACAAGGTTAAAACAATTAGTAAAATGACAACAGATTTAGACTTATAAATTATATAATATACCTTGAAGGCAATCACAGTTTTCAGCTTCTTTACGAACAACATCAAGAACAGAATCAATAAGCTCAGCACCTTCAGTATAATGACCTTTAGCCCAATTATTCCCAGCACCAGACTGACCAAAAACAAAGTTATTGGGCCTAAAGATCTGACCATAAGGACCAGAACGAAGACTATCCATAGTTCCAAGTTCCAGGTCCATTAAAACAGCCCTAGGAACAAAACGGCCACAACTAGCTTCATTATAGTAAACATTAACCCTTTCTAGTTGTAGATCAGAATCTCCTTGGTATTTTCCAGTTGAATCTATGCCGTGTTCGGCACAAACTACTTCCCAAAACTTTGCTCCGATTTGGTTTCCGCATTGACCACCTTGGATGTGAAGAATCTCACGCATTTTGGATTTTCAGATTTTTAGGTTTTGTTGATTTTTCTTCTGATTTGAGGATTTTTGAGGGTGAAATGAAATTAAGGATGAAGAAGATGGGTATTTATATAAGGAGGGAAAAGTGAAAATTTTGAAATGGGTTCCCATTTGGTGAGGGAAGGAATATTTTTGTTTCGTGGTTCGTCTACGTGTTGGATAGGTAGTGGATGGATAATTCTACGAATAGTCAAAGTCAATTTTTTTTATGAAATTATAACCTAAAAGAAATAGAGTAATTTGCGTATTTTAGATTTAAACAATTTTTACTTTTCGCTTTTTAGACTTAAACTTTGTTTCCGATTTTTTGTAGACAAACAATTTACGGATGATCCGATATAGATTTTTTTCGAATTTCCGATCAAAACCAGTCACGTGATAAAATCGTGCTGATCTGATTGGGGGCAAAATTGGAAACTCAAACGATTTCTTCCAACTCATTTATTACCCGACCCGGCTCCTTCTTCATCTTCTCCATCACCACCATCTCATTTTTCTCCATCAAAACCATCACCATCTTCTCAAACAATTAAACAAAAAATAAAAAATTAGACTCCCTAAAACAACAAGGAAACAAAAGCAATAAAATCACTAGAAAATATGAAAACAAAAACAAAATACTCTTCTCTTTTAACTGTTTCCTCTTTATTTTCCATCTCCCTCTCCCTCCCTCATGGACCACTACCACTACCACCACCGACCCAACTCTTCTCTTTTTCTCCGTTCACCTCCGTGACCCACCCTCTCTCTATTCCACTCCAAAACGAGAACCTAGTAGTGCAGATAATTCAATGGGTTTTTGATTTTTTGATTTCCTGCAATGGGCTTTTTGATTTTTTTTTCTAATTCATGGCTGAACTAATGATTTGAAGTAGTTAGCATATTCAGATAATTTAATGGAGCTAGTTAGTTAATATGTGATGATGGAGAAGATGGTGATGTTGATTGTGGTGATGGTGGAGAAGATGGAGATGGTGGTAGGAAGAGAAGATAGAGAAGAAGGGAGAAGAGGCATGGAAAATGGGGTTGGATTGAATTTTGTTGGGTCGGGTCGATTATTTATTTATTGTTAAAGATGGAATGACATTTTTGCCCCCGTCAAAACGACACAGTTTTGAATGTCGGCGAGTTTTTTGTCGGAAATTCGGAAAAAATCTATATCAGGGTGCTCGTAAATTGTTTATGTCTATAAAATGTTGAAAATAAAGTTTAAGTTCAAGAAGCGAAAAGTAAAAATTGTTTAAGTCTAAAATATGCAAATTACTAAAAGAAATACTTACCGAAAAAAAATATATACGTGACAAATATCTATTCGTGGAGAAACAGAAAGGGAACAGATAATTTTTTGCCATTAGAGGGATGTGTAGACCCATACATATGAAAAGTCGGTGAGATGCCGAGATTACACGTGGCATGTAGTTATCCAAACAACGTGGCGGCATAATATCACAACGTGTCGGTTCTCTTCGAAAACGAATCACTTCTTCGTTTTTTTTTTTGTTATAATTTTTTTATCAAAAACTGGCTGAAATTAAATAAAAAACATAAATTATCAGGATTTGAAGCAGCAACAACCACGTAGTACTACTTCTGTTCATAATTAATTGATACATCTCACTTTTTTTATATTCTAAATATATTGATATATTTTAAAATTTGATAAACATTTGACATGTTTTTCCAATTTTATCCTTAGTTAAATTTGCTTAATATTTTAGTATTTTCAATAATTTCACACTTACCCATTCACATCAAACTATACTTTAATTAGGGGTAATTTGAACTTTTTTCATCGTAATTATTGACTCCTAATAATGTTTTTGATCTGTGTAAAAATGTAAAATGTATCAATTAATTAGGAACGGAGATAATATATTATAAGGCTAGCGTTATTGCCAAAGCAAATTAGATTGAAAAGACTACTCTAACCTTTTAATTTAAATTAAAAAATAATTATATTATTTTGTTTCCCATTTAATGCCTCGATTTATTTAATTATCTATCGCATACCATTTCCATCATTTCTTTAAGAGTTCCCTCTTCCTCTTCAACTCTCCCACCGTTTCTCTGCATCTTCTTTTTTCCATCAGCGGATGCTTGCGGCTTTGCCTAATCATGGCTACCATTTCTATATAGAGATCGGCTTTTCGACCCATCCATTCCACTCAACATCAGTTTATTCATCTATTTCTCTTCTTTGTTCCCTGCTAAAGCAGCGCCGCCACCGATACTACTGGTTGTATCTACGGCGGCGGCGCCTATTTCTTAATTTTCTCAGACTTTTAGATCTTTCCTTTTTTATTTACTCGTCCCTTTTGCTCTCCAACTAGCTATTCTACTTTCAAACCAACCAGACATATCCTTCAACAATGAAACAGAAAAAGTAGTCTTCCTCTCCTATCGAATCATCTCCACCTCCACCCTGTTATTTTATTTTATGATTAATAAATAATTTCTTATTTAGCAAAAAAAAATTCTATCTAAATTGAAGGATTCAATCTAATTTGCCTTGACAATATCACTAGTCATATTTTAAGGGTATCGATAATTTGAAAAGTATACGTAAAAAAAAATGCGTAAACTATTTAATTCTATAAAATGTATATACACTATAAAGAAAGACTAACATATTTAATTTATCAGTTCTAATTCGAAATAAATATATTTCAGTTTCAGGTTCAACACTAAAAAAAAATAAAGACAATCCAAAAAGCAAGAAAACAAAGCAGGCATTTGCAAGATGAAATGGGTCTTTAATCTACAAGTACATTTAAAGTGCTATTTCCGGGTTCGAACTCGTGACCTAACGAATAATAAGCAAACAATAGATCATCGCGCCAAGCACAACCTTCATTTAAATAGCATAAGCAAGACCTTAATAGACAACCTTTAAAATAAGTTAAAGACTGTTATAAAAAACATTTAAGTAATTTCTCCAGATGCTGTGATTGCATACATATATTAAGCCAAAGAAACTACAACAAACTATCTGTCCTAGCAGGTAATCTCCTGAAGAAGTTGATCGGCACAGAGGGCAACCTATACCGGAATCTTGGATGCCTCATAGCATATAACCCTGCAAGAGCTGCAATCACCTGGAATGGAGTCACATACATCACTAGAGCTGCAACAAGGCAGAATGTGACAAATATGGCTGTAGCGCGAGGATCTCTCCAGCTAAGAAGTGACTGGAACCGCTCCCCCTGAGTCGCAATATCACCCACAACAGTCTGAATACGACCAGCAACGCTTCTAAGACGATCATATCTCATACGTACCAAATCAGGGCTTCGACTAGTTGGGAATGTGTCGAACTCTTCATCAAGTTCGTCAGGGTGAACCGCCTCAGCTTGTGATAGCTTTGTGTTCATGTGGGGAGGGTACCTAGGTCTGTACCTGAAGTTCCAGAGTCCTATCAGAAACATGTAAAGGAAGATCGTCGGTAGAATCAGCTCTGGGAAGGAAACAAGCATAAGAAACAGCAAATGCACGAGCACAGTTGTGACTGGTTTCTTCCACGTGCAGATATCTCCAAACCATTTCCCAACAGCAAATAACCCTGTGAAGACTGACATTAAGCGGAAGAAATTTGCCTTGCTTCGCCTCATGCTCCAGAGATGTGAGTCAATATCAGACATATATTCTACTACCTCCTTTCTAAGTGGTGGTTCTGCCCTCCCGAGCCTCGTTGCTACGATGTTCACAGCTTGGTGTCTCAGCATGTCAAGTTGCATAACAGTAAAAGGCCTAATGTAGTGCATCTTTGGTAACAGAGGACGCGAGTAGATATACATCATGTTTGCGAAAGATGTGCATGTGAAGCGTATTGCCAAATGCAACTCACCCATTTTCTTGACTCCAGTAGGATGAAGAACCAGCAATGGATAAGAATGTGTATAAACTCGGCCAGTTTCAAGTGTAGAAATCCGGATTCTAACCTTGCCAATCTTCAAGTCTTTGCTACCATTTGGATTTTTGTCTCCTAATTGGCTGTTGTCGAAGACACCAACAGTAAGGACTGTAGCAGTATCGAACACCTCCCAAGTATATTGCTCATTGTATTTTGGGCTCAGGTTGTCAACAATGGTTCTAGTTCGAACCCACTTGTGACCGTACTTTGCCACACAGTATGTATCTGATGTGCCTTTTCCATCGCGTGTTTTCATGGGGTGAAGTCCCACTGCATTAAGAATGCCAAGTTCCAAAACGCCAATTGATGGCTTCCACAGCTGCTTTGCTGTGGGTCGAAGATCGCTGCTATAGTGAGTGGACTCATCAAGAACATGGTAGCCTCCATCTAAACAGACTCGGAGATGAAGCTTGCTAGCGAATTTCTCTTTCTTTAGCTGATCAACATCCACTAATACCGGCTTTTCCAGGTTAAACCAACGAGAATGAACTATATGGTCATCAGCACGCTTCTCTACCATGGTTAGCGGTATAATGACCCTCCCAAGGATTTCATCTTTTCCAGGAGCTACACGATCCTCAACTGTAAGAATAAGATGATCTTCAAATGGTTCAGCTGCCACAAATAATAGATCTTCATTCCAGAGGGGATTAAAATTCCGAGCCTGAACAGGTTTTGTTCTTAGAACTTGGTTTCCAATATGCCCTTTCACGTAAACATCAGGAAAGCGAGTCTTCTCAGTTGGAATCAAGTCCTGCGCCTCAACAACATTAACACGGACATACCACAACCGCGGTGCATGATAAACCTTCGAGCGTATTGCAGCCAGGGCAGCTGGTGAACTGTCAATGGGAATCGCAGCATCAGACAGCCATGCATCAGGAAAAGACTCATCAGCTTGAGTGCCAATCCAGACAGCGAGCATCAGTTCACCCTTTATCTTATCTCCCTTCTTGTCCTCAAGCCGGTACCACTCAGCAGCAAGAGGACTATCTGGAGGAACACGCTTTGGAACTTCATTTAGGTCAAATCTCACAAGGCCAACAAAATCATCTTTCATAAGGTCTTTGTCCTTGATAACAACTTCAAGTATAGATGCTTGCATGCGCTCTCTTGAAAAGGCAAATACCACATCCCAATGAGGATGTTGCTGTTTCTCGATGTGTTTGGTAATTCCTTTATAATTTCCAATCCTCACCTCAACATATGGATCCAAGCTCCCAGTGAGATCCATTGCAGGTAAGTCACGAGCTTTAACAACTCGAACAAAAAGGAACTGCATTTGCTCAACAAGATCGTATGTGCCAGATGCTCTATTATCTGTTCGGATAACACGACCCCCCACAACTCTCCCACCTCCAAGGAACGGACTAGTCTCTTTAAGAGCATAATCAGCAGGCTGTGCTGATGATACTGAGTGCATATGGACTAGCTTTGGTGGCATAGGCTCAGGAGCCTTCATCTCGTCAGCCATATGCTTTATTAGCTGCTGGGGTACTACAGCAGCAGGAACCTGTTGCTGCTGCGGCTGGCTTTGATTGGGATTCGGAAGATGATGAAATGTGTGACTTACTTCACTTTTACGACTTGGTGGTGGATCTCTAACTGATTGGTTTGTTACTGGAGTATCCTCGGCAGTAGGGATTGGTGTAGACGACTTTATAGACGGATCATCAGTAATATAAACTTTCAGGCCAAGCTCCCCTTTTACATGAGAAAATATGCCGCGCTTTTCAAGAGGATAGTGCAAAATAACAGCATCAGAGTGGGGCACAAAGGATGTACCGCTGATACTAACCTTTCCAAGAAAAGACCGAGATGAAGTTCCTTTAGTATTATTGTAGACATAGGCATCAAGAGCAAGATTGTTGAGATTGGAAGGATCAGAGATATTGAAGTAGAAGCTTTTCGTTCCAAACGGGATTTAGATCCTTTTCTTTGATAGTGGTTCGAAACCTTTGACCGTCAAAGTTTAGCTCCACAAAAGCACTGGATGAACCCTGCCCATCTTTCGGTATAAGATTATGAGCACTAACCACATCGATTCCCAACTTCAGGTTGTTCAGTACAGTCATTGTGCTGAGGAAACTTTCATGCAAAATTTGAAGTCTATAGAGATTGAAGAAAAATCACAAGAACCTGAAACTGATGAAACCATTAAACCAATTAGTTCAAGCTGCAAATGTTAAACAACCTAGGACATTTTGTTTCAAATTCAAACACGCATAAAATGGAAGCAGGTTCTGGAAAGAACATCATCAGCATATCTATAGCTTTCAAGAAAACTAAAATATACTCACATTACTACACTATAGCTTTCAAGAAAAAGGTGAACAGAATTAACAAATTAGGCCCATCACATAAATAAATCATTGACTATAGAATTTTGCCTAATAAAGACACATAACACAATCACTTTCAAGAAAATGCTCACCAACCAATCTAAAACATCCTAAAAATTGGATAAACTGTTACAAGATTCTTACCTTTTCTTGCATATACACAAAGGGGTTGCTACATAAACAAACCAAGAACAGTCCAAATGATTATAATGAGATCATACTTCAATCTAAACATAAAAGAAAAGTGAGCCCACAAAGTGAATAATATATATAGATACATATAAAGCAAAGAGGTCAACACCTTTTGAGAACAATGTGATGGTCTACCAAGGGGAGAGATATAAGGCTTACTAACTTGATATAAGCAATTATCTATTTGTGAATTTTTTTTTTAAGGGGAAAAAATAAGAAAAAGGTACAAAGCATAGACACATGCTTGAAGATAAAGTTCCTTATCAAGTAATATTTGTCTCAGTGAATAAGTGCTCGGGACCATTCGTCCCGAGTTAGATATAAGGAACACAATTGTCGCATATTTTCAAGAATTCATATCAAGCCGGTCCTTTCAAATCCTGTCAATTAGTCAGTCAAAAATATCTAGACACGGGTAAAATAAAAAATAAAAGGGATAAAGATAAAGCTCTTCATGCCACAAGATTACAAAAAGGAAAGATAAAAAGAATCCTTACTTAGCAACAAAAAAAAATTCTAAAAAGAATCCTTTAATTAGAAAAAAAGGACACAACTTCAAGGTTTAGCATAGAAAGTGAAAGTAAAAAAATTTTCTTTTCCTTTTAAACAATGGGATGGAAAGATTCAGAACACTATTTCTATTAATCTAAAACAAAAATCAGCCTTTCTAAATGACTAATGCTTGATGTTTCACGACTTAATTCAAAAAGAGTTTCGGCTTCGGTCAGATTTCAAACACTTAAAAAAATATAAACAGATAGATCTTACAAGTTTTAAAACCTCAAAAAAGATTAAAACAACATTGAAATAAAAAGATTTTTACAGCTACTCAGAAAGAAACAACATTAAATAGCTCCCCCCAAAAAAAAATATTAAAACAGAAAAAGTAAAAATCAAGAAATGGGTGTACCTCTTTTAAATTTGTTCAGCTAAAAAGTTGAAAAAAAAAAATCCCAGCATTTTCTTGAAGATAAACTCTACACTCTGTAGCATTAAAATGCTAAGACCGAAAACTTAAAGAGGTGGAGAGGAGAGATTTGGAAGAAAGAGAGCGTAGGAGAGGCGGGTAACGCCAAAAGAGAAGGCTAATAAATAAAGAAAAAGAATAAACATAAATAAATACAGAGAGGAATGCTAAGATCGTACTCTCCTAAATTACGCACTTCTCGCCTCTCTCTCTCCTAAGCTCACTCGTAAACCTCGTGTGCAGACATTGAGTAGTTTAATTTTTCAGTGTGGAATATCTGTTTTTTATTAGATGTATTGATATTATAATTAATTTTTCTTTTGAAATAAATAAACGTTTGTTTACTCTTTTCAAAAAGAAAATTTTAGTCATCCCATCATCTTTTTTTTTTTTTTTTTTAAACCCTTCTCTTCTCCGGAAGGAACAATAGTGTTCCTCATTTCCCCTCTCATCAGATCATGTCATCTAATTATTAACAAATATTCAGCTTATGCAGACATTTCTTTTTAGAAACTAAGAAACAAGCGTATAACAAAAAAATCGTAGTGGTCTAGTTTGTTGAAGCAATCGCCAAATGCCAATTTCAAGATAGTGTGAGAATATTAATAACAAAATTATTAGTATTTTGTAGAAAAAAATTACTTTTGATTAAAATATATTTTATTCGGAAGAAATCATATGTATTTGAACTATCTTTTATAATTTGAAATTGTTATATTGATCGTATGCATTTGAGCTATTTTTTATCATTTAAAATTGCTATGTTTACTTTTTACAAAATTAATACTTTCTCCGTTCTAAATTAAGTGTCAGGTTTCCTATATAAAATTAATTTTTACTTTGTGTTTAGTAAATCACCAAGATTCTACTATAGGAGGAACCAAAAAAATGCCTTCGCTATGTTTTGAATTCTTACTTTTCAGCTCTATTTATTATCAAGTAATCTAGATGCATTCTATTTATGTGAAATTTTCTATAGAGAATCGAACGAGTAAAGATGAGCAAGAAGCTCTCAATCTACTACTAAAATAAGAGACTTCTTGAAACAAAACAAAACTACTAAAACCTTGCACCAAAAGTACAGCCACAGCCAGAAGTTGCAACATATAAACCAAACATCAGAAACATAGAATCCCTACAGAATTCAGCAATAGAGGTAAACCCAACTGTCTCATTGGCAAGTAAATTGTCTTCTGCTTAGGCCTCATCTTGATCATACTCCTCCTCCTCCTCATATTCCCCTTCTTCATCAGCAGTGGCATCTTGATACTGCTGGTACTCTGACACCAAATCGTTCATGTTGCTCTCAGCTTCGGTGAACTCCATTTCGTCCATTCCCTCTCCTGTATACCAATGCAAGAAAGCCTTCCTGCGGAACATGGCAGTGAACTGCTCACTGACCCTGCGGAACATCTCCTGGATTGATGTGGAGTTGCCAACTGATGCACAAAATCCTAGCAAGTGAACTAGTGTCCAGTTGAGTATATAAGTAAGACAAGTGTCGATCCCACAGAGATTATAATTAAGTACCAAAATTGTTTATTATCCTAATTTAGACCTACAAATATTTTTGAGAGTTTTACTAACTAATGCTTAAAATTAAATAACGACTAAATTAAACAAATAAGAAAGAAGATATCAGAGAATGAGGAAATGGTTGATTAGGACATTGATCCAACTTGTTTTCCCAATGATTAGTTTAAAAGATTCCCTTTTTAATGTGTCAAATTCCCTTAAATTTATCCTAATTCATTAACGGTAAAATTCCCTAATCTAGGTTTTATTCAATTCCTTGCAATAAACCCCCTAATCTCAATTAACAAAAACCATATGTCTATGTGAAATTGATTAATGAGACAGCATTAACGATTTATGGAATTCCCCAATTTCAATCCCCGTAGTTATCTACTTTTGAAAACCGCTCAATAGAAACCGAATCTATTCCTAGTCAGTTTTACTACGAGTTATTATTACTTAGTTCCTAATTAATTACTTCACCTCCCGGTCCTTCGCAATTAAATTATGAAATCATGTAGAGATGGCCAGTTCAATACAAGCATTAAACACACCATAATAATAATTAATAAAATAGGGATTAAGGGAATATTGAACACAAAATTAAGGGAAAGATAATTAACTAAATCATTGTTCCAACAAAGTCTTCACAAGCCTAATCAACTAGAAAATTTAGCCAATCATCATAAATAAATCAACCACGATAATTAATTTAGACATGAGAAAAATTACGAATCAAGGAAATAATAACAAGAGATAAGTTTTAGATTACAACTTGATGTCGAAATTTATCTCTACGAATTGAATTCCTTCTCAGCACCGCACCAGAGATGATAATAGTTCCAATTGAAACAGGTGATGAACAGTGGTGATTGGTGATGATTACGCAATGGTGATGATGATTGGTGGTAGGTTGCGGCTGCTCTGTATCTTTGTTTTGCGGCTGCTCTGTGTATTTTGTGGTAAAAAAAATACCACTGCCGATTGGGGTGTATTTTTGGTTGCTTTTTGCGGCTCTTTTTTAGGGTTTATTCGGGTCTCGGGGTGTTTCTCTCTTAGGGCTTCATGCCTTCTTTTTATAGAGATAGAGATGTGAGTCTTTGTTTCCTCTTCCATATCAACTAGTATCTAATTAATATGATTTCCTGCCAAATAAATTTAAGAAAATATAATATAATCCTAAAATAAAGATTCTTAATAATATGCTTCTATTTAGCATATGAAAATACCTAAAATATATCAATCAAATCAAAATAAATATATTAAGAAGTTGACATTAAATTGACTCTAAAATATGGAAATATAATATTCTTTAAGTAAAAACTAAGTGAAAAGTAGTATAATTTATATAGAAAATATGAGTTTATCACCAACGAATGTTGAAGCCATTTTCAAACCTATTGGAGGGATGTCACAAACAGTAGACTTGACATTGTTTGGAATCCACTCCACAAAGTATGATGAGTTCTTGTTCTGCACATTGATCATCTTCTCATCAACCTCTTTGGTGCTTATCTTTCCCGAACACAGCTGATCGTCGTTAGGTAGCGGCCATGTCGAGGATCTGCAAAGCACACATCATATTCTTGGCATCCCAGCATTTGTTGGGTGAGCTCTGCATCGTGAGGGCACGATCATCGCTGTGATCCACGAGATGTGAGCTGAGCAAAGCCAACCATGAAGAAGTGGAGACGGGGAATGGGATGAGATTGATCTGCAAGTTTCGGGAGGTCGAATTGAGCTGACCGAGGAAACGAGCGCAGCAAGTTACCCCACTCATTGTTGCGAGATATCAAATGGTTCGAGTCCCCAACCGCAAAGAACAAAAACTAGACTTTAAAGGCACTCTGCAAATATAAAAACATCAAGTGTTGCAAGTAACTTATTTGTACTTGCCAACAGGAAATTTATTGCATCATTGAGTTCATTAATATCAATACACAGAATGCAAGTCTTGGGACCACGTCAAGCTACAGACTCAATTTAATTGGAGCAAATTTACAAGGGTCTCTTGGCCATTATTACTGTCAGTGGAAACATCAAACATCCATCTCATTCTTAAATCATACTGATCTTAATATCAAAACAATTTTTATACTACAGAGTTCCCTAATCATCAAGTTTATCTTCCGACCAAAGGTTTCTGATATTCTACTAGAAGTTAATTAGAAAGAAAGATCCAAGTAAATTTTTTTAATCTTGCATAAAATAAGTTAGGTCAACAGGCCTAAGCAGCTAAAAAAGGACTAGTCAATCTGCATAGAGTTAAAGAGGTAAGGTTTGTGAGACCCATGTGACTCGTAACAATAAATGTGCATCCAAGATAGAAGAGAATCTCATAATACATATCACATGACTTTTGAGTTGTCCAACAACATCCACAAAAGATACCTTCCTAAAAATGAATCTTTTGCAAAATAAGTAGCATATTACTAGAAACCACACATAACAAGAACTTGGAATCTCAATTGATTGTCCATTTACAAATTGAGATTACAACTATAGTGCTTCATATACAACAGTTTTTGCTTGATTATCAAGATTTAAAAAAGAAAAGAAAATGGTGCAAAAGGAAGAGAGAAGCTTACAGCTGGGAGTGGTGAGCTTAAGAGTGCGGAAACAAATATCGTAGAGAGCCTCATTGTCAAGAACCATACACTCATCAGCATTTTCAACAAGCTGATGAACAGAAAGAGTTGCATTATATGGCTCTACCACAGTGTCAGATACCTTAGGAGATGGGAACACTGAGAAAGTAAGCATCATTCTACCAGGAAACTCTTCCCTTATCTTAGATATCAAAAGTGTCCCCATTCCTGACCCTGTTCCTCCCCCAAGTGAATAACACACCTGAAAACCTGAAAAGAGAAAATGCAACAAAAAATCTATCAAAATTCAAAACACAATCCATCATCTAAAAAATCTTTCACTATGCTACCAAGAGATTAAATAAAATTTCATTAAGTTATTGCATTTAAAGGTTTTGGTAAAATGACCATCATAACTACTCACTCTATCCCAAATTAACTATCATCACTTCTTTGTTTTGTCTGTCTCAAAATAATGTCCTCTCCGTAAATATAGTAAACTATTTACATCTAGTTTTCCAAATTTATCCTTACATCCAACCCACATCTACTACTCGTGGTTAAATTAAAACTAGGAGTTTCAAATACAAGTCAAAATGATTAATTAAGGGCATTTTAGACATTTAAACAAGTGTTACCATCTAATTCATCAAAACTTTAATTACTGTGTACTTGTTAAAGAGGACAGTTAATGTAGGGAGTACTAAGTACTATAACATATAATAGACTTTCTAATCACAACTTTGCTTATTATTAGACTTGTTATTTCAAATAAACTACAAAAGTTGAGATATAAATATAGAATTATTTTCCAAGGTTTTACAGATCGACTTAAACAAGGTTAAAACAATTAGTAAAATGACAACAGATTTAGACTTATAAATTATATAATATACCTTGAAGGCAATCACAGTTTTCAGCTTCTTTACGAACAACATCAAGAACAGAATCAATAAGCTCAGCACCTTCAGTATAATGACCTTTAGCCCAATTATTCCCAGCACCAGACTGACCAAAAACAAAGTTATCGGGCCTAAAGATCTGACCATAAGGACCAGAACGAAGACTATCCATAGTTCCAGGTTCCAGGTCCATTAAAACAACTCTAGGAACAAAACGGCCACAACTAGCTTCATTATATTAAACATTAACCCTTTCTAGTTGTAGATAGGAATCTCCTTGGTATTTTCCGGTTGAATCTATGCCGTGTTCGGCACAAACTACTTCCCAAAACTTTGCTCCGATTTGGTTTCCACATTGACCACCTTGGATGTGAAGAATCTCACGCATTTTGGATTTTTAGATTTTGTTGATTTTTCTTCTGATTTGGGGATTTTTGGGGGTGAAATGAAATTAGGGATGAGTAAGAGGGTATTTATATAAGGAGGGAAAGTGAAAATTTTGAAATGGGGTTCCCATTTGGTGAGGGAGGAAATAGTTTTGTTTCGTGGTTCGTCTACGTGTTGGATAGGTAGTGGATGGATAATTCTACGAATAGTCAAAGTCAATTTTTTTTATGAAATTCCAGACTTTTGACACCATTTTATTAGTCTTGTTTCTCGTGTTGGCAGCTATAATGACAGTCCGGTTCCTGTGCGGAACAGTATGGATTCCGCACGTACGAAACACTTTTTTGGCTTTGAGAACAGCTGTTCATTTTTCTGAACAGCTGTTATTTTTTTAATCAATCTCAGCCGCCAAAATTTTAATCTAACGGACGAAATCCGTACTGTTCCGCATAGGAGCCGTGAGCCTATAATGAGTTCTCGAGTCATTTAATCTGATAATTTGTCAAGAATAATTAATCATAACATTATTTTTTAACGATGTTTTTAGTTTTTTTTTTTGTCTTAACCTTCCAATATTCAAGTATGACTAACCTGAACTGGATACTGTAGAGATACAAGGAGGAGCGCCCTCCCAACATCAATAACTCCATACAAAAGTGTCGTGGTTCGAACCCTTATCATTTTTATGGGAGGAGGAGTCTCACCCACTCCACCACAACTGATGTTGGTACAACAAATTTAATTGTCGGATCAAATTTGTCAGATCCAAACCTAAATGTCACTTTTCACATTTTCTAACAAACAATTTAAAATTTAAAATGTATATCTCACAAACATTTTACTTATGTGATTTTCTGGTTCCTATACAGAACATGTTTTTTTCAGTATATATAGAACACTTCAAAACATGTGTTTTTAGTTTAAAATTGGTGTTCGCGCGAATAGGTGTTCTGAAAATTAGAACATATGCTTTTTAAAATTAATTTTAATCGTCAAAATTTTAATTTAACTGACGAGAAAAAAATTCACCCAAACAAAAACTGTTTCAAATATAACATTTGCACTTTTCTTAATTTTGGTTACTTTGTGAGTTCCCTATCTTGTTTTCTCGAATTAATCCACTTATTTCATTATCAACAAAATATTTGAAAATAATACATCTACATTAAAAAAAGGAAAAAATCAATCATAGGATCTTCTTTGTGGGATTGACCGTACGGTCCTCTCACATTAATTAAGCGGAATCTATCTGCAGATATGGGCTTCCTCAATTAATGTGATGGATGAGGGACCAATCTCACAATGACGGTATTAGAATTGAGTTACTCCATAAAAAGAGATGGCGTTCTCAGGAATCGTCATAGATCCACAAGTTACTGATCGTCATAGTTATGAAATATGAAGAAGGTATTATTTGACTAGTGGTAGCCAAGATAAAAAAAATAAAATTGGTATGGACAAATGAGAAAATAATAATTAAGAATAAAATGAATCGTTCGAGTTGATTCTTATTTAGTGCTATTGAATTCGAGATGCGCTAATACAAAAAGATTATATCAATTTTTCTAAAAGAAAAATTAAAATTATATAACAAAATTTTTGAACCCTTATTATAATGAACAATAAAACTTACTCCTCAGGAGTACTATTATAAATTGAACAACTAGCGCTCAATTATTGCATGATAAAAAGATCTGGCATTCTCATGAATAATCATAGATTCACAAATTACTAATCTCTTGTTTAATTTCTTATTCATTCATTAGTAAAATTGGAGTAAACATTTTATCTAAAATAAAGGTAATGTTATAATAAACTATACTCTCTCAATTCCTTAATATAGGTCGTTTAAGACGCTTTTAAAAAATTAAAAAATTCAAACAAACAATAATTTTCCATCACAATTCCAATAATACCCCTTCCTTCCTCATTCTCTTTCACTTTTCCAATAAAAGATATGTTGAAAGTATAATTGGAATAAATTATTGACACCTAATAAAAAATATGTAAATGATAATTAATTTGGATACATATATATCTCCTAAACGATAATTAAATGGGAATGAAGGGAGTACCAACTTGTTGGAATGTTAGAACTTCTGGTTTGACCGGAGATGATCATGATCTTATTCGACTACTTAAGTGGATCAATCTGTAAGGAAATAAGTTAGTAAGTATATATTTAAAATGACATAAAATAAATTATCCAATTATAATAAAATAATATTTTTTGAAAAAAAAATTATTTTAAAATGGGATAAATAAAATTAACAATACTGAAATGAATTAAGTAAAAGGAGAATAAAAGGATAACAATTCGAGTTTTATGTTAGACACAATCTCTTTAAAACAGATTCGTCCCCTCCATATGTGTGCTCGAAGCTGAATTAGATGTCTGTTTCCCAAAATAAAACGGATACCGATAAAGCAGTTAGCACTAAACTTGTTGTCTATCGAACTTGAACAAAATACACAGAACAATGTATGAAAACTGTAAAAGAAACTTTAAAAGGAGGGAAAACAATGCAAGTTTTCTAGTGTGTTAAATTTTTTTTTAGGTGGGAGATGCCTTTTATAACTAAATGAGAGTGTATAATATTAATGAAAAAATTAAATACAATTTATTAAATGAGAATTAGATAAAGCTTTTAAACATGTAACTTTAAAGTTACAAGCTTAACCGGTGCTTTCAAATGATGTTAAAACTATTTTGTCATTCATTTATTAATCCACATTGAATATATGCATTTGAATTAATGCATTAATACATATAACTCTCCACTATGTTTTTAAAACTTGTAACTCTTCGACACAATCTTCCAACTAAAAAAGCAATTTCTATTCTTAAAACTCGATTTCAAAATTCCTGATTAAGGGAACCAATCTTCGACCAATTGATCTAACGGTTGTTGGTCTATCTTTCTCTTATATGCATCTTACTAGACCGGTCGTTAGTCAATATCCTCCCTCCATTATTATTACATAAGTTATTCTAACTAGTTCTTAAGTTTTCATTACATAAGTCATTCTGTATGTAGTTTTCCTTTCTCTAATGTTTTGCTTTTTAATTATTTCATTATTTGATTCGAAATATCTTTTACCTAATAAGAGATAAAAAATGGTAATATTAATATTTTAATTTAAAAACTATTTTAATTTTTGTTTTTCTTAATATTTATAAAATATTTTAAACAACTTATCTTATGAAACGAAGTTAGTAATATTTGTATGAAATAGAGAAACAAGAATTAGAAGGGTTCATTTTATACTACTTCCTCCGTTGGTGAAATATAATCATAGAGTTGCTCTCTACAATGAGTATGATCCGACTATGTCGGACAATCTCATTATACTACTAGGTTTTTCTACGCCGCTGTGGTGCACGTCTCTCAGTCGAACGATAATTTCTATCATCTTTTGGGATCTTTACTTTTCGATGTCACCAATTTTCACCAAAATTTTTTGGTTTATACATCGTTTTTACGGCATCAATTTTGCGTGCGGTCACTTTTACAATAACAGACCATTAATCTAGATGTGGGAGCCTGATATTTACTGGTTATTTATTGGGTCACCGGACTGTTGTATCGGATTGGGGGCTCAGGGGAATGAGGAGTTAGATTTTGCTTCAGAAAAAATGGGAAAAGTAAATTGATGGATTGGGGTTGGCTGTATAAGAATGAGTTTCCAGTTAAAAGGTGGAAGTAGAGAGCTTTGCCGGAGACGGGGAAGACGACCGGTGATCGTCCATTTCAGACGTGGGGTCGCATAACATTAGGGGACCTGGCCGATCAGGGCAACAACAAGATGACCAAAGCTTTGGGCCAGAGTTATTAATTTTTTTTATGGCAGATTTTTTAATGGGCATGAGCCGAAGGGGACTGGCTCATTTTTGGCTAAACTTATGTTTGGGCCTAAGTTATGGGCCTTTTATGCTGGCAGGTCCTTTTTTTGGATCTGAATAGTGATGGGGATTTGCATGGGCTTGGCCCAGTTTTTCCAGATCAGTCATAACACTAAGCACTGGAAAAAGTGTGACAAACATTTTTTTGTCATAACGTAAGTCCCCACTTCGCTCAGGAGCCATAGCGGAAGTGGGACTTCCGTCTACGGGCTGACGTGGCAGCTTTTCCCACGCGTTGCCACGTGGCGAGCGGAAGTCCCACTCAGTCATGGCCTCCCCAGCTTTAAAAAAAAACCCTTCTTCTTCCCCCCCACTGCGATTTGCAAGAGAAATTTTTCCAAAAAAAAACCACCCCCTCCTCCGTCTGCAGCCCCTCACTCCCACTGCTGCTGCCGTCGCCGATCCAGTCCCATCGCACTGCTGGGTCCCTCCCTCCCACCGTCACTCTCACTCTCCCCACCACCAATATCTCTCTCCCAAATTTTAATTTGGAGGTATACTTTTTTTTTTTAATTTTATTTAAGTGTAATTTTTGTATATATAGTTTTAAAATTCAATTGCAGATTAATAATGTATTTTGTATATATAGTTTTGATATTTATGTATTTTTGCCAATTGTATATGTATGTATTTTTTGTGAATTTGATATTCTTATGGACTAAAATTGGAATTTTGTGAATTTGATATCTTTATGTATTGTAATTGCAATTATGTGAATTTGATATTCTTATGGACTAAAATTGCAATTTTGTGAATGTGATATCCCTATATATTGTAATTGCAATTATGTGAATTTGACATTCTTATGGACTAAAATTGCAATTTTGTGAATTTGATATCCTTATGCATTGTAATTGCAATTATGTGAGTTTGATATTCTTATGGACTTGAATTGCAATTATGTGAATTTGATATCCTTATGTATTTTAATTGCAATTTTTGAGAATTTGATGTCCTTATGATTTAAGTGCGAATTGTTATACTACGCACATTTTATTGATAAAAATCTCACAGTTTTTATTACAGATGGCTTTTCCTGCCCACATTATGCCCGGTCCGTACGATCCCAGTGTGTTGAACAAACACACGTCACATAGAGCACTTAGGATTTGGGGCGGGGATGTAGTCCTAGACAGGGGTTTGAAGGTCATTAGCTATGACGGGCATTTTTTTGAGGCATACCGACGCGAGGGCAACCGGAGAGTGCTAGATCTCATTGACAGTATAGGTTTCGGGGGTTGTTGTCGGATAGGTAAGATAAAGATAAACCACGCACTGATCACCGCATTAGTAGAGCGGTGGCGCCCCGAGACGCACTCATTCCATCTGCGATGCGGTGAGGTCACCATCACCCTAGAGGACGTGGGCTGCCTCATAGGACTGCCCACCGGGGGACCACGTGGTGACGTGGGACGAGGAGTACAACAAGACCAAGGGTCAGTGGATTGAGCGTGTGCACTATATCCTAGGTTTCCGCCCCCCCACCGGGTCAATTAAGGGTAACACCCTCGAGCTTGCAGAGGTGTATGCCCATATTTCCGAGCCCCTAGGCGAGGATGCCACGCACCTCGCGGTTGACCAGCGGGCCCGGGCCCTGATTTTCCTCTGCATGGCCGCTTTCCTCTTCCCGGATAAGTCCGGGTCGCGAGAGGGAACATGCGCTATCTCTTGCTCATCAGCGACGGGGACCTCACCGATGACCAGCATTTCTGGGCCAGCGCCGTCCTATCCTACCTATACCGCCAGATGTGCATCTCTGCACAGGCCGACTCTAAGGACATAGCTGGCTGTTGCCTGTTGATCCAGGTTTGTGTAATTGTTAATGACTTTTTTTTATTGTTTACCTGCAAATTTTTAAATATTTGATGATTAATCTGTGTTTGTTTGTACTAGTTGTGGGCATGGGAGCACATTTCATTTCTCCGGTCGGCGAACCGAGGAGAGATTATGCATGAACCTCCCGCGGACGGCCGAGCGTACGGGGCGCGTTGGAACACCGCCCGGAGTTTCAAGAACACGCCGAAATCTCGGTGACGGTGTTTGCGACCAGACTGACTGACCGACGCTCGAGGGGTAAGGTTTATCGTATTTTTTCGTGTGTTTGTTTTTATTTGCGCAATTAATTTATGCTAATGTACAATTTTTTTTTACGATTCATGTGGAGGTCGTACCCGATTGGGTTATCGCTGTTCGGGTCTCACGCGATGAGGGCTTCTCGTCCCACTGCCGGGCCCGTACGCCACTCGTGTGTTTCGAGTTGGTTGAGTTTCACATGCTGGGACCGGGTTGCTAGGCAATCGGGTTCCAGCGAGTGATACCAGCCCCATCGGCGCGAATGGTACGACGAGAGGCGAAGACGTCCCACACCCATATGGCGGGGGCCGAATATGAACTGGGCGAAGAAGCACAAAGACTACATACCCATGTGGGATGCCCGACAGGATGCACTGGCGAACGCTGTCCCGGTCCCCGGTAATGTGATCTTACCAACTCGTGAGTACATGGATTGGTACAATCGCATTACCGTGCACCTCCTTACAAACCCACGCAACAGGGATGCCGGTCCACTCCCGATGGGCATTCAACCCATCGCGCCTTCCGAGGACATTATTGTAAGTTTTTTTCTTTTTGTCTACATTGCTTTACCTTGTTTATAATATACTGACACGAGAATTAATGTTGCAGGAGGTTACCAACAGACTGATAATCACGGAGGTCGATAAGCCGGCCTCCAACTCAATCAGCCACTACAGGTCCCTCGTCTCCTGGGTGTCAAAGACCATCAAAGATGCTTTCGTGGCGGCCGGGAAGCCCCCTGTCTCGCGGATCGCAAGCTGCGGATGTGGCGAGTCTCGCTGCTGCGGGAACCGGTGACGCAGCCGAGGGAGCCTGTTCCGGCCCGGTCCCAAAGGGGAAGGCAAGGTACGCGGAGGCGCAGGGAGGCAGCGCGGGAGGACTTGGCGGCGAGGCGACAACGACAGCGCGACGACCCTCCGGAGCCGGCTGCACCGGCGACAGATCCAGCACAGTCCCCGGCACAGACACAGTTTCCCAGTCAGGTCGACGTACCCACCCCTTTTGAGTACCAATTTGCATCACCCGGTACTTTTTCAGCGAGTTTTCAGACGGGTGGGGATCCTGGTGCCGGGCCCTCTACATCTGCACAGCCGGGCTTCTACTCGGGAGGGACGCCTTCGTACAGCCTGCACATCACTTAGACGCAGCAGCAGACTCCGTTGCCGATAGACCCCGAGAAGCGGATATTTATCGACCACGAAGGCGCGGAGGTCATCTCAACCAATTTTGGTAGCGCCGTGCGGGTGAGAGATGGCAGCCTGTACTTCCTGCGACCGGCCCCGAGACACACCGTTCCATACACACATTCGTCGCCGTAGATAGGTTTTCATTTACGTTGTTTACGTTTCGTTCATTGTAGTTACGAAGAATGTTAATTTTTTTCGGTTGTAAAATATTATTACAATAATTCTGTTGCTTGTTTTATATTAATATACAATTTATTTATTTTCTTGCTCAATTTTTAGTAAGTATTGTGTTTTGCAAATATTGTTTATATATAATACAAACATCTCAGAAAAATAACCTCTGGAAAAAAAAACCAAGTGTTTTGGGCAAACACACTGCCAGCCCATAACGGAAGTCCTACTTCCGTCTCGGGGCCATAACGGAAGTGGGACTTCCGTTCAGCCACGTGGCAACGCGCGTGGGAAAAAGTCGCCACGTCGGCCCTGAACGGAAGTCCCACTTCCGTTATGGCCCCGGGACGGAAGTGGGACTTCCGTTATGGAAAAAAATGTTTGTCCCACTTTTTCGGGTGCCATGTTATGACTGAACTGGAGAAACTGGGCCAAGCCCATGCAAAACCCGAATGGTGATGTCCTAAACTTGGCTGAATCTCTGCTTGGGCCAAACCAAACAGGCTTTTTTTCAAAACTTTTTATTTAGCCTCTTCAATCTATAATATCTTTACTAATTTTATAGTTGATGATTTGTTTAATCTTTATTATAAGGGGGCTCCTGACCTAAATCAGGGTAAGGTGGAGGCAGCAAGTCGGCCCTGCCAAAATTCATGAGTCGCTTAATCGAGAATTGTCCAGGACTTAGGAACAACTGGACAATTCAAGGCCTAGTTGTGCTTCTATATGGCGCACAAATTTAATAGTAGTTTATTTTTCATAATAAAACTGCATGTCGGCCTCATGATTAAGATCATGATAGTGTTGAATGTTTTTCTTTGTCTTAAAATAGGATTTATATCAAGTTTTTTTGTAATCAATAAACGGAGGCGACTGTCTCAAACTTGGAGATACATCCCTCAAGATAGAGTTTTTTTGCAACATGATTTTGAATGGAGGATCAGGAGCGAACGTTTTGTTCGTATCTGGTATGGCTGGCCAGCTATCCTACGCGGGTTTCAGCTGATCTCCCTTCCTATTTGTATGGGTTATGAAAGTTTGCAGTAAAGAAGTCTGGCAATTGCGGAAGGCTTCTGGTTTGCACGTGACCTCGGGTTTGCTTTTGTCTTTTTTTTAGTCTGTTTTCACGGTCATAGAATATTGTACCTATTGGAACCTATTATCTAGTTTTTTCTATGTCTGCGAGTCATGTAATGTTATGGCTCATTGATTAGCTAGACTTTTCTTAAGGCTTGTTGCCTCACTTCAAAAGGTAGGGGATCCATCGAAATCTCACCTCCCTCATACAACTCCTGATATCAATTAATGATATTATTTATTTTTAAAAAAGAAGAAGAAGAAGGGTTCATGTTAGTGGAACGAAGTTGGTACTATTTTGGATGAAATAGAGAAACAAAATTAGAAGTGTTCATGTTAGTGGAGTATGTAGCAAGAATATGAAAATTCTATGGATATTTTAGTCTTCTTACATTTTTGTTAGCTATATGTACGTTCTTTACCATTAACGATAGGTCAAACACAAACTTTTGTATAGGTAAAATTTAGAACTCAATCGATATTAATATTTTATATAATAATTCAACTTAATTTATAATTGGACCCTCTATCTATTTTGTTACATAATAATTCTATAGTCAGGACCCTCTATTAAGACATAACTACTAATAAAAAAAAAATTGTAGGTACAATTTAGTCTCCTTATACAATCAGAACCCAATTGACTAAAAGTGTACCCAAAGAAAGCATTGACATATACAAAAAAAAAAACACAGTTTTGTTAGTTCAATTGAGAAGTTTTATCTTAGTTTGAGAGTAAGTTATTATATTCTAAAACTTACAATTTTAAGTCCCGACCAAAATAAAACTACTCAATCAATTTCTCCAACAAAAGGTTCAATTTTTTTTTATAAAAAAAATAGGGAAATTAGCCTATTTAGTCCCCCCAGTAATTTTTGTTTAGCCTACTTCCATAATGTTTAATTTCAGCCTATTTAGTCTCTAAAAAATTTTCGTTTCGCCTGTATAGTTCCCAATGTTTAATTTCAGCCTGTAAAGTCCCTTATCAATTTACGAGCTGCATATAGAGGTTCCACCACCTCTTCTTCGGCGGAATCAGGGCAGCCCTAAATTCATGTCATCCACATGCTTAATGAGCGAGGGAATAATTATCAGTTTCAATCTATAAAATTTACAAAATACAAAATATCAGTATAAAAATGGTTATAAAAAGGAAACCCCAAATTCTATTGCCCCAATTTGAGGAACTCATTTACCCTAAGTCCTCCGCATAAGAGGTGGTGGAACCTCTATATGCACCCCGTAAAGAGGTAAGGGACTTTACAAGCTGAAATTAAACATGAGGACTATACAGGCGAAACGAAAATTTTTTAGAGACTAAATAGGCTGAAATTAAACAGTGAGGACTATATGGGTGAAACAAAAATTTATAGGGGACTAAATAGGCTGATTTTCCAAAAAAAAGAATCACAACGTGGAAGCAAGTAAGTGAATTGAGGGTAAGCATTGAATTAGCCAAGATCAAACAACCTATCATTTTGAACACCAAATTCTCTTATTCCATCCCTCAAAAGACTCTGTCTCTCCAAAAATAAAGGATTTTCTCTCCTCTCTTTTTTACTTTCTATGCTTCCACATTCTTCCCCTTGTCCCCCTTTCCCCTATCTTCATTCCCTCCTCTTTCCATTTTTTTTTTTGCGCAAGGCTCATCCCCTCATTGGTGGCCATCATGGTATTCTCCATTTTTTCTTAATTTATTTTGTTTCTTGCATTACATTTTCATTAATTAATCATATCTTGTTCCATTTTATGTTTATGTTGCTCATTTTGTTATCTTACATTTCTATAGTTGAGCACTAGTGAATGAGATATGCGAGTGATGCGCCTCTCACATTTCAAATGCATGAGAGCATAGGCATAGAATAAATATACATTGTCAATATAAAATTATTTATCTCGACATAATAAATATGGTTGTCAATTAATTGGTAGTGGTATATGATGATGATCAGGCAAATTCAGCATCTGGAATGCATGTTCATGATGATTGCAAACTGAAATTCTTAGAGTTGAAAGCAAAAAGGAATTTCAGGTTTATAGTGTTCAAGATCGAGGAAAATATTCAACAAGTTGTAGTTGAAAAACTTGGACAACCTGATGAAAGCTATGATGATTTTACTGCCACTCTACCTGCCAATGAGTGTCGTTATGCTGTTTATGATTTTGATTTCATCACTAATGAAAACTGCCAAAAAAGCAAAATTTTCTTCTTTGCTTGGTAAGTAATTCTCCATCATCCTTGATTCTCAATCTCCTTTCTGCATGATTAGATGATAAGACATTTTAGTCTTCGCCCCCACCCACCATTTTTTTCCACCCGGATTTTATGCGGAACGGGTATTTGTTCTGCATGTGCGGGACGGATTCTCAAACCGTTGGATTAAATTTTTAACGTCTATTGATTTAAAAAACACATGTTCTGATTTTGAGAACGACTGTTCTGCGAACACGTGTTTTTAACCAAAATACGCTTGTATTTGCCTTGAAAAATTGTTCCGCATGTGCGAAAAAACAGTTATTTCGAACTGCATTTTTTCTTGAAAATTACACTCATTTTATAACTAGGACTCGACTCTCGGACGAATTAGTCTTGCATCAAAATATGTCAGTGTAAAAGTAATATTTACCGATATATATCACTTCTTCATCAAAAAAAATAAACTAAAAGAATGACGGTTCTTCGTAGTTAGGAGCGAATTTAGAATTTATAGGATTGGAGGTCTAATTACATGAAAGTAATTTATCATAGTAAATTAATTTATTTATATAAAAAAAAATAGAGGGCAAAATGATGCATCTTGCAATTTTTTTTACAACAAATAATTTTTTTTATAGAAAACTTCGTTTAAAAAACTGTTGAGAGTGTCTCCACATTCCATCCCCAGATCCGCCCATGTTGATAATGTTTAACTTCAAAAACTTTTCTCTTGGATTTCTTTAAACATCGAAATTGTTTGTGAGATGAGTTAAAAATACTAGTTCAAAAATTTTGCGTTTTGTTCTGAAACATACTACTATTCAGTTACCATGTAATGTCTTGTTGTGGTTTGTGTAGGGCTCCTGATATAGCAAGGGTAAGGAGTAAAATGTTGTATGCAAGTTCCAAGGATAGATTCAAGAGAGAACTTGATGGAATTCAAGTAGAATTGCAAGCAACAGATCCCAGTGAGATGAGCCTTGACATTGTAAAGGCTAGAGCTATCTAATTTTAATTTCTTGCTCACTCAAATATTGAGATAAAAAAAAAACTGATAAAGATTTGGGGGCCTTTTTCAATCCATTTGCATGAAAATAAAAGCCAGTATAATTAATAATTATTGTTTTTCATATGTTACCTAGTTGTTCTTCTTAAGTTTTTTTTTCCTTTTCATTTTAACACGTGAGTTTATCACAATGTGTTTGTTTAGTGACTATTGTGGTTGACCTTCTTGTATCCTTTGCAAATTATAAGGTTACAGAACAAGTTCTAATCAAGTTTTGACTTAATCGAGACGTTACTTGTTCAAAATTTTTCTAAGTCGAAACTCGAGTTGAGCGCTACCATATTCACTTTTATAATGCTTTTTTTTAAACTCATAACAAATACAAGCAAATAAACGTTTTTTGAATTTATATTTTACAATCTCAAGTTCATTTTTGATACAAATCTTTATAGGAACAAATACTCTCTCAATCCAAATTGTACGTCAATTGTTAATTGAATATGTTTGTCTCTTCTATGTTTATGATGTACTATCCCTGTATCATAATAATAGGGATATCAAATTTTGTACAAATATTAAGAAAATGATCATATAATTATTATTGTATAAAAGAAATTCATACTACCCTTCATTAATAGATGAAAGTTGTATTACTAAGGAGCAGTTAGTTGAGTAACATCACATTATTGAGTAAGGCTTGCCAAAAGTAAGTTTGAAGCATGACTTTGAATCCCACTCAACCCGGTCAGTTGGAGTGGTAATATAGCGACTTCGTTCTTAAAACGGTATGTGTTATACATTAAATTCGGTAGGGTCTAAAAATCGATTCATTATACAAAACTTAATTGGCTCGATCAATCGGACCGATGGACGGTGACCTAATTTGAGTTTTCAAAGAACCGGTTGGGTATTTTAATTAGTCAAAAAAATTATTTTAAGGGAATTATAATGGAATTTAGTAGTTGATATGTTGTGATTTATATTAAATTTGTATAATTAGAAAAAATGGTCCCCAAATAATTTTCGGCCAATCACATTTATCATTTATCCATTTTTAACTATTTTTGTCCATAATAAATTTATGAGTTGCCCAAATCGTCACTATGTTAAATAATTTCAATGTTTGCCGTCTAAATGATGACATTACATGACAAGACTTGATTACTTAAAGAGAAGTAAAACTTAAAGAGATTGTTGTTTGTTATTTAAATTTTTTAGCGGGCTGGCCCACATCCGGTTCGGTCCAACCCGTGTTAATCGATGGTTCAAATAGAGCGGACTAAAATGGTCTGTATTTAAACGAACCATAAATAACTAAGTTCAAGCCCGTCCAAATAACACGGGCCACGAGTCGGTCCGCGGGACTTGTGCTCGTTTGACAATGCTATCCATAATGCCTATTCGATTTATCAAACCTAAAAATATTAGGTACACAAGTGTCAAATTGGGTAAATGTGTAGAAAAAGTGTTAAATGGAAATGAAGACATTAAAATAAAGATGTGTCTCTCAAGGTATAGTTCAATAGATCAAAGGTGTCCTAGCTCAGTTGGGGCAGGCGTCTGCTCACACCTTTGAGGTTGTGGGTTCGATACTCTCTGCCTGCGTGCGGCAAGTTTTAATCTCCATTTCTAGGGCTATCTTTTCCTCATCTGAGGCAGTTTTCTCTCCTCTATATGGGGCAACCGTCCAATCGGGCTTAAAAAAAAGTGTATAGTTCAATAGACAACCTCATTGTGATGATCGTAGTAGGTCACCTCATCGACATTTGAAGTTTGGGGGTTCGATTCTCGTTGAGTACACGAATGAATCACTTTTAAACCGTTAAAGACAATTTATAGTGGATACCGAAGGAGACACATCTCATTACTTACCTCCATGTGGCTCTAAGAACAAGGGATGAAGCTAGTGAGAATTAAGATTTCAAGGAAAAGACTTTGGCTTCGGTGCAGAATAATTGTCCGCATGGTATTGAACATTTGTTTATTGTCTAATTAAATATTTTACGTTTGTGAACATATGTTTTAAAGGCGATATAAAAAATATGTTCGTTGTCCAATCCGGGTCCAAATCTGCGCGGACTTACTTTAAACGGATCGGACTTAGGGGGGTGTATTCAATCCGGATTTTAAAAGATTTTAACTGATTTTCAAAAGTCTATGGATTTTGCTGACTTTATTGATTGTTTTAACTCTATGCAGAGTCTGCGCAGAGTCTATCAGATTTTATTAGATTGATTTATCAGGATTTCTTTTGATTTATAAAGTCTATAGATTATTTGAATAGCACCATAGTTGTGAATAGCGGCGAATAGCGGCGCGTCGCGGAGCTTTACCGCGGTGTCGTGGCGCGTCGCGGTCGACAACGAGAAATCCCGCTATAGCGGAACTTAGCGGCGCTTATCGGGTTTCATGTCGTGGCGCTTATCGCTGAAAATCGGGAATCCCGGTGGTTTAATTTTTTTTCCTTTTTTTTCTGTTTTTTTCTGTTTTTTTTCTGGTAATTTGATAATCTATTTTTATTAATTTGATATATAATGGTGATATAATAATATAGATATGTATTAATTTATATTGATTTTGCAATAAACATGGAAGAATTTAACTAAATGTTTACAAGTATTACTAATTTTGTGTCATATATCTATATAAATATGTCATATCAGAAACCGCGAAAAAGTACCGCGTCGCGACACCGCGACACCGCTATAGCTTTTGAAGCTTCACCGCGACGGACCGCGAAACGCTATTAACAACTTTGAATAGCACCAAAAAATAAAGAAAATAATGATTCATTGGTGTATTATACAGATCCAAATGTGTTGAATTTCCAAAGTCAACATATGTTTATCAATTATTATTTTTTAATTAAATCATTTTGTTAAAAATTTAAAAAGTTTGACGATAGTCATTGATTTTTTTTAGATCACGTAACTGCGACTTTTTTTATTTATTTGTTCAAGGTTTGTATAATTTACTTACTGGTATTTTTTTCTTTGGTTTAATTAAGATATGTTTTGTGATAAGTTTTGTTTGAACTTTTTTTTCTCTTTGATTTTCTCTTTCAGGAAAATGAAATTCATGTTTGAAAAATAGAAATTTGTGGTTGAATAGAGAATAAATTGTTTGCTTTCTTTAATTTCTATTTGAAGATGATCAAGAAGAAAATTGTTTGGATATTATGACTTGTTTTTGGGAAATAAACATTTCATATTGAGTTTTCTAACGATCTTAAAAAAAAATCTCATTTTTTTTGTAGTTTGAAATATTTCTTTGTTTTTCTTATAATTTTATAGAAATGAGATTAATAAAAAAAAATTGTAATTTAAGATAAAATTATCAAAGATATTTTAATTTTAATATTAATGAGACAAAATCAAAATCTTGAGAAAAAAGAAGAGATTTCACCATACACATTTAAACCTATGAAATCCATCAAAATCCTACATTTAATGAAATCTATGAGAATTTATAGAGTTTTGAATACCTCTAGATTTTAATGGACTTTTTAAAATCTAAATTGAATACCTATAGATTTTAATGGAGTTTTTAAAATCCAAATTGAATACCTCTAAATTTCATTAGACTTTTTAAAATCCAAATTGAATACCTATGGACTTTAAAACTCCTTAAAAATCCTATAGAATCTATGTTGAATACACCCCCCTTAGTCTATTTTTTGTGGACTGACAAAATCTAGGTCCATACCCAGTCCGCGGGTTCTTGAACTTTTTTAATTTTTTTTTAAAAAAATTATCCCATTCATCGAAACTAAATATAGAAGATTTATATTCAAGTAATACTCTAATTTTTAAACAAATAGTGAAATAGATATGTATTTACAAGAATAGAAATCTAACATTGTGATTGTAACAAAAACAATTCAAGAAAATACTAAATATATGTTATAATTATATATACATTTATATAACCTAAAACATATAAAAAAACAAGCAAAATCATGAGACTAATTAGTTTAGAATAGAATTGGAGATATTTTTTCTAAAATATATATTATTTTTTGAGGATCGGACTACAAAGTCCGCATCCAAACGAATTCGGACCCAAAATACCCGGTTTTGAATGGGATTAAAATTTAAAGTCCAAGTCCAATCCATATAAAATGGATCCGGACTAATATTCAAACTTCAAGTCCATTTGACAGTGATACTCCCGGACCTGCCCTACCCTACCCTAATAAGAAAAGAACCATTAGAACTGCCGATGTGAGGGCTGTGTTGGTGGTTACCAACTGTGACGCCCCGTCCCTCTCGGGTCGGGTACGCCGCGTGCCTCTCGGCACTGGGTTCTATCTTTTACAATATAAATTACAAGTGGATAAAATTTTTCTTCTAAACTATTCTATTATTTCTAAGTTGACTTCGGTCTTTGACTGAATCCCAATGTACGGATTTCTAATCCCAAGCTTCCGCTGCGCACTCTGATACCAAAATCTTGCACTAACTTCAGATACCTGTGGAGGGGGAAAACATTTTGGAAAACGTGAGCCGAAGCTCAGCGAGGGCCGTGCAAGTGGTGCCAGTGTCTTTAAAAATCATTTTCTTTGGAAAATACTTTTATATCAAAAATATCTCGCACAATTAAAAAAAAACATATATATATACTCTTATAATAAGGGGCTTGATTTCTGGAACAATTGTTCAAGACTGTCGAGATCAGATTGACAATGGCATTCCAATAACATTAAATCACATTTCATACGGCCCCTAAGAGAACACATTCACATTTAGGATCCTAGAGGTGACTCACACCCTTTGGTGTAGCACTTAGCTCCTTCCAAATCAAATCTGGGCCCGACTCAATATATTCGCAGCTCTCGTAATGCCACGTCAATAATCTCAGGACATATCTCGTTCAAGGTTCAGTAAAATATTTCATTTCCAATAACATTAATAATAAGGCCCCAATTTCGGAAAAACGTTTCATGGTATAATGAACAATTAATCCAATGCATGTCATGAGTGGATCCAGACCATGAGTGCAATGAACAATTCATGAACACACAATACGTATATATAATTTTACAAAAGGTTTAAGACCACTCACCTTAGCTCTCTTATCGTTTGTACCTTCTTCAAGATCTCGTACTTATTTTGTAAATACCAACTCTTTAGGAAACACTTATAAAAATTAATAAAATTCAAGTCTTAATATGCCTAAAACTCTTTAGACAAAGTTTCTAGGCTTCTGGGGTCTTTTTGGCAAATTCCTAAAGTTTAGGGACTAAAATGTAATTTCTAAAAATTATTCCAAACTCTGAATAAAGTTATTTCAGATATATTTTATTTTAATTATTTTCTTTAATTTTAATGTCCAAATAAATATCAAGTAAGGCATTTACGATTTATTGGTAATTTAAGCATTTAGTAGGATCTTATGTGCTAATACTTTAATTGCCACTTTAGTCCTTGGTATATAAATGCTCTTAAGAGAAAACCTTAACCCTATTCTCATTTCTCTACTTCCTTTTTCTCTCCTCCTAGCCGCCTCCTCTCCCCTCTCCTTCTTCTCCGGCGGCTCCTCCCCATCTCCGCCGCCCCTCCTTTTTTCTTTCTTTCTGTTTCTTCTCCTCCTTTCTCTCTTTCTTCGCGCTCAACTTCCCTTCTCGTAGAAGCCGCTGCCTTCATATTCTCCTGGGCATGGCTTCCCACCTCCGGCGATGGTAAGTCTCTCTCTCTCTCATTTTTTTTCTCCTTATTTTCCATTTCGGTATTATTATTCTTATTTTGTTTTGTTTTCTTCTCGCTTTATCTCCGCCTCGCCGCCACCACTCCGCCGACTCTCCAACCGTGCTCTAAGCAAGGTAATTTTTTTTCTCATTTTTATTTACCTGTATAATAGCTATTATTGCTATTATAATTATTATTGCTATTATGATTATTATACTTTTCTGCTTTCCCCTAATTATTATTATTACTGCTCATTGCTATTACTACAACTACTCGTGATCTCGTGATCTAATTTTATTGAAAGAAGTAATAAAATTCTTTTATTTCTTTCTAGTTTCGATTGTCAATAAAATAGAAACTATGAAAATACTATTTCAATAACAAGTTAAAATATTTTAGAACAAAATAATATTTTCAATGTTAAGGATGATAAGTGATTCTAAGTTCTAATATTGAAATGCTCTTGTTCGCTTTCCAATATTATAACCTGGATATTTCTATTTACTTAATGTCTATTTAATTTTAAATATAATGCAAAAATATATGTTACTCTTTTCTAGTCTAGGATCAATTAAGAATGTAGACTTATATTCATCTCGGTTCATTCGCCTTAACCTGACAAAAATCCGATTAGTAAAGTCTCCACCAAAATGGGGTGGGTCACTGAATGCTCCCTGGATTGCGTTTCCACAATCCTCTGAGCACAATGAGCCTCGTAGAATATAATCTACTTTCTTTCATGAGCCCGAATAACCTAACTTTATTATCGCAGGGATTATGACAACATATTCAAATAAAGATACTCGTCTATCGCAGTCAAATTCACCGCCAGAGATTCCGTAAGTTTATTATTTGGACCGGGAGAGTAGAGAGAGTTTTTGAGGGAGAATTTCCCTTTAAGGAAAGGTGCAAGTGAAATGGGGGCCAAAGGCCTTCTATTTATAGTAGGAATTAGGGACCTTAGTAGCAATTTCTTGAACTTACAAGGACTTATTGTGTAAATAATCCAGGGACTATTAACGCTAATTTTTCCTTTCTTGGTGCGCAAGTACAAGATAATCATCAATATTTTTCATTTTTCTTTTATTTCTCAATTTCTTTTTTTTCAATTACTATTATGCCCTTATCTTTTAATAAAATTACTATTTCATTGTTTGGACTATTTTACCCTTGTTAATTAATGTAAATGACATTTTAACCTTATCAAATAAAATAATATAATACTAACCTTTAATTTGGTTCGAAATTAACGGGTCGTAATTACGGGTCGTCACAATTTGTAAGTACCAAGGCAGTCAAAATCGCGAGTCGACTCGTAGAATCGTACGATTCTACGAGTTTTAAGGGGTGGACCGAGTTAGATTCTACGTAGAATCGGAAATTGGTAGGATCGGAGTACGATCCTACGAGTCTACTATTCCCTAAATTTTTTTTTTTTTTTGCTGAAACACTTTATATTTTTTAATTTTTTTTTTTATCATTTCTTATCCTCAGAATTGATACTTTAAGATGTATACAAATTTATATATCTCAGGAGATATTTGAATCTTAATTAAAAATAAAAAATAAGCACATTTTAGCAATTAAATTAACTCCGATTGACTTGGACTTTGGAACATGATTTATGTTTTTCAATTTAGTTTCAACTAAGGTAATTTGGGTAGAGAAATTGTGCTTTTATATTTTAAAAATTGTGATTGAAATGTTTTTCAAAGAAAGTACATATATATTTTCAAATAATTTTTTTAACGTAAAGTAGGATCGACGATCCGAAGCTACGATCCTACGATCCTTATATGCCTTCCGATCCTACGTAGGATCGCGAGTTTGACTGCCTTAGTAAGTACTCGTAGCGACTTATGGTCACTGCGACGCTTCGACCGCAGTGGCTGACTCGAGCCGAACTCACTTTCCAAAAACTTTTTTTTTAACCAGAACCATTAGAAAAAATAAAATAAATGAATAAGAAAATGTATATTAAAGGGGAGAGTAATTTTAAATAGCATCTGCTTAGGGTTTTAGCAAAGGGACACTACACAAAGAAGCGCGCGCAACAACCATGGAGGACCACCGCTCCCCTCCACCACCGCCTGCTCCGGCTCCGATTTGGTCTAACATCCTGAAGCAACAACCGCCAACTAAACCACCACCACCACACCAGCAAATTTCCGGAAACTCCACCACCGTCTCCCCCATTGGAGTTCCCGTGGCCAGCTGCAAGTCGGCGAAAGGTATAGCGGTGGCAATAGTAGATGCTAACGCCATAATACAAGGCGGACAGTCACTTTCTCACTGTTCCGATCGTTTCGTTTCGGTTTCTGACGTCATCAGTGAAGTCCGTGATCCCGCTTCTCGTCATTCGCTCAATTTCCTCCCGTTCTCTGTTGATATCTTGGAACCTTCCCCTGATTCCCTCAAAAAAGGTCCGCACTATCGTTTTATTGTTTCTGTTTTGAAGTTGAATCGATCAATTATGTTCTTTTTAATTCGTGTGTAGTGTTGCAGCAATTTGTGTTTTGAGCAATGAATTTAGTTTCTTATACACATTCTGTCAAAATTGAATGTATACATTTGACTTTCACACGAATTGAAAAGAGTAGTTTGACTATGAGTAACTTACTCTCTCGGTTCCAAATTAATTGTCCCATTTTGCGCGGGTAATAAGGTTTTGATAAATTATATAGCAAAACCAGATTAAAAATTCTATAATGCCCCTAATTAATTCTTCTTCTCAACTAATGAGTTGTAGCTTTGCTGTAGTAATTCTTACTCTATAGTCTATATTGGGTCTTTCTCTGTTTGCCTGAGCTTTTGCTTTCTTAAGTTGTTGGAAAAAAACTATTGTAAGTAATCATCTTAGAAAACTTAGTTTTTCAGGTTACTTGTCTTGACAAAAGCAAATAATGGATAGACTTTTAGAAGTAGTTTTGCTTCTTATCTTAAATAAAATTACCTTTCAATAGAGTAGTTACCATAGAGAAGAACACAAAAAAATGTTTTGGTCTTGAGAAGAAAGGAGCTGAAATTAGCTTCTGTTAAGCATTTGAGAACATGCTCATTTGCTCGGCGAACAGAATGAGAAGTTGATGGATTGATGAATAATTGAACCCCTTTAACTCAAGCTGTACCTTTGTTATACTACAAAAGAGATAAGTGATTTTGAGTATAACTTCTTGTTCCCAGAATTGACAGATTCTTTGTTTTTCTTTTAGTAGTATTTCTCTCTGGTTGCAGAGTTTCTGACTGTTTTTCAATCTTGCCTGTGTTTTTCTTGGTGTTGCAGTAATAAACTTCGCAAGAGCAACTGGTGATCTGCAAACACTTTCTGATGTGGATCTGAAGCTCATTGCTTTAACATATACATTGGAGGCTCAAATCCATGGAACCGAGCATCTTAGGGAAAGTCCTCCACCAATCCACACAGTTAATGTGAAAAGGCTTCCTGAAAAGGACCTGCCTGGATGGGGAGCTAATGTTCCCAATATGGAAGAGTGGGAAGCTTTGGAACATGCGTCTGAAGAAGGGTCAAGCTCGAACTCAAAAATCCTTCCCCTGAAAGATTTGAACCTAAATGTGGTTTCCAATAATGATTCACAGAGTATGGAAGATTGTTCAATGGGAACTTGTGGTGAATCTCATTCTGGAGAGCAGGGGATTGGAAATGTTGAGGGCAAGCAGCAAAAAAAGTATCCTCCTGTTAAAAAAGAGGTTAAAATTGAAGGCAAGAAGATGGTAGCAGATGGAGTTGATGCAACAATGGGGCAATTTGATGAGAATGCTGGTGACTTTGTGCCTGCTGTGAGCCGAAGTACGCGTAGAAGATTTCTGAGAAGGAAAGCTAGACGTGAAATGAACGAGGCATTATCTGAAAAAGATGAGAAGACAGATGTGATTGAAGATGTAGAAAATGAAGGTATGCCTGAACTTGTAAGTTCAGAAGAAGACCTGAATGGGAAGGTAGAGGAGAGTAAGATTGTTGAGGGGGATAATGGTGCTGAAGATATTTCTGCATTTTTGCACCAAATGAGGCTCGAAGAAGAATCTTTTAATGCTCTTAATGATGACAGTACATTGGAAAATCGTGCCGAAGACCTCCCCAGTGATAATAGTGAAAATGTCAATGAGGAAGGAATGCATGTGGAAATTGATGATGAAGGACCAGAAAACTTGGACATAACAAGCCAAAGTGGTGAAAGTGTCGATGCACCCCATACAGATGATAATACTAGCGAGCAGAGCTGGATGCTGCGTTCCTTGTCTGAGTCAACTGTGGCCTGCATAACTAGTGACTATGCAATGCAAAACGTGCTTCTTCAGATGGGTTTGCGCCTCTTAGCACCTGGAGGAATGCAGATCCGGGAGCTACACAGGCATGTATTTACTTGTTTTTGGCATGATTGTGTCACGATGTTTAATTTATCTTGTCTTACGTTTTCATGCGAATTTTTTTGCCTTAAATTAGTGCATGTGTGAGGCTGGCTTCATAGAGTGGCAAAATATCTACTTATATCTGGTTTGCATTTCTACTTTCAGATGGGTACTCCGATGCCATGCTTGCTTCAAAGTGACTACCGATATTGGTCGAATCTTCTGTCCCAGCTGTGGAAATGGAGGCACTTTGCGAAAAGTAGCTGTAACAGTTGGTGAAAATGGTATCATTCTTGCAGCTCGACGATCTCGCATTTGTCTGCGTGGAACAAAAGTGAGTAAACCTGTTCAAATTTGTTTTCTTTGCAGAATTGCTAGGAAACTTTATCACATTTGTCTAAATATGCTCTTTATCACACTAGTTGATTTATAACAAAAGTATGAAAAATAGAAATCTCTGCCAGCCAGAATTGTGCTTGTTTGCTCAGGATGATTGATTACATTTCTTAATACTCGAGTGTTGGAAAATTATCAATGTTGGCCTGAGATCTTTGTACTTACTGGAAAAACTTTAGATATTTTTATTTATAGTGACATGAAGTCACGAATGATGGCTTTACCTGGGGTTTTGTTGCATATTGCAGTTTTCTCTACCTTTACCTCAAGGTGGCAGAGATGCTATCACCAAGAACCCAGTTTTACGTGAAGATCAGCTTCCGCAGAAGTTTCTACGTCCCAAAACAAAGAAAAAGAACAAGCAGGTCAGTGTTCAAATTTTTCTTCTCCATACTGAAAGCTCCATCTTCGCAGATGTACTATAGAGTTTTTCCTTTTATACTTCGGCCTACTGAAAAATGGGTGCTTTGATGTGTAGGGAGAGGAAATCTTCACTCCCGACAACATATTTCACCATCATACAGATAAAGGAGCTCCATTGCAGCCTCCCATGAGAAAAGCACTTGCAGTTTTTGGTGGAAAGAGGAATCCTAATGATAATCACTACTCTCGTGCCAAGCACTGAACTATTTTTCTTCTTGGAGATTTGCTACCTGGGGAAGATGCTTTGATGATCACAATTGGTTATTTAATTTTTGATTTGTTATCAAACTCGGAGAGAGCTTCTTTTGTCTTTGTAGATTTTAGTAGTACCATTCCAGTTCACACAGTATGGTAATTTTTTGAAAATGATATTAGAAACAGACGAAAGATCGAAAAGAAAAATTAGTATGAGCATCAACAGAACAAGAATGTAACAGATTTTTTATGCAGTCTTCTTCATTACTATATTAACAACATGAAGCTGCAATAATTGGTGTACAAAGAATTGGAACTAGTCATACGTGAAAGTGGCTGTTTCTTAAAGCAGGGCAAAATTTACTATCACCTCAAATAACAACTATATAGAAACTGTATAAGTATGTATATAGATTTAAGGGCTTCGACTTGGACTGACCATGGTTTGGCATAATGTGCCAAACATGACATTTTTTTTTGGAACAAATATTTTTGGTAAGAACGGATTTGTGTTGGGTTGATGTGACAATTTTTATACGCGCTTAGCCACGTCAGCGCAGAACGGACGGGATTTGGTAAATCCATTCTCAATTTGGGAGAATCCGTTCTCAACTTGCCGGACTAATGAAAAAGAAGCAATGGTTCTAGACTAATGAAGAAGGAAAATTTTGATATGGACCGGGTCCATGTGGACCATGTGGTCCAGATTTGGCCACATCAATGCAGAATGAGGAGAGAGAAGAAAATGTAGTGATGTGGCCAAATCTGAATCGCATGGTACAGTGGATCCGATCCATATCAGAAGTGTTCAATGAAGAAAACCCTGCTTTCTACTTGGAAGGTGGTCAGAAAGGTCTCAAAGAAAATGACACCATTCAAAAATTATATATATATTTGTGGTATTACGTAGCATTTTGATGGGTTCATTCAAAATCTTAAGATATGTGCTTAATTCTTTTATCGATTATCTCTTTCTAAACATGAACAATATAAGAGTTCAGAATTTTGTGATATTGAGTGAAGAAACATAGGAGATGAAGAGTGGTGGAATGCTCTGGTCATGGTGTGATATGAAGTAAAGAGAGATATGGAATATGATGGACATGTTAGAGATGAGTGTTTGATGAGGCATGGTGCGATGGATAAAACTCCTAACCTGAAATTGTTTAGGAGTATCTTTCTCTAGGAGTTAATTATGAGCTAAAAGTTGTGTTTTTCAGTATGTTAATTATGATGTTTAGTAAGTTTTTGTTCTCAAATGATTCAACTCATTATATTAATACTAATTTTTTTTTTTTTTATATTAGGTATATTTGTGAATAATACACCATCGAGTATTGGGTCTCCCAGGTTTAGAGAGTGATAATGAAGATAAATGTTGTTCAAATTTATAAGTATCATAAATAATTATCTTTTCTAAAATTTCCCTTTTGTACATTTAATTTAGCTCAGTTTTTCCTTTTTCGTTAATTTTCTTTTTTTGTATGATGGGTATTATAAACAATTTCTTCTTTGAATGTATTTGAGCTTGGATACTTACTTTATATCTTAGTTTTAGTTTTTTTTTTTTGTTGAGGGAATTAGTTTTAGTTAAAAATTATGTTTTTCTTTTTAACTAACATTGTGTCCCGATGTGAGTATCATAAACACCGGAAGATTGTGAATTGAGTAGTGCAATATATGCGGTAGTGAAACAAAGTCCGTTAGTGGAAATGAGGTGTGCACTTATTGTCAAGATGTAGTGCAATCAATACCAAGGTAAATCATATATTAATATTTAATCAAAGTTGTATTCAAAATTCCTAATTTTTTGTCTTTTAAAATGGATAGATTTCGATTCTACATTAAGTTGAAAGATAGTATTGGAATTATACACACCCTTCTTAGAGACAAGCATGCACAATTTCTACTTCGATGTTCACCAGATTACTTAAAATATCTACAATCTAAGGTATTTCATAAAACATTATGATCTTTTATAAATTATTCAATTACAATTTTACAAATTACTATACCATTATGCATTTTTATTCTTATGTATTTTAGGAAAATGGATAGAAGCTAATGCAAGATCATATAAATTCTTGTCGTGGGTTCTGCATTTACATTTCTTATTTGACCACCTATATTGCATTTGGGTCAAAGTTTTAGTCCAGTAGTTTCTTTTGTCTTGAAAGTAAACTGGTGTGAATAATACTCTCATCTTTTCCGGCATACAAATTGAAATCATGTTAAGTAAAGGTAGGTAATGATACATTGATTTGTTAGTCAAGTTAATTTATTTTATGTTAATTAAATATTTATCATTATTGATAAAATATTTTTGTTATTCATTTGTAGGTTGTGATCATTAATCACTATATCTAATTTTGGGAGTTACTCAATAAAATTCATATTACCCAATCATGTTGAAATTTCTTATTTGCTTTCTGAAAAATTAAAGTGAACGAGTTTTCGTCCAAGTACAATTGTACAATCATTAAATTAGTATTTTGAAATTCAGTATCTCAGTGCATAACACGGAACATTTGCTAGTATATATATATATATATATATATATATATAGTAGTGTTGACTGAGAGGTAGTGACGCAGTTGGTTGTCGCTCACTTCACTTGTAACTCATTAGGGTATGCCTATGACAAGGTCGCGAATTTGAGTTATACTAGGGAGTGGTTTCATACTGCTTGAACTGTCAGATATCTCCGCACGGCTTATCCAAGTAAATTAGTCGGGTCAAGTATTCGAGTCATGATATGAGCAGTTTCATAGGCAAATCTTGTTGGGCCGAGCCCACATTTTTACTTAAAGCAAAGCACGGCTGAATTTATTAATCTGTATCGACCAGGCTACCTTTTTAAGGCTCAAATACAAGAGTTAAAAGAGGGGGTCAACAAATATCCGTCCAGTCATGGCCCAGGTTACGCTTAGCCAATTAAATTATTTTATTCTCTATGGGCCTTTTTGCTGGCCCTGTAAAAATTAACAATTTCGTAGATTTTTATATGCCCGAGAAATATTCAACACCAAAAGATAAGTAAAAAGGTTTGATTGAGAAATTTTATTGCGTCTTCTATTTGCACGCCAAATTATTTTGGTAGATAAGGAAAGGAATACGCCTTGCGCAGAATAAGTATTAAGTTAAAGATTTTTCAATCTTATAAGAAATATTTTAATTTATCAACCGAATAACTATTTTGCTAGATAATAAAATATATTAGGGAAATTGGCCCCAGACGTCTTCCGATTATTTTGTTTTAGCCTCGAGAGTCCCATCATAAATTTTTCAGCATAAAGAATCCTCAGAAAACTTACGTTTCGCCGGAAGAATCCTAACCACCACCCCAATTGCGGCGGTTTCGGCCAAATGGGCAATGTGCACTGCACATGCATTTAACCCAAAGGTAAAATGGTCTTTTCACTCTAAAATAATAAAAAAAAATATTTTTTGGGGATCTCACCACCGCCCCCTTCCCCCCCCCCCCCTCTCTCTCACCACCGCCACCGCCATTGTTGAATCTCACCACCATCTTCAGCCATCCATCACCCAATTCTCTACAATTAACTACAATTAGGCATATTCATCTTAAAAAAAGACCCAGACATTTTTCACATAATCAAAACCAATCAATTTCTTTATGTAAATCACATGAAATGAACAAAAGGGTTCAACTTGTAACTAAAGATTAACATAAGTGCAGATTTCCAAAAACCCACAACACCAAAAAATAAGTCATCTTTGTATCTCCTCCAAGAAATTAGGGAACTATTATTGAATATCCCAAAATCTTGCAATAAGAACAAATAAAAATTGAAACCCTTTTCAAGAAATTACCTGTAAAAAGAGAAAGGGGGAAGAAAGATGGATCTTCCATTCACAATTTCACATAATCAAACCCAAGAAATCTACAATAAGAACTATATAAAAACACAAGATATACATAAAGAACTATACAGGTTACCCTTCAACTCAATCCCATTTCCAAATCCATTCTCTGTACCAGAAATCAAAACAAGAAAACACAAAATAAACAAAAACCTAGATCAAAGTATACTGGTATTTTGTTATTTTGTGAAATATACTAATTGTATATATTGGTATTTTGTGAAACAAAAAGAATTTTTTTTTGGTGGTGCAGGTTTGGAGCATCTGGAATTTTTTTTGGAGGTCTGGAAGCTTTTTGGAGAGAGAGAGGGTGGGGTGCTGGGTAGGGGGAAGAAGGAGATAGTTGAAACTTTGCTTAAGAAGAGAAGTATATGTATATATGCATGCCATTTTTCTGAGAAACCCAGATTGAATGGTTGAAGATGGTGGTGTTGGGTGGTGTCAATGGGCTGAGATGGGTGGGAATGGCAGCGGTTGGTATAGAATGGGCGGAGGAGGAAGGGGAGGGTTCTGAATAAATAAAAGTTTTTTTAAAAAAAATATTTAGGGCAATATAGTAATTACGCAAATTTTATCCCTATTTTTAGAGCATGTGCACCGCACATGGTTTATTTGGCCGAAAACTACCGTAAAATTGGTGGTTAGGATTCTTCCGGCAAAACGTAAGTTTTCTGAGGAATCTTTATGGTGGGACTCTCGAGGCTAAAATAAAATAATCGGAGGACGTCTGGGGCCAATTTCCCAATATATTATAGTTGGATGCCAAACTTCTATTCCTGCATATAATCCCAAATGTATTATAATTCCTGCGTCTGACCACTGTACTACTTGTGTTATTTGATTGAGTTTGAGTTTGAGTTTGAGATTTTTGTCTCAGTCTCAAACTAGTCTCAAACTCAAACAAGATTCTAGATGATTTTGTACTTCAGTTTTCATTTGCAGACTCAATCCAAAGCTGATTTGAATTTGAGTTTGAGTCTTAAACCAGACCAAACTCAAATCAATCCAATCCAAACAGACTCTAAATCACAGGCATGAAAAAAGCTTAGAGGTGGTATATAGATAGAATCTTGAAAGAAGCATGGACAAGACAAGGTGTATTTGGACAATGTCTCCTGACATTGACTTAACATAGCTGTTTATTTATAATTCAAGAATTAGTAAGCCTCCACACAGTCCACATAATAATATACATAAAGTTATAGTGAAGGTGAAATTAATCCCATTCTGCATTTTCAACCTCTGCAGCTTTTTTTTTGTTTTCCCACAAGAAAACTTATATCATAATCATGGCACAGGTAATTTTTGTTCTATCTAATTGAATTTAGGTTTAATACTCCAATTGGGTTCATTTCTTTATCTGTTTTTTTTGTGTGGGGCAGAAAATGGTGGTGAAGATGATGATCATGACTGATGAAAAGACAAAGCAAAAAGCCATTGAAGCAGTTGCTGATATTTTTGGTAAATTCTTCGATTATCCTGTTTAGTTTATGATATATTTATGAAAGTTTTCACGATTAGAACTTTATAGGAGTGTTACAGAGAATCTGAACGGCTTAATTCTGCCCTGATATGATGTTGATTTGGATGCAGGAGTGGATTCCATTGCTGCAGCTACAAAGGACCAAAAGATAACAGTTATAGGTGAAATGGATACAATTGCAGTTGCCAAAAAGCTGAAGAAAATAGGAAAAATTGACATTATATCAGTTGGTCCTGCTAAGGAAGAAAAGAAAGAAGAGAAAAAGGAAGACAAGAAAGATGATGATCCTAACAAATGATTCAATAATCTCCTGCTGATGCTTTGATTCATTCATATTTTTCTTGGTTTTTTTATTATATCAATTGCTAGGTTTAATCTCTGATTTCATTAATTACGAATCAGTTAGTGAAACACTTCACCAACAAACTATTTTCTTGACCATTTGATCATTTGTCCTGAGAATCTTTTGATACATAAGTTTAGAGGAACTCAAATTTCTTTATTTTTCTTCATTTTGTTTATATATATATATACACACACACAAATATTTATTCTTTTTTCAATGATATGTAATAATTCATTTCACATTGATATACATATATTATTTCCTTTGCACTAATATCTTTGTCCTTTTAAATGAATTTCATTTCTACAACAAAATTATTGAGCATATAACAATCTTGTACTTAACTCAATCCATTAAAAGATACTTCAAGAAGAGAAGTATTATTCAAGCCTTATATATTGTGAATATACAGACAAATTAGTTGATGTGAAATCTTTAACAATCTATATAATCCCAAATGGCATTCTAATGACTTCATATCTTTGGCCTTCCCCCTAATTGAGAATAACACGTATAAGATTCTAATTTATAATTTCGTCTAGAAACAACAAAAGAAGATGATATCTCTTTCATGTCTTATTTGCCCTTGTAAGAAATGTTGTTTTTGTTATTTATTTTGTCAGCATGAGTCATACACCATGTACAAGTCCAACTCATTAATACCCTTTAGACAGCATGTCCCAGCAATGACTCATGATACAAAGACTTTTTGTTGCCTTAATATATACTCGTATTTGTCCCAAATTATCTGTTAATTTATATTTTGTACGAGAATTAAAGTTTCATCAAATTTTATAGTGGGATATGATAAAATATCAAACATGACCCTATTAATAGTACTCCCAATTTAATTCTACATTCTCTTCTCTCTATATCCTTCTTTATCTAACATGTAATGTAAGGAGTAGTATTGGAAAATTAATCATTAATGAACCCTTTATTTAGAAAATTGATAGATAATTTGTGACAGATTAAAAAAAAATGTGGACAAATAATTTGGGACGGAGGGAAGTATAAACCTAAAAACTCGTTAGAATTCTATTTTTAAAAATGAATTATAAATACTCGATGAATTCTATATTTTAGAACTCATTGAATCGGTGAAAAAGTATGTATGTATGCATGAATGAATGAATTAATTGTTGCTTCATTTTAAAAAAAAAATCACTAAAGAAAACTTGCTTAGTCCTCAACTTCTCTGAGGATAGTTTAGCTCATTCATAAAAACCTTCAGTGTACCTCTCTTATGACCAAATTTTGGATTAGCAAATTGAAGTTTTAATTGACCAATTCTAGGACAAACTAAAATCCAATTTATAACATTATACACTAAAGAATGTCCTAAAAATCAAAGGTGTCATATCCTAGTGGGGTAGACGCCTGCCCACGACCTTGAGGTCGTGGATTCGATACCCTCCACCTGCGTGCTGCAAGCTTTAATCTCCCTTTTGTAGGGTTATCTTCTCCTCGTCTGAGACAGTTCTCTCTCCCCTATATGGGGCAACCGCCCAATCGGGCTTCAAAAAAAAAAAAAAAATGTCCTAAAAAGGTTTCCATATAAAACCCATCTTCCAACACCATTTCGACACTAATGGATAAAAGTAAACAAAGATATTTTTGAAAATGAAAAGGATGTACGGTAAAAATGGTGCACTAAGCTAGAACAAACATTAACATCAAACCATCCAATACCTTTGTTTTTTACAATAAAATTACATATTGGAAGACACGACGGATTAGGTTATAGATTAGATGTGTTAACCAGTAACTTTCTTACATAAAGGATTAATCGGCAACTTAGTGGTGATAACCGACATTAGCAAACAAATTATCTAACTGTTCATGTTAGTTTAATGGCCTAATTAATTACTCTATCCGTCCCAAATTATCTGTTTACTTCGACAAATGCATGAATATTAAAGTTTTTGAGGATTTTAACGGTAAAATATAAGTAAAAGTCTAAGATACCCTTCACTAATTTTATTAATTTCATTTAAAATTTATATCTTTTTTTTTTTGCTAAGTAAAATTTAACCATTAGAATTCGAAACAGGATTACAAAAAGTGCCTCCTCTATCGCAAAGTACTGATGGGTGAATGGCAGAAACATCTAGATAGCCTACTACATTGTTCGATTTCGCCCATTGAACTAGATTATGAGCTTGATAATTAGCTTCCCTATTAACAAATTTACACTTCCAGTGCTTAAATCTACCAAGAATAGCAATACAACAATTCGTTAGCTCAGAACCTGTCCAATGTATCTCAGTAGAAATGCCATTGATACCTTTCAGAAGATGTAGACAATCTCCTTCAACAATAATTTTGTGCAGCTTCTTGGCTTGTAGATATTCCATTGCAATCAAGGCTGCATGTGCTTCTGCCTCAAATGGAGTTCGAGCTTGGAATCTTTGAATCCACATCCCCATGTTATCACCTTTATCATTCCTGATAATGAAGGCACTAATTGCCTCATATTCTCCAACGAAACCAGCGTCGAAGTTCACCTTCAAAAATTGTTTTGGAGGAGGTTGCCAATGGACAGTCTTCTGACTCCCTCCTCTCTTCATTAACCTTCCAATACCAGCTTCACAATAGTTAAGTGACTTTTGCTCTATTAATTTCAGCATTTGATCACCATTCTTCTGCTCCTTGCCATGAAGAATTTCATTTCTTTGCTTCCAGATCAGCTCCAAGGTAACTACAAAAAAATTCAAAAACTCAGTTCTAGAGTTATTAGATATAGGAAAGCAATTTAAAGGATTTGAAGAAAATACATCCCTAATCCATCTAGAAATACTCCAATCCTGTATATTATCCAAGTTGATATGCCACTTTGAAGAGTTCCATAAAGCTTTAGTAAAAGGGCATTGGATAAAAATATGCTCCAGATTTTCTTCAACCCCTTCCTGACACAATATACAATTTACATCTTGAATCCCAAAGCAAAATTTCAGCCTTCCTCTACATGGTAAAACATTGCTGAGGATTTTCCACACAAAATGAATGTGCCTATTATGCAAATTAGAGTGCCATAAATTCTTCCAATATTTCCTGTTAATCTGAGAAGCACCCACAACCCTTTCATGGTTCACTGTTTTGTACGCGGACTTAACAGTGAATTGCCCTGTCGAAGAGGGCAACCATACCATAGAGTCAATTCCCATAGAGGGAATAATGTGTTGAATAGCTTGAGCAGTGGACTGATCAAAAAGTTGATTAATCAAACCCCTATTCCAGTCATTCATGTTACTAACCATCAGGTCCTTAACATACAAAAACGAACTCCCACCCCTTTGGTTAGCATTAACCCGAAATCCTTGAATATAAGGTATCCAAGGATCCTCCCAAATCTTAGCCACAGAATGCACCCCAACATTGATACAAGTCCCTTTTTTTAACAGATCAATGGTTTTCATGATACCCGACCAAATCCAAGAGGCATTCCGAGTAGAAAGGTTCACATTAAGCAAATCCCTCCCCCTCAAGTACTTAGATTTCATTAGCTTAACCCAAATTTTGTCAGAATTCTGCAAAATGGCCCACCCCATCTTAGATACACAAGCTTTATTCATATCCGCAGCCTTTCTAAACCCAAGCCCCCCCGCCTGTTTAGGGACACACAAAGAATCCCAAGACTTAAGGTACAAATGCCTTCCCGAATTCTCCTTGAAACCCCACCAGAAATCTCTGCTCAAACTATCAAGTTTATGACAAATAGAAACAGGCAACAAATGATTCTGCATAACATGGATAGGAATAGATTGTGCCACTGATTTCAATAAAATAGACCTACCAGCTTGAGAGAGAGCTGATATTTTCCAACTAGCCAACTTCCTCCTAAGTTTTTCCACAACTGGGAAAAAAGCCTCTTTTTTAGAACGACCCTTACAGAAAGGACTTCCTAAATAAGACCCTTTATGGTCACATTCTTCCATGCCTAAGATAGTACCTATTTCTTCCTTAGTCCAACTCCCAACATTTTTACTGAAATGAACCACAGATTTATCAAAATTTAAGCTTTGACCTGACCAATCACAAAAGAGATTAATACACCCCATAACCTCATCAGACTCCTCAAGATTAGCCCTGCAAAAAATAGTAAGATCGTCAGCAAACATTAAATGAGAAACACTAGGAGCATTCCTACTTACCTTTATACCATGGATTTTGCCTAATGACTCAACCTGTGAAAGCATTCTAGAAAGAAGGTCAAAAACAAGAGTGAACAAAGCAGGTGAGATCGGGTCCCCTTGCCTTAAACCCCTTGAAGGGTTAAAAAGGCCAAAAGGTGACCCATTAATTAAAATAGAAAAAGAAGAGGTAGAGATGCATTGAAAAACCAAATTGACAAAGGTATCACAAAAACCATGCAACTTCAAAATCCTAATAAGAAGAGACCACTCAATTTTATCATAAGCCTTAGACATATCCACTTTCATAGCCATAAAGCCCAGTTTTCCTTTTTTGCCGTTCATATGATGCATCAGTTCATGAGAGATAATAATATTATCAGACATGCCCCTCCCTGGGATAAAAGCAGCCTGGGAGGGTGAAATAATACTATCAAGAAGAGGTTTTAACCTTTCAGCCATAATCTTAGAAATAATCTTATAAGCAATGTTACACAAAGAAATTGGTCTGAAATGATCGATCTTACATGCATTATCAGTTTTGGGAATAAGGGAAATAAAAGTACAATTCAGAGATTTGAGCATAAATCCATTAACAAAGAAATACTGAACAGCCTCCACTAAAGTATTCCCCACAATCGACCAATAAGTTTTAAAAAAACACGGGGTCATGCCATCTGGACCAGGACTCTTACCTGCTTTCAACTGAAAGACCAAGGCCTTGACCTCCTCCATTGTAGGAATTCCACACAAATTTCTATTTGCTTCCTCAGTAATGGATGCTTGAATGAGGCCCTGCAAATGATCTGGGAAAGAAGGTTTAGAAGATGTAAATAGATTTTCAAATGAGTTCAGGAAGCACTTACCAATTTCATCTCTTTCTGATAGCCAAACACCTGAAGGTGATAGTAGAAAATCAACAGTGTTATGTCTCCTATGAATAATAGTAGAAAGATGAAAAAAGTGGGTATTGGCATCCCCCTCTTCCATCCACAATGTCTTGGATTTATTCCACCAAAGGAACTGTTCTCTCTTAAGGACTTCATCCAGCTTTACCTGAAGCTCTCTTTCCCTAGCAACAACACTGACAGACTGTGGAAGACTCTGAAGGGTTACAATCTCATTTTTTATACTACTAATGACAGACTGGACATGCCCAAAACTAGATTTGTTCCAACATTTGAGAGCATTTTTAGTACCTTTAACCTTACAGCACCACTGAAAAAGAGGAGAACCAGCAACAAAGACAGACCAAGCCTGGTTGACTACAGAGAAAGAAGACGGATCCCGGATCCACATAGTCTCAAACCTAAAAGGTTTAGGATGAAGGGCTCTAGTAGGCTGAGTATCAAGAAGAATGGGATTATGATCAGAACCCAGAGCACTGAGATGATGGATAGAAGCTTTTGGAAACAAAAGCCTCCAAGAAGAATTGATTAAGCCCCTGTCAAGCCTAACTCTAATGTTGGCATCTCCCCCACTTTTATTATTCCAGGTAAACGGGACCCCAGAGAACCCCATATCAATAAGGTTATAGTTATGAATAAAATCATTGAAAGGTCTCTGCTTATACTCATCAAAAGGTAACCCCCCCACCTTATCAAAGGAACTAGAAATACAATTCAGATCACCTATGACTAACCAAGGCCCCACAAAATTACCACATAACTCCCCCAAATTATCCCAAAAAGGCCTCTTATGGGAATCCACACAAGGCCCATACACCCCTGTCAACTGCCAAGGTTTAGAAGGTGGATGAGAAGAAATGAAACAATTAATAAATCTCTCAGAAGCAATATTCACATTCACAGTAATGTTATTCCTCCAACATAAAACAATGCCACACGAAAACCCCACAGAAGGGACAAAATAGAATAACGAGAAACCCACAGAACGTAGAGTAGAAGTAATTTTATTAACAGAAGAAATGCGTAAATCAGAGAGAAAAAGAACCGAAGGATTATTTGCATTAATAAACCCTCGCAAAGCTCTCACTGCCTTCGGACCCGCCAGTCCTTGGCAGTTCCAAGCAAACACTCTCATGGCTGACTTGGGGGCGTGGTAAGACCCGCCTCCTCAGCCATAACAGAACACACAGAATTCTTCAAACAAATAAGCTCAGAATCATAACAAGAGTATACCTCCGAAATACCAAATTCTTTCGTTTCACCCCGCTCAGCCGCCTGCAAAGTCTCCTCATCCAAAGGTAATTGTACGAAACTAACAGCATCACTCAAAACTCCATCACCAGGATCATTTATTTCTATAATTTCCACCCCTGTACCCGAATACAGTTTTCTTCCATTATTTGTTGTTCCACCCCTCTTCAACTTCTTTTTTACTCGCAAAAATCGTCTAGAAATTTCCTCACAGATCATCTCTCCTTTCCCCAAATCAAGATCAGACAAATGAGTTTTGAAAGGTTTTCCAGTGTTAGGGAAAACAGGAAAGGGTATGATTTGGTTATTTAGCCGGAGATTTGACATAGATGAAACAATAGAAACTTGAGAGGTTTCATCCGGGTTATGGTTTCTAGCACCAATTTGGGAAAAATTACCCTTAATTTTTTTATTCCCAACAGGTTGAGATATCAGAAGTCTCTTACCACAATTATTATCCTGAGACACCGTTGGATTTCGGTTCATTGGATCAGTTTCTTGGATCTGGGTCTGATCCAAGACAGACGGGTTGGCTATTTCTGGTGAAATTTGGTTAAAATAGTTGGGGTCAAGGTTATTTCCATGGGCTATTGGGTCATTGTATTCCTCTACTAAACCTTCATAACCCCTAGGCAGTTCAGGTATTTTATGGTAATTGGGTTTAAACTGATGGGTTGGATTCATATGTTGACTGGGCTGGCCCAAAGGAATTTTTAAAAGCCCACAAGCCTGGTCTTCCAGCCCTATACTCACTCCCGAATTGACCTCTCTGCAACCGCCGTTCGCCTTTAGAGAAATAGTCCCATCACTGTAAGGAACTGACTGAGATGACCCCCTCTCTGTACTTTCAAACCATCCTTCCCCTTCCCACCCACTGTAGCTCCCCGACACCACCATCCACCGCCCATACGCCACCCTCGGATCTAACGGCCTTTGATTTTTCCACGGATTAACCTTGCAAACAGTCTCAGTATGGCCAAGGACACCACATTGATAGCAGAAATCCCCCACCCTCTCATATTTAAAGGAGATCCATATAAGTTATCCCAAATTCCTTTCGAAGAAACAACCGGTTTGTAGTGGATGATCCACTTTAAGTTCAACTCTAATTCTCATATAGTCTCTCCATTTCCCATTGTTGCTATTATCTTTGGTACAAAATTTCCCAATATAAGAGCCAATCACCTCAGCATTTTTCTGATTCATTCTATTGGGAGGAAGGCCATGAATTTGAACCCAAAAAAAGGTACTTGAAAGATCCACATCTTCCAGCCTCCAATCTGGATCCCAGTGCTTTAAGATCAAATGAGCTCCTCTTATGGTCCAAGGTCCTTCATTCAGAACCTTATTTTTATCCGTGAGATTTTCGAAAGTAAAACGAAAGATATTGTTCTCAATAGCTGTTAGATGAACACTATTACCAAGATTCCAAGCAACATCAACCACACTCTTGACAGCCTTAATGTTTATACGTTTATAAGACATCAATCTCGCTGCCAGGAAGAATTTAATGCTCTGATCACCATTAACTTCAATAGCATTAAGTTTCAAGATTCCCTTATCCTTGGAATTTAAGACCCCAGTATCTCCCATCAAGACAGAAGAAAAAGAAAACAGACAGACAAACAGAAAACCAGACACAACAGACAGGGACCAAGAACGGACAGGAACAGGGAAGAAACAAACAAGGATAGAGAAAACCACAGATAAACAAATCAACTAGGACAAAGACCAATCTAAACAAGAACAGTACATAAAATAAAAGAGACACAACACAATCTAACCACAATAAGTCAGTAACTTGTTGCAGTAGAAAAAGGCTCTTCAGTAAATCTGGTGAAAACCCAGAGGAACAGTCCCCATGGAAGAGGAAGAAAGTTTTACTCTAGAGAGAGAAAACAGAACTTTTTCCTATGGGACTTGATATCTTTCTCTCTTCTTCCACTCACACAATATCCAACCACCTTTTAAATATGTGTTGAAAAGTGATAATTTTAATTAAATAAGAGTATTCAATGAGGAGTTGGAAGAATGATAAGATTGAAAAAATTGTTATTAATACTTAATTTATTTAAAAAGTGTACAGTTAATTTGGAACCAATAAAAAAATGAATTTGAGACGGAGAGAGTATAATAACAATTCATTAATCTTTCCAAAGGTCCTTTTCACCAAAAAAAGAGGAAAATTTTAAAAAAGTCAAACTTAAAGTTTAAAAGAGGATAAGAATTTTATGCGTCTCACGTGTGCTCGACTCACTAAAACATTGATGGTATTGAAAAATTTATAGTGTTGCAATCCACGTTCTGGAAAATGACTGCTTATTTGTTATTTTTATGCGTTTAGTATGGAAATGTAAATTGGATTAAGAGACACGTATCATTTCATATAAGAAGTGTTTTTAACTAATTAAGTTATCAGATTAACTTGTCACGATTATCATTTTTAGTTGGAATCGGATCTTTTGTATCATTACTAATTATAGAATATTACAAAATGAATTTGTAGGAATCAGGATAGGACTCCAATGGCCATCTGCACAATTACCATTAGTAATTACTGGAATGTTAGATTTTTATTTATCTTTTCTATTGGGTTCTTCTCTTATTGATTAAGCAATTTTCAAACTCTTGTCACGATTATCATTAATAATTGCTGGAATGTTAGATTTTATGAATTGCGAATAAAATCTTCAATAACAATTTTCAAACTCTTGTCACGATTATCATTAGTAATTATTGGAATGTTAAATTTTATGAATTGCGAATAAGATATTCTATAGCAATTTTCAAACTCTTGCCACGATTATCATTATTAATTACTGGAATGTTAAATTTTATGAATTGCAATTTTGGGGATGAAAATACAAAATTCATTCAGTAATCATCATAATGGCCTTAGGAATGGGGTGAAAATCCTTTGTCCCCATTTTTATCCCCATCAAATCATAATTTATTATATAAATATTTTTTCTAATTATATATATATACATGGTGAATTATGATTGGTTGGGGATATGGATGGGGATAAGAACGAAAACAGAGGATTTTTTGGCCTAGGAAAGCCCCATAAGGTACACTTTGTTGCATTGCAAAAAAATAAAATAAAAATAAAGAGGATAAGGAAAAAAAATCATAAGTAGCAGCCGGTTTGACAGTGAAATTATTGGACTAATCATAAGTACTACTCTTCTTAGATAATATAAGTTCTCCATGCCCAAGTAAAGCATCATAAGATTAATAATAATAAGGAAAATAATAATTGGGGGATTATAATATAACTTCCCCTTTGTTCATATTTTTTTCTGAAGAAAAATTAGCCGCCTCCCATGGTATGTACTTGTCTGGTTAGATAGTTATCCCTTACTATAAAAGGAGACAATATAAGTTGTACATGCCTAATTTGAAGCATATGATGATTTAATAATGATTGTGGGCTTATAACTTTGACCCCACTTTGTAACTCTGTCTCAAGAAAAATTAGCCGCCTCACCATTTTAGTACTACAAAATGATGTATCTGGATTGAGTTTAAAGTTTTTCGTATTAATAAGATATGTAATTTGAATCTAATTAAAATCTTCATTTTCTATATATACATATTTAATTAAGGAATCACCTTGTTATTATCCGGAATCAAGGCCACTACTTAATGGGTAGTGATAATGCCAGAGCAAGAATCTTTCTGCAAGAGCAATTTACGTGCATGTGACAAAATTACCCCTCTAACATATTAACTAAATCTTTTAATTATTTTTTCTATTTTATCTCCCAATATTTTCTCTCTATCTTTCTCTCTCCCCTAGATTCTTTCCTTATTTTTCTCTCAATCTCTCGTGATTTTTGTTTCTATATCTGTTGTTTTTTTTTTTCTTCCGTTTTTTCCTCTCTCTGTTTTTTTTCTTCTCTCCATCTCCATCTCCAAGTGATTTTGTTTTCTTCTCTGTTTTTTAATTATTTTTTCTTCTCTCAATTTCCTCACTAAATAAACCATTTTCTTGGATTGAATCATTAAACAACAATATAAAATCGAAAGCTCAATAAAAATAATAAAATTTACCTCTTTTACGAAATTAATTGAATATATATATATATATATATATATATATATATATATAAATTCAAAGTTAGACAAAAGAGTATGAAGAGATAATGAAAGAGAAGAATAGAGAAGGAAACAAAATCACTTGGAGATGGAGAGAAGAAAAAAAAAATAACAGATATGGAAACAAAAATCATATGAAAATAGAGAGATTGAGAGAAAAATAAGGAAAGAATCTAGGGGAGAGAGAAAGATCAGGTCAGGATAGAGAGAAAATATTGGGAGAAAAAATAGAAAAAATAATTAAAAGATTTAGTTAATATGTTAGAGGGGTAATTTTATCACATGCACGTAAATCGCTCTTGCAGGAGGATTCTTGCTCTGGCATTATCACTACCCCTACTTAATTGATAAATCTTTCATTACTACAAAATTGAGATGTCTCAAGTTCGATGTTCACCAGATGCAATTCATTCATTTTTTCCTCTCAAAATTTAAAATAAAAAAGAAGAAAAACAAAAAAACCCGTGACTATTTGGTTTGAACTTTATTAGGTAAGTACCATGCAGTCCATATAGTGTGCTCCCATGCAGTCTCATAGACTTCGAGCTACTTTGCGTTGAATTATCTTATAATGTGAGATCATTCATTTGCAAGTAGTCTATTTATATGAAAAAAGAACAAGAAAAACACAAAACTACACATATTTATATGACCATTTGGTTGAGAATTTAAAGTATGATTAAAAGTTGAGAATTTGCAAAAAGCATAAAGAGCTAATTAAGATTGACTTTAAATGGATAACCCAAAAAAAAACTATTTATCTCTTCAGTGGTTTAATGCTAATCAGTGATGAAATTTGGTCCAATCCAAGCCACTTTTATTGAGTGGAAACTTTAGCAAAAATTTCATTACTAATTCTTTGACCAGCAACTGACAAAAAAAAAACAAAACAAATTGCACCCTTTTTTACTTTTGCAAAAGCTCATGAACATATCTGAAAAAAATGTTTTTTCCAGAATCATGTAAACAACGCAAATTAAGGATGGTAATGGGCCGGGGTGGGGCGTATACCATGATCTCCAGCCCAATCCCGCCTCTTCCATCACATCTTCATTCCCGGTCCGGTCCAACCCCATCACTGGGGTCATCCCCAACTCAGGTAGAGATCCAACCCTAACTGGGGAAAGCGGGAAATTTTCCTCCAAATTTCTCACTTTCGTCCTAGCGGAAGCTCAACCTTGATTAGAAAAAAACCTAAATAGAATCTTGAAAAAATAATATAGAATTGTAAAATAAAATATTTAATGCATGTAAAACGAAATAGCATAATCTAATTTGATACTAGTTTGTAGACACCGCTCATTTGCTGCCCAACAACGTAATATAGATTATTTGCAAGACATGTGACCTCTTCCCAAAAAAGAAAATATTGAGAAGGCGAAGAACTTGTTGGTTTATTTGGTTGCATCTCATTTTTTGACTTGTACTCATTAAACAAATAAATGCAAAACTTTTTAATTTTTCTCAATCCAATTAGGAGATTCCACTTCACCATATATTTTGGAAATACATAATTGACTAAACTCATCTTATATCGTGGATCTAACATTAATATCTAAATTCTAATTCCAATGAATTTAAAGAAATACAAACACAAATATCTAAACATCATGATTGTAATAATGCGAGAATGAGCGACAGTAGTAGAATGGAAGAGACGATGAGTGATGGGGTTACTATAAGGTTTAAGAGAAGGAGGAGTCCCGGTGAGAATTTGTTTCACGCAATATTTTTCAAATTTGACGTCTATTTCAGTTTTTTTAAGGTATTTTATGCTCCTATTTAGTAATATTAGATGGGCAATGTGGTGCGGGGCGGGGCGAGTCTGGATGAGGGCAGGAATATTATTTCACGGGCGGGACCAAATTTATCTTCATCCTTATTCCACCCCTAACTTAAATCGGGGAATCTTCGGATCGGGCCGGATCTCCAATTTAACAGGTTCCATTGCCATCCCTAACGCAAATATAATGCTGAACAAACCCAAAAAAACGGATGTGTATTTTGCTGACGGAAAATTCTGATATAGACCTGGGTTATATGTGGGGTTGTGGACCACTTGGTCTAGAATTAACCACATCACGTCTTTTGATTAAAAAAAAAAATTGTATAAGGCCCCACCTGTTTTTATTATTTTAATCAAAATTGTGATGTGGCTAAATGTGAACCAAGGCCCAGGTCCACGACAGAATGCTTCTTTGCTGACTAATAAGACGATGGAATTGGCCATTTACCAATAATAATAAGAAAGAGTATAAGCGGTGGCTCCGCTACTCTTTCTAATAATAATAAGAAAAACATTGTCTCGATATTGTGAGTTGGCGAGGTTCACTTACAATCTCATATTGTTATTCCTCTTCTCCTTATAATGCTCTATTGAATGCCAGGGATGAATTCAGCAGTTTTTATATAGGACAAGTTACACAGAAATATATATATATATATATATATATATATATATATATATTAAAAACGACAATCTTAAAAAAGTTTTAAAAATTGGGAGGATGAAAGCATCATTTTAAAAGGATTTTTTTTGCAAAAAATAAATAAATTATAAAGGTAAGAATCACAAATTTAAAAGTTTTGGACGGCAGGAACGAAGACAGAGTGGGGCGGGGTGGTAGCTTGGAATATTTTATTAAATTCGACCCAAACAATTTTTTTTACAGTTTTTATATGTAGTTCGACATACTGTTGCAGTTTTCGCCCCTACCGCCAAATTTCTGACTTCGTCCCTGTATGGACGGTCTCTATTTCGGCCTCCCTTGAATCCGCCACTCTCTACTGCACACTGAGTCCTCTTGTATACTCACTGTAACAGGGGCGTATCAATCATTTTGGAGGTCCTGTGCTAAATTCTAAAATAAGGTCCTACATAACCGAAGAAAATTTACTTTCATGTAATTATAACCGAAAACATCATTACAATTGTATCATAATTTTTGTTCTCCAAAATGTACTAATTTTTTTTAAACATAATTTTAAAAATATAAATTCTGACAAAGTTTTCACTTAAAAATAGCGATCATTCTACCTTTCTTTGAAGCAAAATCATCAACTAAATCTTCATATTTGATTTGCTCCAAAAGGTCATTCTCAATTGCTATCATCGCTAATCCATTGAGTCTTTCCTGAGACATTGTAGAACGCATGTATGACTTCAACTTCAATTTTGAAAAGCTCATTTCTGCAGATGCTACAGTAACCTGAATATTTAACAAAATTATGTATGCAATTATCGCGTTTGGAAAATAATTTACACGCTTCAAAAACATCAAAATATCAATACGTCTCATCTTTTCATTAGGCAAGAATTCTCTAAGAAACTTAAACTCCACATTCAAATAATTTCCTTCGATATAAAAAATAACGATAACCTATTTCACGTTTTTGGGCTTTTACCTATAAATAGAGTGGGCTAGTTTGTCCAAAAAAAAAAAAAGAGCTAAAAATATTTATTGATAGTTTTTTTTTTTTTGGGGGTTAAGGGGGTTAGTAGTCTGGGAAGTTGTTCGGTATCGAACCCAGAATCTCTCGGTCGTGGGCAGAGGCCCGCTCCACTGGACTAAAGCACTCTAAATAATATTTACTGATAGTTGTCAACATAAAAAAGCTCAAGTAATTCCATTTTTTCCCAACAAAATACAAACAACACAAACACACACACACACACACACACACACACACACACATATATATATATATATATAAAACTAACGTAAAATTGGAGCACCCAAATTTTAAAAGTCCTGTGCGGTCGATTACCTCAAACAACCTTTTAATCCCTGCTCTGTAATAGTCTCTGCCATATTCCTAATTAGCATTATTCACACACCTAATTCCTCACGAACTCATCATATTCTACAGTGTATGATCTCTACCTAATACACTGTTTCACGTCAGCTCAAACATCACATGCAACTGCTAGAACTCAACTTTGATGTCATATATGTATCGGATTCCGACTACGTACTATATTCTTTGTTATTCTTCGCTGCATGACGATATTCTTTGTCATTGTTTTGGGGAAAATTCTGATATAGACCTGGGCTATATGTGGGGTTGTGAACCACTTGGTCCAGAATTAACCACATCACCTCTTTTGATTAAAAAAAAATTCTTATAAGGCACCTTTGTTTTTATTATTTTAATCAAAAGCGTGATAATGGTGAATGTGAGCTGAAAGTGGTCCATTGCCACCTTGTGGCCCAGGTCCACGACAGAATCATTCTTTGTTTTGGATCAACTTGAAGGGATTCGTCACAAGATTTGTCGAATGAACCGTACGTATTGGGCAGAATGCGTGAATGCTCTACTCTCTATTTAGACGAATTTACATGCGATTTACATTTTTGTGTGATTTATGTATTATTAAAAATTGAGACGAATGCAAATTTGAACTTTTAATTGAAAATCAAAGATGATGCCCAAGGATTTATATTATAATTTGTATCATATGTAGACGTAACTAGAATTTATACTTTAGGAGCGAGGGAGAATATATAGAGGAGTTCTAAGAAAGTATTGAGAAATAATGACCTTAAAAGTGATTAAAAGTCTAAAATAAAATTGCGAGAGAATATATGAAGGAGTTTCGAGAAGATATTAAGGGGCTAACTTAGAAAAGAATTTTAAAAATTATTTTTGGGTGCGGCCTTGCTCCCCTGCCCTTATTTTGTTCCGTTTTTTTAATTTTAATATTCGAGTAGCGTTTGCAAATTCTCATGGAACATGCCAATTAAACTTCACGGGCTTAACTAATCACTACTAATAATGTTAAAGCTTGCTACAACATGATTACAGCGAAAAAGAGTTAATTTTGATCCACTTGCACCTTTGTGACTCATCTAATTCTTGTTAATTAATCTAAAACACTTAGTTTTCCATTAGTAATCTATGGATTTTCTTGGCATTATTCTATTTTAAGAAAAAATGGCTTAACTTTTCATCTTTTTGAGTTATAGGAGACAAAATGAGTGGTTGAATTTCGATGTTTTTTCCGTTTCTAAATCGTTTTTTTTCAAATTTCAATGAAACTTTATATCACATAAAACGTGGTTGGTTTGGTAAAATTTTGAAAAACCCTTGGGACATTGAATCTCTTTGGTCTCATGTTTTTGGTAACAAAGTTGTCAATTGATGTTTACTTTACCCCAAAAAGTTGTGTAAAATGTGCTTTGCTGCATTTCTTCCTCAATTTTGTCTAGTGGGAAAACGATAATGGTCCCATATTACGTATGCATGTCTTTTACAAAGGAATAGTTCTGTAATGGACTAGTTCCATAAACCTCAATAGTTCATTCAGAATCAACTACATTATCATATGAGAAAATTTAATTATATGACTGTTCTTATGGCACTAACGACATAGACCCTCACATGAATTTGACAGGGGTTTACCTACAGATGTAAGCAGGGACGAAGTCGGGAATTTGGCACTGGGGGGCGTAACTGCAACAGTATGTCGAACTACATATAAAAATGGCAAAAAAGAAATCTTGGGTGGGAGGCGAAACTGAAAAAATATTCCAAACTACATATAAAATTTACTAAACCTAATAGTATTTTTAAAAATCTTGGGGGGCGACTGCCTCCCCCCGCCCCTGTCTTCGTCCCTGGATGTAAGCTTTACTCAATTCATGCGAAGGACTGTGGGGGAAAGTTAGGATTAAGTAACTCATCACATGATGAGAAAAGAAAAGAAAAAAATCAGCAATGAGATGGTTGATTCTGAACTATGAACTTGATCCATATTAAAAAATGATCTTTACAGAATCAGAAAATATGAAGAGATTAATGTATTAATACTCTCATTTTAGAAAATAAGCAGATTGTTAGTTAGGATTGTTAGATTCTTATTATGTGTCGCATTTGTTAAGTTTTTATCAATTTTTTTAGGTTATGAATCTTTTAAAAGAAAAAATAGATACTTCGTGACTTGTTGATAATATATCAGAAGATGAGACACAAAATGAAACAGAAAATCTGAATCGATAGGTTAGGGTATGGACGTTTCACATTACCACTCATATACTTTTTATCTCATTCTCTGTTTCAAACTAGTCTTAAAAGTGCCATCACAGGCTCCCACTTTCTTTCTTAGAGTTCATTTTTAGGTGTTGCATATTAGGAAAAATATTGGCATGAGTATTTTGATGATTATGAGACAAACAGTGGAATAGGGATTTTTTTTAGAATCATCCAATGAATTCTGATATCTATTTCTCATACTTAAATGTCTAGCCTTAATTCTCTTGTAGGAGAGTGACTTGCTTTTATAAGTGAGATTAAAATTGAAAATTTTAATATAAAAAACGAGTCAAAACTTAATAAAATAGTTTTGAAGAGAAAGTTATATAAAAAAAAATGGGTAGCCGACATGCACAACATCATCGAGTAACTAAAAACCAAATGTTGGAATTATTAAAACAAACTTATTATTATTTAGGATAATAATTAGTTTTGGTAATTACTAGTTTAATTGTATTAGGTTTGCTTTCATAGTTTCCTAATTAGATTATAGGGGAATTGCATTAGACTAATATGAGTTTAGCAGAATGGTCATAACATGACAGTTAAAATTTTTGGAATAATATTTTTGTCCAGGACGGACGGAAGTGGGACTTCCGTGGCTGATGTGGCACTTTTCAGACGCGCCTCGCCACGTCAGCCGGGGTGCACTTCCGTCCTCAGTGTGAATAATTTCAGTAGACTTGCTTGATTAGCAGTCATGGGCCAAGGTTTACCATTGATTATTATGCATATTTTATTTTTCAGTACAAATATTTCTTCTCCTCTTTCTCCATTTCTTAATTATTATCTATTATTTTGTTAATATTTGAGTTTTCTAATTAATGAAATGCACTATTATTTTATCTTCTAGTGGGGGAGGATAATTGGTTTGTACTCAATTTTTTTTCTTAATGAAAATTACTAGCACTTTTGTATTTAATGGTGTGCAAGTATAGGTTTTTTTTTCTAAAATAGAAACTTCTTGTATACTATACTAGGGGTACAATGAATTGTCCCTTTATAACACTTAATTTAACTACCCACTATATCACCCCTAATTATAATTATGATATGGTTTACTTTTAGGGATTCCTTTCTAATATTTATGCTTTATCTTGATCATTTAACGACATATAAACAATAAAATTATAAGTACAATGATAATAGTAAAGAAAAGTGATGAAAATAAGGTGGTTTTATTTGTTTTAGTATCATTTTCTTCTTATATAGTAGTAATAGTCTTCGAAGCTAAATGTTTTCTCACATCTATATGTAGAAATCCAAACAGTAGTATTATAAAAGTGAGATTTACCAAAACGATAAAACGAGAAAACATTACTACTGTTTGAATTTCTACATATAGATGTGAGAAAACATTTAGCATCGAAGACTATTATTACTTCTTATATCATTTTCATCACTTCTTATATAAAACCACCTTATTTTCATCACTTTTCTTTACTAGTATCATTATACTTATAATTTTATTGTTTATATGTCGTTAAATGATCAAGATAAAGCATAATTATTAGAAAGGAATTCTTAAAAGTAAACCATATCATAATTATTAATTAGGAGTAATATAGTGGATAGTTAAATTAAGTGTTATAAAAGGACAATTTATTGTACCCCTAATATAGTATACAAGAAGTTTCTATTTTAGAAAAAAAAACCTATACTTGTACACCACTAATTACAAAAGTGCAAGTAATTTTCATTAAGAAAAAAAGTTGAGCACAAACCAATTATCCTCCCCACTAGAAGATAAAATAATAGTGCATTTCATTAATTAGAAAACTCAAATATTAACAAAATAATAGATAATAATTAAGAAATGGAGAAAGAGGAGAAGAAATATTTGTACTAAAAAATAAAATATGGATAATAATCAATGGTAAACCTTGGGCCATGGCTGCTAGTCAAGCAAGTCTACTGAAATTATTCACACTGAGGGCGGAATCTGAGGACGGAAGTCCCACTTCCGTCCTCGGCTGACGTGGCGAGGCGCGTCTGGGAAGTGTCTCGTCGGCCGAGGACGGAAGTCCTGTACAAAATTGTTATTTCAGAAATTTTAACTGGCATGTTATGACCATTCTGCAAAACCAATGCTAGTCTAATGCTTTCTCTCAAATTATATTTCTTAGATATCTTTGAGTCTTGTGGTGTGGTTAGGATTATACATCCTTATGACTTTAAAAGTTGATGAAATAAAATATTGTATACTCTTCTCCGTAGTATTATTGTGAGATTTGTTGTACTCCATACACTCACCACCAAATTATATGTGTTGTCGTCGCATCTTTAAAAATTCTACACCAAAAGAATTAGATGAATTCATCCATCAAAATTAGTGATAAGCATGTGATGGTCAGCTCCACTAAATTAATTAAGGAATGAAAACCGTCTTTTCCTTTTATCTTTGGGATGACATCAATTCCACTTCAACCACATGTATTATTGCATTTAGAACTATCACAAAAAGGGTAGTAAAAGATAAAGGGCATTCTTGAATACCGTAAGAGTTAGACATCTTTTAATTTTTTTTTTTTTACTGAAACTGTGATTATTGCTTTGTGCGCATATTTACAATTTTTTTTTGGGTCAAATTGACCTAAAGTGTAACTAAAATCTCAATTAAATTAGTCGAGCAAATAATAACCTCATACTCATATAATTTTTTTTTGGAAATTGGAGTTATAATGATAATGACAAAGACAGACTTGAATAAACAAAGAATTATCAGAAGATAAAAGTAGGGATCATTTTCAAAACCAAACTTGAGCAATGAGGGGGACAGACTGGATTAAATTAACCTCAAATTCTCCCCTATATATATTTTGTTTCTCCCCAAGTGTTTTTCAAAGATCACTACTTCTTTATCTAAGGTTTCTTCAGCTATCCTTTGGCCTAATACCTTTTTTTTTCTTCTGTGGAAATTCTTGATCTAATATATATATATATATATATATATATATATATATATATATATATATATATATATATATATATATATATATACAAGGGGATCAATGGCTAAGATACATCCTCAAACATTGACTGTTTCTTCTAATTATATGACATCAAATAGAGAAACTTTTACTGTATGGTTAAAATCACTTATATTTCATGGAAATGGTTGCACTGTGTTTAATTCCAAGGGTGAAATTGTTTTTCGTGTTGATAATTATCAAGAAAGAAGCAGCAATGAAGTTTTTCTCATGGACTTCAATGGAGACGTTCTTTTTTCCATCCAAAGACAGGTCAAAACAATAATCTATATACATCATTTTTTTTCTCTCTTTTTTCATAAGTTAAATGCTACGCTAATTGTACACTTCGTTTATGTCTATCGAATATTCGTGTCGACACGACACGGCATATGTATGAGTATGTGATATTTACTGGATATGATAAACACGGATCAGACACTTTATTTTAGAATTAAATACATACACGTACCCAAATCCAAATAACATAGGTTAAATGTTTAGATGGCGATAAATTTCAGCCTACTCCAACTTATTAAGGGAACCACGCTACCAGGGACGATTCTAGGAGCCCCGAGATTTTTAAAAATACTACTAGATATAGTAATTTTTATATGTAGTTCGAAAATTTTTATCAAGTTCGCCCCCATATTTTGCAATTTTTATAGGTAGGTCGGTATACTGAATGTCTCCTAACTTCGTCCCTATAAGCCACTACCGAATGTCCCATTTTCTGTTCATTATTTTAATAGTTTAAATATATGTATCGCAATAAATTTCAGGCTAGTTTAACTAAGGGAACCTAACTACTGCAGAATGTTCCATTCGCCCAGAAGGGAGCATTTAATTTGGTCTAGGAACTGATAAAGGGTTTTTCATTATTGTTGCAGAAAGTTAGAGTATTTGGACGTTGGAATGGGTACAAATGGAGTGATTCAAAGGCAAAAAAGGAAACACCATGGATACAAGTTAGAAAAAGTTGTAGGGTTCTTGGAGGAAACACGACTTGCCGGGTTTCTATGGAGTCTGCCGGAATCTTCTATAGGCTGGTCGGATCCGATAGAAGCACCGAATTCAAGATTATAGACAGTGAAGGCCGGATTGTTGCAGAGGTAATTAATATTTGCAATTTTTCTCTGCATCCAAGAAAAAAAAGTTTTATATATGATCTTCATAATTAATAATGTGTCAAAATCAATCTAATTATATCTATAATGTGATAAGTTAGTAGGATTCGTGGGTTTGGCATTTAGTTGTAAAGGATTAGTTCAAAATCTTCTTTTACAATTACAAATTCATTTTGATTTCTCTAGTTATTTTCATCATTTTAAATATAAACTCGACTATAGGGGAGTCTAAATCCCTCGTCCTATTATCCTTTGGATTATCAAATTGTTACGTGTTTATCTTTCTTTTTAAATAAAAAAAAAAAATCTATATCCTTTAAAAAGAAGAAGAAGGGACTACATAATAAAAAAAAAAACTATAACCTTTAAAGAAAGGAAGAAGACTCGCTGTGCGAGGTAGGATTGAAATAAAAGATGAGTCAGAAAGTAAAAAGACTCGTTGTGGAGAAAACAATTCATGCAGTTAGCAGAATACATAAACTTTTGAAAATCAATTAAAATATTTTGAAATTCATATTGAATACACCCCTTAATCTATTGATCTTGATATCATACTTTCCTCACCTTAAGTGTTTCTGGAAGCCCTACTTGTAGGGTCACTTTAGCATGGATACGGCCTTGTAGGACTGGCTCCACGACCTTCTGACATGAGTTGAAGTGAAGTCTATTTGTGAAGAGGTCCCGTCACAACTCATTTGAGAGTACTGTGGGGGCAGTCCCACAACTTTTTTCGATACTATATTAGAATTTTCCCTACTTGTATGCATAAGTAAGATCACTAAGTAAAAACTCTTTACACTTACGTGAGAAGTGCGAGTATAGAACCAAATGAGTCGTATTCATTCCTCTACCATTTTCAGGAAAATGGTAATATTATGGACCTAGTCCATGTCTCACGTATGGATTTTTTAGTCAAGAATTCTCCAGTATAAGGAGAGAACTAATTTAAATTATTTGTTAATTGTCTTTCTTTTTATTTGTAATAATGTAAAAAAAATTTTATTACAAAGTTTATTGAATTAGATCCATAATCGTATCATTTTTATTTTTCTTCGAGTACCTAACTCATAGTTTTATAATTATGTTGGATCTCTAATACATTAGAAACCCAAAATTAAGTAGGTAGGTTGCATAAAGGAAGTAGTACAAATTAGTAACACAATGATGAGTGACCTTTTCTTTTTTCTTATAATTTTGCCCAAACTTTTTTATTGCAGGAAAAACGAAAGATGTCGTCGAAAGGAGTATATCATGGGGACGATGTCCTAAGTTTGGTGGTGGAACCCCACACGGATCAGCTCTTAATTCTTGCTTTAATGACTGTTCATGGATTAATTAACAATAAATTGTAAAATATATAATTATGGAGACACCGCAGAAAAGGCCACCGGCGCCGCTGTCTGTGGATGGCCATTTTCAAAAAGTAGTTTACAGAGGATTTTGTATGCATGTGCCATATCGGTTCTTGTTGTATATATAAAGCGACTTTAAAAGTTTTTCATCACTGTTTGCTAATCCGATTTTATCGGAACGGAACATGTGTTTTTCTGTATATACAAAACTCCGATTGGATAGTGAATTTTTATCTAACCATTAAAAACACAGTTATAAATAGGGTGATATTAAATGACTAAGACTTAGCTAATTAATTGACTAAGTTGGTGGTAAAATTGAAAATAATATGTTGAATTTATTATGCCAATAGGGTAAATATATTGTTTAATTTGGGGTTTTAGTTAATTTTAGTCAATTTTAATTAGCCATAAAGCATTATCCTTATAAACATTGTATATGAATGTAGGTGTTCATCCGACCAAAAAACTCAATTGTTGGATCAACTCATCCGATAATTAAAATGTGGGGAAATCAGCCTGTTTAGTCCCCCAGAAATTTTCGTTCAGCCTGTAAAGTCCCCAATATTTAATTTCAGCCTGTAAAGTCCCTTACCTATTTAATTTCAGCCTGTAAAGTCCCTTATCTATTTACATGTTGCATATAGAGGTTCCACCGCCTCTTCTGCGGTGGAATTAGGGAAACCCCAAATGAATGTCATCCCCGTACTTAATGAGCGGGGGAATAATGGTCAGTTTCAATATATAAAATTTACAAAATACAAAAAATTTGGGACTAGATAAGGGACTTTACAAGCTGAACGAAAAATTTTGGGGGACTTTACAGGCTGAAATTAAACATTGGGGACTTTACAGGCTGACCAAAAATTTTTGAGGGACTAATTAGGCTGAAATTAAACATTGAGGACTATACAGGCTAATCAAAAATTCCTGGGGGACTAAACATGCTGATTTCCCTTAAAATGTGTTTGACATATAAGAACAAAATGAGGGAAAATTCTGATATAGACCTGGGCTATATGTGGGGTTGTGGACCACTTGGTCCACAATCAACCACATCACCTCTTTTCATTAAAAAAAAAAAAATCTTAATAGGACCCACTTGTTTTTATTATTTTAATCAAAACTGTGATGTGACTGAATATGAACCAAGTGGGTAGGCCTAGTCCACAACAAAACCATTCCAAAATCAGGGTCGAACCTAGGAAGAGGTGGGGAGAGGAGGTGACTTGACCCCCTATTTTTTTAAACCCGCCCAGGATTTTCTAGAGTTTTAAAGTAATCCCTCCATTTATTTTACTTATAATTTTCTTTTGCCCTCCAATGTTTTTGAAAAAATTCTACAGTAACGTAAATTATAGTTCGGCCCTCAAACATCAAATTCCGAGTCCATCCCTGGACAAAACAATTGTTCTAAGTTAGATCCAAACCCCTATTTGCTAACTAAAGATGTTCACAAGTCTAAGTTTCGGTTTTATAGGATTCTAATTTTATATGCATTTACACATACATCGCTATATAAAGTTCAAGTTTCTGACTCAGTTTAGATTTTGGGTTGAAATTGTAAATAAGTAAATCAGTTTTGATTGACCGTAGACGGGGTTTGTTACCAACTACCAGGGCCTGTTATTCTTCCTCACAGTGAATTCACTAGGGTAATGATATAAGTGTGTTTTATGTACTTTTTGTTAAAAATTTAGTGAAAGTATTTTTGAGAGAGACTTCGTAAATTTATTTGTCTAAACTGCGTTAACAATTTCAGTGTTATTTAACTGATTATAATTATTTATGGATCTTGGTAAGTCACGACAGACTAACTTACAAAGAACATTCAAATCTCAAGTGCTGAAAGACTAATTAAATTATACACTCTAATTGAGTTTTAATTTTCTCCATGTGTTTTCCTTATTAATAATAGTTCATATGGTAAACAGTTTTATATTTTATGAAGAGGACGACTCGGATTGAAAAAGACGGCACTTCTGAATTTTGACAGATTCAAATAATTTTCTATATCATATGACCAAGCATTTCATTATTGGTTACTGAAGTTCCCTAGAAGTAGAGAACGGTTAGGATTTGTTTTCATTTTTTCTGGAAAAAAATTTGATTGCAATATCCATTTATAAAATCGTAGAGGAAGAAGAGCACTAATTATAAAATGTAATAAACAATTTCGAGAAAATCCGTAATGAAAATTATTGAAGTCAATGATCGGATTTGATCTGGTGGTTTGGCCGAAACAACGTGTGAGATAAAACTAAATAGCACGCCAAATCGAGAAATTCAATTTTTTTAAACAAAAAATGATTATGTTTTCGAAATTGCACATTTTTTTAAAATAGTAGTTGTGTTACTTTATATATTTCATATCTAATATCTCTACTCCATAGGAAAATTACACAGTTTTCTAGGTAAAAATCAATGAAGGCTTTGACCAAAGGTTGATTTGGCACATATTTGACACTCCGGCTCCTATGCAGAATAGGTTTTTCAGTATATACGGAACACCTTAAAACATTTGCTTTTTGCTTAAAAACAAACAAATGTTTTTAGCTTAAAAACAGATGAACATGTGTTCTGAAAATCAAAACAGGTGTTTTTTTAAAATCAATCTTAACCGTAAAAAAATTAATCCAACGGACGAGTGCATAATTTTTCTCTTTCTGCACTGGAGTCGTGGTGCATATTTGAGGCCATTTCATTGGATCACTCGCTACTATTGGTGCACTACTTATACATCCAAAATAAAGGAGGGAGTTTCGGATCTTCTGTCGTATTTTCTGTCCTATTACTAACAAGTTGTGCCATATTTATTTATTTTATTAAAAAATATATAATATAAAAAAAAATAGCAGAATTTTAAAGGGAAATTAGGACACATGCATGGAAGTTATTTACAATTTTTTTTAGAAATGGAATATAAAAAGTGAGAGTTAAATTTTGTACTTGACCATAAATGAAAAGGAAGACGAGACAAGAATTGGGTACAAAAGATCTTGTGGGAGACGAAAGGGATACCAATTGAGAATTCCAAAAAAATGGCAAGAACCAACGTTAATTGAATCTAAGTTCAACAGATATGGCAACATTCACAGGTAATAACTTATAAAAAGATGAACCTAACCTCACAAACAAAGCAAAGTTTGAATAATTTGGGAGCTGAATTGGAATAGTACTTGTAGTGTTGTTTGTCAACATACAACTCATCTAGACAATTTTTTTTTTTTAATTATCTTATTAAAACTCAATTAATAATAATCAACTGTTTAGTCTAAGGTTTGTATGATGGACGGAACCAAACTTCATTTTAGTTAAATTTGTCTCCTAAATGTTCAAAAGTTTATTTGTAAATTTTCGCCTCTAAATCAAAATTTTGCTTCCATTTATACAAACATTTATTATTTGTATATAAACTGTCAAAATTATAAGTTGATTTATAACTTGTATTAAAAAAACGCACAAAATTTGTAAACTATGCTCGAGTTAGTCATACTTCGGAGGGCTTCAAATCTTCTGCACATGTGGAATTCTTTTTTCGACAGCCAAAGAAAGAATATCAGTGTACAGAAAAAAAGTTCCATCCGCTTCTTAACCATCTCGAAACTATGCTCTATGTGAATTACAATTTAGATACTTGACTGCTGTATTTTGCTTGTTTTAACCCAACTTCAAGAAAAAGATTGTTAAGCAGTCATTATCAAGCTAATCAGCATGTTTATAAACTTTCAATATCCATAGGGGAACCCCATTATCCACAACTTCCCAACTAAATTAGTTTAGATCTAAAGAAAATGTTTGGCATTAGTTCGATTACCCAATTACAGAGATAAAGTTAAAAGAAATGACAGCTTCATTTGATTAAACATATACTCCGTCCGCCCGTCCAAATTTGAATGTTTTATTTTGACTTGAATTAGAATTTAATAAGTATCTTTAATTTGAAATACAATTAAAAATTTATATCAAAATTTTAGTTAAATTTAAAAATAAAATATTTTTTTCCAGATGTCACAATTAGACAAATGTGACATTTAAATTCATACGAAATAATTACTATATAAGGTATGAAGTGAATAATCTAGATATAAGGCCCCACTAAGTCAGGTCTCTATTGGCTTCATTAGGCATTCTCAACACTGATTTTTTTCTGTCCATTGACCATCTTTTTTTCTTTCTTTCTTTCTTTCTTTCAATATTTTCTTATTAAAATCTTCTGGCATTTAAAGCATGGCTTAAAGTAGAATTCAAATAATAAGCTTACTTTTGTGGGGGCTGGACCGAAATGGCCAAGAAAGATGCATCTTAACCGGAAATATTATTTCAATGGCTTTGAATTGACATTTTTGTTTTTGTTATGAGGATTGAGACTGATTGGTATTCATGTCCATTTTATAATTTACGATTAAATACATATCTCGTCGGATCCTTTGCGGGGCAAGGTGCTAATTCATAACTTATACATATATTTTAATATATTTTAAAACTTTTAAAGAATTTTCTTACAAAAAGTCTAGTATTTAAAAAAAATGTTCGAGGGCGACACCGATCTCTCACTCTCCTAAGATTCGCTACGGCCTGTGAAAGTCCGAGTTTTCAATAGAGTTTTTCCTTTACATAAAGTATCAACCTGAAATCTTACTTAAATAACACCAAACCTTTTACTGTTCGAGCCAACTCTGTTCGATTTGAATAGACATTTTAACATATGGGTTATAGTAGCATCTTTTTACAATTTTTAAATTCACACTTTCAACGCTTTTTTGCCCGCATAGCTGGAATTAAACTCCTTATTTAAGTATCCCTTTTAGAGGACTGTGTCCTGCAGAAGCAACAAAAAAAAAACAAAAAAATCCTCTCCCTCTCCTCTGATCTTTTTATCATTGTACTATGTCTGAAGTTTATCTCCAAACACCATCTGATTCTTCTTCTTCTTCTTACATGACTTCAAGAAGAGAATCATTTACTTTATGGATGAAATCCCTAGTTTGCCATGGAAAAGGTTGTACAGTTTTCGATTCTGAGGGTAAACTTGTCTATCGCATTGATAATTATGAAGGTAAAAGATCCAGCACCAGGGATGTTAATCTCATGGATCTTCGTGGCCAAGTCCTCTTTTCCTTTAGACAAAAGGTACTAAATTAATGTTGATCTAATATTACATTAATCTAACAAACTTTGTGATACCTCGCTCCACATCTGAATTGTCCAGGACGACCAGTCAAGTAGTTGACCTTTGACTGTCAGGTCCATGAGTGGCTTTTCGAGCCTGGGGCGTGACATATTTATGTTATGAATACATTTGTAAACTCATATAGTTAATATTATTTATAAAATTTTGCAGAAAATTCCAGTTTTTGGATATTGGGATGGCTACAAGGAAAATGATCATGCTAAAGTTGGGCAGAAGAGACCTTGCTTTCAAGTGAGAAAGAATTGTAATGTTCTTAAAGGAAGCTTAGATTATGTTGTTTCTTTGGGTTGTGAGAGAGGTGGGACAAGCTGCTATAGAATATTAAGAGGATCATCTGGAAAATCAGGATTCAAGATAACAGATAGAGATGGCATTCTTGTTGCTGAGGTTAGTTTTCTCTCCTGCAACATTCAAGTATGCATATATTTGGGAAAAAATTCTAAGTTTTATTGGATGATTTTGTGGTGCAGGTAGAACAAAAGAGATCATCATCAGGAGTAATATTTGGAGAAGATGTATTAACATTAGTTGTGGAACCTCATGTTGATCATTCATTAGTAATGGCTCTTGTCACAGTTTATGGATTGATCAATGATAAGCTATGAATGTACCTCTTAAGGGGCAAAAAAATCCCCTGTCCCCGTTCCTGTTCCCAATATATATACACATGGTGAATTGTGATTGGCTGGGGACAAGGGATGGGAGATAGGAATGAGAATAGAGGATTTTCACCTAATCTCTTAAGGAGTTGCTGCCTCTCAGACATAGACTTGTTGACCGGCTTTTCGGTTTTTTTTTGCCTATGTAATTTTTTTAGAAGAGTATATATAAATTACATACGGTTATAGGAAGAAAAAAAAAAAAAAAAATTGATTTGCATGTAAAGACATTCTTTTATTCATTTCGTAAATATATTTTACCTCATTTTTACTTTAAGATAAATAAACATTTCTCAGCAAAGTTGTACCCATGCAATATTCATGGAAATAACAGTTTTTTTTTATCATGATTATTCCAGTTTTTCTTCAGTGATTTGTAGAATATCCTTCTGTTATTTCAAGTGAACCACTTGAAGTTTGAAGGTTCTTTAGCATAAACGGTTTCTGATTATCTGTCTTAACCTTTGTGTCGTAAGGTTATTTCTCTAGTACTCCTTCCATTCCCATTTAATTGTCGTGTAGGAGATTTATAGGTATCTAAATTAATTATCTTTTAAAACTCTTTTATTAGTTGTCAATAATTTATTCCAATTATACGTTTGACATTTTTTTATTTGCCGCCTCTGACATTCCTATTTTTTTACTTTCTTTTTTTTATGCTATAGAAGTGAGAGAGGGAGTAATATTGAAACTTTCGGAGAAAATGACAAGTTCCTTAATTTTTTAAAATTGTCTAAAAAGTCTTATATTTAGAAATGGAGGGAGTAACTTTTATTACAATTTGGAGGAGTGCCTATATGTGTCCTAATCAAGTAGGAAAGCCAATGTTATAATTAGTGATAGATGGGCCTTCCTTCGGACAACCCCTACTAAAAAAATTAATTATTTCTCAAGCGAGAAAGAAATTTGAAGTTACCATCTTTAAGTTTAATGCCCGAGGGCGGAATCCCAAAGGGGAGAGAACCAACCTCAAAGAGGAGAAGAATACCTCAGAATAGCAGAAGAGAACCCTACAAGGAGACAATTAAAGCTTATCCCATGCTTGGGGAGGGTATCGAACCCGAGACCTCTCGAATACAGACCGCCAATGCCCCACTGGGCTATTGGGCCTTTGATAGCTACCATCTTTAAGTTGTCACGCAGAACAAAAAAAACGTGTTAGTAAACAAATATTACACCATGGCTCCTATGCGGAACAACTTATATTCCGCACATGCGGGGCAAAATCTCAGTCGTTGGATTAAAATTTTGACGGTTGAGATTGATTTGAAAAATGAACACCTATTATGATTTTCAGAATACCTATTCTCAAGACAAAAAAATTGTTCCACATGTGCGGAAAAAAAAGTGTTCTGCATAGGAGCCGAACTACAAATATTACAGGTTTTTAGACATGTGTTACATCTTATACAATATGTGTTCTCTCATAATGAACACGTACGTGTCTTAAGGCATCTAACATTTATTTTACACGACAGATGTTACAAAATCAAAATAATTGTTCACTCTAAAAATTTGAACCGTCAACTTTTTAATATGACAGACCAAAAAAATTGAATTTTTGGTATTCATCATTATAGCCGGACAGCTTTAAGTTATTTCCTATCATTTTATACAAGAAAAACAAGAGAGTCCCAAACTGTTAATGGCAAGGACACAGAGCTGATGAAAGTCGAGAATATATTGTATTGTTTCCAGATTATACATAAATCTAATAATATACTAACACAAATTGGCTCAATTAGTAAGAATTTGACACAGCTTTATAAAGGTCAAGTGTTCAATTTCCATTACTGGCGTAAGACTGTGTTAATGGAAAATTTGTACGTACTCTTTTAAGCGATCTATGATCTCTAGAATTTGTCCTAACTACTCATGGTGGTGATCAGATGGCGAACCCATCCAAACTTTTTTCTTACCAAAAAAAATAAATATATAAATCTAATAATGATGTTCTAAAAATTCTACCCCATGCTTGTGAACGTGATTTCAGAGATAAGAACCCTTCTAAAACCTAATATTAAACATTATCTTTTGTCACATTATTTCTAGAGAATGGTTCTTGACGGTTTGGTTTTACTTTGGGCACAGGCATGGTAAGGATATATAACAAGACAGCCCTCCACATTGACTTACAAGAATGCAATGAGCATTTTCTTGCTACTAGAATGGTTGAAATTAAAAGATTTCCAGCATTAAAATCTAGAAAATATTAAGTGTGTTCTCAAGAGTAAGCAAAATTGTGTTCAATCTTTACTTCTTCTTTTTTTTTAATTTTTCATTAATCCCAAAATAGTCAAGGCCATTACAATCAAAAGGAAAAATATGAAATTACAAGAAAATAAAAGTTATACAATGATTTAAAAAAGCCATGATAATAGACAAAAGCCACACTCAAGAAAACTTGGGTGGTTAGGAGATACTAAAATAAAAAGTAATGAGATAAAAAAATACATAATCTTCTTATTCGCAACATCTCCATCTCAATCCTTGAACTACAGATGCAGGAGAAAATCAATTTCAACATCTTCCTTAGGAATCGACAATTTATAGGACAATGGGCGTATCAACCGTTCTATAAATTGTCTCGGGAAGATGTAGAAAGTTGATAAAGGGCTCAGATCAAGTTTGGGTTGAAAGATTTCTCTTAGAAACAAAGCAAATAAGTCTATATCTGTTAAGATCTGAGACATATCTAACCCTCGTGTCTTGAATCTTAAAAAAAAAACTTTGAAAGAAGTCTCATATGATTTGTGATACAAAATAGAGATATAAAAAGCGAACAAAAGCAGATAACTGCCAAGATTCGACCATTGACCGGAATCAATGGCCAAATCTGACCAGAGACAGAGAAAAAAAGAAGAAGCAGGAAAGCAGAGAGAGAGAGAGAGAGAGGACAAAGTTATTGACTGGCCAATCTTTACTTGCCTTACACTTATTGATTTCGGATTTTTGCGATACTTTCTATAACATTTTTTGACATTTTAATTATGAGAAATTTTATTCATATATCACAAATTAAAAACATTGAAAATTTTATAATTAAGAGTGTTATAAAGAAATATAAAGAGCGTTTTTTTGCAATTCATCTGTTTCAAGTGGTAATTTGTGAGCAGTCACTCTTTGTCATTTATTACCAAAGATTAGACCAGACTCGATCTTATTAATTTCCTTTCATACCCCTATTATTGAGAATTTAGTGAGTTATATTGTTATTGTTGTTACTGAAAATCCCGGAATGACAGTCAAAATGCTTCAACAACACAATACAAACCAGGTTTGTCTGCAAATAAATTCTACATGAAGCAAATACCTAATATTCTTACTTATAGCATCATGATAGGAAGCCTTTATAATAAAGAAAATGAGGAATTATTCAGAAAGTATGAGCGAACACAATAAAAAAAAATATAACAATGGCCTATATAATTTAGCCAAAAAATAGACATTCTAGATTGGTACTGCCCATTATTCGAGTGAACATTGATAAAAAAAAAAATGTTTAAAAGACATTAACCCTCATGCCAATTATCAAAGAAAAATAAATAATTATCTTATGTCTTCATCAGTACAAAATTGTTTTAAAAGAAATCTCAAAAGAACACATAGAGAAAAGGAAAAAAATGTCCGACATAACTAGTCATAAACTAAACATAATGAAATCGGAAAAGGTTTGGTTTGGGTTTGGGTTTGGTTTGGTCTTACTTTTGGCGAGAAATGTTTAAAATTTGGCCTCAAAATAGGCAGGAGAAATTCAAATTCAATTTTTTTTTTTAAATAATCGTCCAATTCCAAATTTTGGCCTCAAAAATTTGGAAGTTGAAACTCTCCCGACAATTTTGAAATTCAAAATTTGGAATTGAAAGAGTATTTGAAGAAAAAAATTTGAATTTGAATTGCTCCCGCCTATTTTAGAGGCCAAATTTTGAGTATTTTCTGCCAAAAATGAGACCAAAACAAATCCAAACTTAAACCAAACCTTGTTCAAGTACACCCTAAATATTAAATTTTGTATAATTATGAGTGTTATAAAAAAGTATAGAGAGTGTTATAATTATGAGTGTCAGAGTCGGAATGGATCTCACCATATTAAAAGACTTTTTCTTGAGGCCGGGAAATGGGGTCCGAGAAAATCAAAAGGTATGCTTGGCATTTGATTTCAAAAGCCCACTTACACTAGTTACATTTGGGCTCACCTTCACAACATTTTTCTTTTGTAAAATTCTTATTTCTATTTTGGGTAAAAAGTGTTCACGCCCCTTAAACTTTTTTCGATTCTGATTTTTAACCATGAACTAAAAAACGCAAAGTAATTAACCCTGAACTTTTATGGAGTGTTAATGTTTCCCTTTCCATCCAATTCCAGCGTTAAATCTAACGGAATAGTAACATGTGACTCTCACATGACTTGACTCATAAAGATTTTGAGAAAAATAGGTTCTGGCCTAAAAAAATTCAAAATGTGATAAGAAAAAATGGGCCAAAATTTTCCTCATATTTTTTTGGGTAAACCTATTTTGTTAAGAATTTCTCATTTTTTTTCAAATAACACGAGAATGGACCAAATACATATTACTAGTAATATGTTATATTTTTCATCAAAAAAAAGTAGTATGTTAATTTTTTTTTCTGACAGAAGAGGACAATATATTTTTCTTTTAAGAAGAAAAGGTCAAGACAAATATTTTTCTTATCCCATTTCGATTTTTTTTAGGTCTATTTTTCTTAAAATGCCTTTAATTTAAGTCATGTGAGAGTCACATGTTACTATTCCGTTAGATTTAACAGTGGAATTGGATGGAAAGGGAAACATTAACACTCCATAAAAGTTCAGGGTCAAGGACTTTGCGTTTTTTAGTTCAAGGTCAAAAACCAAAATCGAGAAAATTTTAGGGGGTGTGAGCACATTTTACCCTTTTATTTCTTGTTTTTGGTAAAAAAAATTGAGTGGGTTCGGCTACGGTCACCACCACGGGTACAGACAGGCCCTAAGGACCACAGATCGCTTACAAGGGTACTTACAGATCATCCACCACCAACATAGCCCGCACGTCGGCAGTGGGAATTGAACACTTGACCTTTATAAGGACGTGCCAAATCCTTACCAACTGAGACAACTTTTGTTGGTTTATTTTTTGTTTCATCTCTCACAAGTAGTTTATCTTTATAATTTTTTTGAGGCTAAATATTCTTTTTTTTAAAGAAAAAAAAGAACATATAAACATACTTGGGATTTTAATCCAGGGTGAAGCGTTATGTTAAAAAAAAGTTGGTTAGATCATCATTCTAGTTAGAGTCAAACTATGTGAGCGCAATTTTTAACTGAACTCGAATTAATATCATCGATGATGGGGATATCAGGCACTCTAAACAAAAAAAAATTAGGTTTTTATTTAATATATTCTCTGTCCCAAATTGAATCTCCACTTAAAAATAAGTTTGTTTTTCGAATTGTAATTAATATGAAAAAATGAAATGAATCTCATTTATAATAGAAGCATTATCAGTCAACTTTTGTTACATACTAAAAAAACAACAAGAATTGGGAGAAGCACATTAACCTGTGGAGAAACTACCTCATAATTTTTTTTGTATACTCTCAGAAAGTGAAATGCTATATTTAAAAGAAATAGAAAAATACTTTTTTACCATTTACAAATTTTATTATCTTTTTTTTTTTTTTTGGTAAATGTCCATTCAGCCCTAGAATATCTACCTGCAGAAGCTGTTAGGCAAGGGTCTTTTTGGAATTCTTGAGGTTACGTAATCTCATAACCAGTTGTTGTCTTTCGCCTTCTACTTCAGCAAACTTGAGGCTTATATCTGAATATCTTCCTTGCATTTCCTTTAAATCATCTTCCATGAGCTTATTCCTCTCCTTTAGCAATGTTATTTCACCTAGCAATTCTTCGAGCTTTATGGAATCACCAATGGAGGGTGTCGACTCTTTCTCTGACGCATTGTCACCGCTGCTATCAAGTAAAGATATTGAGAATTAGCAAATGGTAAAGACTAAAAACAGAAAAAAGATAAAATGTTCATCTTGAAGGGGTGTTCTTATTCGTATTCGCATACCTTCTTATCCCTGATATGCAAGAAACATCAGCAACGCCCGTCTTTTCTATGGATCTAGAATTTAGCATAACATCCTTAGAAACTTCAGTAGCCTGCATCCAACAACCAACAATTAAATATCCAGCTCAGGCTATAAAACCAGTATCCAATTCCAGCAGATAAATTCTAGGGATTGAATTTGTTGCGTGCACCAAATTGTCAAATTGCTTACCTTATCCGACTTCTGTTCACAAAGACTTGTGGCATTATGACTAAGTGCTTCCAGATTTTGTTCCAAATCTTCGATTTTAATCTGAAGATCTTTTTCCTTTTCCAAAAATGAGTTTGTCGACTTCTCAAAAGCAGTTTCCTTAAGTTTTATCTGACCCTGTTAGTCACAAAAATGAAATCAGTACGTCATATCAAATCATTCAAAAGACTTACCAAAGTAATTAATTTGTCAAGCATTCATTTCTATCAAGACGAGTTGTGACGAAAAATAGCCATATAAGTTAATAAGATACTAATTCCAAAGAATATTTATCAAACCTGATCACCAAGAAATCAAACACATTTTAGTTCCTGATCTAACGTAAGTGGAGTTAGAAAAGTTAAAAAGGCGTTGTACGGGGGCAGAGGTTTACCTTGAGCAATTTTATTTTCTCCTTCAGACTCGCAACCTCTTTATTGTCACGAGGAGCAGGTTGAACCTTGAGCTTCTTCTCCATGCTGCTGAAAGCATCTTCTTTCCTTTTTAGATCACCTTTCAGTTGGAGCACTTGCTTCCTCAAGTTTTCCTTCTCCAACTCATCCCCGGACAAAATATGCTTCAAGTCTTGACATCGAGCTTTGAGTCTCTCAACCTCCGATTGCAGATTCTTCGCAATCGACTCCTTCTCGTCCTTCAGACATGTCATGTTATGTAATTCCCTAAGTGACTCCTCTGCGCTTTTTTCTGCTATTTCAGAAAGTGTTTTGTTTTCGGTGAAAAGTGTTTCAACTTCATTTTTAAGCGATGTGATTTCCTCTGCAAGTTGAGTCTGAATTTCTTCTGCATGCTTCAGTTGATTCTCTAGTTGCATGGCTTTATCTTCAACCTCCGACTGTAATTCTTCTACTCGGTTTGATATTGAAACCACTAGACCAGAAAGCACATCCAATCTTCCTTCATAATGTTCTCCAACCATTTCGAGTGATTCAGAAGCTTCCCGGAGTTTTTCTTCAAGACGAGTGTTCTGAAAACGGAGCTCATTAGATTCCGCTAGTGCCTTGGTAGCCAAGCTTTCATTTGCCTCAAAAGTGGACGCCATTTGCATGGACAGTTTCCTAAATTCCTCCTGAAGACGCTCGGCCGTACTTGCGTTTTGCCATCGCATCTTTCTCAGTTTTTCCTCAGCTTGTATTGCTCTTCGTTCTTGCTCCACTTTGGCACGGGTGAGGTCTTCCAGATCAGCTTCAAATCCATGTGCTTGATTTTCCAGCTCTTCCTCCAATCCATTGATATGATCTTCAAGTTGCTTCACTCTGATCAATGAGTCCGAATGTTCTTGTGAACGATTTTTAAGTTTACTCTCAAAATTCATGACCTGAGCTTCAAGTTCCTTTATGGTGATCAATGAGTCCGAGTATTCCTGCGACTGATGCTTAAGTTCATTCTCCAAGTTCTTGATCTGAGATTCAAGTTCACTTATAGTGTTCAATGAATCGGAGAAATTTTCGGCCCTCTTATTAAGCTCGTTTTCCAAATTCTCAATCTGGGCTTCGAGCTCATTTACGGTAGCATAAGACGACGAGCATTCATACTGCATCTTAAGTTGTTCCTGTAACTGGCTCTGCTCCAGTTTATAAGACATAGCGTGATTTTCCTGCTTCAAGATCTCATAGTCAAGGGCCAGCTGCTCCATCTGCATCTCTAACTCATCTCTCTCCCGCTGATAGATCTCTATCTCGCTCTGAAGGTCCATGACTTTTTTCTCCAGCAGGTATCCGTCCTTGGCCTCAGTATGTTCCTTAACTAGCTCCTCCAAGGCCTTCTGCTCCACATCATCTTCATCATCGGTTTGACACTTGTATTCTGTTTCCCGTATACTTTCAACACTACCTAATGGAGCAGATTTGTTGGCAATCTCCTTATCTTTCTGTTCCAACATCTCATCTAAGTCGCGAACAGCAAGAATCAATTCATTGTTGGACTCTCGTGTTTTCTGAAGTTGGATCCTCAGATCATTATTCAAGTCCTTCTCGTAACTTAATTCTTGTCGAAGTTCTTCCAGAAGAGCCCGAGGATCACCTCCCTCAAATTGGAATTTGTTTCTTGCTTTTGCCTCATCTGAACGGCACCGAGAAGCCTTAAGTTTTTCACATTCTTCCTTGAAAACATCTCTTTCCTCTTTCAATTTAACAATTTCTCGGGAAAGATCTTGACCCCTTTTGCCCTCCTTAAGAATTTGCTTCCGAAGAGTCTGTAATTCCAATTCCGACATTTCTGCCTGTCTAGCCAAAGCTGTAAGCTCATATTTAAGCTTTTCAACAACCGTATCTGGAGCATCTTCTGAAACAACCCTCAGAAGTGTTTCCCTTGGAGTACCTGAAGAATCGTCTGTACTTGCTTCAAGAGCCATACCTCCAAGCCACTCCCATGATCCCCGATGCTCCTTATTATAGACTACTCCAGGTGCATCTGAGATTGGTGTCTGAAGTAACGAGCTATTATTTGAAGATCTAAGTAAACTGGTAGGTTCCCGATGGGCGTTATCAGTCTTGATTTGTATTTCCTGCGGTGTATCGAGTCCCAAGCTGCTATCTGAGCTTGACATCGTAATATCAGATCCACTAGACCTCCTTCGGTTACCATTCATTTCATCATTTTGATTTATGCTTTTGTTGAGCGGTTTGTCCTGTTTAAAGAATGAATTAGGTCAAACAGAAAATATTCATCACAACTTCAGAAAACAAAAATGCTACATGTAACTTAAAGATCTCATACACGACATAATAATTGAACAATCTTTTCAACATTCTTAAGCAGTTCAACTGGATGTAATAAGACCTTACTTCAATGGGATTTGTATTAATGACTCCATCAAGTTCATCGTTGCTCAATTGCGCCCTTAAGCTCCTATCTTGGGTATTTAACTTTACATTTTCAATTTCTTCGACCTCTCTATAAAAATCAAGAAAAGAGATACTAGTTATTTCGTTCTTCCTATGAAGAAATCTGAATCCCCGGCACCAAGAAAGATGCAATAAAAAATGAACCAAACAGAAGAAAGAGTAATATAAACATGTACCTTTGATCAAAAGATTCCGGCATCTTTTGAATGGTTACCTATATGCAGACAAGAATTGCATAAGATTCTTCTACCCTCGACTTATTTCAGCAATGCACTTTGATACCGAACCAATTTGACATAAGAAAAACTTGGCCAAGACGTTAACAAGATTCAAAGGGAACGGATCTGTCATAAGAACTTAAAGTATGAATATACATTTGTAAAGAAAGAGAATACTAACATGTAACAACATTTCTGATTTGGATTTCTCAAGGGGAAGGGACACAGAGGAAATCTTCGTTGCCAAAGCATAACTAGAGAAATCAATGGAAGCTTCGCCGACAATTTCAGCTTTAGATGATCCCTGCAAAAGGTAACATCCACAAATAAGTCACTTAACAAAGAATTGAAGTATAAATATATAATTCACCTAATTGGAACGTTTCGTACAATGCCTACTACAAAATGATATATTCTCTCATGAATCTTCCCCGATTTCTGCTCTTGAACAAACTTTACGGTTTCATAAAACGGATTATCCCAGTAACAGCTTCCATCTTGAATTCTTGCCTTCTCTAGTTTCGACGTTGGTTTCCCAATATCAGCAGGAACAATTGATACTATCAATGCATCACCCCGAACATGTGATACCTAAAATTGCCAGAGGAATCCAGAGTTCTTCATTAACTAGTAGCTGCTTATAAATGAATAGAAATACTGGAATAAAGCAAAATTTGCTTGCTTATCAAGAAAATTTGGGGAAGAGTGGACAACAAATTTCTAAGTCTTAAACCTTAGTTAATTAGAACCCAAGAAAACCACAATTTCCACAGTTCTACAGTGTTAATACCTAAAATCATTATCCAAGAAACCTTAACAATTGAGAAACAAATAACTCTTAACAGAAACAAATCATTATCTGTGCTCCACTCCCCCCCCCCCCCCCAACCAACCCATTTCCAAAAGATCCTAACTTTCAGTAAATCTTTGAAATTGCATTGATCAATTACCTGAGTTGCATGAAATTGCAACTTGAAAACAGCTTTGATCTTGTTCTTCTCGCTTCTCCATCGCGCCGACTTAAACATTTTCTTGTCCTTTCTACCCTCAAATACACATTTTTCTCACCGACAATTAGCCAGAGCTCAGTTCTGAAATTCACCGGAACTCCGGCGACCCTCGCCGGAAAATCACCATTCCAGTAAAAAAAACTCAGCTTTATAACCAAAATTACAAAACCCAGTTCGAATTTAGGTATATACGAGGAAATTAACAAGAAAATACTCGAAAATGAAGCTTCTTGCAATGTGTTGACTCAGAGCATTAATGGTGAGTGAAAAATCAAAATGGTGTCACTTTGTTTTAGAGGTTTGATATTTGAAAAGCTCGTGAATGAATTAAAAGAATAATGGAGCTATGAATGATGATGATTTAAAAACAATTTTTACAAAGTTGTAGAGTAGATCTGATGAGTTGAAATGGAGTTCTTGATTTTCTGCTGGCCTGAGCTTCTTCTTCTCTCTTCTTTCTCTCTCTGATGAATATTTTGTGTAATTTAAGCTGCAACTACGTAATATACCGGTCCGGCTACGATGCGAATATGTATTGTCATTTGTAATGTTATTACAATATGTGTTAAAAATCTTAATATAGTTATTAATCGAGAGAAAATATATATTATATATAACGTAACACTTGTCTATCAAATAGGTCAATAGTCCAGTGAGGCGTTGGTCAGCCCGTGATTGAGAGGTTGCGAGTTCGATACCCTCCGTCTGCGTATGATAAGGTTTATTCTACCTTATTTAGGCTGTTTTCTTTCACCAATGTGGGGCAATCGCCCATCGTGGCGTCAAAAAAAAAAATGTAACACTTGTATGTATTTTTTATAACATATATAAAAAAACGTTCAGTATATATTAATTTTTTGGTATTCAACATTATTACGTAATGTAATATTTATAAATAAAAAAATACTTAGTACATACTGAATTTTTTTTGTTCATTGTTATAGCTATCATAGTAATAACAATAAGGAATGCTCAATTTTTTTTTAATTAATTGCTTTTTTATTTTAGTGTTTATGGAGTAGGAAAAAGTAGGAAAAAACAAATAAAATATCCAGAGGGAAGCTTCTTTTTTGAGTTAAATTAAGATCTGTGATCAGATATTAGGTGAAATTCTGTGATTAAATATTTAATTATAGTTATGATCTCAAGGAATACTATGGGAATCGGGTAGCCCAAGTGGTAAGGCTACCCGGTCACGGGATAGAGGTCTCGTGGTCGATTCTCGTATCTCCCCTTGTGGGGCAAATAAATTCTCCTCCTTGTGAGGCTAAATTCCCTCCACATGCATGGGGCATGCTACAATCTCCCTATCTAGGATACTCTCCGCTCTTCCCCTTCGGGGGCAATCGCCTTCGGATTTAAAAAAAAAAAAAAAAAATGGAATACAGTAAGTCAGTGACACTGACGGTGGGGGTTTAATTGTCCATATGACAATACTGCCCCTTCTTTGATCCGCACAATCTTGTAAAAAAATTATAGGGATTTTATTATTTTAATTGAGTATGTGAATTCTTAAGAATCTTACTTTTTTTTTAAACAAAAATGTTTGAAAAGTCTTATTTTTTAATATAATATTATAATATAATCAAAATCATATTCATGTAATATTAACAACTTAATATTTAAATAATGATATGATGTGAATATCATGGTCCAATATCAAATTCAAATTTCAGTTATTATTCTAATGGGGATGACTCGACCTAAGAGATTCAAATATGAGCTTAACAACTGGATCCATAAAGTCCTACGACCGAAGGGAGTATGTTTACAGCTGAAAGTAAACAAATATTGGTTTCCCTTAACAAGGTTTACGTGGATGATAGCATGGGCGTAACTTCCCACCACTATCTAGACCATTATTTCATATTATGTTTAGTTGTTTTATTTCGTGCGTCATTGACTTGGGACATGTTGTCCATTAGTCTCCTAATTTTGGGTCCATAACTAGTAGTTTAGGCAGTTTAATAAAATAGTTTTCTTATTTTGTATTTCAGTCCAAGAAGGATTAGACTTGGACTTGAAAACTATGTCGTATTTCAGTTCAAGCAGGATTAGACATTATCTTGAACTTTAAACTATGTCGTATTTAATTCAACTAGGACTAGAAAACTTAGGCCGAAATCTCCCTATAAAAAGAGCATTCGGCATCCTTTGTTATTGACCAATTCATTTATATAAAACGTGAGCTTTTGCTATCATCTTGAGTTCTTGAAAGGACTTATTCGAACATATCAAGGATTTTCTTGTGGCGTTCTATTTGACTTATCAAACGAATTATTCACCTTCGTTTGTGGCGTCTTCCTTATACCGAGGTTGCTAATCACAGGTTGATTAGAGGTCGAGGTTTCCACCCATCATAAGTCGATTATACCTAGGTTGCTAGTCACGAAGTAGGATCCTTCCTATTGGTTGATTAGAGGTCACGAAGTAGGATCCTTCCTATTGGTAGATTAGAGGTCGAAGGTCCCCATCCAAACCTATACTTGGGCGAATTTCTGGAGTTGTTGCCGAATCGAAGAGGGTCTCGTTCACATCGTTGGCGAAGGTTCGCATCATGATAGCTTAGGTGGACTTGGAGTGATCGTACGCAATTATGAAGAAAACTTAATGTTCAGTCCACCTAACCCTAAATATGTTGAAACAAATGAGTTTCTTCAAGTACTTCGATTTGCAATGACGAGGATATTAATTGTGCTTCATAGAAAGTGATGACAACCAAACTCTAGTCAATCGGGTCTATCAGTTAGAGGAAGATTTTTTCTAATATGGCACATTGTTAATCAAATTAAAATCTTGATGGGGGATACTATAACCAATATATCTTTTGTCCACATATCATGTAATACTTCTGTTGATAGTTTGCAAAATATACAATGAGGGCTAGAGTCTCCACTCGAAGGTTTGGAGATCTACCGGATTTTCTCCTGCCACATGTAATTTCTGATATCAATTAATGATATAAGTATTTTTCTGTTAAAAAAAAAACTTAATATCCAAATAATGTAAAAGTACTAATAAGCCCTCACGTGATATTACATCTAGTCATACCTCTAATTTATTACTCAAGTAACTATTAATAATAATTTTTTAGCCATTAATTGAGAGGTATTTAATAATTTTTTTATCATATTAATTGATTTTCAATAATTTTCTTAATCTTGATAAAAAAAAAATCTTAAATGTGGCAAACAATTAGGGGTGGTAGTAACTTTGTACGTTAGATGCTGTTCAATTGAGGGGAAAAAAAGTATAATAGAAAATGTATTGTGTAGAAATAATATTTATGTAACTAAGTACTAATAACTAGCAAATTATTAATCCACCCCAAAAGCATATTGAGACAAATATAATATATCAAAGATAACTTGGAAAATTGTTCAAAGGAGTTAGATACCAAATACTAGTACTATATATGCTGAGATAACGGTATCACCAAACCGTTTGGTACCCTACGATTAGGATGTTGTACCTATACGTCAATTTTTTTGCGGAAAATACTTATATGGATCTAGTGGTCCAGAATTAGGCACATATTATGTTTCTCTCCTCATTCTGTAGTGATGTGCTCATTTTTTTACCACTGGGTCAAATGAAACTAATCCATATCAAAACTATCCATAATGAACGGCATAAAATATAATATGTGTTTAATATTATTTTTCTTTTTTGAATTTTTCTGAAATTTCCAGATTACACTCCTAATTTCTTACAAGTCATACATACGTTCTACTGATACAATAATTGTCTTCGTGAAATTGAGTATTTGTTTTGGGTCAAGTAAAAAAGACACCCCCTCCTTGCCTTTTTAACACCCCCCAATCCCCATAATTTGTTTTCTCTGTCTCTCTCCCCTCTCTCTCACCATAATAAATGCTCCCAACCCAACCCTCTATCCCTCAATAATTTTTCTGCCGCCGCCGCCTCCTGCTGCTGGACCACCGTTGACCGGATTCCGGCCATTTTTTTTTGGACTAGATCCACCACAAAATATCAATTTCAAAAAGTTTGGAGGCAAGAAAAAAATTCCGACAAGATTCAAAAGCAAAATGGACTCAGACGATTGTGGCTATTTAGAAGACGTTGATTTTGAGATAAATAATAATAATTATTATATTGTGTTTTTTTGTTGTTAGTAAATTTTTTTTGGGTAAAAATACATGTTTAAAGCTGATAAAATGCGAAAAAAATAGTCCCAAAGCCGAGAAAATAGCATCGAAAAACATCTTGGGAAAATCGTGTAAAAAGCAGCGGTTTTAGGGAAAACGTGTGTAAAAGCGGGCGGTTTTCCCTAAACCCGCTGCGTTTTTACACACGGTTTTCCCTAAACCCGCTGCGTTTTACACGGTTTTCCCAAAAAATTGCCTGCGTTTTTTACACGGTTTTCCCAAAAACCGCTGCGTTTTACACACGGTTTTTCCTAAAAGCGGCTGCGTTTTTACACGCGGTTTTCCCTAAAACATATTTTCATGATTTACTTTTTAATAAGTAATTACAAAATTAATTGCAACACACAATTGGCACCAAAAAATTGTATTTAGGTATTATCACTTACGATATGTAATAACCCATTAAAATTTCAAAAAAAAATCACAAGTTTAAAAAAATTTACATTTCTTAAAAAGTTAAATTTTTTTGCTACAAAGTGTCTTATAAACTATTTCAAAATAAATGTTGCCAAAAATAACAATCAAAGTTCAAACGTACCTTATAGTGATCTAAAATAACTTCACGATGATGAAGAAATTGGCATGATACGGGGAATGTTTTTAGTAAAAATATAATAAACAAAACTTAATTATTAAGAAACAATGAACATTATTTATTAGTTTTCATAAATTGAAAAAATATATTATGAATATATTATGTAATTCAATTAATACAAAATATATAGTTTAAATGACCTCGACGTCAATTTGTATCGAGTATATTGTTTTAATTTTTCAGTCACTTGATTTACTAAAAAATTAGACCAAGTATATGAATGTTGACTGTTATTTTTTGTAACATTTATTTTTAATAGTTTATATGACACTTAATAGTAAAACTTTTATTTTTTTGAGAATTGTAAAATTTTAGACTTGTAATTTGTTTGATATTTTGATGAGTTATCACATACCATACCCTAAGTGTTAAAACCTAAATACAAAGAAAATACTTGGTATTTATTTGCACTTAATTTTTATTGCAATACCCCTAAAAAAATATTTAGGATTTTCTAAAAAAAAATTTAAAAAAAAATTTTAAAAACCGCACACGGTTTTCCCTAAAACCGTCTGCGTTTTAAATTTAAATTTTTTGGTTTGCGCTGTGTGTTATATAATTAATTGTACAATATAACTTAAATTGTAATTTATGAAAAAAATTATTTAAAAAAATGTATGAATTTTCAAGAGGTTTTCCCCTAAACCCGCCTGCGTTTTTACACACGGTTTTCCCTAAAACCGTCTGCTTATTTACACACGGTTTTTCCTAAAACCGTCTGCGTATATACACACGGTTTTCCATAAACCCGTCTGCGTATTTACACACGGTTTTCCCTAAAACCGTCTGCGTTTTTACACACGGTTTTCCCTAAAACCGTCTGCTTATTTACACACGGTTTTCCCTAAACCCGTCTGCGTTTTTACACACGGTTTTTGCTAAAACCGTCTGCGTTTTTACACACGGTTTTACACACGGTTTTCCAGTATGTTTTCAGGTCTTGTTTTCTCGATTTCTTTTCGATTTTATCGGTTTAAACATGTAATTTTACCCCAAAAAAATTACTAACAATTATTATTATATTGTGTTTTTTGTTGTTAGTAAATTTTTTTGGGTAAAAATACATGTTTAAACTGATAAAAATGCGAAAAAAAATAGTCCAAAGCGAGAAAATAGCAGCAAAACATACTTGGGAAAACCGTGTGTAAATACGCAGACGGTTTTAGGGAAAACCGTGTGTAAAAACGCAGGCGGGTTTAGGGAAAATTTTTTTTTTTTTTTTTATATTTTTTTTTAGAAAATCCTAAATATTTTTTTAAGGGTATTGCAATAAAAATTAAGTGCAAATAAATACCAAGTATTTTCTTTGTATTTAGGTTTTAACACTTAGGGTATGGTATGTGATAACTCATCAAAATATCAAACAAATTACAAGTCTAAAATTTTACAATTCTCAAAAAAATAAAAGTTTTACTATTAAGTGTCATATAAACTATTAAAAATAAATGTTACAAAAAATAACAGTCAACATTCATATACTTGGTCTAATTTTTAGTAAATCAAGTGACGAAAATTAAAACAATATACTGATACAAATTGACGTCGAGGGCATTTAAACTATATATTTTGTATTAATTGAATTACATAATATATTCATAATATTTTTTTCAATTTATGAAAACTAATAAATAATGTTCATTGTTTCTTAATAATTAAGTTTTGTTTATTATATTTTTACTAAAAAACATTCCCCCGTATCGAGCCAATTTCTTCATCATCGGGGAAGTTATTTTAGATCACTATAAGGTACGTTTGAACTTTGATTGTTATTTTTGGCAACATTTATTTTGAAATAGTTTATAAGACACTTTTGTAGCAAAAAAATTTAACTTTTTAAGAAATGTAAATTTTTTAAACTTGTGATTTTTTTTTGAAATTTTAATGGGTTATTACATATCGTAAGTGATAATACCTAAATACAATTTTTTTGGTGCCAATTGTGTGTTGCAATTAATTTTGTAATTACTTATTAAAAAGTAAATCATGAAAATATGTTTTAGGGAAAACCGCGTGTAAAAACGCAGCCGCTTTTAGGAAAAACCGTGTGTAAAAACGCAGCAATTTTTTGGGAAAACCGTGTGTAAAACGCGAGCAATTTTTGGGAAAACCGTGTAAAAACGCGGCGGGTTTAGGGAAAACCCGTGTGTAAAACGCGAGCGGGTTTAGGGAAAACCGCTGCGTTTTACACACGGTTTTCCCTAAAACCGCCCTGCGTTTACACACGGTTTTCCCAAAACCGCTGCGTTTTTACACACGGTTTTCCCGATATGTTTTTCGGTGCTATTTTCTCGATTTGGGACTATTTTTTTTCGCATTTTATCGGTTTAAACATGTATTTTTACCCAAAAAAAATTTACTAACAACAAAAAAACACAATATAATAATTATTATTATTTATCTCAAAATCAACGTCTTCTAAATAGCCACAATCGTCTGAGTCCATTTTGCGGAATCTTGTCGAATTTTTTTCTTGCCTCCAAACTTTTTTGAAATTGATATTTTGTGGTGGATCTAGTCCAATAAGTTCAAAAATTGGCGGAATCCGGTCAACGGTGGTCCGGCAGCGAGGCGGCAGTAAAAATTATTGAGGGATAGAGGGTTGGGTTGGGAGCATTTATTATGGTGAGAGAGAGGAGAGAGGGAGAAAACAAATTATGGGGGATTGGGGGGGGGGTGTTAAAAAGGCAAGGGGGGGTGTGGGAATAGTGGCCATGTTTGTTTTCGTATATGCTAATGAGTCAAATAGTTCTATTTACTCTATATCACCCATTGAGACTAGAAATATTCCGTTTTACAATATAAGAAGTTTCGATTTTTGTCTAGATAAAGGAAAAAGAAAATAAGAAATATTTTTTTTTTTAATATTCTTAACTAATTCTAGTTAGGAAAATGATTTACTCCTAGAATTTTGGGGATAGAAACCCTAAATCCCCAAATTGAGGGTGTTAAATGACTATCTTACCCCCTGCTGGTATAAGGGATTCACCCAACTATAAGGGGCAAAAGGTCCGAAAAACTATTTTAGTCAATCTTTTAGTAGCCTAGCAAGGTCCTTCTAGTTATATGTCTTGCAAATAATGAGGGAATTAAATTTATAAGTGAGAATTACTTGAGAAAAATAATCCTTAACTTTTACAAAGGATCAAATATTTTGACAAGGAAGAAAAAGTTAAAAGTTCTTATACCGAGGAAGGAGGAGGAACCATGGAGTACTTGTAACTTAATTATTTATTTTGTTTTTTATTTAATTATCGGGATAAAACATATCGAACTCAAAATTATTATTTTGAGTCAGAATTACTTGTAAAATATGCCTTGATATATGTAATACGTGTAAGAGGAAGAGCAGCAAAGCTTGGGGAAAGGGCAAAGAGCAATGGCAAAGGATGGTGGTTTCATTTTAAAACTTTTCTTGGCTTTAAAGATGTTCATAAGTTGAGCATGAAATGGGGGTGGCCTAAATTAAAGTAGTACCATTTAGGTTGTTAGCAGAAAAAGACATGACTACCAGCACACCCAAGAACTCTACTACAAAAATCCATTTTTAAATTTTGGGTTTATTATATTTTAGTATTCTTAGGCTTTAGATTTGTCACACTATAGTTTCCTTCATCTTAAAACAACAACTACAAATTCTTTGGTTGTCGAACAATTGTTAACTCATACATTATCAGTTGGTTTATGAGCAAAACGATAAATTTACCCCCGTTAATTTTAACTACCTTTAATTTTTACAAAATTCTAAGACATATCGTGCTATTATACCTAGTAATCCATTGTTTCTTCTCATGGAATCTACACATTACTTAACTTCTTAAAATCTCAAACACAGTATGAGTTAGTTGATATTAGCTTCCTTAATGCATTCGTTAAAATTCTTACTAAACATGTTCTAAAGTTCCGGTACAATCAGACAAAATTAACCTTTCTCTTATCCATGACTCGACATTTGGAATATAAAGTTTGCAGGATCAATATTGGACTAGTAGTTCTGTCATCATGTTAAAAGACTGGATTTGGTCAAACTCTTCCCTTCTCTTGAGGTGTCTTTTGGGAAAAATTCTAATATAGACTGTACAAAGACTGGCCCTATAAGAACCGTTTCATGCCAAATTGACCCGTCTTTGGGGGTTTATCTTTATTTTCAAGTCCAATCTTTTAACAGTTTTTGTGTCCCTTTATATAAATATTTTTATAGAATTTGTAAATATTCATTACCCTTTTTAGTACTCTCTCCATTCCTTAATATATGACGTTTAAGACACTTAGAAAAAATTAAGGAACTCAAACAAATAGTTATATTTCCACCACTATTCCAATAATACCCTTTCCTCCCTCTCTTTCACTTTTCTAATAAAAGATATGTTGAGGGTAAAATTGAAATAAATGGTTGACACAGTAAAAGACATGTAAATGACAATTAATTTGGATACGCATATATCTCCTAAACGATAATTAAATGGGAATGAAGGGAGAAGAACTGTAAGTTTAATTAATGGATCTTACTTCTTGGGGGTCTTAGAGAAAACTCAATTTGGCTGGAAATGGAGGGACCAACAGTATGTTTCCTGACTATCTTCAACCTCCAATACTGCAATGGTACTAAAGAAATAAACCAGTCCACATGGTCGGACCGCCCCACCGGCGCCACCACGCCACCGGACCACTCAGTATGCACGGTCATTTTCATGTGTTATGTACAACATGAGATCAATTTCCTATTTCTTATGTCTGCAAGTTCACAAAATTAGAATGTGCTTGAGGGCTCAATATTTATTAGAAAATTATTAATTACTCTATAAAAAAATAGCTAATGTGTTTTCAATTTCTTTTTGAAAACATTCCGTCTCAATCTTAAGGGTCTTAATCTTCGTCTCTAGGGTTAGTGGAGAATTTAAAGCGTAAAATGTGTCTCAGTAAGAGTCTACAACAAGCTAGCTGTCTACACATAACTACCACAATTTCATGTCTTTGAGAAGAATCGAACATCCACTCTATAAATTAAGGTAAAACTGATATAACGACACTTATAGACATATCTCACACTGAGATAGATATATCATCAATTTCTTTCTTTTTTGTGCATGTTCAATTGCATCATAGTAAAGTTCCTTTTTTATAGATATTAATTCAGTACAATCAGGGACGGATCTAGCTACCTGTAACTGGGGTCAAATGACCCCAGTGAAAAAGAATTATTTTTTTAATTATATATGATATATTTTACTCCATTTAGATATTAAATGTATAAATGACCACAGTAAATTGTTATGTATATTAAATGATCCTAGTGAATTATATTTTTGGATCCATCTCTGAGTACAATTCGTTAACCGACAGTGTATTTTTGTGAATCTTAGAGTTATGGGACGAAGACAATTCATTTAATACAAAATCCCATCTAGAGATATTGTCTTCACTAATTGATGTATATATGTACGTAGTTTTATACATATGGTAAGGTAATTTGGGTCATGGATCGTTGAACAATAATCATCAGGGTTTTGTTTAGATGGTCCCGTCAACTTTCTCATGAAAATTACCCTTAATCTGACTCATCACTCATTTTTATTGGATCTAAACTCTCATTATAAGAAATCCTTTTCAAGCAATCATTGATCACCCAAACCTACTCAAGAAAGTAACTATTATTATTATTATTATTATTATTATTATTATTATTCTATCAGTTAATTTCACCAAACGAGAAACCCCAGTCCGGATCCTAACAAATTTTTTCAGTATATACGGAACGTCTCAGAACAAGTGTTCTGAGGTTCATGACAGGTGTTCTGAAACTCACAACAGATGTTCGTTTTAAATCAATTTTAACCGTTAAAATTTTAATCCAACAGACGAGGAAGTTTCGCACTGAAGCCAACATTGAGAAAACCTATTAATAGCAAGGATCAATATCGTGCCCTGTGTTTTTGCATATCTTATAGCGGAATTCATATAATCTGAGACATTTCATATGAAGGATAAAGTATAGCAATCAAAGTCTTAAATTGACATTAACAAGGTTTTTCCATTCATCGAGCACGTTGCGTGGTCCACGAAGAGTTCTGCCAATGGTACTTTTCACTTTGGCTTCCAATTCCATGTGATTTAGGGAACTCTCAATGGATTTCTTGGCTATGGAAAGCAAACCAAGAGTTTAATGTAATGGGGATATTTCACTGACGATATTGTTGGTGTTTTAAATCAAAATGATGCTTGGGAGATAAGTTATTTAAACCCTTGTTTTATAGATAATTTTTTTAATAAATAAACATTTTTTATTGACATGTCATAAAAATAATACAGACAGACGTTAAAAGTGAAAATACGTAAATGATCAAATAGTGGATTTTGCCTCATATATAAATACCGACGAGATGAATGATTTAGGGAATAGTAAAAGAACGAGGTTAATTGTGTCCTAAAAAGGTGTATTACAAAGACAAATACAAAGAAAAGAGAGATTTTATGTTTGTAAAATTAGCTGAAAAAACATATTCTCTAGTAAAATGTTGTTAGTTGATCAATTGCTTTTGGTCACGAGGAGATGATTGCTTTTTTCTTTCATGACTAAATCTTCTTGTTCACATGACATGACATAAAAATGGTCATAAAGTTTCTCTAATTAACTTGAAGAAGGGGCTAACTACTGAAAAAGAAAAAGGGGAAAAAACAAAAAGAGAGCAAAAGAAAAAGAAGAAAGATCTCAAAGGCTTGTGTTCTAGAGCAAAAATTGTTGGAGGGGCAATGTGCACAAGAAGTAGACAATATAACGCGGCTATAGTACATAACGTTAAAAGTATCAATATATATTGAACACTTTTAGATAGGCGTTGTATACTTTTGTACATGTGTTATATCCCTATGTAATAGTTATTCTCTCCTTATGAACAACTTCCATAAGGTTGCAACATGTGTTGTCTCCCGATGAACACACCGGTTATCCCCATGTCTAAAGTGACATACGGAACAGGGTCTCTCATTTTGAGGGGCCCCAAATTTTTTAAAATCACTTAATATTTTTGTTATATGGATTCGGGTACGGGTTTTGAATGCATATATATATCTTAAGTGTCGTGTGTTTATACCTCTAAACGTAAGCACACGAGGACACTTCTTAAAATTCTGACACAACTACGTGGATACATAAATAATTAGGGGCATACAAGAAAATTAATGAATTAACCACCTTTTGTAAAGGAAAATAGACATCTAATATCCTTCTCACTATAACCAGATGTAGAAGATCATCATTGTAGATGCATCTAATATCCTTTAAAGTATCTAATATTTTTTTACCATATTCGTTGAAGATCTCATACCCACACTCATGTTGTATCATTTCGAACACGGGTGCAGCAACCAAAACAAATATTGTGATTGTTCACACTTTTGAAACTTAAGTTTATAATTATGTTTTGACATTTTTTATAATTAATATTATTTAAAAAAAAATTAGGAGTCTAACTTTGATAACTAGTATAAAGCCTTAATATTGTTCGAGACGGCGCTGTGTAGCACATATATTGCACAAAAGTAGGTGTCAACATCGTAACAAAATGAGACCTCATTAGGGTAAAAAAGTGATTATAATCATTTATAAGAATATAGCGATCAATTGGTTAGAAATATTTTTCTTTTTATCATTTTTAAGTTTCATTATATTCTCGTCTTATATATGTACATATATAGAAAGAAAAATCTACTTATCAATTCTTTGTTATGGAATCTCACATCTCTCCTACAATCTCATAAAGAGTAGATAATAACACTTTTCTTCATGTCAAAAGTTGAAAAAGTGAAAAAAAATATGGGGTTCTAATGCATGAGCTTTACAGCTAGGAAATTGTATATTAATTTCTTGACTTCTGGAACAAAAATATGATTTGATTTTCCTGGTAGACCCAAGAAAATATAAAAGCTACAAAGGAAGAAGAAGAAAAAGAAAAAGAGGATTTGGGAGAGTGGAAATAGAATATTGAAAAATTCTTATATGGAAGAGGTATGTACTTTGTGGTCCAGAATAAACATAAAATATATATAATTACGAAGATTAGTATAGTTGTCAAATACTTCTAACTAGTAATAATAAGTTTTTGAATTTGACACTTCTATTCTGACGTAATAAATAGATACTACCTCCATTCCTAAATATAAGACTTCCGTTACATGTTGCGAAAATTAAGGAAGCAAAAAATTAGAATTTTTTTAATCAAAATATTAATATTAATATTATTTATCACAAAATATCTATTTAAGATAATAATATTAATATTTTGATTGAAAAAATATCCTAATTTTTACTTACAATTCTTAATTTTTGCAACAAGTCTTATATTTAAGAATGGAGGGAGTATCAAATAGCATGGAGCATTTGAAGAAGAAGATCACGTGCTGGACAACCCTAAAGGCCGAAAATGTCACGTGAGTAAAGCCCAATCTCTCACTTTCTTGCTTATGTGAGACTGAAAAATTATTGGTCCTATTAGCAAGGATTGATGGGGAGCTTGGTGAAACTTGAGGCTTAGGTGGATTCTACTAATAATATAATAGATAATAATAAAAGTATTTAAAAAAAAATATTCTTTAAATTTTGAGAAAATATTGAATTTCGAAAAGAGAGGAAATGATCAGAATGCCTTATATTGTGATCCAAATAGAGTATTCTTATAGAATATTTTATGATCGAGCATGGGTAATAATATTAGCACAAACACCATGAATCTTTGTTTGTAATTTCTTTTTCCGAATTAGTTAAGATAAATGTGAATTAAATTTAAATCTTTTACATTTTAAGTTTTTTGAGCTTGAAATAGAAAGATGGAGAAGAAAAAGAAATAAAGGAGCTCTAAACTTTTAACATATTATAAACTCAAGTGAAAGGGATGAAGCCCGACCCAATAATTGAACATAATATGCCCATTGGGCTTTTATAATGATCCAATATGTGATTTCTTATCAGCTTACATTATCCAATAAGTTTTATGTTGGACAATTGGAGTATGTAGTCCTGAAACAATTTATGTTTGGCAGACTTGGTCCCTGATGATTGTTTGCACCTTTTTACATCCTTAAGCAATTTATGGGCCTGTGTTTTGGTCCTTCCGTCATTTTTTTGAGATTTTGAATGTTAGTCAACAATTAATAGTTAAGTGATGTGGGCAAAATTGGAACTTCACATTTTTTTAGATAATTAATACCATATGGACTTAATTGTAAAGATACTTAAAAGTAAATACCTAATTGTAAATAATAAACCCTAAATCTCATCTTCTCCCTCCTCCCTCCTGACCGCCACCGTCCATTGAAGAAATCTCCGGCGACTTTCATCCGGCGTTCCTCTTCCCCATCATCCAAATGTAGTAGCTCTTAGTGGGCTTCCTCCTCATCATCAAAATCTGATACTCCAATCTTTCACATCCTTTCCAGGTACGATTTTCTGAATTTTTAGAGTAATTTTTACTGTTATTACTTTGTTTTCCCCTTTTCAGCTTGCATTTTTGCAGTCTATGACTTCGCTGATGGGTGGAATAGGTGGTGGTGCGGGGAAGGAGAAAGAATGGTGGTGCTGCGGGGATCAGATCGGAGGAGAATAAATTTTCTACTCCATTTTCTAGAGTTTCAAGTTTCAACAATTTTCTAGAGTTTCTGTTGAAAAATGGAATTTCTTTATGCTCAAAGTGATACAAACATGTAAAACTTGGGAATTTTGGCTTTGCCATCTCTTATTTCTCTTGGTTTGAATGTATTTCATTGTCGGAAAAGTTGGGAATGGGTGGCTTTGCCATCGCCGGAAAAGATGGGAATGGGTGGGCCGACGTTGGGGAAGAAGGAGGGGAAGGGGATGAGTTTTTTATTATTTATAATTAGTTATTTATATTTATGAATTTTTACAATTGAGTTCATGTGGTATCAATTATCTAAACAAATATGTGAAGTTCTTATTTTACCCTTGTATACTTGACCAACTTTTATTAACGGACGTTAAATTTTTCAAAAAAATGACGGAAGGACCAATTCTCTGGCCCGTAATTTGAATGGGGACCTACAAAGCTGCAAACAATTATCAGGGGACCAAGTCTGCCAAACATAAATTGTTTCTAGAGTTTCAAGTTTCAACAATTTTCTAGAGTTTCTGTTGAAAAATGGAATTTCTTTATGCTCAAAGTGATACAAACATGTAAAACTTGGGAATTTTGGCTTTGCCATCTCTTATTTCTCTTGGTTTGAATGTATTTCATTGTCGGAAAAGTTGGGAATGGGTGGCTTTGCCATCGCCGGAAAAGATGGGAATGGGTGGGCCGACGTTGGGGAAGAAGGAGGGGAAGGGGATGAGTTTTTTATTATTTATAATTAGGTATTTATATTTATGAATTTTTACAATTGAGTTCATGTGGTATCAATTATCTAAACAAATATGTGAAGTTCTTATTTTACCCTTGTATACTTGACCAACTTTTATTAACGGACGTTAAATTTTTCAAAAAAATGACGGAAGGACCAATTCTCTGGCCCGTAATTTGAATGGGGACCTACAAAGCTGCAAACAATTATCAGGGGACCAAGTCTGCCAAACATAAATTGTTTCTAGAGTTTCAAGTTTCAACAATTTTCTAGAGTTTACATTTGAAAAAATGGAATTTCTTTATGCTCAAAGTGATACAAACATGTAAAACTTGGGAATTTTGGCTTTGCCATCTCTTATTTCTCTTGGTTTGAATGTATTTCATTGTCGGAAAAGTTGGGAATGGGTGGCTTTGCCATCGCCGGAAAAGATGGGAATGGGTGGGCCGACGTTGGGGAAGAAGGAGGAGAAGGGGATGAGTTTTTTATTATTTATAATTAGGTATTTATATTTATGAATTTTTACAATTGAGTTCATGTGGTATCAATTATCTAAACAAATATGTGAAGTTCTTATTTTACCCTTGTATACTTGACCAACTTTTATTAACGGACGTTAAATTTTTCAAAAAAATGACGGAAGGACCAATTCTCTGGCCCGTAATTTGAATGGGGACCTACAAAGCTGCAAACAATTATCAGGGGACCAAGTCTGCCAAACATAAATTGTTTCAAGACTAAATACACCAATTGTCCATTTATGTTATAGAGGCAAAAAATTGTTTATTCCCGTGTATATCTTTCTTTCTGTACTAAATCATTCACAATTCTCTCTCTCTCTCTCTCTCTCTCTCTCTCTCTCTCTCTACTATATATATATATATATATATATATACCCATAGTAAAATGTGAGTGGTTGAGTACATAAATGATGACATACGGGTACCGGCAATTTTCACCCGTTATAAAGCCGACATAGGAAACTCGTGTTCATTTGTATGTATAAAAAAGGAAGGGTAAAAGAAGATGTGTGTGGTCTTCTGATTATAAATTACTTGGATTATTTTATTATAATTTCGATAGTAGTTCATGAACAACTAAAATAAACGGATAGTTTTGAACAACTATCAATTTATTTTCTCTTAACAATTAAACTAAAAATAATTGAGCGAGATTGTGTTAATAAAAACCTCTATCAGCACAGAAACATAAAATATATTTATATTTTATTTTCCTCCAATCTCATCTAATCTTTGACACTCCCTCATCTCTCCGCAACAAAATATGGCACTTCTATCGGTTTGCCTCTTATATTTTATGTCCCAAATAAGGTTGACCACTAATTGATGATCACTTGATTATTGACCATGAACTTTACTTCTATATTGGTTCAAGAAATAGGTCAAAAGGCAAAGAAATTTCCTCTTTAAGAGTGTTAACTTTTTTCTACATTTTATCCAAATAGAGGTAAAAAGTAATTATCCCACTTCTTCGTCTACATAAATTATTTTTCCAAATTTAATTCCGCAAAATCATTTCATTCCATTTCATTTCAACTGCGTAAAAAAAAAAAATGTCTTTCAGTGGAACTCAGCAAAAATGCAAGGCCTGTGGCCAAACTGTTCACTTTGCCGAAACGATGAGTGCCGATGGAGCCCCTTATCATAAGAGTTGCTTCAGATGCAGTCATTGCAATGCTCGGCTCACGGTATCTTTTTTCACCTCTTGTGAGACACTTCTATTTCCCCTTTATGGGGTAACCGCTCAGCCGGACTTCAAAAAAAAAAACTAGTAACTTATATGAATTTGAAGGAAGTGTGTCCTTCTATACATATACATGGTTCAGTTACACTTGCATATACATGAATAGATAATTTATCAAATTTGTTGCATTTTTTATTATCTAAGATAAAATGATATATGTTACTCCCTCCATTCCTAAATATAAATATAAGATTCTTTAGACAATTTGAGAAAATTAAGGAAGTTGTCATTTTCACCTAAACTTCCAATATTATCCCCCACCCTCCCTCTCTCTCACTTCTTTGTCATAAAGAAAAGAAAATGTTGAGGGTATAATTGGAATAAATTGTTGACAACTAATAAAACAACCTTAAACGACAATTAATTTGAATACCTAGATATCTCCTAAACGACAATTAATAGGGAATGAAGGGAGTATTGTTTTGCGGCCCATAATTAATTCGGTCCACTTTACTATCTATTTTACATTTACCTACATTTATATTGCAGCTGAGCAACTACTCATCCATGGAAGGAATACTATATTGCAAGACTCATTTTGAGCAACTCTTTAAGGAGACTGGAGGAATAAGCAAGAAACCCACATCATGTAAGTTATTTCAGGCTTTTCTGAAGAAAATTGACTTCATTAATTCATGTTATTATTTTAGAATTTTTCTAATTCTTTTTCTTTCATATTGATCAGCTGGGAATCCAAGTGAACTGGTAAAATAAATCCTATCTGAATATTTCTTTTTAGTCCCATTTTATCATAAATTAGATTTTGTAAATAAAGAAATACCATCCATCGTTTTTGTGATTTTTCAGACAAAGTCACCTAGCAAACTCTCATCCATGTTCTCTGGTACTCAAGAGAAATGTGCGGTTTGTAAGAAAACCGTTTATCCATTGGAGAAGGTATGCGCACATTTCTCTCTCTTCAACTTCTAGAATTACGCGGATAATCGTGATATATACACTTATAAAATGCACTCATAAATGTATTAACAAGTAGTGGCAAAACTCAGAGGTGGTGATCCCACAACATACTTTATAATTCTAAATTTTTTATAGAAATAATTCATTTTCTCTAAGAAATCGTTTAATTACTACTACATCATACCCCTCAATTCTTTTTCAAACTTTCTTTTCATCAATATATGTCTTTTTATAATTCGATTCTGAATATCTGAAATTCTAACTCTAGCTCCGACAGGTGACAGTGGAGGGAGAATTTTACCACAAATCATGCTTTAGGTGTGCACATGCAGGTTGTTTTCTTACAACCTCAAATTATGCTGCTTTGGATGGGACTTTGTATTGCAAGCCACATTTTTCTCAACTATTTAAGCAAAAAGGTTGTTATAATCATAATAATCTCACAAAAACTGCTTCAATGAAGAAGAAAGAAGAAGAAGAAGCAAATAAACAAGAAATTAAATCTGAAGCAGATGCTGAAATTCCACATGAACCTGAAGAAGCACATAAAGAACCAGAATCACCACCTGCCCCATAAATTAATCATAATCCATTTATATGATTATTGTGCAAAAAAAAATAATCAGGATTGCATTATTTGTTTTCCTATTGCATTTTCTTTGAGATAATTTTTGATTTTTTTTTTTTTCCCATTTTCTTCATTTTGGAATAAATTTTTGCTAATTTTTATATAAAGTTCAAGATGAATGTAATTAGTAGATTAATTATCCAGCATTTTCAGTTTCCCCTGTAATAATCAGTAAATTAATAGATCATTATTTTTTCCTAATCCTAAATCATACCCCCAAGCATGTTTCATCATGCTCCTACTCTTTTAAGTAGTTTGGTTTGTTTTATGCAGTTAACTGTAACTTTAAATAAATAAATATATTTAATGCATGATATTTGCCTCCTTAAAAAATTTCTTGAACAGCTCTTTCTTTTTTTAATGAACAAAATGACTTCTATACTCATGGCTATAAAACCAACTCAAAATACATTCATCTACTTTCTTTATTTTAAAAAATATTTCTTAAATTTAGAGAAAATAATATTTACAATATTCCAAAATAAAATGTGTCTTTTAAACTTAGAAGACAACTTTACCCGTATTCATCAAAATTAACTGTTTATACTGGAAAAAAATTTGGACCTTGCAAAAGAAAAGAACATCAAAGACGTCAGACAAACGAGAAAAGATGGAGAACAGAGAAGGAAGATGTGGGGAAGAGATGAGAGAAAAGATTGGAGCGGGGGAGTGAAAATAGGAAAGAGGTGGAAGATTTAATTGATAATTAGGAAGATATTTTTGTCACTTTTATATAATTTGCTCTTTCAGGATATTTTTTGCTCCTGCAGTATCACTGCCCTAGTAGCTATCATGTGCACTAAACTATTTACGTATTTTATTTTATATAACTAAACTATTTTTTAGCTAAATATAATTAGGGATGACAATGAAATCGGTTAAATTGGAGATCCGCTCTGGCCCAATCCGGTTGGGCCGGGATTCCCCTGGTTTAAATTGGGGATGGGGATGGAGATGAATTTGGCCCCGCTAACGGGGACGGGGTCGGCGGCAAGTGAAATAATATCCCCGCCCCGCATAGCCGTCTAAAATACTAAATAGAAAGAGTATAAAATACCTATAAAAAAAAGAAATGGAAGTCAAATTTGGAGAAGATTGCGTGAATCAAATTCTCTCTGCGACTCCTCCTTCTCCTAAACCTTATAGTAACCCCATCGCTCATCATTTCTTCCATCCTACTGCAGTCGCTCATTCTCGCATCATGTACAATCACGATGTTTAGATATTTGTGTTTGTGTTTGTCTTCCTTTAAATCCATTTGAATTAGAATTTAAATATTAGTGTTAGATCCTAGATATAAGATGAGTTTAGTCAATTATGCGTTTCCAAAATATATGGTGAACTTAAATCTCCTAATAGGATTGAGAAAGTTAAAAAGTCTTGTATTGATTTGTTTAATAAGTACAAGTCAAAAAATGAGAAGCAACCAAATAGATCAACAAGTTATTCGCCTTCTCAATCTTTAGTTCTTAGGAAGATATCACATTTCTTGCAAAGTAATCTATAGTACGTTGTTGGGTAGCAAATGACCGGTGTCTACAAACTAATATTGTTTAGTGAGCAAACTAGTATCAATTTAGATTATGTTATTTCGTTTTACGGGCATTAAATATTTTATTTTACAATTCTATATTATTTTTTCAACGTTCTATTTGGGGATTTTTGTTAAAGATTCACTAATTTTTTCTAGTAGAGGTTGAGCCTCCGCTGGGACGAAAGTGGTAATTTGGGGAAAAATTTCTCGTTTTTTTCCAGTTGGGGCTGTGCCTCTCCACCTGAGATGGGGATGGGATCCTCATCCATCCCCAGTGATGGGGCTAAGCCGGGGATGGGGATGTGATGGAAGAGGCGGAACTGGAACGGGAGATCATGATATCCGCCCCCACTCAGTCCCATTGCCATCCCTAAATATAATGTTTAACTATTTACATTTGACTAATTGTAATTCGTTATCACTTTTCAAATTGGTTTCAAATAAAAACTTATCTGACATGTTTGCAATTTAACCAAAACTATCATGAAAAAATAGTAACAAATTTTAATTAGCCAAAGGCAAATAATTGAGGGTTATATTTAATAATAAAAAAAAGTAAAATTTAGTGATATAAAAAATGCTAAAAAGAACAAAATTATATAGAGGCCCAAATAAAAAGATTAAAACGCATTTGGATCTTGTGGGTGATCAATTATTTTAAGGAAAAAAATATATTAAAAAAAAAGAAAGAAAGGATAAAACAGAGCCCCAAGTTCTTCTCAATTCTACTGCTACCACTCCAAGATTGCAGAGCTCTTAACTTCTTTCTTTAGCCATGAAAATTTTATATTAAATTGATTCTCAAAATCAAACCAAAACCCATTAAAATTGGGAATTTGTATCATCTAATGAATAAATTTTCCTTAATTTTCTGAAAAAAAATGGATTCCCTGCTGCCTCTTTGCACTACTGTAACCACCACTACAACTACCAAGAATGCTTTTCCTACTGAATTGTCTTTATTACCTTTAATTTCACATTCTATAAGATCAAGAAATGTTTCATTTCCTAAGAAAAAACCCAGAATTGTTTTAGTATTTTCATCCAAAGATGAGAGTTTGAATCCTAATAAGCTCGACCAATGGGACCAAATGGAGCTCAAGTTTGGCCAGATGCTTGGTGAAGACCCTAAACTCACCTTAGCCAAGGTTTCTTTTCTCATTCTTTCTTGCTTTACAGATACTAATATTCATAATTCAATCGCTCAGATTCTTTATAACATTCTTAATTATAGTATTTGATATTTAAGGTTAATGTTTTAGACAGTAGAGTTTATGTTGTTAGTTTAGGATATTCGAATGTAAATTTTTATATTGTTTATGTAATTAGAATTGTTACAAGAGCGTTACAAAGCATCGGACTCGTTTATGTTTTTGGAGCTTAGAGTTTATGTTGTTTAGTTTAGGATATGTGAATGTAAATTTTTATAATTAGGATTTCTTTATAACTAGAATTGTTACAAAAGTGTTACAGGGGATATTTGAAGTAATCCCATGTTATGTGTAGGAAGTGCATGAACCAATATGCTTTTTGTCTTGATGAGCCAAAATTTTGTATGTGGATAAGTTGATGGGGAGAATTTGACTCTGTGACAGTGAAATAATATATTGATCTTTAGGGGTTTTGTTTAAATGGTTTGTTTATTTGGAGAGTGATAGTTGATGCTTCATTGTGCTATTGTCACTCGTGCTATGACTGATTCTACATATTTGAACTAATCACCTGTTCTGTGTATCAACCAATATACTTTTTGTCTTCGCGATACTAGACTTTGATTCTGTGACATTGAAAGAATTTCTAGATTTTTAGTTGTTTCATTTAAACGGTTTGTTTATTTGGAGAGTAATAGTTATATTTCAATGGCGTTTTCCAGTCATGCTATGTTTGATTCTACATATTTGAAGTAATCCCACGTTGTGTATGCTTATGAACCAATACGCCTTTTGTCTTCGTGATCCAAAAAAATTCCATGCGGATAATTTTATGAGGAAAATTTGACATTGTGACACTGAAAGTTTCTTGATCTATAGGGGTTTCGTTCAAATGGTTTGTTTATTTGGAAAATAACCAGAGAAGGGTAATAATAAAGATAAATACTTTCAACGTTGTCTTTGGATGATATTGTAAAGCTTTTGGAATTTAGTATTTGTATAAAAGCATTGGTATACGATTTACCGTGTTGAGCACTTGGGTATTTATGTCTCATAAGAGAAACTCGGTTTGGTTGGTCCAATGATCTGCTTTAAGTTAAATGGAAATATTCAATTCTTTGGAACTTTTCCCCCTTTTTTCAAGTAAATTCTGGAAGTTATTCATGGCTTGATTATTTCTTCTAATTCCTTTGGATTATTCAGATAATGGCTCGGAAGTCGAACCCAGATGTGTCCTATATGGAAGTTGAGAAGTCCTTTCAAAAGAAGAAGGGAAAAGGCTTGTCCAACGAAATAGAGGAGCTTCCATTTGATGTTGGAGGAGATAGAAAGTCAGCCAATTCATCGAATGGATTGAATTTGGTTCGACCTGTGCCCAAGAAAGGAGTAAAATTTCAGACTGATGAAAAATCATTTAAGAAAGAGGATAAGAGACCAAGTCAACCGGTTAGAAAACCTGTCGAAAGTATTCGAGGCAGTGTTCCTAATGTGATATTGCGAAAACCTTCTTTGTTTAATGATGATGAAAATGAAACATCTTCTAGGTTCAATATTAGGCCAAACTTAGCACTGAAAATTGCAAGGGAACGGCAAAAGGAAACCTTTAGTGATATGACGTTGTTAAAGAAGCCCGAGCATATCAATGCCAATCCCATTCTTGACAGAGAAACTGACATTTCAGGCAGCTCACCTTCTGAGTATGACAATGAAACTAATGATGAGAATATGAAAAATTTCACACTTATGGGAAAGCCAAAGCCACTAAATCCTAGTTCGTCCAAAGATCAAGGTTTTGAATCTTCTGGGAAAAGCCTTTCGCAGAATGATCCATATGCAGCCCAATCAACTGATTTTGACTCTAGGATTCGTGCTGATGGTCCCCTTCTTGGGAAGCCAAAAAGGTCTTTTTGTTAGACAGTTCAATTTCTGCATTTCTTCTGCCCTGCAATTTTCTTTTTAATCGACTATCCTCTTATAGATTGGACCAATCTGTAAAGGCAAAAGCCAATGTTTGTGGAGAGGAGATGGCAGCCACCAATCCTGAAAGTTCTGACAGTGGTTTGGAGCTTGAGAACTTCCTTTCATCGCCCATAAAGGTTGATGGATTTTTTTTTTTCCGGTAGAGCCATTTTTTTTTACTCAGGATGTTGCTTCTGATGAAATTTATTATTTTTCTCATACACATAGGAGCACGAAGATAATGACTGGAGAAAGGCTGAAGATCTGGTTAAGTATGGAGAAAGAGCGGAGGTGGAAGTTATTAGCTCTAGCACCAGAGGATTTGCTGTAAGACGACTTAATATTCTAGTCAACGGGCTCACGGAACTTCTCTTTTTGAACTGTTTCTTATTTTTTAGTTTGTGAAAAGTTTCGGCTCTCTTTTACAGGTATCTTTTGGTTCCTTGATAGGATTTTTACCTTATCGAAATCTTGCCGCAAAGTGGAAGTTCCTAGCTTTTGAGTCATGGTTGAGAAGGAGGGGTGTAGATCCATCGAAGTACAAGCAAAGCTTAGGTGTTATTGGAACCTTTGAGACTGCTGGCATAGTACCTACTGCTGAGCCAATGCCAGATTCAGAATTTGATAAACTTGATGGAGAGATTTCTCCAGATATGAAGCTTGAGGATCTTTTTCGAATTTATGACCAGGAGAAGCTGAAATTCCTATCGTCCTTTGTTGGCCAGGTTTGGAAGATGAACGTGTTGTTGTAATCTTTACTTTGCTAGCAAAATAATCATTACAATCCTTACCTTTGCAGAAAATCAAAGTGACTGTGATTTTGGCTGACAGAAGATCTAGACGGTTGATATTTTCTATTAAACCCAAAGAAAAAGAAGAATTGGTTGAGAAAAAGAGAACCCTTATGGTGAGATGATATGCTTTGCTAACCAGAGTCATCGGTTCTGTTTTCCTTTGACCTTTTGATAATAAGTCTTGGAACTTGCACATATACTATATATGTATGTGCTATTATAACACGGTTATATTCCTGAACTAGAAAAGGGTGAGTTAGTCGTTGCTTAAAACTGACGACCTGAAATGAAAAGCTATAGAATAGAGTTCAATCAAATGAATTTCCTCCATGGTAGTGGATGTTTTATTTCCTAAAGTACATGATTTATCTCGTGTCAGTTGTAAAAATATTGCTGCATGTTCTGTAACAGCCAAAATCAGAAAATAACATTGATTTAATTGGCTAAGAAAATAACATGGAGAGTTTTTAGCTAATTATAACACTCAACTATTTTGGGTGTGCTGTTTCTAACCTTATCTTATTTTATTATTATTTTTTTACTTTTTTATATCCCTAATCTGTTTGCGAGACACTAAATCTACCTGCCACCATCAATCAAAGTGGTTTCCAGATAAAATAAGCACATTTATTGCACGTGACTACGGAGGGAGGGGTAAAATAGGAACATAATTTCATTTCCCTCCAAGATGAAACCCTGAACGGGTCAAATCTGATCATTCGAATCCCAACCCAAAATCCGAAATTGGGGAATGAATATCAGTTAAAAATCAGACCACCGCTGTTAAATTGATGCCTAGGTTTGATTCTAATCTATAGATGAAGAGAGAAACTTTTGTTGTTAAATGGGTGGAATTTTGGGTTTCTAGGGTTAGCCGTGAAATTGGAGTGGAGGGTGAGGCAGTTAAATATGATTTAATTTTGGAGGGAGATGAAGTTATGTTCCCGTTTTACCCTTCTCCCTGGAGTCACGTGCAATAAGTGTGCGTATTTTAGCTGAAAACCGTCTTGATGGATGGTGGCGGGTAATTTTAGTGTCTCGCAAATAGATTAGGGATAAAAAAAAAAGGATAAGGGTAGATATAGCACAACCAAAATAGTTAAATGTTATAAATAACTAAAAACTCCAACCATTGCCTTATTTATCATTTTTCTAAGAGATGGAAAGGCTCTGAGCTTTATCTCTTTCAAGGTTCAATCTCTGAAGTTCTGTTGTAATCTTCATTTGCAGGGTAGACTTACCGTTGGGGATGTAGTAAAGTGTATCATCAAGAAGATTACTTACTTTGGCATCTTTGTCGAGGTAAATTGACTCCTACAATATGCTCTCTAATCAATTTCTTTCTCCGATCGTTTATGTATTTCTTGAATCCTTAATTGCTGTTTTAGATAATCGGGGACCTAGTTTATTTATATTCATTGTGTGATTATGGACTATGATGATTGACCAAATACATGTCTGTAGGTTGAAGGAGTGCCTGCTCTGATTCACCAGTCAGAAGTATCATGGGATGCCACTTTGGACCTGGCATCATATTTTAAAATTGGTCAGGTATCAATCAGAAATTGATGGATTTGATTATTTCATGTGGACTATTTCATGAGGAAACAATATCCAATCAGAACGGTTTTTTATATACTTGTTGCTCACTTGAGGGTTTATTTGGGTTTCCTTTTGGTTAGATTGTTGAAGCAAAAGTTCACCAGTTGGATTTTTCACTTGAGCGTATTTTCCTCTCGTTGAAGGAAATAACGGTAGAAATTTCTCATGAAAATAAAAGTTCTCAACTTTTTTATCAAATTTTCTTGGGGGGATATTTTCAGTGATTTGCTTATCTTTTGTATTCCAGCCTGATCCACTCATTGAGGCCTTGGAGGCTGTGGTTGGTGATCATGATTCCTTAGATGGAAGACTCGAAGCAGCTCAAGCAGATACTGAGGTTTTCTGTTTTTCATATTTGAAATAGTGTATTAATCCTTTCGTTTCATCTTGTTACCGTTTATGGCAACAACACCTAAAACAAAGGATTTTTAACTTGTTGATCTTTTTCAGCTATGGTATAGCATGCCTATCCTAACATCTCTTGCATTGTATTGCAGTGGGCTGAAGTGGATTCCCTAATTAAAGAGTTAGAGCAGGTTGATGGAATCCAATCTGTATCAAAGGAACGCTATTTCTTGAGTCCCGGCTTGGCTCCAACGTTCCAGGTGCGTACGAATTTAGGTTGATTACAAACTGAAGCTTCGAGAAGTCTTTCTTACTCGATATTTACTTGATGGTAGGTTTATATGGCAAAAATGTTCGACAACCAATACAAGTTACTGGCCCGGTCAGGGAACAGAGCGCAAGAGGTAATAATTTCTTAATCTTAGTTTTTGTAATTAGAAGCATGCAACTTTTCTAATGCTGTAGGGAGATTATTGCAGCTTCGAGCAGTTTTATTTTGATCGAAACATTTTTTTTTACTTAATGACAATACTTAACACATTCTGTGACCAATAACTAAGTCGGCGCCAAAGAAGGCTAGTGACACAACAATAGGTCCCAGTTTGACATCCCTTGTCCCGATAACAGTAAAAATTGTAATATATATTAAAAAAACTGTGAACTAAATTCTGCATCCATTATTTGGTGTATTATTATTACTTTAACTGTTGTTTCAGACATAATCAACTGTTGAGTTGATAAATGCGCGATTTTTGCAGGTGATAGTTCAGACAACCTTGGGTAAAGAAGAGATTAAATCTACAATTCTAAACTGCACCAACAGAGTTCAATGATCAAATACTGGCTTGTTTCTCCTTTATTTGGTTATGTATTGTTTATATCAATGAAATCTTAATGTGTTGCTCTTAGGAGTTACTTAGCTCTAATAATAATTTTGACGAGAAATATTATTATGTTGCCTATAGTCTTGATTAATTGAATACTCCGGACCACAGTAGACTAGCAATTGTATACTATTAATATAAATTTATGGGTGGTGATAATGCACAGAGGAAAAATCCTTCCTGCAAGAGAAATGTATGTTCATGTGATAAAACTATCCCCTGTAGCATATTAATTAAATCTTTCAACTCTTTTCTATCTACTTTCACCATTTGATTATTTTTTATTTTTTCTCTCCCTCCTCCACTCATTCTCTATCCTCGCCGAACTCATGAAACCTTTCTCTATCTCTATCTCCATCTCCATCTTCATGGATTTTGAAGGGTCAAGCTGTACATCATCCTCTTTATTTACACTATTATTTTTTATGTAGTTTCGATCTCATTTTTTAAACTTATATTTTACTCGGATCATATTTTTTCCATTGCTCAATCTTCTATTTGATGTTATACTAAATTAGGTATCAATGTAAATTATGATCAATTTGTTTTTGTTTTTTTTTGTAAAATGAAAAAAAATGTATGATGATTGGATGATTAAACTAAATTCTTTTGATTGTAGTAAAAATAGAGAAGGAACGAATGAGAGAGTAGAAAAATAAAAAAGAATTATGTGGGGAAGAAGAGAGAAGATTGGAGAAGATGAGATAAATCAAAGGTGAGAAAAAATAGGAAAAGGAGTTGAAAATTTTAATTGATATGATAGAAGGATAGTTTTGTTACATATACATAAATTGCTCTTGCAGGAGGATTTGTGCTTTGCCATGATCACTACCCTAAATTTATATTCGGTCTCGTGTCACACTTTCTCTTCAATTCAAGTGTTTTTTTTTTAGCAAAGAAAAAATTAACACCAAGCGCAATGCTATAGGTGGCTAAAATGTATCCAATGTTGTTTAGCCATTAATAATTTTTTTTATTCTTTTCTCTTTTCCTTATTAGATTATCAATGGACCTGATCCATATTATAACTATCCTATCTCAAATACCTATAAAATTTACCAATTTTGCTCCCCTAATTAATATGTTTACTGGTCCAACGACTCATATTAACATCTTTTTATAGCTTGTGTAACTTATTTCAATTTCTGAAGATTTCTTCCCCCCCTCCACCCACCCTTTGGCCTTGTGAAAAAGATAAAAATTTCATTTCTATCACAGTAATTTAGACTCATTGTATTCGCCTCAATTTCAGTAAATTTGTAAAAAAAAAAATCATAATAAATACAGCTGGAATTTCCAAGTACATACATCCTACGCAAATCAAATTCTTAAGAAAATGATGTCATAATTAATCGGACCAGGTAGGCTTCTAATTCTTAACTCTGTTAGAAAGTCTAATTTCCACCACAATATGGTTTCTACCAAATTCAACCTCTAACTTGTCAAAAATTAAACCGTAATTTTATTTTCCGACATATATATAAGCTGCATTCTTCTACTAAGTGTGATCATTTAAGATGATTATAATTCTCTGTAATTGACCTACTTAGAATTAGATGCCTATTACTTCAAGTGTTGGAGCTGGACTTGAGCTTCTCAACAGCTCATACGTAGTACTGTCAAAACGGGGCAAAACGGGTATGTCCGCTCGTCCCGCCCCGTCCCATTATGGGCATGCCTTAAATGAGGATGGACGAGCATGTCTGCTTTTTTAACGAGCCATCAAAAGGATGCCCGTACCACACGCCCGCCGAATTCCCGTGGGTAAATGGGCATGCCCGCAACCCTTATTATTAATTAATTTTTTTGAAAAAAAATATATCAAATCCAAAAAAAAATCAACAAAATCCAAAATAGTTCAAGAATAATCAAATCAAAATCCACAATATGCAAAATGGTTCTTTATTAATCACAAAAACAATTGTTGTACAAAGTATGGTTAGAACACTTTTGGTAAGCTCTTTTAATTTGTTCATTTAAGATGGACACTTTTGGTTAGGGATTGGGGAAGGTCGGCATGGGGCGGATTTTGTGGGTACGGCTCTACACTCCTCTCATATAATTTGAGACAGAAACCACTTGTAGAGTAGGTCCCGCAGACCTTCATGTCTCCCAGGTACCCACAAGAACCATCGCATAAGAAATTTTTTCGGGGGGTGGGGGATACTTTTTACTCTTACCATGTCTTTTTTTTTATTTTTAAGGAATATGTACTTTGACTTGATTAAATATCCTAAAATCTAGATCACTAATAGTTTCCATTTTAAGATGTTTCGAACCATTTTATTTACCCTGTGCAAGCCTTACGGCCGCAGATGTAAGTAGCTCGTCTAAATTATAATTACTTAGCTACTCTTAGCTTGGTTTTCTTATTATTTTTTTTTACCGAGCGCGGTGAGTTTGCATTTTGAAAATTTTACTATTCTTTGAAAAAAATTAATTAAATTTAAAATACTTTGTTGCTAGACTTTTCAAATCGATTGACTAAAAATCGATTCAAATTTTTTTTGGGACAATTGTGCCCTTTTCGACAGAAAATGGCCTTCCTTTTTTAAAAAATAAAAAATAAAAATTCAAGCCTAGAAATTAATGGTCCAAGAGGACTTTTTCAAAAAAAAAAAAATATGAACCATCTTCAAAAACATTTGTTCTTCATCTGCAAACTCCACAATGAACAAAATACTATTAATTTCCGACGCATTTTTTAAAGGTTGTCAAAAATTACTGTCCATCACTTTTAAAGTTTTTCAATTTTTGAGAATATCGATTTCTCTCAAGTTCAACATGAACAACATACTACTAATTCCATTAGCATTGTTTTCCAGTTTTTCAGTTCATGAGAACAATACTTTCTCTCAGTTTCACCATTTCCCTGCATAGTGTTCATTTCAGTAGCATTGTTAAAAAGTTGTCGGAATTTACTATTCATACCGGTTTGTATGTTTCTCTTAAAGGAGAAGAATACTTTATCTTAATTTTACCATGAACAGCTTAGTATTCATTTCAATTGTGGCCGGAAATTACTGTTCAAAACTATAAAAGAAAGCTCAAGAATTCTAAAATAACCAAGAACTACACCACATTGCACTCTGGGGGGAAAGGGTTCTTCAACAAATCTGTCCAAAACTCCCAAAACCCACCATAAAACAACCCTTGATTAGCTGAATTTAAACCTCAAATACCCATATTTTAATTCCTAAAACCCCAAACCTCAAGAAATCTAAAAAAAAAAAAAAAAAAAGATGCAAAAGTACCAGATTTCCCTAAACCCACTTGGGTTCACACAAAAGATGCAATGTCATTTTTTTCTATTCTGCCCCTCTATGGAAAAGTGCAGTGCTTTGTTCTTATCATTGCATACTTTTTTTTTTTTTGACGCCCGAAGGGGAAAAGCGGAGAGTACCCTAGATAGGGAGATTGTAGCATGCCCCATGCCTGGGGAGGGAATTTAGCCTCACAATGAGGAGAATTTATTTGTCCCACAAGGGGAGATACGAGAATCGACCACGAGACCTCCATCCCGTGACCGGGTAGCCTTACCACTTGGGCTACCCGATTCCCATTATCATTGCATACTTGCTGCTATTGCTTCCACTAGAAATGTGTCGAGATGCCTTGAATGTGAGTATTACTCTATAAACAGACCTTTGGCGGGGTCTTAATGCTATGAAGTGTAGAAGGTCTCAATCGTGTCGGCTCTAATGAATGCCTTAAGTTAATGCTTTCTCAAAAAAAAAGTACAGGCACGTATGTTCCCACTTATATTTTCCAAATCTATTACGGTGCGAAATATTTGGTGTCCGTCAGATAAAAAAGCGGACGGCTGAGATATTTTGACTTTACATTTTTCATGATAAGTATTGAGACCCAAATGATTCTGATTTTAGTTTCTTGGTCCAGTGACCATTAAATATTTCGCACGGTGCGAAACATTTGGTGTTCCACATTGTAGTCGGATTGGCATTTTCCATCACCATTTTCAGAATTCTTACACCAAATGTCATTATCACACTTTCGGTACATATTTATTCACTAATTGCATGTAAATTCCCTATATCTTTTGTTAAATGCTTACCCTAAGTCCCTTTAGGTTGTGAATTGATTGCCCTAAAGTCCCTATAAAATATTATTTTGATCCCAACTTTATTTTTTTTAACAAATTGACCACGGGATCAATTTTTATAATTTATAAATTGAACCATTTTTTTCTGATGTATATTTTTTAATTTTACAAATTTACCCCAAATTTTTTTTTTAGCCAAATTAAAATTAGTGTTTGTTAGAACACTAAGTATTATAACTTGGTCTAAAACATTATGTGTTCTGAAACTATTAACACTAAATACTATAACAATGGTTAGATTACTTGTTAGTAAAGAATTAGATTTTGTATTTATTATAACACAATGACTTATAAAACACCGGTTAAAATGAAAAACGAATATATCCAATAGAAACAATGATCATCGCTATACTAAGTATTGTAGAGTTACTTAAACAGCTTGTTACTTAAATACTCTAATAAAGTAAATAACAAAGCTGGAAAATAATTAAAGTCTAGCATAGACTTTAATTGTACAAAGACTAAAATGCCCTTTAATTTCGTCCCAATTCTAGACAGCTTGTTGGGCCAACTTGTACGACGATTTCGGATATTAAGAAGGCAGAATCTGATTTTGTGATCTCATGAAAGTTGTAGATCTCGCTTTCTTATCTTTAATATGCAAAGCTGGAATCACTCCATTGGATAACCGGATCGAAAGTTATGACCATTCTACCAAACTGTTAGTAAAGTTCGTCCCAATCCTCATCATCTTGTATGATTACTAGAATACCCTTCTTAGCATCTTTGCTTGATAGGGCCTAATTGTACACTTGTGAACTTGAGAGGCTGCCTTTTATATTCTATGTGTAACTTAGCATCCTCTTTGTACTTTAATATACGAATCAATGATGTGGTTAGTTGAATCACGTCCCTTGTTCGAGGCCGCATCATTGGTTCGTGTAAGCAATCTTTTGAGTTGGGCAGCCCTGAGGTTGGTACCGTATCACTTTGTGAAATGAAGAACGAATCACAACACCATAACCATGATTATCAATACTGTAACATTATGTAGCTTAGTGTTTGTTAGAACACGAAGTAACACAGTCACTCCTATAGTTAATTAAACATTATGTAGATTCAATTACTTATTAACATATAACACATGTTAAAGGAAGAACGAATATAAATACTACAATAATTATTAGATTACTTATTAATATAAAATTAGAATTAGTGTAAGTAAGATTTGAATGACTTATACTATTAATTATTTTTTTCTAATATATATTACCTATGTTCATTAATAATATAAGTCATTCAAATCATATAGAGACTGTCGAATAAAAAATTTGACGTATGAGATCATATGGGTCTCAATAAATATTATAAAGAAGGTGTTAAACCAAATGATCTCAGACGTTAGATTTTAGATCCGACGGCCCGTAATGGTTTCGCCCGGTGCAGAACAATTAATATTCCACACTGGATCTAACAACTCAAAAGTCACAACGTTCCCTGCAGCACAAATTGAAGACAATTAGAGTTACTGTTCATCGTCTTCTCCAAGACAAATAGAGTTACTGTTCAACACAAATTAAGTGACTGTGTTGACGAGTTATTACGAACATGCAAGTTAAAGGACGTAGTAATAACCCAAAAAATTAAATTATTGTCACAGACAACTTTAGATAAGTATTTTATATCATCTAAATTTAATGTAAATAGTTAAATAATTCTAGATATTTTATATAGATATAAATATATTTAAAATTTAATGTTATTTAATTACTATATGAAGGTAAATTTATTAATGACGTTCCTTAAAAATACATTTGAATATTACAATGTAGAATTTATTCTTATCTATAACTGGTCCCGAGTTGGGATCACACTTTTTTATTAATATAAGGAGATTATTCTTATATAGATATTTCACTGTAATTTTAATAAATGATTTTAGTTAGGAAAATTTCAAAATATATGTACTTGTTTTCACTCTCATAATTTTCAGAAAACAAATTTTTTACTTTTTGAAAATCACATCCATTTTTATAAATAATTGATTTTTTACTCATTTCTAACAAAAATTCTATAATTAAAAAAAAATTCCAAACACAATCTCGCAATTTGAGGGGTTTGTCGGAAGGCCTGAAATTGCAATTAAAGCCCTCCATCTCCGTAGTCCGTACAAGCTCACCGGAGAGTTACGCCGTTATTAGTGTCTCCGGCAACATTACCATTCATTCCAACTAATTAAACGGAAGATTCCTACCAAGAGATTCAACCGCCATTGTTAAATCTAAAAGTTATCCCCATAAACATAAATAATCAGAGCCTTATATAATGCAAGCTCATTTGAAATTAAAAGATTCTAATAGCAAAATAAGCAATTCCATTGCAGAAAATCTGACCAAATTGAACTACAACAATCCGATAATTCCAATCATTTCCGATTCCAAAAAAGAAACTTTCTTTCCACGTAAAACAGTAAACAAAACAAAACTAAAAATTGGGGCAGCAAATTGAACATCAAGAACTAAAATTACTTGCTACTAATACTATTACTACTAAAATAATATTTCCCCCAATTCCAAACCCTTAAAAATCCCATATTTTCTAAGGGTTCTTTTCCACCTTAAATCTTATCAATGATTTCAGCAATGACTTGGTCTATGTCAAGATCTTTCATGGGCTTAAAGGGCCTTTTCATATCCAAAAGACTAATGAAAATCTCACCATTTTCACCTTCCTCGCGAATTTCAAAGCAACCCTTTCTGGGCTTTTCTGGGTTCAGAACAACCTTAACTTTACCGCCATTCTCCAACCCATTCTTCACCTGCAAAGCCCTTGTCGAAAAAGACCTACACTGCTTACAGTGCTCAATAATAATCGTCTTATTCGCCAACCCATCTTGTTCCTCCTTCGCCGCCGCCGCCTCCTCCGTCGCTGCAGGCGGTGGTGTATCGGCTTTGGGCTTCTCTGCTACCGGTTTCTTCTTAGATGGGTTTTTCTTGGCCTTCTTTTTCTTGGGAGATTCAGACACGACCTTTGTTAAACTACTGGAACTGCGAGTCACCCTTGTGGAAGGCTCAACAACCATTATTTTTCTGGGTGCCATTGTTGTCGGTAAATGGGTCAGGTTTTTTCCTGGTCAACTTTCCGGTGGGTTAAGGGAAGAGGAAAAGGTTTTTTTTTTATGTCATAAAAAAATGACCCTACTTGCTCTGTGACTGCTCAGCTTTTTATGGATGGGAAAAAATAATAAAAACAAATGACTTTTGGATAGCTAAGAATATTTTATCCACGTTCGGTGTTTCGTTTCTTATTCACACTAATAAAAAATTGACATTTTTAATTAAAAAATTATAACTAAAATATTAGAATTCATAAGGAAAAATAGACACAACACATTACAAACATTTATTCGTTAGAACACACAATGTGGATATAGTACGTCTATTGGTTGGACCCTAGGGGATCTAGACATTCTTCCCGCGCTTTTGGACGGCTGGGAGAGGGTTATGTTTGTAGGTCCCACGTCAGGCTTATGAAGTACGCTTTGCCTGTAAGTGGTTACGTGGCCAAATGGGAGTGGTGGGGTGAAGGGATATAACCTGGATAATGCCTCTGTGTCTTGTGATCTAGAACATTCTAGGAGGAGCATTGTTTAGGGTTTAGTCTCAGCACCCACGAACTGTTAAATTAATAATTTAACGTTTGAGATTTAAAATAAATATTATTTATTTTTATACAAAATAATTATTTTGACAGAAAGTGACTATTTTTTCTTATAAAATAAAAGAATTTTACAAAATGGATAAGAATTTCAGATGGAGCCATGGAGGGGATAATATATATATATATAACTTTTCCTGAAAATTGGACAATAGAAAGAGCAATGAAACCTCAAACTGTAATACAGATTCCTCCATATCCTACATCCGAGGCATCTGTTTCTATAATCTTATTCCAATTTGGATTACTTATCATTAAGCAAGGCAAAGTCTTAACTTTATCCTTAATCTTTTGTATAACTTTTGTATGACTATCAGTCCAAGGTTTAGGATTCTTTTTTAGTCTATCATATAAAATAGCTGTATCTTCTGCTAGATTTTTGTAATAAGGTAGGATGTAATTTAAACTTCCTAAAAATCTCTGTAATTGTGTTTTATCAGTTATGACATCTGGGAATTTTGATCCAAATTCTATACTCCTATTAATAGGAATAATTTCACCCTTTTCGATGTTATGACCTAAGAATCTAATCTTAGTTTGAAATAAAATCATTTTTGGTTTAGATATTACTAGTCCATTAGTTATCACTAATTTTTTAAATATTTCTAAATGCTTAAAATGATCTTCTATTGTTTTAGAAAAGACTAAGATATCATCAATGTAAACAATAATAAAATCACTGTAATTCATGAAAATATCATTCATGATTCTCTGAAAATCAGAGGGAGCATTTTTCAATCCAAAAGGCATAACATACCATTCATATTGACCAAAAGGTACATTAAAGGCAGTTTTATACCTATCCTTAGGATCTATTTGTATTTGCCAATATCCTGATTTTAAATCAAATTTGGAAAATATCAAAGCATCATATAATCTATCTAATAAATCTTTTTTATTAGGAATGGGATATCTAACCCATTTTAATACCTTATTTAAAGGTTTATAATTTATTACCAATCTTGGTACTCCTCTTTCTATTTCGAATGTTTATTAACATAAAAAGCAGTACATAGACCAAGGTGAATTAGAAACTCCTATAATTTTTCTTTCTAATAAATTATCAATTTCTTTTTGCATAAATTCAAATATTCGAATTCATCCGACAAGGTCTAGCCTTTGTAGGAATATTTTCCTCATTAAAGTTTTCCTCATAAGGTAAACTAACAAGGTCTATTATATATATATATATATATATATATATATATATATATATATATATATTGTATAAAGATCCGAGCGATGGTGGGACATGAGACTTTTAAAGGTAGGAGAGGCACAATCAACACTGACAAAACAAATTTATAAAAGTATATACGCGTTTTCATACTTTGATAATATTGTATAATTACATCATTCTCGATAGTATTTGATATATGACTGATACAACAAAATGTTTTAATACCTGCAGGGACGAAGACATTTCCGTACGATAACAAATCAAAGAATACAAACTGCTTTAAGGCTATGGAGAAAACTGGAGGCAATATCAACTTCATACTACAACTGTCCACCTCAATACATAGGTGAAAATTGCAAGAACATTTCAGCAGTAAAATTCCATGTTGAAATATTCAGCAAGAACATGGCTCTTTCCATCGTCAATTATTTACCAGGCCTAAAAAAATTTACTCTTTTCTGTGGCAAGATGGATAAGATTGCGGTAGAGATTCTTTTGGATGGTTTGAGGAATCTTCAAGAACTTCGTTTTTTTTACGGCGGAGTAATGATTAGTTCTAAGAGATTCCCCCGAATCCGTCTTCCATTGAAGATGATGAGGAAGCTTAGGACATTCACTACAACAAAAAGTTTATTGCAACGTTTGTTATATAGGGTAATAAAAAACGTCGATATAAATCTATACATATTCAAAGAGATGAGAATTGACCTCCTACATGTATTTCGTGTAATGGGCCGGTGAACTAGATGGTAATTTATTATTTGTTTTTACTCATATTATATTTATTATAATAGAATTTTGAATTTTGTACCTTTACTTATTTTAATTTTCTCTTTGTATTTTAATTTTTTTATGAATCAAATTAAAATTAATACACTCTCTTTAAAATTTTAATAATTAAATGTCTTTAATTTTTCTTTAAAAAATATATTTCAGAAACATAATCTATTTATTTGTGTTTGTCTGAAAATGTCAGAAGATCTAACGATATAGTATACAAATATCGCTCTATTAATCGCAAAAAGTAACAATTTATAACAACATATAATATAAATGTCACTAACTAACATCAAATTCTCGATAAGAACAAAAATTACTATAACCATCGTTATGAAACGTCGTATAAAATCTAAACATAGTAACGTTTGTATGAAATGTCTCATGATTTAACGATGTTGTATATAAATATCGCTATATGAGTCACAAAAAGTAATAATAATTTATATCAACATTTAATGTACACGTCGCTAACTAACATCAAAATGTTAATTTTATCAACAATTATTATAACTGGCGCTATAAAACGTCGTATAAAATTCAAATATAGCGATGTTTGTTTGAAAAATCAAAAGATTTAACGATATTTTATATAAATGTCGTTATATGAGTAACAAAAAATAACAAGGAAAATCAGCCTATTTAGTCACCCAAAAATTTTCGTTTCGCCCGTATACTCCCCAATGTTTAATTTCAGCCTTGTAAAGTCCCTTATCTATTTACGGGATGCATATAGAGGTTCCACCACCTCTTATGCGGCGGACTTAGGGCAAATGGGTTCCTTCAAATTAGGGCAATAGAATTTGGGGTTTCTTTTTTATAACCATTTTTATACTGATTTTTTGTATTTTGTAAATTTTATAAATTGAAACTGACCATTATGCCCCCTCTCCCGACGCTCATTAAGCACGTGGATGACATGAATTTGGGGTTGCCCTGATTCCGCCGCAGAAGAGGTGGTGAAACCTCTATATGCAGCCCGTAAATAGATAAGGGACTTTACAAGCTGAAATTAAACATTGGGGACTATACGGGCTAAACAAAAAAAAATTTTGGGGGACTAAATAGGCTGAAATTAAACATTGGGGACTATACAGAAGAAACAAAAATTTCTGGAGGACTAAATAGGTTGATTTCCCAAATAACAATTTATAATAACATTTAACGTAAATGTCGCTAACCAACATTAAAACGTCGGTATAAACAACAATTACTATAACCGTCACTATGAAATGTCGTATAAATCCAAACATATCAATGTTTGCAAAGCAAAAAATGTTATTTTAAGTAACTCTTTTTTATTTTAAAAGTCCGTTGGTACAAAAACGTTGCAAAAAAACTATTTTGTTGTAGTGAATGTATTTCTTGCTCTACTATCCACTGATTTCAGATGGAGGGAATAATTTATATCAATATAGAATAAAGACTTTGGGCGCATCACACTCTCCAACGCAAATTTTGCACTTTGAGTCTCGCACAAAACAATTATTATTCTTATAAATCGTCTCTATCTTACTTATTCACACTCTAACTAGAACTTTGCTAGGAATTCAAATAGAGAGAGAAAGGCTTGACATTAATCATTTCAATCATCTCGCTAGAACTTTGCAAGAACATTTAAGCAGTAAAAATTCATGTTAGAACGGCCAAAGTATCATATAGATCTCAATTGAATTAATCAGATAATAATGTCCAAATACGAACACACAAAAAAGTAGTTTATAGTTTTAAGTATTTCTTGCCCCATTTATAGTTATAAATATTTAAGTATCATAGGCTTCCTTAAATAATTTTCGCTTGGCAATGTTGATCTCTAATGATTGTTTGTAACTTTTTAGATGCTCAATCAATTTATGGGAAAAAAAAGGTCATTCCGTCAAATTTTTTAAAAATTGAACATTATTCAATAATTAGTGATTAAGTGAACACATCTTTCTTAGAAATCAACAATTTACAAGACCATGCACGTATCAACCGCCTAGTAAATTGTCTCGGAAAGATGTAGAAAATTGAGAAAGGGCCCAAAACAAGTCCGAGTTTAGAGAATAGGGACTTACAAAGCTACAAACGATCATTAGGAATCTTGTCTGCCACCCGTACGTAAATTGATTGAGGATCTAAAAAGCTGCAAACAATCATTAGGAACCAACATTGCCAAACGAAAATTGTTTCAGAACTAAATATACCAATTGGCCTTGATCATATCAATAGCTAATTATCCTTATGATTATCTGCTAAAAAATTCAAACAATACAAAATATTAATATGAATAAGGTCAGATTTTGTCATTATTATTTTTATATTAGGAACGAATAAATTTATAAGAATAAAGACTTAAGGTCCATTTGAGCACTATTATTGCACATTCGCTAACACACTTTGAACCCCACATTTCTTTTCATGAATAATCTAATTTTCAAAGTCAAAATTCCCCTTCTCTTCCCTTAACATATAATGTGGCTTTAAAATATGGTTGTGCATTGCTGGATCAACTGTTTCTTCATTTTCTTTTCCTTAGTCAAAACTTTCCTTCTTCTAATTAATGTTTAATGATACTTTTTTTTTGTTTTGACTATGATTACAGATGGAAGGATGTTTGACAAAGATCGGGCCAAAGGGCACTAAAGATGGGGTTGAAGGGCATTCCTTGCATTAGAATCCAATGACCCAAAAAAAAAAAAAAAAGATTTTTGTACATATTTAAACAAACCCTAATTTCAGATCGAGGGAATAATTTGCATTTATAGAATAAAGTCTTAGGGTCCATGTGGGCACTATTATTGCTTGCACACTCGCTAACACAAAATTTGCACTTTGAACCTCACATTTCTTCTCACACGAATAATATACAATATTGTTCATAAAAATAATATATATATATATATATATATATATATATATATATATATATAAACAAATAGATAGTCTTTATGAAAAAAATGAAAAAGAAGAGAAAAGAATTTTGCTGCTAGATATACACTCCTAATCACCAATATAAACTGCCAGATGGTCGTTAAAATATATTTTTATTGCATAAAGAATACTTTGCTAAACAAGCGCATATTGCAAAGCTCAAATTAATGTGCATAACAAGTTTCTCGTTATAACAAGTTTCCTAATTAGATTTCGCTTAAATTTGACATATCTAATACTAACACGCAAAAGTCATAGCATACATAATTGATGATTATCGTTGTGAATTTAAAACAATAGAATTCTAGTTCGACATTCTCTTTTCAATAATAATAAAATTTTAAAAAAAAACCAACAACAATAAACGGTGCTCAGTTGCTGCTTCAAAAGATTCTTCACCAATTAATTAAAGGCACGTTGGCAAATTTAGTCCCTATTCTACATTTTTCTCGCGCAACGGGTCCCCAATCTATTTTTCTTTGTGTTACACTCCCCAAACATTTTGCGTTTGGCGGAAACAGTCCTTCCGTCCAATTCTGTGAAGGAAAAAATGAATTTTGAATTAATTTTTTTAAGTTGTTGCAAAATGACCATTTTACCCCTTTCCTCCTTGGCAAATTGGCAAATTTAGTCCCTATTTTACATTTTTCTCGCAGCAGTGGTCCCCAATCTATTTTTCTTTGTGGTACACTCCCCAAACATTTTTGCGTTTGACGGAAATAGATCCTTCTTCTTTTTCTTTTTACCCTCATTTCCTATAACAATCAGGCAAATTCAAATCCGGAAACGGCCAGAAAAACTATTACTCTCCAAATAAAGCGTACCTAACCGAGTAAAATTGTTAAACGACGGTGACAATTGGCCGGAAAAATTATTCTCAGCCAAATTCAACCTAACAAGTCCAGTAAGGGAGAAGATTAAATCAGGTAAAGGCCCAGTAAATAAATTATGCTGGAGATAAAGATTCCGGAGTTTAATAAGGCGGGAAATATCAGAAGAAAAAGGGCCGGATAAAGAATTATACCTTAAACTAAAGGTTTGGAGATTAAAAAACTTGATACGCAAAATCTATACTAGCAAGTATACTAGGTCGATGTTGTAGTAGTCAAGGTCGATCCCACAGAGAATAATGATTAATTAATTCCTAAGTAAATAATTCTACAATGATCAAAAGCAATTAAAATAAATCTGACGGTTGATGATGATTAAATTAAACTAAATTAATTAACTAACATAAACAAATAACTTGAATAAGAAGTTTGATAAGAGAAAGATCTAAGGCACACGAATTCACTAAATTAACCAATATATTATCCTAACGATATGTTATTCTAGAGTGAGTCTCATTAATCGATCGATTTCCAATTATATCTAATAACCTCTTTCAAGGCTTATCAAACCTATTCTCATGAATAAACCAACTATATGTCTATGTTGATTTTAACCCACAAAAACGCATTAAACATATGAAATCATAAAGATCGCACAAACCATACAAGTATATGTCTATCTTGCATGCAATTTATGTTCGATTATTTAACCTAATTAACAAGTGTCACCTGTCGTAAATCTTCCAAGTTAATGTAAAGACAATTTGAGTGGTAGCTAATCACACAAAAGCATTAAGAACAATAATAAGAAATTAATTCCACAACACTCATCGAATAACAAAATCACAAGAATAATATATAAAATTAATCTAGCTACATCATGGCCTTAGAATAAATATTTAGCTCATACTAGAGAAAAATTCAATAACAAATTAAAACCTAGGATAATCTAATAATGACTTAATAATCTTCCTAAGACTATTAAAGAGTATTTATAGAACTAGAAACCTGCTAGCTTAAGGTAACTGACATATATTAAAACTCTCCACACTCCTTTAGAGTAGTTGATATAAAATACAACTCTTCAAGATTCTTTAAAGTAGTTGAAGTACACCAGAACTCTTCTAGTCCGTAAAGATCATATCTTCAATTCCAGCAGCTTTTTTCTTATTCTGCAAGTTGGTTCACTTTTATCCTTCACAAGACTATTTTGCCCCTACAAATGCAAACACAAATAAATGAGGATTATACCATTCTAAGCTCAAAACTCGATATGTAAATACTTTTTGAAGCTCAAAATTACTATTAAAGTAGAAGAAAATATAGATAAATTTACAAGTTATCAATTAGTTAAATTGGAAATAGTATTAGGTCGAAGAACTCCGGCGAGGCCCATGCCGGGGATGTGGAGTTCGACGACGGTGGATTTGTCGGCGGAGCAAGTGACACCAGCCCATGAACAAGGTTTGTTAACATCAGTGAGATTCCATAAAGCGAACACGCCCACCAACTGAATCACGGGAGGGCTATTAGTGGGTCGCTCTCGTCGGAGGCAAGGTCGGAGAAGACGGTGGTTGCTTAGGAAGGAAGAGGAGGAGGAAGTGCTGAACAAGACAGGTGGTTATGGAAACCATTTTTTTTTGGTGAATTGAAAATTGGAAGTAAAAAGCAGAAAAAAATATAAATTATTGGGTAAGAGAATTTCGCTAAAGAATAGTTTATTTGCCTTTTCTTGTCTGTTTTTTTCTTCCATTTCAAGTACCGAAAGAGAGAAAGTAGTGTGCGGACATTATAGAGAGAAGGCTAATGTGATGATTTGATTGAGTCGAGTAGAATCGCCTTTTCCCATTTTTCAGGGAAAAGTTTTAGGCAAATTGGCAAATTTAGTCCCTATTCTACATTTTTTCTCGCCAAACGGGTCCCCAATATATTTTTTCTTTGTGTTACACTCCCCAAACATTTTACGCTTTGGCGAACATGATCCTTCCGTCCAATTCCCAAAATACCCCTTTATAGTATTGATTTTTGATTTATTTTTTCGCCCATTAACAAGCACTCATTGACAGAATTGGACGGAAGGACTGTTTCCGCCAAACGCAAAATGATTGGGAAGTGAAAAACCAATAAAAATAGATTGGGGACCCGTTGCGCGAGAACAATGTAGAAAGGGACTAAATTTGCTAATATCCCTTAATTAAATCTGCAACTAGAAAACTGTTTCATTTAGTACTCCTCTTATTATCCGTTATTATTAAATGTAAAACACTAAAATAGGGGAGAAAAACAAGATCACAGAAGAAAAAGAAAATTCGTGCATTGACCAACAATATTTATTTGAATTAAACTACGACGGACCACACCGACCCTCTTAAGAGTCTTACCCCTGAAATAAATAAATAAACCAAGAAATTTGAAAATGGAAGGGGATGGTATGGTATGGTATGGTATGGTATGGAAGAGAGGAGCAATAACGTGTGCATCACCTGCTGTCCCAGCACCCGCGCCACCTGTCTGTCAATAAACCTATCAAAATTTTTTTTAAAAAAATAGCAATCTTCTGTGGTTGGCAAAAACGCCGATTTGGTCCTAAAAGATGTTTCTAAGAATCTTTTGAGTCCCGAAAGATTAATTTTTTCCTTTTAAATCCTGTATGTATTTACGCGCTGTCATTTATGTCCTTCGGTCCATTTTTTAGCAAATTTTCTGTTAACTCTGAAAACCCGTGAATTGAACCCTTTTTACTTAGGGGCAGTAATGTCTTTTCTTATTTCCCTCAGTAAAAAGGCGAAATAACCCCCTTTGGTCTTTCATTTCATCTTTCCGTTGTCAGTCTTCTTCTCCCAACTGAAATTAGGGTTCTTGTTCCAATTTGTGTACCTAAATGTCGTCATCTTCCCACTCGAATGGGATATTTCGGTGCTTCTGTGGTGATAATCCTGTTATCAAAATGTCCAAGACATCCACAAACCCTGGCAGACTTTTTTGGGGGTGCAAGAACTATGAGGTGAGCATCAATGGGGATGGGTTACTTATTACAAGTGAGATGAGCCAGAAAGTGAACTAATTTTTGCAGAAAAGAAATCATTGTGATTATTTTAGATGGTTCGACATGCCTCCATGTGGAAAATGCAGTAAAATGAAGACAAAACTATGCATTTCACAGTCCACTATTGCTCAATATGATAGTAGGGAACGATTTTTTTGGGCTGCATTGGTGATTTCTTGGTTGATTACTCTAATTGTAATTCTGTCGAAATAATGATGGTGAATTTATTTTGTTATAAGTTGTGAGGTTAGGTGTTGTACCTGTGGTAGTAAGTCAAGTAATGTAGCAGTAACTCTTGTATATTTTTTTGGATTTGAATAACACCAAGTGCCAATTGCAAATATATTCATCAACAAATGTGATACTAAATCAGCATATATTAGCCATCTTTACAAAATATACCAAGAGTACAGTACAAAAGCAATTATAGCCTGAAAGTTGGCTAGAAATCTGGAACTACTAAATATTTACCAAAAAAGCCTTTAAGGCTACCCAAAAAAATAGTTCAACCATTCAGCTAGTTCCTAAAACATATTAAAAGGAGGCATAGAAGGATCAAAGTTGTCTTCAAAATTAGCATCTTCAGGATCTTCCTGAAATTCAAAAGGCATTTCATCGTCAGCTTCATCAACCACATTTGTTGGGCAAGAACTTTTGTTATGCCTCATTTGCTTACACTTGCTACACTTATTTAAAGCCTTTGGGAATGAACTTGACCCCTCACCATCTTCTGCACCAGCAAGTGGGCACTTGCGAATGTTATGACCGGTCTGCTTGCATTTTCCACATTTATCAACCCAGAGACACTTTCTGGGCAACTTTTTAATATGTTTTTTCACTGCTGTTTCCACATCTTTATCAAAGTCTTCCAACCCTGCATCCACAAACTGCTGAAACAATTCATCATCACATTCCTCATAGTCACTGTCCACTATGCTAGTTGCATCATAATCAAGATCATCATCAGAAAATTGATCTTGTACATCATTGCTGTCATCATTATTGACCTTCTTGTTTGCAACACTTTTGAATTTCTTTCCTTTGCTGCTTCCAGGTGACTGAAATGAATTAAATGTAGGAGGTGTGTTTACTGTATCAGTTGCTTTCTCACCAGCGTGCTTGGGTGTATTGGCAGTGACATCTCCAGTTGCATGGACATCTTCCTTTGCAAGTTGATCATTATTGTCTTCAATGTCATACTCTGGGGCTGTAAAATCTATGATTTCCTCTTCATTCCCAGCCCCAGCAGTAGTACCCTCTAGCAGTGGAATATTTACCTCTTCTTGAGACTCCAAATACTTTACAAAAGCAAACTCAATTCCCCCATCTATATGCTTGTAGAACATTTCTACATACATTGAAGTCTCAGCATATGTTGCCATTGCTATGACATCATCATCACAAGACAAGAACTTCCAACCACCATCATCAAATAGGTCTGAAACCCTCCAGAAAAAGCCTATGTATGTCCTATACTCTAACAGATATGCCATTTTATCTAAAACCACCATTGACATAGTGTCCTTAAGACAATGTTCAAAGTAAGTTACTGTACCTCCTTCATAACTTCTTAGTCCATCTACTTCCAAAATGGTCCCACCATGGTTTACCTTTATTGTAAACTGACCATCACCATCCTCTACAGAAATGGACAAACATGTATGTTATTTTCTTGGCTGACATAAAACTTTATTAAAGCATATTTGGACCATTTTGTGGGGGGAGGGGGGACCAGGGGGGCCAATTCATTGTGAATTTACTAGGGGGACCAGCTCATTTAACATTATTAAACCGCATACTCATAATATAACCAAAAAATACAGCTTTCTAACAAAAAGGGACAAAATCTACCCACTTTCCAAAAAAATCAGAGTCAAAATAATACCAAAATTTCTACTTACACCAAACCCTATTTTTAAATGCATATTTGGAGATTTACACGGCAAAAACGCAGAATACAACAGACATTACCAGCTTTCAAAAAAGACAGGAAAAAATCTACTCACTTTCCAAAAAAGGCTTCCCTCAGAATAATAAACAAAAACTAACTTACACCAAACCCTAATTATACATGTATATTTCAAGATTTACACCGAGATAAATACAAAACTCATAATTTAATTTATAATTTTAAACTGAAATCTCACCGTACTCCGCTGGTAAGTCTCCAAGTCTCCGGATGGTCATGTCGAGACTCATACTGCCAATATGGGGGACAATTTTGCTTCAACAACTCAGGGGAATCGATTCTTACAAAATTTTCAGTGGAATACGGGAAGATTATTAGCGCGATTAGATAGCTTTTTGGATAACCTAATTTGACTGACAACGGAAAGATGAAATGAAAGACCAAAGGGAGTTATTTCGCCTTTTTACTGAGGGAAATAAGAAAAGACATTACTGCCCCTGAGTAAAAATGGTTCAATTCACGGGTTTTCAGAGTTAACAGAAAATTTGCTAAAAAATGGACGGAAGGACATAAATGACAGCACGTAAATACATACAGGATTTAAAAGGAAAAATTAATCTTTCGGGACTCAAAAGATTCTTAGAAATATCTTTTAGGACCAAATCGGCGTTTTTGCCTCTGTGGTTCTAACAATTGTTCTTCAATGGTTATGAACAGTATTCATACATGTTCGAATAACAATTATTCATTCTTTTTTCAACGATAAAAAATTAAATGATTAGAAATATGTATAGACAGAACATTTATTCTTCGCCAAATCTAAAGTGTCAAAGTCTTATCCTCTTTGTATATGTTTACGTTATAGGTTGTATCAAACTTATGCTATGTTGTCATTATTTAATCGTAATATAACAATGGCGTGTTTGACAGCAAAATGGACTATTTGGTCATTTTCGTTTTTTTTTGGTAAATAAGAGTAATATATATATAAAAACAGAATAACTCCCTATCCCATAAGGTAAGGGATAAAGTTTGAACTATATGAATCGTATTTTGGTTCAACAACAAAATTATGTCAAGTAAAAAGAAGAATTAATAGCCAATTTAGTCATCGAACTATTTGCGCTTAGCCACTTTTGTTACTTTTAGAAAAGTTTATCTTTTTTTGTCATCAAAGATTTTACGGGTTGCTACTTTTATCATTCCGTCCAAAACAATGAAAAAAATCGTCTACTTTGATGCATTGACCAAATGTTGACTGAAATACTTTTATCTTCGAGGGGTATTTTGGGTATCAAATTTATGTCTTCTCCCATTTGAGATGTGTTTGGACAAGTAACTCACTGAGTTTCTCCACATGACTCAGTTCGCCGGACTGAAGAATAAGCCGGAATAAACAAAGCAGCAACAAAGTTATTTTGGGTATCAAATTTATTGTTTCATTACATCAATAATTAATAAATTTGATTTACAATGTAATATTATTTCATTACTTCAATAATTTCTTGCATTCATAAATCTCCATTCATCCAACAATGGAGAATCCAAGCATGATCGATGGCTTGGCGAGGTGGCTCGGGACAAACGGCGCATCTGTCTTCTTCGCATCTCTAGAGCGTTGTTCATGCGTCAATCTTACAACCTACGACACCGACGATGAAGATGAAGAAGAAGCCAAAGATCGACCTGTCATGCTTAAATTTATCTCCGGCGGTGGATGTGGGTTTCTTTTCGCCGGATGAGTTTTGGTTGCTCTCTTACTTCTCTGGCCCTTTTCTCCCTTTTTAGCCCAGGCCCAGACCCATATTCCAATTCCAGTTTCTAAAAAAAAGCCATCACCACCCCAAACCAATTGCAAGGACTATCATCATCTTCATTCCAAGAAATCAATTTTCCTTCTGGATCTTTAAGTTCTTAACTGAAGAAAAGAAAATGTGAGTTCAAATTATGCATAAATTAGAAAGAAGAACCAAATGTGAGGTCTCTGTTTTTTTTAGGATTCCGCCGGAAAACAGAGCCGACGGTAAATGGTCGAAAAACTGTGAAGAAGTCACCGGAAAAAGTTGCCAGTTTCCGGCGACGGGTGCGATGAGTGGTGGTCAGTGGCTATTGAGTGGCGCAATCACTTCAGACGAAGAGAAAGGAGATGGAGTTGGAGGATGCGGCTGCGTTGCTTGGTAAGAAGAGAGAGGAGGGAGACAAAGGGTTAGTTTTTTGAAAAGAAAATGTGAGTTCAAATTATGCATAAATTAGAAAGAAGAACCAAATGTGAGGTCTCTGTTTTTTTTAGGATTCACTGGGAAAAGCAGAGCCGACGGTAAATGGTCGAAAAACTGTGAAGAAGTCACCGGAAAAAGTTGCCAGTTTCCGGCGACGGGTGCGATGAGTGGTGGTCAGTGGCTATTGAGTGGCGCAATCACTTCAGACGAAGAGAAAGGAGATGGAGTTGGAGGATGCGGCTGCGTTGCTTGGTAAGAAGAGAGAGGAGGGAGGCAAATGGTTAGTTTTTTGTTTATCTTTAATATATATATATATATATATATATATATATATATATATATATTATTTAATTATTTTAAAAACTCAATTCGAATTCGGTCAGACCTAATTCAAAATTGGTCGGACCGAATTCGTCCCAAGTTCGCCCAATTCGAATTCGATCGTGATTGAAATACCGAATTCAATCCGAATTACGAAACCGAATTACCAAATTCAATGCGAATTCGGTCGGAATTCGGTAAAAACCGAATTTTCTCACCCCTAGATGAAGCTGGAGGTGATGAAGTGGGTTGAGTTTTTAGTCATTTTTAGTTGAGTATTCATAGTCATTTTTTTTAATAATTCAGTACACAAATATTTCTTATGGAAAATATGTTAAAATGTCTGAAATACCCTCAAAAGATAACTCACATGTGAGGCGCATGGTTGACTTGACGAGGTTTTGGCAGAAAATTGGACGGAAGTCCTCTAATAATGACAGGTCGAAAAAACAGTATGGACCTTAAAAATCAAAATAAAACGAATGAGACCTTATTAACAAACTCAAAAAACGAAATGGATCAGATTGGCCACTTTACTCGTGTTTGACTAATAATTCAAAATTCATTATCAAGCCCTAATAAGTCAATGCACATATTATAGAAGAAATTGTGTTCCTATGTGAATGAATATGCCCAAAGTCACATTTTGTATAAACAATTGACCTTATAAGAGGAATCACCAATATTAAATAATTATATTTTATATTATATATAGGCACAAATTCACAAGAAAGGGACACTTTTGTCAATATACCAAAGTCCTTGAGAAACAAATTATTTTGCTCTTATATATACACCACAAGTTCCTTTAATACCCATAACTATTACTATTATTAATAAATAGACTTTCCACCTGCCTTCATTCATTAGTGTACAAACCAAGTCCTCCCAACATTTGTTCATCTCCTAGCTGCTGCTGCTTCTTCTTCCATGGCAATTCAAAATCCAGCAGCTTCATTTTTGCTTATTATGGTGCTTTTTAGCCTCAGCCAGCTGTCGAATTGTCGCAAAATCCACGAATTATATCAGAGAAAAACTGAGGATAAATTTAATAATAAAGAGGTGCAGTTCAAGTTTTCATGGCATTTTAATGTTCCTGAAAATTCAAGAAATGGAGTTGATGATCCAAATTATAGAGTTTCTCATAGGTCTGTTCCTGCTGGACCAAATCCTCTTCATAATTGATCTATAGAGGTGAAGTTTTGTAGTTCATAGTGTTAATTATTATCTTGGTTTTTTTTTTTTTTTTTTTATGCATAGTAATTTGAAGATTTATAGGATATAGTCATAGTTATCTATTTTTTTTTCTTCTTTGTTTCTAGCAACACTTGAGTATGTATACCAAATTCCAGAATAGTAGAAATGAAATTCAATTTATTGTTATGCTACAAAAGATGCCTAGTTACTTGAAATTCAATATAAATTTGAAGTGAGGTGAAGTTTTGTAGTTCATAATGTTAATTATATGGCCATTTCAAGACTCTGGATGAAGCTTTCTATATATAGTTGCTAATTATAGAAAGCTAATTTGGTAAAAGAATTTTCTGCAATAAACCAAAATGAGCGAGTTTCAGGGCTTTGTATGATCCATGATCTAATTCTCGATAAAAGAACCAAATTCTTTTTAATGTTTAATGTATGATTAAAAGAAGGGTAGTATAATTAACTTAGCATTTCAACTTGTAACAATAATTCTAAATTTGTGACAACTTTTCTCAATAATAATAAAAAATAAAAAAATGTTCTGTGATCTAATGGTTCAAATGAAGAAAATCCATTGAATAGTAGTAGGCAGATGGAAGGAGCTAAGTGGAGAGGCAAGAAATCATATTGGCATTATTGTTACAATGAGTGTTACAGAGAAAGTGTGAAGATTCTCTCATTATGTAGTACCATGATCGTCATTTGTCTTAGTGCCACCGAACTTGCACTTTATCAAAAGATATTTTCAACGAAAGATTATATTAGGTTAGTGTTTAGATATTCTCATATATCTTAACGTTATCGAAGTTAAATCAGCTTAGAACACCACCAAAAAAAAGATGCGAACCGCAAAAGACATACTAGTTTAGCTAATTTTCTTTTTTTTTTTCTCAAAATGATCAATAGATGTTCCTCGCTTCCCACCTATCCGAGTGAATAAAAAGATTGAGATCTTAGTAGAAGGATGAAGCTAGACACGTGTCTAAGGAGAGAGAGAGAGCAAGATTTAGTACTTTTCAACTTCCGGAGTTGGAAGTAATTCTATTAGAATACTACAAGTAATTCACCCCATGTGAAGTCACAAATTAGGACCTAAATTTGAAGCCTCCACCATATCATGCTGCTTTCCCAAAAGATTCCCTCCTAAGTTTCTTGCATGCCCATATTTTTTTATCTATGGATTATATTAGAAAACTTACACGCCATTGACTTCACACAAAAGGAATGCAAACAATTTCTAAATCAGCCTAACGAGTTTCCAAGTCATGCATGAAAGTTCACACTAGAAAGTTACGTAGATTTATTTTTCAGCACAAAAACAAATAAGTGAAAGTACCAATCTTATGATGTATAACTAATCCAATTCACTCTACTGTTGGACTCCTTATAGAGGACGAAGCTCCTAACTCACCGACAGTAGGAAATAAGACATTCTTATTTAAAATTAATTATTTTAGTATTTTAGTTTAGTAGATCATATCATCAAGAGCAGGCACTTCATGAAAGATGATACACTTTGCCAACAAGGGCGCATACTTTGGTAGGTGTTGACTTCTTTTTTTAGAATTTTTCTGATATGTACTAGGTACATATGGAACTTGTGGTCTAGAATTAGTCATATCATTATAAAATTGTCTCTCATTCTGTAGTGATGTGGTCAGTTTTGAACCACATGTTCCAATGAACCTGCTCTATATCAGAACTATCATTTTTTTTAATGCATGGAACATTTGTAGGGAAAATTCATTATTAGGACGGTACTTTTATATGTATCCCTGCCCTAAAATTCAATTTTTTCCCTCAAGAGAACTTAGAATTTTGAGGTTTTTTTTTTTATGCTAAACTTAGAATTTTGAGGTTACTCTTGAGAGTATGAAGCATGATATCCTTTAATCTAAAAGTGCAACATGTGTTCTCCTTAGTCTAATTTTTTTCATTATTTTATTCAGGACCCTCTTTTCTAGTATCGATAGTCCATTTCGAGTCTCTGAAAAATCCCCGACCCACAACTACTCCTCAACTAGAGAAGAAAGACGAAATCGAAGCGGGAACTCATCTAAAGAGTAAAGAAAAACCCCTTTGATTTTTCAATTCTTGCCTTTTTTTCCCACAAATTTCCGCTGAAAAGATGTAAAATTTCCTGATTTTCAACCATTTCTTTGTCAGTTTTGTTGGAAAAATGGCATCTGGTGGGAAGATATCGGATGATCTTCCTCCTGGTTGGAAAGAATTTGTCCAAGTCAAGAACGGTAGAAAGATCAAGGTAATCAGAATTTGGGTCTTTTGTTGAAATCTTTTTGTGTTTGTTGTTTTTTTTTTGTGCGCTTGGGAAAATAGGGATTTTTTGGGTGTTTGTTTGAAGGGGTTGGTGGGTGAGAAATGAATTGACGAATTTAGGTCACTTTTTTTTATTATGTCTGAGCTTATTTTAAGTAAACCCAATTGATATCAAGTGGATAAAGTTGCAAACTTTGTTATGTATATGCCTTCAATTAGCTTGGGCAGCACTTGCATGGATATCTAGGTGTGTTTCAGATAGAGTAAAGGGGTTGGGAGGAGTCGGGAGCTGGGACGAAACTCCAGGAGGGATTTAATTTTTAAATTGGAGTATTAAAGTTGTGTCCTTTGGTTATTGGTACATTAGTTGTATGTCAATTCAAGCTATAAGTGTTTTTGTTGTTGTTGTTGTTCAACTTTGAAATGAAAGGGTGTCTGTGATCGTAATTGTTGATTTTTGAGTCGTATGGTTTTTGAATTTGCACAAAAAGAAGTCTGAGTGACACTCCCGTAAAAAAACTTGAAGGATAGAGGTAGGGGAGACCAATGAAGGTTTGGACTGAAGTCATCGAGAATAATATGGATTTGTTAGACTTAGATGAGAGTATGATATTTGATAGAAGGAAATGGAGGGAATGTGTTCATGCTAACGACCATACAAAAATCTTATATTGATTCATGTAGCCGACCAATTACTTGGAATTAAGGCTTTGTTGTTGGTGTTGGTTGATGGTTTTTGAATTTGCATGGGTAATAAATGGGCCCCCCTTGTTTTCACCAAATGAATAAATTTACTTCTGAGTGTTATTGAGGGAACGAATGTGTATGTTGCAGCCTGCTAGAGAAGTATTTTTAACCTTTTCTCTATGTGTAATGTTTGGTGGTTCCTTCTGTTCATAATTATCTTTACCTTAAATTTCCCCCACTTAAAAGGTAATACTTGTTGGTGCGATTTGAAATCAATAGCCAATCCAGCTATTTAAGGACTCAAATTTATTCTGTTTCAACCAGAGCAAGTGGTAAAAAGAAAATTTGGATTTTTTTTTTTAATTTTTTTTTGTGATTCTCAGTTTGGTAAAATTTACTTGGATAAATAATGAGACTCAATAAGGAAAGTGGGGAGAAAAGCGAATAGAGAAAATTTATGGCTAATGTTCAACTGAGGCTTGCACAATACTTTAAAGTTTAAACTTTAACCTGAAATTCAAGCAGTTTAAGAACGATATCAACATTTTCTACTTTTTCCGTCTTATGCATGTATGGTATAGTATATGCTCCTTTGTTTTAGTGAATAATTCAGGGAAGATCTTTTAATAAAATATGTTGTTGTTCAAGTATCTTCCTCTTTGAAACATCGTCCATTTTCCCTTAATAATGCATAGTAAGACATCACTTTCCTTTTACTAAAAACTCTCTCTGCCCCGCGCTCCCCACATATTTTTACTTGGTCAGGAAAGACGGAGGTGATAGATGCTTAAGATTGGAAGAATGTTATATGCAACTCATATTTATGTTGGATGCTTTTTTATCATTAACTCTGAATTATTATAAAAATCTGTATTACATGTTGGGCAAGAAAATGTATGTGTTATCATCTTCATGGATTTTTACTCAAGTTGTATATTGGTTTTGCAGTACTTCGCTAACTCAGCTACGGGGAAAAAGTTTTATTCCAAGAAGAGTGTCCTTCAGTTTGTTAACTCACAGTCACAGGAGACGAGTGATCAAGGCGCTTCTCCATCAACAAATATTCCTGTCAGTGAAAGTATTCCCTGCAAAAATGAAGCCACTCCTGTGAGTTTTCAGGTTCCTTGATCTCTATACGTTGTTTCCTTAAATGAACATCCTAGAAATCATTGGCTTTTGTAAACTAGTCACAGGACAATGGTAAAAAAGATGAATCTCTAGAGTGGTTGCCTAGTGAATGGACAGTGGAGTGTAGAGCTCGGAAAAGTGGTTCAAGCACTTATGAGGTACTAAAAAGCGAACATAGTAATCCTTCACGGTGTTTGGTTACGGTTCTCAGCATTGCTGTTTCTTTTCAGTATGTCTACTTTTATTGGGTACATAATCATCATCACTACTTCCTGAGAGATTGAGTAATTGCTGTCTTTTGCATGTCGATGTATATTGTTTATGCATACGATAGAACATTCTGTTATTTAGTACTGCCTCATCATGAAGTAGAGGACTATGGTTTCACATTGTGAATCATTACTACCATTATTTGCTGCAGTCTACTTTTCAGGTTCCGTGAGAGGTACACCATATGCTCCAAAATAGGTCTCCGTTTGACTTTATTGTCAAATTTTAAGAAAATTTGTTGACATAATCTTTTAATATTACCCTCATTTGATTGTGGAAGAAACAATTTAAAAACAAGTGCCTTAGGGAGGTTTAGCGAGACATTCATGGTCCTTTGATGAAAATAATTAATTTAATGAATTTTGGATGCCATTTTGGAACATACAAATATAGAAGTGAGGACACTCATTTTGGAAGAAAAGTAGATGCTACGTTCATGAAACTTGGAAGCAATCTTGGTTGGCGAGTCGACTATGACTTTAAAAGCCTAATTTTAGGACGGGTAAATCAGTAACTCTGGATAAGATTATGTTTTGGTATTCCGGATGATTTTCTATGATTGCACATTCTTAGCACTTCCACCTGTTACATTAAATGAAATCTATGAAATTAATCGAGATCAGATGTACTAAATCCTACTATCCTAGAAACATAATATGAGTCTATATACTGAGTGATGCTTTGGTTTCATTATTCTAACCACGTGACTACTCCTACCCACTGCAATTTATTAAGTTGCTATTTTGGGGTCCCCGTGACACTTTTTAGAAATGGAAAGTTCTTAGTTTGTTGTATATCCTAAAAGGCTAATCCAACTGGCCACCACTATGTATTACTTTTGTGTCTATAGATTTCACATCAAGTATTCACCGGACCTATTTCCTAGATTTTACTCTACTACCTCTGTCCTAAATAAGGGCAACATTTGCACTTTATATTTTTCCCAAAATAAGTGCTCCATTTGTGATATCAATAGAGGTTTAATGAACTCAGATTTAAAGAATTTTTGTTATTCTTACCTTCTTCTAACTGCTACTCCAATTGTGAAGGAGTTTTCTTCTAATAAAGAACGATATTATATATTAGTCTCTTCGCTTTTAACTTTTATTTAGTAATTCCTTAATATGTGTGAAGTGACGGAGGGAGTACATTTCTGCTATATAATACTGTGAACTTTTGCTTAAAGTATCATCCTAGGTCAAATACCGTCAATTGGAGTAGCACGGAAAGAGTGATATTTTCCCATGCATTGTAATACTGTATTATTGGTGACTAAAAATGTCTGAATCTCCAATTTTGATTGACTGATCATATCTATAACCTGGACCTGGGGCAGGCTGGTTTTGGAGGTACTGTATACTGAATATTCTTATTATTATTGAATTGCAGGTATATACTGATCCATCTACCAAGTGCAAATTTTATTCGAAACCACAAGCCCTGCAATATTTGAAAGGCATAGAAGGCAGAAATGCCGGAGAAAAAGAGCCGCAGGTGATTTCTTTTAGATCTTTAGTGAAATTTGGATGTGATTTACATTTCCCTTTGCTAACAGGGCTTCCTATTATAATGCTGTCTGAAACGTTAATGAAAAACTATGAACTTTATGATTCAGTTCATTAAACAACAAGAAGATATTTCGCAATATGATGAATCAGTGGAGAACGAGAATGAGATGGGCACACCCTTGTTGAAGGTTGTTATGCAAGTGCACTTCTAACACTTTTAGTTACTGCCCTTAACATGCATATTGATCCTTTGATGATATCTAGGACGTGGAGGAGAATACTGGGTTGAATGAACTTCCACCCGTACATACACAAGCAATTAAGATGAGAAACCGTGGTCATGGAATAAGCAAAGGCCAGGTGAATACTTTATTCTCTTCGATGACATTACTTGCTTCTGTTGTTGATTGCACTTTCCTCCCTTTTCCTCTTTTCCTTTCTCCTCAGTCTTTGTGCTTGTCACGTGCATGATAGGAGGCGTAACTTTTACAATGCTTTTTTATTTCTGAAGCAGGATACATGTCAGGCTTCCGAATCATTGGAAGGCAACAACCATATATCTGGGGAGAATCAGAATGAAAATGACAAAGACAGGCCGTCTCTGAGTATTGTTCTTTATGTATGTATCACTATTCTCCTACTATTTTCATCACTTCGGTTTTGATGATATCACTTACTTCTGTTTGTTGATTCCCTATATCTCATTTCCCGTTTTTCCTTTTATCGTCTGTGTGCGTGTTTGTGCGTGTAACGTGCACGCAATGAGCATGTTACTATTTAGATGCAATTCAAACTCACTTTTAAAGTGATGTCTAGGAACCGCAAGCGAAGAATGGGTCGAATGAGCTTCCACCAGGATGGATAAAAAAAATTAAGAGCAGGAAACGTGGTTCTGCAACGAAAAGCGATTCAGTAATTAACTTCTGCTTCTTCTTTTTCCTTTTCTTCTTCTTTGTTCCTCCTCGCTCTCCTGTGCTTTGTGTGCTGATGAGCTTTGTTAAGTAATTTGTTCTTTTCATTTATTTCTTTAGTAGAGAATGTAACTGTTGCAATTTGTTATTTCAAGTCTTATAAGATTATGATACAGATTTCATTTTTAATTTCATTTGTCAGTACTACATTGACACTGCAAGTGGATATGCATTTTACTCCAAGAAGGACGTTGCACGGTATCTGGAAAGTGAAGATATTCGAAGCTGTGCAATCAGACCACATAAATGGGATTTGAGTGAACTGAAATTGATGAAGGAAGACACCCATGTAAGTGTCCACCATGCTCGACTATCTCTGAATTACTTCCGAATTTTTTATACTTGTACAGTTTAAAATGCTGAAATTAGATGCAAGTACCTTTAAAGCCACTTGGAGTTGTGTCAAGTCATTTTGGAGAGACTAGTTTCAAATGTTAAAAAGATTTAACATAGAGAAAAGAAGTTTGTTTTCCTTTTAAAACCTTGTTTTACAAAAAAAAAAAACAAAAAAACAAAAAAAAAGTAAGATGAAATATATAACTAATAGATGCAAGCAAAGGAGATGAATAGAGAGAAGCATTGTGCGGAGAGGTTTTGAAGCTCTTACGTTGGACATTCCGAAAGTGAGATGTTGTGATCTTTGTCTCCTTCACAATGCAAAGTTGGCAGTGATGAATGAGTTGAATGTGCTTCTATCTATTGCTCTGCCACCTATATATACAACCATGCTTCCCACCCCACCCCACCCCACCCCAACCTAACCTCAAAGTCTCTCTAAACATCCGTTACAAAATAGTCAGAGAAAGAGAGTGAAGAAATGGATGACTATAATTTTTCTTCTCATTATTATTGTTGTTGTTGTTGTTGTTGTTATTTATTATTATTATAGAGGAATGGGGTGTCGAACTTGGGACCTATTGTTCCGAGTCGGAAGTGTTGCACCAACTCCATAGCCTTCATTGGCTATAATTTTGCTTTTCTTTTATCTTTTCTCAGTGTTTGAAAATTGCAAGTCTCGGTAGAACTAAGAACCGTGGCAATTAGAAAATAAAAGTCTAGAGAAGACAATTATCCTGACTGGGCAGGGTGCACGTGCTCTGCACGTTGTTGGAAAACCTTTTTTTTTAATACTAAAAAATCTCACTAAATCACTAAATCAACATTGGCACTTTTAATATATGTATGATATGATATGATGTTAGGTTACTTAGGTATCTGTAATGTTCTAAGAGCATGGTTATGTTCCTGATTGCAAGAAAAATTGGGTCAATAACCAATTGTCTTACTTTAGTTTCTAGCTTCTATTGACCAGATAAAAGGGAGGTTGCACTGCAACCCCTTTCAAGAGGAAGGAATGACCATTAAAAGTATCGGGAGAATATTTTGTTTATACGTTTAGAAAACCATTTGAGGACTATGACGTGGAAAATGTCCAGCTGAGGAATAAGGGGTACAATTTTTTATCCCTTGAGGTCCCCGGGTTGGTTGAGAGAAGGCCTTCCCTTGTTTTTGGAGATTTTGTATTTGCTAAGCTTTCCTCGGGAGATCTAAACCAGTCCGGTGCATATCAGGTTTCTACTGCTCGCAACATTTTTTTTTAGTTAACCTAATTTATTTTTCCTGACCTAGTGTGACAAACTTTGTATCTTAACATCATGGTAATAGTAATCAGGTGACAGTAGGTTAACTGATAATTATCAAAATAAAATATTTTGTTTCCTTTCCGTTCTTCCAGCTCTACCCTTGCAAGTATTAACAATTTACTGAGATGTGATCATCCAAGACATTGAGCTTCCAATGCGGCGTATTAAATGAATTTCGTTTGAAACAGAAAAAAGAAATAGTTGTCTATTTTCAATCTCCTGCTTCTATTTCTTATTTAGAGACCTTTATCTTTGTAATGCTCTCTGGAGGCTATCATTATTCTGATCTGAACATTGGACAACTTGTTTATCCTGGTACCTCAAATGCTTATAATTAATTGGAAACTTCAATTCAATGTTCTGTCATTTTTATTACCAGCATGTTCTACTCTTTTTTTCCTGTAACATCTTTTGTTTTTATCCGCCGAGTTTCTGTAGTGTTATGAGAATATCCTTTGAACTGGGGTCTCCTCCAATGGATAAGTTGTTATGAGGCCATTTTTTGTGACAAGTCAAGGGTTATTAAGTAGTGCATTGTGCGCTTATTGGACGTGCTTGCGGTAGCACTTATTGGCCGTGCGTGTATGCAGTAGATTTGATTGCAATACATATAGAACGTACAGACTGGTATTTCATTATTGTTAGGATGCTTATATACAATTTTCACAATAAATGTTTAATTTATTATCAGTAGTTAAGCCAGTTTGATCCAATGGTTACTTGCTTCTCTTGTTGATTGCACTTTCCTCCATTTTCCTCTTTTCCTTTCTCCTCAGTCTTCGTGTTTGTCACGTGCATGATAGGAGCGTAACTTTTACAATACTTTTTTATTTCTGAAGCAGCATACATCTCAGGCTTCCGATTCATTGGAAGGCAACGACCATATTTCGGGGGAGAATCAGAATGAAAATGACAAAGACAAGCCGTCTCTGAGTATTGTTCTGTATGTATGTATCACTATTCTCCTACTATTTTCATCACTTCGGTTTTGATGATATCACTTGCTTCTGTTTGTTGATTCCCTTTATCTCATTTCCCTTTTTTCCTTTTATTGTCTGTGTGCGTTTGTGCATGAAACGTGCACGGAATGATCATGGTACTATTCAGATGCAATTCAAACTCACTTTTAAAGTGATGCCTAGGAACCGCAAGCGAAGAATGGGTCGAATGAGCTTCCACCAGGATGGATAAAAAAAATTAAGAGCAGAAAACGTGGTTCTGCAACGAGAAGCGATTCAGTAATTAACTTCTGCTTCTTCTTTGTTCCTCCTCGCTCTCCTGTGCTTTATGTGCTGATGAGCTTTGTTAATTAATTTGTTCTTTTTATTTCTTTCTTTAGTATAGAATGTAACTGTCGCTATTTGTTATTTCAAGTCTTGTAAGATTGTGATACAGATTTCATTTTTAATTTCATTTGTCAGTACTACATTGACACTGCAAGTGGATATGCATTTTACTCCAAGAAGGACGTTGCACGGTATCTGGAAACTGGAGATATTCGAAGCTGTGCAATCAGACCACGTAAATGGGATTTGAGTGAACTGCAATTGATGAAGGAAGACACCCATGTAAGTGTCCACCATGCTCGACTATCTCTGAATTACTTCCGAATTTTTCGATACATCTACAGTTTAAAATGCTGAAATTAGATGCAAGTCCCTTTAAAGCCACTTGGAGTTGTGTCAAGTCATTTCTGAGAGACTAGTTTCGAATGTTAAAAAGATTTAACATAGAGAAAAGAAGTTTGTTTTCCTTTTAAAACCTTGTTTTACAAAAAAAATAATAATAATAAGTAAGATGAAATATATAAGTAATAGATGCAAGCAAAGGAGATGAATAGAGAGAAGCATTGTGCGGAGCGGTTTTGAAGTTCTTACGTTGGACATTTCCGAAAGTGAGATGTTGTGGTCTTTGTCTCCTTCACAATGCAAAGTTGGCATTAATGAATGAGTTGAATGTGCTTCTATCCATTGCTCTGCCACCTATATATACAACCATGCTTCCCACCCCACCCCAACCTCAAAGTCTCTCTAAACATTCGTTACCAAATAGTCAGAGAAAGAGAGTGAAGAAATACTGAATTTAATTTTGCTTCTCATTACTATTATTGTGATTATGATTATGATTATGATTATTGAGAATGGGGTGTCGAACTTGGGACCTATTGTAATATATGACTAGGTAGGGTGCACGTGCTATGCACGTTGTTGGAAAACCTTTTTTTAAATACTCAAAAAATCACTACATCAATAAATCAACATTGACACTTTTAATATATGTATGATATGATATGATGTTAGGTTACTTGGGTATCCGTTATGTTTTAAGAGCAGGGTTATGTTCCTGACTGCAAGAAAAATGGGGTCAATAACCAATTGTCTTACTTTAGTTTCTAGTTTATATTAACGAGATAAAAGGGATTCAAGAGGAAGGAATGATCATTAAAAGTATCGGGAGAATATTTTGTTTATACTTTTAGAAAACCATTTGAGGAACCATTGACCAACTTCACGCAAAATGCTTATAAATAATTGGAAACTTAAATTCAATGTTGTCATTTTTTATTACCAGCATGTTCTACTCTCTTTTTTCTGTAATGTATTTTATTAGTATCCGCCGAGTTTCTGTTGTGTTATGAGAATATCCTTTGAACTGGTGTCTCCTCCATCTGATAAGTTGTTATGAGGCCATTTTTTGTGAGAAGTCAATGGTGCTTTTGTAGTCCAATGTGCGTGAGATAGCGCTTATTGGCCATGCTTGCGGCAGCACTCATTTGCCGTGCGTGTATGCAGTAGATTGGATTGCAATACATATAGAACTACCAGACTGCATTTGGTTTGTTGCTTTCCTTTCCATGATTGCTTCTCCATCCTCATAAGTTATCGAATTTGTTTGGTTTCTTTTGCACCTTAATTGATCATCCTTGTAAAAGAAATCTGTTTTGCCCTTGGTTTAAAAAAACGCGCCTAGGCGTGAGGCGAGGCGAGCATAAATACGCCTCCGAGGTCTGAGGCGAGGTGGTGTCCATGAGGCGAGGCTGAGCGACTGAGGCGAATCGTTACGCACAAAAATGAAACAACTGCATCATAGGCTAATATTTCTCGTTGACCTAATTAAAAAGAGGTCCGCTTCCTTTTATTTGTATCTTGCCACTTCAGAATTTGTTGTTGCTCTGCTCCTTTTCTTCTCAAAGGTATGTTCTTCTTCAATCTTTCTTCATCTAATTTCATCCTCTTTCTTCTTCTTTAATCTTCTTTCATCCTCTTTTTTCTTTTTCTTTTTCTTTTTTGATAATATTTCATCTTCTTCTATTATCCTATATTTAATATTTTATTTTCTGAATTATTTGCTAAAAATTTATTTTCTGATTTATTTTTCTGCTTTCATCTTCTTCTAAATGAATGAGAACTACTGCAAATTTCTAAAATTAATGCATATCTGAAACACACAATTTTTTTGATGCTTTCGAGTATTTCAAGTACTTCTGCTTTGCTTCCTGCTTGCGAAAGATATTTGTTTGAGATAATATATGAATATGCTTTATGTTTTATTTTCCATGTTTTTTTACTCAATAAGGTGTTGGACACTTGTGAATGATGGTAGTGGTCTTTTTTTATGCATTTAACAGTTTCACGATATTTTTGTGCGGACAATTTGGGATGTAGTATAAAATATATGCTTTTATTTAGTATTTATAATATTGAAATAATGTTTCTAATACAAAATTGTATATAAATTTAATTTATGAGAATTTTTGCAAAAATAGAGCGCTCGAACGTTCGCCTCGCGCCTCGCACCTTTTAAAACTAAGGCTTTGCCCCTAAAAGGCATTTCATAGTAGCTAGCATTTGATGATACTGTATACATCATATAGAGTCTCGGATGCTGTTCATCTATTTTGTTTGAGAATTAAATATCTATATATTTTTGCAGCCTTCAACTCCACATGATGGGAATAAATCAGAGGAATCAGCAAAGGACAAGGAAGGTGATGGCATGTCTAGGAAGTCGAATGAAAAGGATGATAGTGTACCTACTAGTTGCACCAAGTTGACAGCTTCAACTATTGAAGAAAAGCCCTCGGTTTCAGGAACCGAAAATGGTAAACATGAGGAAAACTCGGGGTCAAATGCGGAAGGCTCTAAACAAGGCGGAAAAATTGTTCCCGATAATGTGGCTGCTAAGAGTACTAATACTGATGGCATCCATGAGCAGAAACTGCCAGAAAATGGTTTGGATACAAAAACAAAGAAAGAGAAAGGAAAGTCTAAGAAGCGAAAGTTGCCAAGCACCACGCCCTGTAGGTCATCTAAAAGGCTTGCTGGGCGTGAGCCAGAGGTGCGGCCCAACTACCGTCTGAGTGAACGAGCTGCAGTTAGAAAGCACGATGAAGTAGAAGCTGACAGATCATCAGGCATGGCCCCGAAATGCAGCAGCTGACGAAGTGCCTCAGCAACCTGTTCCTGAGGTAGAGAGAACCGTATTATCAAGCTTGGCATCGTCTAGTGAAGTGCCCCAGCTTCCTCTTACCGAAGCAGAGACGACTAGGCCATCAAACTTGGCACCGAGCCCAGGTCAGGCAGACTTAATGGCTGCACATAATTCATCTATTTGTGCAGAAACGTCTTTAGGGAAAGATTTTGACATCAATCTCGAAGCCCCTTCAGACAAGCAGGTGTTACAAGGGGACTTTTGGTCCGATCCATGCTGGGATTTCGCCTTCAAGACTCTGACAGGAGCAATTCCGCTTGAGGATACATTACAAGGCTGCTTCGGGGCAACAGACTGACACATCTTACGCACAGGATAATTTAAACTTTGTACTGCCGGAATTCGAGATCTTCCTAAGTGATGTGCCCCGGGCAGATCCAGTCCAGAATAATCCACCTGCAGGTCAACCGTCAACAAATCCATCTACCGAGCCTCCTGGGAAACTCAGCTTACCTTCATCTCAACCACCGAGCTTGGGGGCTATGCCTTTTTTATGTTAGCAGAATAGGTAGGATCTTGAACAGAAATGCTTAGGTGAATACATTTTTCTGCTCACAATTAATTCAATTTTTACCAGATTTAAAATGTTTCGTTTAAAAACTAAACCCTAACTCGACCCCCTTATCTACAATGATTTTTGCCATTTCATTCCCAGTCCGACACCCTTGGAGATGTTGGATTTTGTAAAACATTGGATTTCAATTACACTTGTGCATAGAAAGTGCTAAATTTGTGTCTAAATAAAGTGAAGATAGAATTTTGCACATATGATTTCTTGGCGAAACTACTACTAATGGAAACTTTCTTATCCTTCACTTTACGAGTGATGAACATAATGAAAATAGAGAGGTCGGAACGAATTCTCAAATAGAGGGAAAGGCTCCACATTACTCCTCTCCTCTCTCCCTTTTTCCTTCCATGCCCCTCTTCTCTGCACTTATTAACAGTGGCGGAGTCAGGATTTAAATTCAGGGGGTGCCGTAGTAGAAAAAATTGAAAATTCTTGGGGGCCATAGTAGAAAAGTAATCTCTTTTATTCTGAACCGTTGGATATATATACCTAGTATATAAAAAAAATTGAAAATTTTTGGGGGCCATTTGTGCATACAAATTATGTTGAATTTTGTAAAACATTTTATTTCAGTTACATTTGTGCATAGAAAGAGCTAAATTTGTGTTTGATCAAGTGAAGATAAAATATTCCATTTCTTTCAGTATACGCAAACAAGAAGAGGTACTAAGTACTAACTTCCATTCCAATGTGGGTTTGCCAGGAAAATACACTTAAAAAAGAAAATAAATAAATAAATAAAACTCGTCTTCCAAAAGTGGTCAAATAAGCTGATGTCTTGACGAAACTACTCCGTCTATTAATAGAAACTTTCTTATTGTTTTACTTTATAATGAACATAATGGGAAGAAAAAAAACGGAGAGATTCTTTCTTCTTTGAATGCAACTCCTTTATTATGGGATCATACCTAGGTCTAGAAATCATTTAAAAGCAGAATTTTTTGTCGGATATGAAATGTACGCTGCGAATAGAAATATCTGTTCGGCATATAATCCAAAACCAAAAATAGTTTCTCAACGTGAAGATTCTCTCCATCCACCAACATCTTGCATAGAGAAGTCTCTATCACGACCTTGCTGCAAAAAAATAGTAACAACAGTCATTTAGTGGCATGTTTAAATAAGATTTGCATCCGAAATTTAATAAAAATATATCATTTTTTACTTCCATCTATTAATTATTCTTTATGAAACACGAGAATAAAATTTCAAATAAAAACTTTATTCAATCTCACAATAAGCTTTTTTTTAAATTCAATTCATATAAAACTTGCCTCTGGAGTGAAGACGAGGCCAACTCTAATTTCTCCTTTGAATTTGTCATTTTTAACGACATTGTATTTTTGCATGGGGCTGCTTCCTCTTTCTAAGCATGGTTCAATTGGGATCCTGCAATGTGGAATTCACAAAATTATTATAAGTCTGATTTAAGATTTAAATTTCGACCCAAATCAGTTTGGGATCGAGTCTAAAAATTAAATTTGAAATATTAAATCATTTAGAATTTTGTATGAGTTTGAGAGTGGTTTAAGACTCAATTCAGTTACACCTTATAATATCTTCATTTCTGATTTAATGTTTGTTTTCTTAAAATAAAAATAGGATTCTATTTTTTTTTATTTTTTAACAAATACTAAAATATATATGGTTTGATCAAAATAAAAAAAATAAAAAAGAAGGAAAGAAAGAAAGAAAGCATATATACTTGGCTTCTCCGACAAAATCATCGGAAGTACCAGAATCACTGTCCATGATCTTGATTGTTATTTCTGGAGTATTGCCGGAAATGGTAAATAGAAAAGTCTCGTTCCATTCTGGATTAGCTCCCTTTCCTGTATACATCATTGTCAGTACAATACAAGAAATCATCATAATCCCAAGTGTAATTAATTAATTAATGATATGTGATCCGCACAACCTGCTTTACAATGGATCTAAAATCGTCTAGGGGAGGACAAGGATGACGGACACCTCTAATATTTTTAAATGACCATATATATTGCATTTCGATTTCTATTTTTTTTCAACAAAAAAAAATTTACTACAATATTTTATTTTTATTTCGAACCCCAACTTCTATATTCTAGTCTAGAGATCTGATGATGGAAAAATCATAACAAACCAGTTGCGAAACTGCTCTTCTTCTCCTGAGTACGGCAAGTGATGATTGCATAGGGATCCATGTTTTCTGCTCACAAAACATCAACATTAATAACGAAAAATAAATTAAATATGTTATTCCATATAAGATATTTTAAACATTATTTCTTTTAAAAATTCTTTGGGGTTATTTTTTTTGTTTTTGAAGTTTTCGCCATCTATAAATACAATTCTAGGTAAGTGTTATGAATTAACTCACTGATAACATCAGTGTTTTCAAGGTTCCTGGCGCCAGCAAGTTGTACTTCAAGGGTTCCGCGTGGTGACATTTTTTTTTGCAGAGAATTTGAAGATTGAGATGGGAAGAGTTCAAAGTTGTTCGGAGAAATTAAAGGGTTGGTTATTTTATAGGCTCGAACTAAAGGGTTGGTTATTCTATAGCTACCACATATTTCGGATCCTAATGTGGCTTTGGACCAGTAATGCTGTATTTTGGATCTAGTTCGGAACGGATATTCTATCTGCAGGTGCGAAATACAATCTCAATTATTCAATGAATTGATTTGATAACTAAATATTTTTATTAAAAAAGTGTGTTCTTCATTATTTATTTTTACTTCGTACCGATAGATAATAAAAAAATCAGGGCCGTCTCACAAATAATAGGGGTCATGTGCTAAATATAAAATGAGGCCCCTTTTAATAACAATAAAAATAAAGTAATCATATAAAATATAAAAATCAAGAATTTGCAAATTTTTTTGTATCTGTTTGTATCCTTTGCAAAGAAAAATTTCGTCTGTTTATATCCTTACCAAGAATTTTCTTGTCTGTTTGTATCCTTTGCAAAATTTAAAAGTGGGGCCCCTTTTAAAGTGGGGCCCTGTGCAATAAACCTATTTGCACTATGCTAAAGCCGGCCCTGAAAAAAAATCAACGTCAAATATCATTTTCAGCACATGTAAAAAAACACTTGTTCTGCTGCCAGATATGTATTGGTATTATTGGATCTTGATGCATTCCGAAATAAGAGTGTCTAAGTTCTGATAGCTAGGGTGAAAGGAGGAGTTCGGGGCAAGGCAAAAAGGTCAACCGAGCTACCTGCATTGTCTAGGACCAGCCGAGCTTATGAGAGATAAGGAAAGCTGAGATTGGAGCTCTAGGTCACGATCCAAACTTTGTACCTATTCCTGCAAAATGAACAGTGTTAGAGAGGGGAGGTAAGACCTCAACCCTTCTCCAATTCTTAAGTTAGTCCGAGTATAAAGAGTATCAAGAATTTAACACGTATTTTGAGAGACTAAAAATAACGTTTCTTTTGGACCATCCACTGCCTTTGCTAGGCCAAGTCTAATTACCTGAGTCCAATTCCATCAGATTTCTTCCCAAAGTGTAACCCAACCCAAACACACTCCTATGCGGATAATGATGCTTAAGATCTAAGTGTCTTTAGGACATTTAATTACACATTCTGTCTAATTATTATTATGATTATTTTAAGGGAAAACTGACTAATAAATTGCTACTTTTTGAACAACTGTATATAAGCTACTTGATCTTCTTATATATGATACTACAAGTAATGTGATTTAAATGTGCATATTTATTTATGTTATATATTAGGTAAATATGTGTTGAATCTTTATCGCTTAGATCATTATCATTCAACAGTATATGAAGATTCAAATTTGATTTTGAATTTTAGTAATGTTTATCCCACTCTACAAATTTATTGTCTTAATTGTATCCCACCCACTCCTACCTCTTCTTCCTTCTTCCCCGCCCCATCTCTCACTCCACTTGCTTTACCAAATTTACAGAGAGTAATTTCAAGTAGTAAATGGATTCCATGGCCTGAAGCTCTTTATAGGTTTTGCAGGCCAATCATGACGAAACCAAATCCATTCCTTTTAACCTTCAAAGTATTTTTTCTGGGAAAAAAAAATGATCCTTTTATTTCTTCTGGGTTTCAAATTTGTAGGTGAAGTGGTTTTGAGCATTTGGTTTTTTTTAATATATATTTCAAATGGGTTTTGGATTATTTCTCTAGTTTGATTTGACTGAATATTTGGGATTATTGATTGATTTAAGTTTGATCGGATAGGGAGACTAGAATGGGGTGGGGGCAGTGTGGAGATGGTGCTGCCGTGGGTGTGAAGAAGATTGTGGGGGTGTAGGGTGTATCAGGTCCACGATAGATTCGTGGACCGGATTCACCAAAATACTGCACGTGTACTAAGTGATTAGTTGGAAAATTTTAGGGTGTTCACCTGTGGACCTGCTCCATTCCTAAATATAAGATTGTTATTACATGTTGCAAAAATTAAGACTCTAAGTTTTAAATAAAGCAACATTAGTTTTCTAATCAAACTATACTCCCATTGTTCATTATATATCAACAACGTTTAAGCTATTGGTACTATGAAAAATTTAGAAGCTAACGGTGTAAGTATGTCCATGATTTACGCAATATGTAATGAAAGTCTTATATTTAGGAATGGTTCGTTATTTGGAAGAATGTTTTATAGTGATTGAGACAACTTATACACTCTCATGGTACAACATTACTCTTAAGTATGTCTTAACGTTATAACATTACTCTTAACAAGCTAACCATGTAAATAAATTTCAAGGTTATAAGAATTTTTGTAGACTATTAGTTATATGAAAGCGTTGAAACTCTAACCGTACACATGAAAAATTCGTTATACTTCTATATACGTCAATCACTTATTAATAAACTTCCAAGGTTATATGATGATCACTATGAATATGTTATTAGTAGGGGTCTAATTATAAATTTTTAAAAGTTAATTTCATGATTTTTGTGTTAAATTGTGAATTTAAAATATTTAATTAGAAACTTGTGGGTCAATATGTGAAATGAAATTATACTATGCGAGTTTTAATTTTTAAAGTTTTATAACATTAGGGACCTAAAAGTAATATAATTTATGTACTTATGGTTGCAAATAATACTTTTATAGGGACTTACGATATATAAATATGTATAATATGTGGACTTAGGGTTATTAAATGACAAATATTTTTGGAATAACCCTAGAGAATAATTCGGACCGTTTACGAAATCTTCATCAATGACCACAATTACTTCTCTTGAATATGGGATTTCCTAATTCGAAATGAAGATTTCATTAGAAAAGAAATAAAATAGTCTTTCATTCAAATTCTTTACCAAAGATTTTGATTGACTAACTATAACGGTCCATCTGCTAGCCAAAAAGAGGGGAAAAAAAATTCACAAAAAGGAAAGCAATAAATATCTTTATTTCCTCAAGTAAGGAAATAAATTCAAAAATCCATAAACAGCGTGAGAAGAGTGATCTCAATTAACAACCCAACCGTTAAAGAAAATAAGAGATTTTGTTAGGATGCTTATATACAATTTTCACATTAAGTGTTTAATTTATTATCAGTCGTTAAACCAATTTGATCCAATGGTCAAATATCGAAGAACGATAATATTATTATTTTTTTTTAATTAGAGAAATATTTGTATTTGTGCACTACTTTTGTACAATTTCTAATACAAAAATTCTCACTTCAAGCAAACATCTCTTCTCATAAACAACAATTTTTCAATATTTGTAAAAAAAAAAAGAAATTCTAACTAAAATACAATCTTAAAACCATTACTTTTATTGAACAATCGTTGTTTTTAATTATAAAATTAACGAATTGATATTACATCAATATATGTTCAAAAAACATATACACTGTTCACATAACATGATAAAAAAAGGGTAAAAAAGTGTACACGGACCTCTAAATTATCTCGCATCTTGATTTTTGACCCTCAACTAAAAAAGTCAAGTGCTTGACCCTGAACTTTTTTGAAGTATCAATGTTTCCCTTTCCATCCAATTTCTCCGTTAAATAATAACGGAAGGTACCTATGTGAAACCCACATGATAAAAATGGGGGCAAATTTGACAAAATAAATTAATCTTTAAAAAAATTAATTAGAAAATGGAAAACCCTCTCAAATCTTCTGAACCCTCCCTAATTTTCTTAACATTCCAAAATTAGAAAACTCTAAATCCTTGAAAAGAAAATGTGAACTCCCATTGGAAATTGATTCAAAAAATCTTGATAAATAAGTAAATAGTATTTTTTTAATTTATGGCAAAAAGAATTATAGAAGTCATGCTTAAGTTTTTTTTTGCTAAGTAAGTCATGCTTAAGTTGTTATGGGATACAATGAAGACATTGAATATCTTTTTTGCTCAAAACTAAGTTAACATAAATTAATTACAGCTTTAATGGAGTTTTACATAATTTCATGGAAGTCATCCTTAAGTTATTTAGCAAAAATTGCTTAAGTTTTTTCTAATTAAATTTTTTTAAAGATTAATTTATTTTGTCAAATTTGCCCCCATTTTTATCATGTGGGTGTCACATAGGTACCTTCCGTTATTATTTAACGGAGAAATTGGATGGAAGGGGAAGCATTGATACTTCAAAAAAGTTCAGGGTCAAGCACTTAACATTTTTTAGTTGAGGGTCAAAAACTAAAATTCGAGATAATTTAGGGGGTGTGGGCACTTTTTACCCTAAAAAAAAATAAGAAAAAAACTTACACAAGAAACCTCGTTGGCTCTATCCTTTCGTGTTAGCTCCAGTACTGAACAAGTGTTGTGTGAAACGGTTGTTGAAACCGCTTGTTCTGAAACACCTGTTGAGATTCTTTATAACATGATAAAAAAAATTAAAAATAATAAAAAATCTTACACGAGAAATCTCGTCTGGCTCTATCCTTTCGCTTTAACTCCAGTACTGAACAGGTGTTGTATAGAACGACTATTGAAACCGCTTGTTTCAAAACACATGTTGAGATTCTTTACGTGTTGTAAAACAAAATTTCTAAGCATTAAATATTATATCCAATGACTGACAAGTGTTTTACGTTGTACTGAACAATACATGTTAAGCACCGGAACCGGACTGCTATCCTTCCTTCTAACGTAAGCCTCTCTACCAATTCCCATAATATTAAAAGTTAAAACGGTCCAAAAGCTTTTAAAAAAAGCCAACTCAGCAGTTAAGACTCTCACCCGCCGACTCAGTTTTACTCTCTCAGTCCACTTCTCTCTGGACTCTCTCTCAGAGTTTCTCCGTTTCCCGCTTTTCTCTCTGACTCCCAAACCCAAACCCAAAATCTTCTTCTTCTTCTTCTTCCTCTATCCAACCCTAAAATCATCGCCGGAATCCTCAATTTCCGCTCGAAATATGCTGAACATGTAATATATTCCGGTAATGTTCTGTTTTTTGCTCTTGTTTTTAATTTGACGGTTACTGATTCATTGACTCCGTTCTGCTCTTGGTTAGTTTAATCTCAGTTCTGATTTTGATTTCAAGTTTGATTTTTGCTTCTTTTTTTTCTCTTTTTATATATCTGTTATTTTTGCATTTGTTTATTAGTGTTAGTTTTTCTCGGTTGATCAATGGAGAAGTAAACTGGAATTGTAGCTTTTGACGTTTCGGTTTTTAATCAATAGGAAGCTAAGAGAATTTTGGTGAAACTTGATTTTGCTTGTTTTTTTCTTCCTATTATTAAATCTGTTCTTTAATGGTCTGCAATTTTCAATGGTTTTAGTTTGATTTTTTATATTAAAGAGTCAATCTTTTTTTTTTTAAATAATGGATGGAATTAATCACACGGTTGGCAGTAAAGCTATGAGTGGTATATTGTCTTTCCCGTGTCTGCTGCTGCTAAGAAATGTGGATTAAATAACTCCATCACTAACTTTATCAGTTGAAACCTCGATAACAATGGACTATTTACTCCATTAATTAATTAATTTCTCAGAACTATTCCCATTTCCCTCCAAAACCTAGCACCGACGCTCCCAACAACGACGACGACAACAACAACAACAGAGCCTTAATCCCAATTAATTGGGATCGGCTACATGAATCAATATAAAACTTATGTGTGGTCAGCTACATGAATCATAACTCCCAAGAAAAGAAAATGCAGAAATAGCAAAGATACAATTTGGGAATCTTTTTACTCACGATGATTGTTTTGTTGATCTTCTATTTCGATAAAAGCTTGGTTTACTCTACATTTTTTGCAGATTCAGAGTTTAATTCAGAAACAGTGGAATTTAAGGAGGAAGAGCATACTCCAGATTGAATGACAGAATTTGGGTTTGTATCTTCTTCTTCAATTTCAGACGGCAGTTATGATACCGTCACACCCATATCTTCCTCTGATTCTGGGTAGGTCATTGTTGTGGTTGCCATTGCATGATTAATGATTGGACTATGAAATTTGATATGCAGAGAATGCTTTAAGTTCTCGGTTTGTTTTCCGACCTAATATCTGAAATGCCAGATACTATCCTAATAAGTTGTTTAGTGTTGCCTGCCATTTCTAATGGTGTTTGCTGTGGATGGTATTTCCCTGGTGCTTGATCACGAAGTTTTAGTGACATGGAAGTGTCTTATGACTATGTTTTGCTGATTTGCATATATCACCTCTGCAAGATTTTCCACCTGTGTTGATTTGTTGGAGGAGACTGCACTCCATTTTACTTGCTATGAGTTTTTATTACTCAGTGTTTCTAACCACTTTTACTTTACTATTTTACTTTTCATGTATTTGCAGTTTCCGGAAAAACTTTGGACAAACTAAACGTTCTTCTCAGGCAGGCTGGACAGAGGAAGAGGTTAGTTGTATTTTTATTTTCGTAATTTGTCTTACGACAATGTGAGTTCTCATTCGATTCTTGTCTATACTTAGTCAACTCTGTCCTTTATATTGGCTCTTTCCAATAACTGAAGCTGCACAGGATTTTCTTTTTGCTTGCTTGTTGTTTATGCAGTTCATAAGAAACTCCAAATTAAGATTGGTGAAAGTAGTTAAAGATTCACCATTTTCAATTACTTGTAACGTATTGGGATTCTCCCCATTAGCCACGTTAATATGTTTGTATACAAGGAACGCGGGAAAAGGAACAACTAGATAAATTTCTGTAGAATATATTTCCTCTTATCTACTTAATTGTATGTAAAGAGTACTTTAGTTTATATTTCTGTGTTGCCTGTCTAATTTTCTGAGTTTACAGTTTTGTTGGTGGGAAAACACTGGCTTAACTTCTTTCATGTTGTTGATAGGATAATCTGCTGACGGAAGTGGTAAAGAAGTTCAATGGAAGGAATTGGAAGAAAATAGGTGAGATTTTTATTTTATTGTACATATGATCCAGTCCTTTATTGTACCTTAGATAATTCATTTATAAGGACTTCGGCTTCTGCATGCCTACATGGTTTTGAAAGTCCCTAGTTTTGATCACTTGAGGCTTGTAAAGAGAGAAATAGATATATAGATCGATAGATGGAGCGGGATTGTATTTTGAAGCAGTGGTCGATGGTCTTAGAGGTTGACGGGTATACCCTGATAGTTCTTTTTCAACCGGTTTGGATCCTCTGTAACACTTCATGTGGCAATCTAATAATGATTTTTTTTATTCCTATAACTTTTTTTAAGAAAAAAATATCTTATTAAAAGAAAAAACACACAAGGAGGGGGACAAAGCCTAAACCTCCAACAAAAGGTGGAAACAAATCCACTACAACATATTGACTAGACTAGTGACAAACGAACAAGACTAGCAAAGCAGCTACTAAAGATATACCAAACCAAAATTTAAGAAACTCGAACATATGGTAAACCCTATCGATCTAAAGTACATAAGCCTCGAATTTCTGCCGGAAGAGAAGCAAGATCATGAAAGTCAGCCGAACCATGAAGAACACAAGCATTATTAGCCAAAGCATCTGCAACTTTGTTACCTAAACTCTAACTAGTAAAGCCTAGGGGTGAATTGGTTATAATTGGGAATTAATTAGGAATATTATGAGGAGTGGTACAGGGAGTATTACAGAGGATCCGGAGTGTTACATGGACTTGAGTTGGCTACGCGTTACAACCATAACAAACCAATGTGCAACTGTAATGCAGCCATTACTTTTAGTGATGTCTTTTTAGAATAGAACTCCAATTTTATATCTACTAATTGGGATATTCTGGGGAAAAAATCTTACTGTGACTTGCTCTCAGCTGATGAATTGGTTGAGTCTTTATGTAGATTAGGAGGCAATGCTTTAATATATTCCCATCTCTAGTAACTCATAGTATTAAAAGAATTTTCTATTTTGCGCTAGATAAAACTGATGAAGTGATTGAGTCTTCTTCTTGTACAGCTGAATGCATGACCGGAAGGACAGATGTCCAATGCTTGCATCGTTGGCAGAAGGTTCTGAATCCAGAACTTGTCAAAGGCCCGTGGACAAGGGAGGTGAAACCTATCTTCTTTTTGTACAACTTTTAGTGAAATGCATTGATTGGTCATATGTACAATCAGTAGCATAATTTACATATTTCTTTTCTACATTGTTTTAGGAGGATGATTGTATCGTTCGGTTAGTTGAGAGATATGGCTCCAGGAGGTGGTCTTTTATTGCAAAGTATTTGCCCGGTCGCATTGGAAAGCAATGTAGGGAAAGGTTGGTGATTTTATTTGTTATACATTTTGAAGTATTGATGGCGTTAATTTGACATTTATATCCGCTCATCCATGAATGTCATGATCATGCTATGCGTAAAAATCATTATGGAGAAAGTAGAAATTTTCTAGACATATTAGAGAATCCAAAAAAAAAAAAAAACTTTTCAGATAATCCTTGGGCATTTTCATGCTTGGTCTAATAGGAAAAAGGAAAAACCTTTAATAATGTGTTGACATCTTGTTTTTCTGACATTCTGTTGTCGTTGGATAGGATGGTGGGTATTTTCACAGTGTGCATTTCTACATTATCTTGAGTTCATATTTCTAACAAGTTAACATTGTAGTAACTGAATTTAGGCAAAACTGTCCCCTCTGAATTTCAACATCATGCATTTTATGAGTTTTATATGTGCTAAGTTTTGGATAAATTCCAGGTGGCATAACCATCTTGATCCTGCAATTAAAAAAGATGCATGGACTGAAGAAGAAGAGTCAATTTTAGCTTATTACCACCAAATATATGGGAACAAGTGGGCAGAAATTGCCAGATTTCTTCCAGGAAGGTATCACCAAATCCACATTGTTCAACTGTGATGAAATTCTGTCTTAGAATTTCTTTTGGCTTGTGTAGTGTACCAATTAAAAAATAGGTTAGAAGATGCACAATTATGCAGACTATCATATACTTGTGAGATTATAAAGCTGGCGAATGTTTTACTTAAATACTTGGTGACCCATTTTTTAGGTAACTATGACTAGTGAACTTAATAAACCGTTGCTTCCCTCTTTCTGAACCAAAAAAGAAGATCCTGGTTTTAGTTACAGGTTCTCTCAAGTGCATATCACTCAAAAGGTAACATCATAGATTGAGTTTTATTTATCGATACATAGTTCTCTATATTCATCATATCTTTGATGTAGTTACAGTCTTTGGAAGTTACCAGACATGGTCAGGGCATGAAGGTTTTTTGTTACTATGATGACTTATTTAATTAAATACTATATTGAACTATGATAATTTGTCGAGTCTATCAATATTTTCTGCGGTACTAACAAACTAACGACATTGTTGATCCATATTGATGTGCAACATGTTTTTCCCTCGCTCTTTGGACTTTCAGGACGGATAATGCCATAAAAAATCACTGGAATTGTTCTGTTAAGAAGAAGTTGGATCTGAATTTGCCTCATTCACCAATTCTGGCGGCTGCAGGTATCAGCAACTCTCTACATGCTATGAATCCTCGGAAGAAAACAAGGTATGTGCAATATTCTTCACTGCTCCAAGGAGTTGGTGAAACTAATACTCATGGACAGGAAAGAAGTTTGGAAAATGGTGCTGATGCCTGTTCTACAGAATTTGTTCTTGGCAACTCTAATTTTTCCACAAACTCCTTTCCAAGATCCAATTTTTCTGGAATATGGCAGTCTTCTTCAGACGTTGGGGTGAGCAATCTTGTAAAGCCATTTTGGGGGATAAGCGTTGATGAAACGGACAGTCCTCAGACAAATGTAAACAGCAAAATCTGCCCAATCCAGGGCAGTGCTGAAAAATGGTTGCCCTATTTCTGAAGTTGTTCCTCCTATCAGTTCTAAGTGGATCTTCGAATCTCCTAAGAGAACTAGGCATGACGGGTTGGGGTTCTCGGACCTGAGTTTTGGACATTCACCAGACAATAACTTTCTAAGTTTGTCAACACGTGGATATGACGATAAGGAGAATGCTCAGGTTTGCATGAAAAAAAAAGTTTACAAAGCACCAAATTCTAAGTATCGTAGGCAATGTGGCTTTTTGCATTACGAACCACCTGAAAGTTAAGGATTTACTTGTTTCCGCCAAAATCAGTCGTCAAGTTGATAACTCTAATACTCCTAAGCAGATGCTAAACACATCTCGTGTTGATAGCAGTCCAGAGTCTATTTTAAGGAACTCGGCAAGGAGCTACAAGAATACGCCTTCTATTATAAGAAAGAAAGCTCATAGATCGTATAGAGATGAAGATCATTCAAGTAATACTTCTACTCCTGGATATGTGGGTTCAAATACATCTGAGAGCACTGACTTAAGTAGCACAGACTCATCGTACATAGACCGGGCTTTTGCTTCCACCAATTTTAAATCTGAAGATTCAGGTACTGGGAAAACCCTGGAAAGGCGCCTGGTTTATGCCTTCGATAGAGAATGGAACCCCGGTACTCCTGCGTATCAAAAATCTGTTTCTCCATTGTCATCAACATTTCTTTAGCTCTGCAGCAAATGTGATGTTAAGTTGTTAACTCCATAACCTGATTTAACTGGTAAGTTATGGAAATTATTGTCTCTTTTTTTTTTTTTTAAGATACCATGAATTTTCAGATGCATGAACTTTTGAATATGAACTAGATGGATCGACGTTTTTTTTTAAATTGCTTTATATGTATTTATTTTATAGGCTTTTGACTTTTTCTTTAATTCGACCTCCCCCCAATATTTTTCCAGAAACACCTCTACAGATTCTTGCCTCTCAAACTCAATGTCCTGGTTATGTTCTATGGATCAAATTTTTAACAAGTTGAGATTCAACTCTTGTACAGTTACAAACGAGTTTTCATCTAGATTATTACTCCAGCCATATAATGAGAGAAAACGCGCTACTTTGGCATTAACCTTTTTGCTGAGTCTATGTTCTTGTTGATTCATATTGATTCACTTATGATCAATTTCTTTTCTGCAGATCAAACAATTGCAGCTCATTCACCCCTGCAAGAATTGGTAATGGAGATGGAAATACCGGCTAAACTCTAACTAGTGCTGAAGAAAACACCAGTTTCTAACATGTTTGGCAGAGTAGAAAATGACACTTTTCTGCCATTTCCTTCTTTGCGTTCTCTCTGCAATAGGCCGAGCTTATGCTCCGACATACTAGTTCTTGGTCGAATAGCATTTTATTTTATTTTCTCGAATGTCACCACCCTTTTTCTGCTTTAACAACGCATCTCTTATATAAACTCTAGTTGTATATAGATTGACGTTGATATTTCAGATCAGTTTCTTGGCAAATTATCGACCTATTGCATAGGATACTGTGGAGTAATAATGTTACTTCTTCTACTAACTTTGATAAATTTCATTCGCAGGAGGACTTTTCATCCTTAGAAATTTTATCAAGTTTCTTCATTAACACTTCAATCTACCAAGTGTGAGTTCATTTTCTTTGCCCTCTGTCCAGAATATGAATCCTTTTGCGGTGCTGAGTTATTGACAGAATGTTCGACTAACTCAGTAGCGGATTCAGGGGTGACGCACATTCTTAAAAAAATTGAAACTCCCAAGTTTATTGCGTTTTCTTCGCTTAATATTTTTCAAATTTATTATAATACCATGTATTTATATAATTCGCCTTTGAAGCTTATAGGTTTAGATCCGTTCATGACCTAACTATATGTTATGATATGGACCTCCCTCCCTCCCTCTAATACTTCGCGTGATATTCACGTAATAATTTGACAGGCATGAGCATCCAATTCGGTAAATCGGTAGAAATCGGTTTTTCGAAATTTTGATTCTTGAAAATACCAACCTATTTCAAACTAAATTCTAATTTATCGAATTCGAATTGAATTTGGAATTCGATCGGTTTACCGAATTGGCAACACTATGTAGTTGATCATGGAAACAAAAAATATTCAACTAAAATCATAAATATATGCTTTAAAATTTTATAAATATATATTATAAACTGATTATATATATTTAAATAATATTTTAATACGGTGATTTCAATTCGAAATCAATAATACCGAATTCTATAAAACAAATACCGTAATCGAACCGATTTTGAAATTTTCGAATTCGATATGATCCGAATTACCGAATTTGATTTACTAAATTCAATTCGAATTCGGTCGGTAATTGATTTTATCGAATTTGTACCCCTAAATTTGATAATTGAGTGTCTCACTCATAATTTATCGAGTATCGGACTTATAATTTAAGAGATTATGGTTGTATAATTTTTGTGTTTTTATGTTTCTTGTCTTGCAAATTACGAATCTCATCTTCTTTTGCAACTTGCTCGGACATAGTTAAACCACTTTGGATCATCTATCCCTTTCCTCACCATCTCTCACTCCTTAAGATCAGATCAGGTTATCCCTACACAATTTTTTATTATTTTTAATTTTTCTTTCGAAATAGTACTTGGAAGAAATGATAGAATTATCTTGTAGTTAATGTGTGAAACAAATATGGCTGGCATTTGTCATTATTGAAATAAAAGATATGCTTATCATTTTTTTTTGGAATGCTTGCCTGTCAAAGAAGTAAAGTAAGAACAGCTATGATAACCGATTAAGAAAGCGGTCCATTTAATATTATTTGGCATGAATTAGGCATCACAAGATGCCTTATCTTGTTGTTCTTCACTTCACTTGCACTCATCCATCATTGGCATTCCTAACCAAAAAAATTTCCATTTTCAATTTTCTTGTTTAGGTTTTTTGTAGTAGTCAGAATTGATCCTTGATCTTTTAAATTATAAGTCAGACACTCAATCACAGAATACTGATTGACAGGTTTTGTATAGATTTCTCAAAGTTGAAGTTTAGAATATATATATATATATATAAAAAAAAAGAAAAAAACTTATCAAATCGGGATATAAATATATCACATTGACCCCATGCATCACGTGAAAACCGAGTTAATAGTTTTCTCCTCCATTCCCCTAAATTATCTGTCACTTATGCTAGAGATATCTAGGGTTTATCCAAATTATATTGGATACGTAAAACTTTAAACGTATGCTTTTTATTAGTTAGTCATAATTTAATTACACATCTATACTCTTTAACATTATTCTCTCTCTTACATGTTAATGAAGTGAGAGTATTGAAAAAAGTCAGCATAATATTGAAGTCTTTATTTAGAAAGTGACAAACTTTCTTAATTTTCAAATCAATTAAAAGAAAGTGTATATAATTTGGGAATGGAGGGAGTAGTTTAGTTTTGTAGTATAAACAATTAAGAAGATTTTAAATAGATAGTGTTTTTTACACTCCACTTCTAAAGACTCGTGTACGACATGTCTTGAAGCCCTATTCTAAATTGATAAGGACGGAACAAAGTTTTTGATGGAAAGGTACAAGTGGCTATAAGATGAAGCTATTATGAATATATAATATAGAAACACTATCCAAAAATTTATTTTCTGATTAATGATGATTATTAACGGTACATTTGAATTTATTCATCCCAATCCCAACCAAAAAAAAATTACTCACAATCGGTCTTTATCTTAAAAGTATCGATAAATATACAAACTTTCAAACTTTTTTTTTTTACGTCACGATGGGCGATTGCCCCACATTGGAGAGAGAAAACACCCTAGATAAGGCAGAATAAAGCTTACCGCACGCAGTGGAGGATATCGAACCCGGGACCTCTTGGTCACGAGCCAACCAATACCCCACTGGGCTATTGACCTCTTCGATATATACCAGCTTGAATTGCAAGAATAATCTCAAGTGCATCACCATACATAATGTTGATACTTATCTAAATCTAGTTTCGCTAGTGCAGCCACATTTTCTTGGCGACAAAAAAAAACTACTTCTTCCGTCTCAAACTATCTGTTCATCTTCTATTTTATACGGCAAGTAATATTTCATCAAATTCTTGGATAGAATATAGTAAAATGTTAAATATGACCCTATTTAACGTTGCTTTCAATTTAATTCTACTTTTTTTCTCTCTCTATTCTTCTTTTTCCAACATTTAATATAAGGGGTAAGATTGAAAAAATCATTATTAGAAAACCATTTATCTAGAAAGTGGGCAGTTAATTTGAGATAGATTAAAAAAGAGATATAAGTAAATAATTTGGGATGGAGAGAGTAATAAAAACATTAAGAAACTCCACTAGGCTTGTAATAGAGTGAACAGTCACCGCTAGAGGGGTGAGGTCATTTTCGCTACCTTAATACTCGAAACAAAAATTTGACAATCACTCTCGATACGAAAAAATGAATAGTCCAACTATTTTACAAATGCAAGCTCCTCAATGATAGCAATAGCCTCAAAGTGATTCGAAAACAGAGAGTCGTGGATACGTTTGATCATAACAGTAATCGCATAAACTTGTCGATTTTAAAATATCTTGAATTATCCAAAATATTATCGTAAATAATTAAATATAACCAATAAAATTAAAATTACTTGATTTATAATTATTATGCATTAACTATTTTATATAGTTATTTTTCAACAAATAGATCCAAACAATTTTAATTTCAAATAATTTAACGACCAAAATCAATTTACACGTACCAACAAATAACAAAACGTAATGCACGGCCTAAAAAAGAACAAGTACGAGCTGGTATAAAATGGCGCCAACCCGTACAGATTCATATCTCTTTTTTAACCCCCAAAACTGATATTCTTGTTATTTATACCAACCTTTACGCATCTTTCGCCTCCTTTTTTGCCTTTTACCTGTTTATCAGGCAAAAAATTCTCTGTCCCCATTCCTATTCTCATTTCTATCCCCGCCAATCACAATTTATATTATGTATATATAATTAAAAAAAATATTTATATAGTAAATTCTGATTAGTTGGGGATAGGAATGAGAATACGAATGAAGACAGAGGATTTTCACCATGTTTATCATTTCTTACCGTTACATTTTTTCTTGAATAAACAAATTTTTTTCTAACTGTCTCCTTGGTTTGCTCAAACTCTACACTGTTCAATCTCTTGACTTTGTCCATATCCATAACTACCATTTTAAACAATAATATTTTATTCCTTTTTAAACCTTGATTTCCCCATTATTTCCTTATTATCTATCTATCTCTCCATCTTCAATTTCAGTATATCAAAAGCACATTATTTCTTGGAAAGATTTAATTTTTCTTGATTTTTTTTTTTTTGTGTGGGGGTAAAGAAACAATGCCTGTGGAGAAAGGATGCCATGTTTTGGTGACCGGAGGAGCTGGATTTGTGGGAACACATACGGTTGTTGTGCTTCTGAATGAAGGGTTTAAGGTTACAATTCTTGACAATTTGGATAATTCAGTGGAAGCTGCTGTTGATAGAGTTAGAGAATTGGTTGGAAATCAGCTTTCCAAAAATCTTCATTTCACTGTGGTATGTTTCTTCATTTATATTTATGTCATTGTTTGATTGATGGATGTTTGGGGGATTTGGGTTTTAGTGAGTTAATTGGATTTTTTTTTTTTTTAAGTTTTTAGTTGAGATTAATATTTTTTTAGATTTTTAATGTTTGTGATGAAGAGTGGTTTGACTAATCTCCCGTACTTAAAACACGGTAACATTAAGTTATGTTTTTAGCAATGTAGTGGTGGAGATGTCGTCAAATTCGGCGTCTTAATAGCATGCATAGTGGGGTTCTATTACTGATCTGACTTTATTATCTCTACCATCTAATTTGCACTTCGCTCGAGAAGATCTGAGTCCAATTATGAGTGATTTGTGCTTCTAGTAAAATGTTGGATTTGGATCTTCTCCGGTGGACTTGATCTTTCCCGTGTGTGTATGTGTGTATTTGGATTGGTTTTTTGTTTAAGAATATTTGTCACGGGATCGAAAATCAAATGATGGGTGGTAAAAAAAAATCCTTGGAGATTGTGAAAAAAATTGATTCACAAATACATGGTTGAGATATTGCCAATTGGTGATCCATGATAGAGTATTCTTTTACAAAATCCCGACTCCTAGAGGGCATTGAAGACTTTTTCCGGATTTTAAATACCGAAGAGGAGTCAAATCTGGTTTCTTTCTATAGTGATGTCTCCCATGTAACTCTCTGTTAGTTTGTGAGAGTACATTGAAATATGCTCTGACTTTTTGTTATTTATAGGTAAAAAATTGGGCTTAACTTTAATTATATCATTTTTACCTTGGTTGCAGGGTGATATTAGGAAGAAGGAAGATCTGGAGAAATTATTTTCTGAGAACAAGTATGTGAAACTGTCCAATTTGATGATTTTCTTTATGCTTTCTTAATTTCTGATATTGATTGTTTTTGTATTCTTAGGACATTCCAATTTTCTTATGCTTTTTTTTATTGTATAGTTGAATTGACTTAGGTGAACATTTACTCATTTTGTGATGAACAATTTATCAGATTTGATGCGGTGATGCACTTTGCTGGGCTTAAAGCTGTAGGAGAGAGTATGGCTCATCCCTTCCGTTATTTCGATAACAACCTGATTGGATCAATCACATTATACATGACTATGACAAAATACAACTGCAAGAAGGTAAATTCTTAATGCTTCTTTTTCTTGAAGAAAAAGATTTTTTTTTTATTGATGGTCTAACTCGGGAACTATAACCGCGCTAGCCTTCTTTGACTTCTAATGGCATTTGTAATTTCTTATCTGCGTCGTATGTTCTTTGCCTGAAATAATGAGTACTAGCACAAGAGAGGTTCATTACCATGTTCACTCCTCTAATCCTTGAGCATTTTGTAGAGTTGTATTAATACATGAAGGAATAGTTTACCTATGGTATTAGTCTTGCTTAATCTCTTCTACTTTTGATAACTTGACTTGAGGATTCTGAATGTGGATATGCAGTTGGTTTTCTCTTCATCTGCTACTGTTTATGGTCAGCCGGATAAAATGCCTTGCACAGAGGATTATGAAATGAGAGCTATGAATCCATATGGTCGGACAAAGGTATACTACTTGTATAGAGGTGATAGTTTTCTTTTTGTTAGTTCCTAGTTTGTAGTCATACGCTTGATATGTCAATTCAGACTTAAGCTTTTTGCTACTTCTCACATATCTGATTTTTATCCATATGACTAGCAATTCCTTGAAGAAATTGCTCGGGACATCGAAAGGGCGGATCACGAGTGGAAAATTATTTTTCTCAGATACTTCAATCCCGTTGGAGCTCACCAAAGTGGTAGGCTTGGTGAAAATCCAAAGGGTGTCCCAAACAATCTGATGCCTTACATACATCAGGTTGCTGTTGGTAGATTGCCTGAGCTCAATGTTTATGGTCATGATTATCCCACACCTGATGGAAGTGCGGTGCGTGCCCTTTCCTCCTGTCATCTTATTTTCCGTGTTTTTGTTCATCATTTTCGTTTCTTTCAATTCTTCAATTGAAGTTTGTTTCACGTCTGACAGGTCCGTGATTATATCCACGTTATGGATCTGGCAGACGGTCATGTTGCTGCACTGCAGAAGATTTTGAAACCTGAATTTTCAGGTGTGCATCTTCCCATCATAATCTTTGACACTGATTAGCTGTTGATGGATAATTATGGACGTTTTAGCAGTAAATGACTTGTGTTCTGCATTAGGTTGCGATGTTTACAACTTGGCTACTGGAAGTGGTACATCTGTGCTTGAAATGGTCTCTGCTTTCGAGAAAGCATCTGGAAAGGTAATACACACAACCAAGCATCCACGACATGACACATTGATACGTCACGCTATAAATAACAAGTTCATGTAGTAGTTTCCTCCACCCACACAAATGTACTTCATGTTTAATTTTGGTATCTTCAGAAAATTCCAGTCAAAATGTGTCCAAGAAGGGCGGGAGATGCCACAGCTGTGTACGCGTCCACAGAAAAAGCTCACAAAGAGCTTGGATGGAAGTAAGTTGTTTCCTATTCTGTTGCTTTACATTTGCTGATTCTTCTTCTGTTTAGTGCCCCGTACCCTAGTTTCTAAAGAATTATTTGTGGATACGGTTTTTTTTACACTTGCTGATTCTTCTTCTGTTGTTCCCTCCAGGGCGAAGTACAACATTGATGATATGTGCAAGCACCAGTGGAATTGGGCAAGCAAAAATCCATGGGGTTACCAGGCAAAGCCTTGAATACCATTCGAACTCGCTCTCTTTCAACTCTTATAAAAGTGCTTAGCCACCTGCTATTGCACTGATATATATCTTTCATTTTATGAATAGTAGTTTTGTTCCATTTAGCTGCAATAGAATACAAAGATTTGGAATAAAGAGTTTGAAGTTCTTGTGAACATCAAAACTATGTCCACTTGAACAGTTTCTTGGTGTTGATTGTTCTTCTTGAACCTATAACTTTATAATGAGATTTTATAAAGCATTTGGTTTAGTAGCTATGACTGAACATCAATTTGGTTCCAGTGCTGACACAATTTCAACCATCCGAGTTAGATTTGATTCAAGGGTTAAATTTTAATAGATGTTCCTGAATTGATCGTTGTTTCAACTATCTAAACTGCTCTTGAACAACAATTGACTTGTTTTTCAGCCGTGAGATTGAAAATCATTGGTCGAAATTGAACTAACAAAAACTCTGTCATAATCGGAACGAATTTACGAATCTTGACCCTTTTCACAGAATAGAAGGCAAACACAGTTGTTGTGGATACTTTTTTCACCTGCTCTTTTAGGTCTATTTATCATGACATCAGTGTCAAGGTCTTCTCTAATAGGATAAGCATAACAATGATAGAAAAATTGATTGTTGGGATTTCATTTTCCTTGCAGTCTTTTTAAATACTTCATGTTCATGGACACAACCAAAACCACTAATTCCAAGTAATTTCCCAATGGATTTTTTAAACTTTTGACATTTAACTAATAGCAAACAACAACATAAACTATCCTTAGTAAACACAACTAAACCTATATTTTATCAAAACCTCCAACAAAACTGTTTTACCAGTAAACTTACATTGCAAAAAGAACGGCAATTGGGACTTGGGAGAGTAAAATGAAGGAAGAAAGGGGTGTTGTTATTGTTGCCGGTCGATCTATGGCTGTTGTATCCCCAACTTTTTCAGTCTCTCCAGCACAGCCGCTGCCCCTGCCAACGCCATCACCATTTTCATTTTCGGTTGCTTCTACTGCATGGAGCTCTAGGCCACCTATACACGTCTCCAATCTCTTTCTTCGATCACTGGCTCTGCTTTTCTCCTTTGTCTCTGCTCTTGCACTGGTTGCTTCTCCTGCAACACCCGAAAAAGTTAAAGGCAGAACGTACTCCAGCTTTCATGATTACCCAGAGTTCATGTAAGCAATGATACCATAAGATTAGTTGCAGTAAGTTAATTCTCAAAAGTCGCAGTCCTCTTCATCTGATGTGTTATGATTATGCAAAGCCCCATTAATTTCAGAAGTAAATAGAAAGTAATTCATTCAAATGTTTCTAGGATCAAACCCTTATCTGATCTGCTCTGAGAGGCACCATAATTTTTCTGATAATATCTATACAGGTACTGTTTCATTGTCCACATATTAGCTTTTCTATACTCGGCTTATCAGCTCTTTAAGGGCATTTGTGACATTGCTCACAGGGGCATTCTCATCTCGGAGATGACCTCCGACTACATAAGCTTCATTCTTGATCAGGTAACATGCTCTCCACCTTGCTCAAACAATCACTCATTTAGGAAGAAAGACGAGGCACAAATATATCAAATCTCAAGTTCACGAGAAGTATATTTCCAAAACAACAAATGCAAACATTAACTGAGTTACATAAATGAGTTGAAAACAGATCACCGCTAGCATAATCACTGTTTATCCATCGTCTTTCTTTTTCCCAATTTGTTCAATGAAGTGAACATTTTAAAAATTGACATAACTGGCATGTAATAGATGGCAGGTTACCTCATTATATCATCTTCTTCTGTGACTGTGCTGGCCATACAACAGATGGATAGCAGCGTATCGCTCTGGAAAGCAGCTGTAGTCTCTGTTTGCATGTCATTTGCAACTTTCCTTGTTATTGCTGCTTGTGCTCTCTTATCTGGATACAAGCTCTGCAAAAGGATCGTATGGTGATGCTTCCCAAGTAGCCTCAAGATTGCAACTCCTTGGTTCAGTCAATACCTAATGTATATTCAGGGAAGTGATGGAGACATATATGGTCTTTTTTTCTTTTTCTTTTTGATGAATACATGGTCCATCAGATTAACGCAACATACGAACAAAGTGCAGAATGTTATGCAATAATTACTGCCATAAGGATTTTTCTTACATGTACAAAGCTCCAGATTTGGTTCCTGTAAGAGATTATGATCTTCCTGTCGTCAATTAATATAAGCTCTGATTGTGGTTCCTAGGTTTATCTAATTTCAGCAGTAATGAATATTATCTCCCTTGCACTCTGGCAGTTACATAAGTATGCAGATTTAGGTGCAATGAGGAAATAATGGTTTTCAAAGATCCGCCGCCTTAAAAGCGCAAGAGGCTTTGGAGTGTATCGAATTAAGTACCGCTGCTCAAATCGCTTTCAGAACCAACAAAGAAGGAAAATAAAGTGTCATTTTATAAAATCATAACATCTTAACCAACAAAGAAAGAAAAACTCCATCATGGACTTCTAATGGCTTACAGCTTTCAGTCTCTTCTCCTCTTCAATAACCAGAAGTTTTCCTTCTGTAATGTCACACACCTGAATAGGGATGTCAAGTTTCTTTTCTAGTTTTTTTACTACAAAGATCTCTGACTCTTCGCAGATGGTCACAACAGTACCCTTCCGCCCAAGCCGGCCTGTTCGGCCAGCTCGGTGTGCATAGTGAACTGAATCAGTCGGCAATTCCAAATTAACTACAAGATCACATTCCGGAATATCCAAACCTCTAGCTGAAAGCTCATTCGTCACCATTACTCTCACTTCCCCCTTCCTAAATTTCTTCAGAATGGTTGATCTTGCAAGCTTGCTTAAATCTCCATGCAACTCGTCAGCTTTCATCCCTCGAGCCTGCAGTTTATAGACAGCATCCTTTAGTTGTCTTGTATGATTCATAAATGCTATTACAGACTTGGCATCCAGTGCATGCACACATCTCCTTAGTGCATCAACTTTATGCTGTATCCTGCTAACGTAGTAATAATGTTCCAGATTAGGTGGTAGGCTCTGAACTGCAGGTAGGTTCTCTGAGTCTGAGGCAGCAGAGTTGGATGTTCTTCCTGTCAATTTAACAGGTGATGCAGAGGAGACAGATGAAAGTGGAATAATACTTTTGGCTTGGACAAGGAGTGGATCCCGTGCCCAGCTCGAAGCTGCTCTCATAACTGCAAAGGGAACTGTTGCAGACACCATTATAGTCTGACGTTCACTCCGTGCAGGAGATCTATTTAAACCTTGTGGTCCTGATCCAGATTTCTTTCCAACATGCTCTAGAATCCGATGCATATCTTCCCTAAAGTTGAAGGCAAGGAGCTCATCAACTTCATCTAAGACCAGGTAGCGGCAGCCATGAGTGTGAAGCTTCCCAGAAGCACTAATCTCTGCAATTCGTCCAGGCGTCCCAACTACTATGGCTGGTTTGTTCTTCCTAAGTGCATCCTCCTGTCTTGATCGATTTGCACCCCCTACAAGCTGCTGTACCAGTTTCTTGTCTGCAGGTCCCAAGAGCTTCTCAACTTCCCTCACAATCTGCATACCAAGTTCCCTAGAGGGAGCGATAATCACCGCTTCAATATCTGCTTTTCCCCTAGCTTCAGCACCATCTGAAGAATCATCCTTCAGTGGGCCAACGTTACACAGAATGGGAAGGAGATATGCTAATGTCTTCCCTGATCCCGTGTAAGACTGGATTACAACATCATAATTCTTGAGAATTGCAGGAATAGCTGCAGCCTGAACATCTGTTGGCACCTTAAAGCCTTCCTCCTCTAGCCTCTTAACCAACACCGGTGGAAGTCCCAGCTCAGGAAAGGATTTTGCAGCAAAAGGAGCAGCCCCAATCTCCAGAGAATTTTTCACCCCAACCAAATGCGCTCCCCTGCTACCAACTTTCTTTACTTTACTTTTCGGGAATTCTATGGTAGAAACCCCCTTCTGAAGCTTATTTTTATCATTTCCACCAGTTATTTCAATCTCACCCTTCACTCCAAGACTTGCTAGTGTAAGAGGTCCTTTCTGACAATCAAACCTACTAAAAAACCGAACACTTCCATGAAAGTAAGCGGTCTTCTGAAACTGGGAAAATATCCTCAAAGACGCATAATCTCCAACAAGAAAGCGTGATGTTGTTGCTGCTAAAAAAGGCATCATTCTTAAACTCAATCCAGTAGGTGGTATATGATTAAATCCTTATACTCATTTTGGTGAAGGACATGAAAGTCCAAATACTTTAGAAGTCTCCAAATGAGCACTGATAATCAGCTTCCAAAGCTACAGATAAAATATCACAAATCAGATAACAGTATAATGTAGCTTAGAACATCTATATTACTCAATCTGCACAAAGGGACGGTAATAAACTAAGCCAGTAGTTTGTCAATTTAAAGCATTGATGGAAGTGCATAAAAAAAACAATAAGTAATGCTAAACTGCTCAATAAAATTGGGTTGGGTTGGGGTGGGCGTAAAATTGTCTACACAAAAATAAAACATTCTTGGCCCTTTATTTGTAGGAAGACTTTCTGCGACATTATACACTTCTACCCTTGAAATGATCCAATTGTTGGTTCCAATTGAGTCGTTTAGCACTACTCAAAAAATAATAGTGATACTACAAAAAAAAACACAAGTGGAATTTCTTCTCTCTTTGCTTCATTATCTTCAAAAAATCATTTAAAATTCTGAAAACATTTACTTAAAAAGCCCAAGTATTTAAGTTACCCCATTTGAATTGGCCCCTTATTACAGCCTTTTCACTGTCCAAGCTACACTATGAAATTGCCAATTACACAGCTGAATCCTCGATTATCAGTTCAGAATTTCAAACTTTGAACTTTATTCAGCTCAAATTAACAGATTTCCACTTTCAATACTTTCAAAAACAAAGTCAGAATGAAACAGACATTTCGTCGAACACATGGAGTACAATGCACAAATTCAACAAAACATACAAAAATACTACCACTTGCATTAAACAAACCATACCCAAGAACTATCAGAATAATCTTGGCGGCGGGCGGAGGGCGGCGGAGGGGGAAAAGGCGTAAATTCAGTAATTTGTCAGACTTGGTGGACTAGCACCGGCCGAGGCGTCGCCAATGTGATAAGTCGCAAGAGTCTGCTATTGCTACTGGCTGCTGTTCCAGTTTCTCGTTTTAGGGCATTTTTTTTGACTTCGTCCTTGATATTTTCAATATTTAAAGTTTTCCCCACCAAAAAAAGCCCCTATTATAAATATTTACATATGACTTGTCCTAAAATTAAGAAAAATAATATGATCATAAATTAGATTCCATAAAATACTTAAATAATACAATAATCCATATATTAGTAGTGTTTATTTAATATTAATTATAAAGTTTAATGAGAAAATATATCCATTTAAAATGAACACTTAATTTAGAACCAAAAAAAGTATGGTTCCACTCTTAAAAAATAAAACTTTGTTGTTTTTTTTTAAATTTTTTGTGCACGCCGAGATGTTAATTTAGATTTTAGAGCACTCCACAAGCCCAAGCATAATATTTTGAAATACTTTTTCAACCATATAATTCTCAAAGTTTGTATGATTGTATAGAAATATCTATTGATATTAATATATCCAATGTTAGGTCGATCCAACCAACTGAATTCTTCATATTGAATATTGAATATTGAAAATTGAAAATTGAAAAAAAAAGTACAAAAAACTTTGAAAAAATTGACGGATAATAGATAAATAGGCTTCACTTGAATTGGGTTTTGATTTTAGTTTAGATTTGAGTTTGGGTTTGAATTTTGACGGGAGAAGCTGAAAAATTGGCTGGAACAATTCAAATTCAAATTTTTTTCTTCAAATAATCGTTCAATTCTAAATTTTGGCCTCTAAAATTGGCGGGAGATGTTCAAATTCCAAAATTTTTTAGGCCAAAATTTGGAATTGGACGATTATTTGAAAATAAAAAAAATTGAATTTGAATTTCTCCCGCCAATTTTTTAACTTATCCCGCCAAAACTCAAATCCAAACACAAACCAAAATCCAATTCAAGTTGAACCATAGTAACGGTGAGTTAAAAAAAAAAATGTCAGTCGGTAAAGTACTTTTTATTTAAGTGGGAGGTCTTTGGCTCAATGCCTTTGTATAATTGCATCAACAAGTTTTGCAAATTGATCTCCAAATCTTATTGCTGGCTTGACTCAATAAAAAGAGATCTAATTACTAAGGTAACGCTCCAATACAAAGTTAGCTGATTCTAATAATATAATTGGTTACACCTATAATTTTCAATGTTTTGTCAAAATAGAATCATAAATTTAAAATAGCTTAAAAAAGACTAATGTTGCAGAATTATAAAAAAAAAAAAATAAAAAATTATTGAATAGAATGATCGTGTCAAATATTCGATAATAACAAAAAAGTATTTATCAAAGGTTCTTTAGTCCAGTAAGCTTCGATATCCTTCCCGCATATGCAGCATGCTTTAATTTGACTCACATTCTAGAGTTACTCTCTTCTCCTCTGGTGAGACAGTTATATCTCCAAGCATTAAAAAAAAAAAAAAAGGTATTCAAACGGAACAAGAAATGACACTAGAAAGAAGGAGAACAGCCGAAGCAGCCCACAAATAAGCTTATCCACAATCTTGGCGGTGAGCTTTCCATAACCTTTTAGACACGTAACTTACGTTTAATCCAATAATAATCCAAAACTAGATCAAAATCTTATCATTTCGGTCTACATATAGAAAAAAATGAAGACTGCCAATAAGGATTTCGAATTCAGTGCAAAACATGTAAAAAGTTGCATGGTTTACAATTAGAATGTGTGGCAGATTTTATTTTTTAATGAATAAATGTCTTAATGAATATATTATTAATTTTAATACAATATGTATTTTAAAAATTAAAATAATGTTTGTTAAAAAAATTATAGCCATTAAATGTTTATCTTGCAAACATATTTTAGCACATACGAAATTTTTACTGCTCTACACATTCGGATTTCGGTGCATTTTATCGCATATTCCCCCTAAGGAATTTAATACTCCCTCCATCCCAAATTATCTGTCCACATTTCTATTTTAATATGTCTCAAATTATCTGTTCATTTTCTAAATAAATAGTTCATTTATGATGATTTTTCTAATCTTATCTCTTACATTAAATGTTGGAGAGAAGGGGAAAGAAAGAAAATAATGTATAATTAAATTAAAAACATAATTAAATAGGGTCATGTTTGACATTTTACAATTTTTTACTATGGAATTTGATGAAACTTTTCTCGTGCAAAATTCAAAGTGAACCAATAATTTGTGACGGGGGACTAGAATATACTTTAACGTTTTTTCTTTTCTTTATTTCAAAGGAGTTTTAACGGTTTTAATAGACTTTATTAATACTATAAAAAAGAAAAGGTTGAACAAACGTTTTTTCTTGTTTTTATCGAGATGTTGTTAATGGTTGGTATGATGAATTATAATTTAACTAAGCTAGAAATATTACAACTTTTGTTTATAGAAAGAAAATTAATAATAATAATCAAGCGAATGAAAATTAATATTTTTAACGTGATTCAATTTCTTAATAGATTTACGTTTACAGTCTTAAAAGTAAACATTTCAATATGGTGTAATTATAAACTTTCGGAATTGTATAATTCTTAAATGGGAAAAAATACAAAATCTTATCATGACAAAATTTATTGTCTTAGTTAGTGTCGCCTAACAGTATAATTAATTAAAATTTTAAAAAATATTTATTTATAAGGAGTTCATCCCTTGCACTTTCCTAAACCTTCTCATACGGGCTATTAAGCTAATTCCAAAACTTAAATTTTCTCAATTTATCGGTTATAACTGAAAAAATAATAAGAAATCTATCTCTATTAGGAGGAAAATTTTAATATAGGGCCGCCATTGTGAGACTGACCACAACCCTCTCACATGAGTTAAAGCGGAACTTACTTTGCAGATAAACTCCACCCCAATTTATGTTAGAGTGTTGTGGGACCAGTCCCACAAGGACGGCTCCATGCCAAAATAACCCCTATAATAGGATATTGATAACTATAAGAAACTCCTAACATATTTTAGGCGTGAGATTTTATATGTTACTTTATGTAATTGTTTTGGGTTATCTTGAATCTTAATTTTCTTCAATAGCGAATGAATTTGAGAATTATTTAATTATAATAGTTTTGTCCCCTTGTTATTAAGGGATGATCTAATTATTTAGCCAAAAAAAAAGTGAATATAACATGTTTTTTCATAAAGTGCAAATATCACGTCTCTTAGAAGTATTTACTAATAATAGAATAAAAGATACGACAAAAAAATATTTCGTACCACTCACAAATCAACTACTCTATCCATTTCATATTAAACTATATCATTTAGGACATATAACATATTTAAAGAAATAAAAAATAAGATATTTTTTAATTAAAATATTAATATTATTATTTTAAATAAAATTAATAATATATCAATTATACTTTAAAAATAATATTAATATTTTAATTATACTTTAAAAATAATATTAATATTTTAAATAAAAAAAATTATTTTTTATTTTCTTAATTTATACTATATATTCTAAATAACTCATATTATAGTACTACTAGTATGGACGGTACATCTCAATCCACGTCCAAAAGAACCAGAGAAACAAGAAGTAGTGAGAAGTTTCTCGAAAGCTACCAAAAGAATAGCAAAGCTTCTGGTGCCTTCCCTTCCCCATTTTCCATTTTCCAATAATAACAAAATCCTATTATTATAAAGGGTCCCATTCCCAATCCCACTTTTACATTTCCTCTCGTATCCGATTTCTTCTCGAACTGGTCCCCAAATAAAAGAATACTTCTGATATGGAGCGGGTTTACTGGACCATACAATTCAGATTTAATCATATCACTGTATTTTCTTCTCTCTTCTCATTCTGCAGGGATGTGATCAAATCTGAACCACATGATCCACATGGATCCGATCCATATTAGAATTTCCCCAAATAAAAAGGTGAAAATCTTCCATCTACATATATCTCTCTATTTTTTTACCTATTAATTACAATTTGCTATGTCGACATTAATTATATATACACGAAATAAATTGTGATTAGGTTACATATAGGAAAAAAGAATATATACGCAGACAGATAATTTTTTACCCTAATAAAATTCTCTTTTTACATTTCATTTCCATTTTCTTCTCCCCCTCCTCTTATTTAACCTTCTCTCCCACGAACCTTCTAGAAAGTGAATACACAACAAGACTCCATCCACTTTCTCTCTCTAGCTTCTCTCTCCTCCCAACCACTGTCTTCTTATGCAACTCAGCTCCAGTTTCCATGTCCTGAAGATTCGTCGCGGTGAAGCCTCGTCTTTCTAGGTAATTTTTTATATCTAGATAACGTTTTTTTTTTCGGTTCTGTTAATTATCTCCGCCGATGATAAAAGTTTGATAATTTACTGATATTTTCCAGTAATAGTTGAAGAAAAAACGCGAAATCTGGATTTATCTGTTGAAACAATGTTCTGGAAGATTCTAAGCTGTGATTTTTTTCGTTTACATGAGTAGATAGATTGATAATTTTATCTATTGATTTTTCTGACGACGAAATGATTCTGATAATTAGCACGGTACTGTTTATTAGATTAATCAGTAATCACGAATCTAGATTTGGCAGAGTAACCTAGGAAACTTGAAAACGCATGATTATGGTGAAGTGACCTCTTTCCTTTGATTTTTTGAAACTGTTAGGGTGTGGATCTGCTAAGGAATTTCCTTATAAACTTTGTGTTGTGGATTTTACAACTCCAATGCCGGTTGAACTAACCGGCGAATCTCCCGCTGGAGGAGGCGAGTATCAGAGGTCTCTTCCGACGCCGTTTTTAACCAAAACCTATCACCTCGTTGACGATCCTGCAATTGACGACGTGATCTCATGGAATGAAGACGGCACTACTTTCATTGTTTGGCGTCCAGCTGAATTCGCTAGAGATTTGCTTCCGAAATACTTTAAACACAATAATTTCTCCAGCTTCGTACGCCAACTCAATACTTACGTAAGTCATTAGAACATATATCCAAATTTCTATTTTCTTTCCTTTTTTATTTATTTTTTAAAAAAAATTGTTTTTTTTTGGGATTTTTAGGGATTTAGGAAAGTAGTGCCTGATCGGTGGGAGTTTGCGAATGAATGTTTTCGGAGAGGAGAAAAATGTCTGTTACGCGAAATACAACGCCGGAAAATATCGCTGACGACAACGGTGGCGACACCTACACCGCCGACTACTCCAACGCTGATTTCGGCGAATGCCCAGACAGTTACGGTGGCTGTACCTGCGGCGGCTATTAGAGTGATAACTCCGACGAATTCTGGTGACGAGCAGGTATTGATTTTGATTTATTCGATAAAGACCTATTCGTGCTAGCGTGACTATCAAAACGGTCTTAGGACAGCGTCTAACGTATTAAAACGACTCAGGTTAAGCTTATTGTTGATTCAGACTCCTTTTTGCCTCGCTCTATTTTCCTACACAGGTATTGTCCTCGAATTCATCGCCGGCTGCTACGGCTACGGTTATTCGCGCCGCGAGTTGTACTCCGGAGCTTCTAGAAGAAAATGAAAGGTTGAGAAAAGAAAACGCTCAGTTGAATCAGGAATTGAATCGGTTAAGGAGTTTGTGTGGGAATATTTATAATTTAATGTCGAATTATGCTGGAAATCAGGCTGAAACTTCTGCCGGAGGTGCTTTGGATTTTATGACGGCGAGGCAGAATGCGGAAGCGGAGATGGACATGAATATGAGTCCGCGGTTGTTTGGAGTTCCAATTGGTTGCAAGCGCGTAAGGCAAAGCCATGAGGAAGAAACTGAGACACAAGGTGTGGATCGGGTTCGTCCGCAGGCCTCGGACGTGAAATCTGAGCCGTTAGATATCGGGGCCTGTCGTGAAGAAAAATCCTGGCTGGATATCAGGATGTCCAGTAAATCTGATGGTCAAAGTTGAAAAGTTGACTGCTGACGGTTGATTATGGGTCCACCACATGATCTAAGAAGGAGAAGCACTTTTCTCTAGAAGTTGCTGATGGGACTGGATAAAACAACACGTGTTAAAGCAACAATGATAATTTGTAAGTTCCGGTTCTTTCTGGAACGAGGGATAGTGGGGCCGGAGATCGAAACGGGTGGAAATAGCCCATCTGGCCCAGATCTGGAATTCAAGACATTTTTTGGCCCACTTCAACAGTGATTGAAAAGTTGTGGAATTTTAGCGGAATTTTGAATGGTAAAAAATTGGGTGGAAGTGATGGTTTGTGGTGTCTAGGAAGTTGGGGCGGGATAAAGTCCGAAAGTGATAATGGTGGAAATCCTTGAAAAATCTTGTTGGATAATATCCACAAGTATGAAGCATCCAACGTGTACATAGAACTAATTATACCAGGATAAGGAAGTAAATAGGGGGAAATTCCCCCCGTTCTAGATAAGCTGCTTTTGTTTATTGTTTTCATTTTATATGGTTTAGATGAGATTAATGACTTTTCTTCTATTATTGCCTTTGTTGATGGATGTTTCTGTTGGCCTTCGAATTTTTAATAGATTATTTTAAATGAAGATAGTAAATTGAAACGGATTATATTAAGCTCTTTAGTTTCATTCCATCATGCAAAAAGGAAAATCAATCGAGTTTATTTATTTATTTATTTATTGTAAATCAACCAACATAACTATATGCTTAAAATTTTCTCTCATACATGTAAAATGTATACGGCACTATAGTTCTAATATGTTTTTGAAAAAGTTTAACAAATCTATCACGTAATACTTACAGAAATTCTAAGTACCGCAAATCTATCACGTAACACTTATAGAAATCCTAAGTACCTTCAAATACGTAATGACGAATTTGAGTGTGGATCAAGATGAAGCCAAGAATGGTATGTTGTAGGCGAAAAAGTGTAACAATATGTCGAACTAAATAAAAAAATTACAAAAAAAATTTGAAGGCAAACTTGATCAAATATTCTGAATTACATATAAAATTTAATATATCTAAAATTATTTTTAAAAATCTCAGGGTGCTCCTTTAAATTGTCTCTGGGGTGGATGTCAACTGCTCCTCAGGTTTTAAAAATAACAATTTTACCATTAAAAAAATTAAATCATATTTTGAAATTTCAGATCTCTGTCCTCTTCTCCTCCCTCCCCCTCACCCCAATCCTTCCGAGACTAGAAGTTGCAACTACTTAACTTAGTGTCGGATTCAGGACCCTAAAACAATGGGGGACTCATTTAAGGATGAATCCGAGAAATAAATTACAAAATTTCTATAGAAAATTTGACGTGTCTAAAAAAATGTCGAGGGTCATACTCAAGGGCAGATTTAGAGTCTAAAACCACCTCATTCCACGACGGTAGCTCTGGGTAGAACAAGAGTTAAATCACTATTTATATCCCTTCAACTATTTTTTTTTAAAGTAAATTATACCCCAACTATTTGCAGGGTGCCGAAAATACCCAAAATGGACGAAATTCAGCGGACCCACAGTGGTTTTGCATATGTACCGTCCACATAATCGAAATTGCAGGGGTAAAATTGTCAAAATTTTCCAACTTCATCTTCCTTAAACTTCAATTTCAAATCCAAAAACATAACTCATGAATCGCTTTTCAATGGTGAAATTTCAAAATACAAAAATGATAAATGGCTCAAATTTGATTCAAGTTTTCTGGCACAAAAAAAATTAAATTAAAAAGAAAATGCAATAAGACATTTGTACCCTTTTCTTTCAAACTTAACTAAAATTGAATTTTTTCTAAATGAATTCAAATTTCAAATGAAAAGCTGATTAGTCAAAAACATTGGGAATTGTATACAATTCAAAATTAGCATTCATTATCCAACTATCTACCAAAATAGTAAAAAAAAATCCATCCGAAATTGATGGGTGTGCTGGTCCTCCTTTTGTCTTAGTTCATGGTTGAGATATGGCATAGAGGGAAAAAAATAGCAAAAGAAAAAAAAAAATCAGTGAAATATCACTTCTATAAAAGTATCATCGTTTTATTAAAGAAAATTTTATCTATTTGTGGTTTGGTGAACTGCCTTGGTGCAATACATATAGCAGTTTAGATCTTGTTTGGTTTGGTGGATATTCTCCTTCTTTCCAGATCTTTTTCTTGTTCTTTGGAGGGGATGATGATGATGGTATGAGAGGAATGCTAATGGTGAGGAGTCTTGTTGAGATTGATGGAGTGGTAATGGTGAACAACAAATGGTGATGCAGTAGCCTTTGGTGGGATTCAAGGTTGTTAAAAACGCGTTTCTACGTAGACTCGGTGGAGGGGTGAAAAATCGTAAACTCGTGAATCGTAAAATCGTATCGAGAAATTTAAATATATATATTTTATATATATAACAATAATTAACATACAAATCATATTATATGTTCCAAAAATATGTAAAAAAAACCATTAAACATAGTTTCACAATAAAGAACTTATAAGTCTTTTCAAAATATACAAATATGACTACACATAAAATAAAATAAAGTACGTAATAAGTTTATGATCTAATAGAGCAAGTCATTCAAAGACTTTATCAAGTTAATTCAGAGAATTATTATTAAAAACCCACATAAAATCAAGCTCATAAACTCATTTTATACATTAAGACACAAGTTAATTCAAGAAAAAAAACTGGAATCTTTATCTCTGGAAAACAGAGCATGCTCAAGTAATAATAGTTCAAATCAATCAAAATTTGAAGAAAATAAGCGGAACTCAAGTAAAAAATAATATAAATTTCACTAACCAATTCAAGAAACTCGATAAACGAAACATGAAAATTTGAAACAAAAAAAGAAAAAGGAACCCAATGGCGTAAAAACATCATGATATGAAGAGATATAAACAAAAACAGAAAATAAAAGGTGTCTAAATTTTCAGTACCTCCAAGAAAAACTTGAATTTTTTGTTGCCTGAAGCACAATAAAGATGTAAGATTAGGATAGATATATATATATATATATATATATATGCTTGAGAAGGAGAAGTTTTTTATGGTGTTAAGATCTCTACTTCATAGTATCCGTTGGAAAGGGAGGCGGTGGTGCTGAGATGGGGGACGAAGTGATGGGAGGAAGAGGGGTTATGTTAGGGAATTCGAAGAAGGGAGGGTCAATTGTGACCAAGGTTAAAAAAGGTAATCCGGCCCAAATTTAATAACCCAACTCGACCCATCATACTTTTGGTAGAATCGGTAGAAACGGTAGAAACGCTTTGTTTCTACGCTTTTTTACGCTCGAGTCTACGCTTTCTACTCCGTTTCTACCAGATTGCGTTTTTACTCACGATTCAACACGTTTTACCTCTGTAGAATCGTAAAAACGTACGTTTCTACGTGTTGACTCGCGTTTTTAACAACCTTGGTGGGATTGCCATGGAATTGAATTTGGGCTCTATTCAGTAATTTTCTTGGTGGTTTTTTTGTTTTGTTTTGTTTTTTGGGGTTTCTTGGTTTTAACTTTTAATGGATGAATTGTTCATGTTGGATTCAGCAATTTCTGTTTTGAATCCAAACTGGGGTATATTTGATTCAGCAATTCCTTTTTTTTTTCCTCTTGGTTTCAACTTCAAGAGATGAATTGTTCTTGTTGGACTGGGGAATTTATTGATTGACTATGATGGTGCTGAATAAATTTTCAAGTTTGAATGAACATTAATCCTACAATTTCTTCAATTTTGCTTGATTAATTGTGTATTTTTCTCAATTTTTTTCGGTTCTAAAGAAATTAAACGAATTTAAATTTATAGAACATGTTTGATTTCTTTACATAATTATACTCAGCAATTTAATTTGAAAAAATCCTATAATATTCAATCTAAATTTAACCATGAACTCGGATTGAAAGTACTATGTAAAAAATATAGATGTATCAATCTAATTCAAATAATAGTTTTTTTTTTCCTAAATAAATTTTATTTTCATTAATCACAAATAGCCGAGGCCATTACAATCAAAGGAAATCTAAAAATACAGAAAGTAACAGTTATACAATGATTTAAAAAATCACGATAACAGACAAAAGACACCCAAGAAAACTTGGATGGTTAGGAAAAACAACTAATAAAACTAACAAACTAAACAAATACATAATCTTCTTCTTCAAAACATCTTCATTGCAATCCTCGAAACACAGGGACAGGAGAATATCACTTTCAACATCTTCCTTAGGGGTCGACAATTTATAGGACCATGGGCGTATCAACCGTCCAATAAATTGTCTCGGGAAGATGTAAAAATATGATAAAGGGCTCAGATCAAGTCCGGGTTGAAACATCCTCCTAGAAAAATAGAAAAAAAATCTAGATCTGATAAGATCTGAGACTCATCTAACCACTGCGTCTTGAATCTTGAAGAAAAAAACTCTGAAAAAGGTTTCATATGATTCGTAGTACAAAATAGAGTAAGATTAACGGAACAAAAGGACCAATATTTGGCCAATGGCCAAATCTGGCCAGCAGCAGAGGAGAGAAAGAGAGCAGGAGGAAGAGAGAAAAGGGGGGAGACTGTTAGTTGAGTTTCAAATAATAGTTAATATAGCATTAATCATCCCTTCCAATTTTTTCAACTCCTCGTAAATTGTTAGTTTGAATTATACTCCATTCTAATATTTTCATCATTTTCCAAAGAAATTTGAAGTGTAAATGGTGAGACAGCGCAATAAATGAAGTTGCATGCTTACTAGGCTCGATGTAAATTTGAATCAAACTTCATACCCCTTTCTCATTGTCTTCTGCAGCTTTTTTCATCATCTTTTAAAAATTTAAATTTCTATATGGTTTCTTTTTAAGTAGAAAATAACTCGTTTTGGATATGAGAATGCTATTGATATGATTGTGATTGCATATCCTCTCCTTTTTTAGGGTCACACATATCATTTTACATAAAAAAAATTATTTTGTATGTAATTATTTTAATTAAAGTTATTAAATGTCGCTACAACGTTTAAAAATAAAGACATTAATTAAGAATCGTTGATTCGACCGTTGATCATTTCTCTATTTACCAATTAGTCATTTTAGGGGGCACAAATGTAATTTTACAATAAAAATTGAAATTGATAGTATGTTGTATGTAATTATTTCAATTGAAGATATAAAATGTTGTTACAATGTTTAAAAATAAAGATTGTGACTAAAAATCGTTGATTTGACCGTTGATCATGTCTCAATTAGTCCATTTAAGGGCAAAAAGATTATTTTACAATAAGAATTGAAATTAAGAGAATGATCTAAGTAAACAATTATAATTTAAGTGATAAAATGTCTTTATAGAGTTTAAGAATAAAGACATTAACAAAGAATCAGTGATTCGATCGTTGATCATGTCTAAAGTTAGCAATTAGTCCTTGTAGGGGCAAAAATGTTATTTTACAATAAGAATCAAAATCGAGGGAATAATCTAAGTAAATAATTTTAATTAAATTATAAAATATCGTTATAGAGTTTTAAAATAAAGACATTAACTAAGGAAAAATATCGTTAGGGGCAAAAAATGTCATTTTATAATAAATTTCGAAATGGAAAGAATGATCTAAGTAATATATTCTAATTTAAGTTATGAAATATCGTTATAGAGTTTAAGAATAAAGATGTTAACTAAGAATCGGTGATTTGATAAAAAGTTAAAATATACTTTTGGGTAAAATTGAAAACTTTGAATAATATTTGGCGAGGTATATAGTAGGATTCTTTTCTAAAATTTCTCACAAAAGTCCCTATAAATTGTTTATTTTACTACCCTAAGTCCCTCAAGAGTTGTGAATTGAAACCCTAAAGTCCTTATCATATATTCATAACTCAAAAAACAAACGATAAATCAAAAAACAAATCGTTTGGTATCGAACTCATGTTCAACCAATCTTTGTAAGATTCAAGTTTTGAAGGTTGGCCAACTGCACTAGATGTTTACATTTGACTTTGAATATCATCAATACTATACTTAGACCATCTACTATAATTATGAAATAAATAATTATGCAATAAACAATTATGGAATTTGGAGCAGAGATTCAAGGATTATCAAACCCTTAAAACAATATAATTATTATTTGTAGGGGTAACGAAACCGACCAAACCAAATCGAATTTTCGGTTTGAGCGGTGATGCATTAGACTGGTTTCTAGTTTCGGTATGGATTAAATTAAAATCGAACTTTTGGTTTGGTTTAATTTTTTATAATCCAAATCGACCGTTGATTATGTCTCAATTTACCAATTAGTCATTTTATGGGCAAAGATGTTATTTTACATAAAGAAAGTATGTTACATGTGATTATTGTAATTAAAGTTATAAAATGTCGTTACAACGTTTAAGAATGAAGACATTAACCAAGAATTGTTTATTCGAGCGTTGATCATTTCTCAATTTACCAATTAGTCATTTTAGGGCCACACCACATACAATAAGAATCGAAATTGTTAGCATGTTTTATGTAATTATTGCAATCGAAGTTATAAAATATCGTTATATCATTTAAAAATAAAGACATTGATTAAGAATCGTTGATCATGTCTCAATATACCAATTAGTAATTTTAGGGGCACAAATGTCATTTTACATAAAGAAAGTATGTTGTATGTAATTATTTTAATTGACATTATAAAATGTCGTTACAACGTTTAAGAATGAAGACATTAACCAAGAATTGTTTATTCGAGCGTTGATCATTTCTCAATTTACCAATTAGTCATTTTAGGGCCACATACAATAAGAATCGAAATTGTTAGCATGTTTTATGTAATTATTGCAATCGAAGTTATAAAATATCGTTATATCATTTAAAAATAAAGACATTGTTTAAGAATCGTTGATCATGTCTCAATATACCAATTAGTAATTTTAGGGGCACAAATGTCATTTTACATAAAGAAAGTATGTTGTATGTAATTATTTTAACTGACATTATAAAATGTTGTTACAACGTTTAAGAATAAAGTCATTAACTAAGAATTGTTGATTCGACAGTCGAGTATGTCTCAATTTACCAATTAGTCATTTTAGGGGCACAAATGTCATTTTACATAAAGAAAGTATGTTGTATTTAATTATTTTAATCAACATTATAAAATGTCATTACAGAGTTTAAGAATAAAGACATTAACTAGGAATCGTTGATTCGACCGTTGATTATATCTCAATTTGCCAATTAGTCATTTTAGAGGCACAAATCTCATTTTACATAAAGAAAGTATATTGTATGTAATTATTTTAATTGAAGTTATAAAATATCGTTATTAATTAGTCTGTAAATTGTCTATTTAAAATAAGAATAAAATTTTTAAAAAAATATATTTTTGGGTTATATTGAAATTTATAAAATATTTGGCGAGTTATAGAAGGAATTTTTTCTAATTGTTTTCTTATTTGTCCCTATAAAATTTTAATTTTCTTACCCTAAGTCCTTCAAATGTTGTGAATTATTACCCTAAAGTCCTTATCATATAATAATATCTAAAAAAAAGTCACAGGAGGGGTGGTATCGAACTCTTATGCTACTATTCCTTTCTAAAACTTACTGTAAGTGTTATAAGTTGACCGGCTGCTACAAAGGAATACACTTGCACTTTAGTTCTACAACTATTTATAGGTTCGTTAAAGTATATTATTGGGTTAATCAACTGTCAATACGTTTTAAATATTAAGTAACTCCCAATATAATCACAATTTTTTGGATCCCTAAATTTCGCGACTTTTCTTCTTCCCATTCCTCTACTACTTATTTTCCCACCTTCCTTTAGTCCTTATTTAACGTCTTTCTATTTTCTGGAAAAAAAATATCAGTTTGCAAGTTGTCTTTTTTTTTTTTGGCTCTCAAGGTTGCTTAACAAAAAATAGACAGAATGCTTGGATTCCTAGGATTGAAATTTGGCAACAAAAAAATGCGACTAAATTTTACAGGAGAATGGCATTTGGATCTTGAGGAATGGCTTCACGAACTTTGCTTATTATGATATGCTTGGACAAAATTTTGCAGGAATATGAGATTGTGCTTACAATAACTTCCAAGGCATCTTTCAAACAAAGATAGAGAATAATTGGGCCACTAAAATTGATTTTATAAGACATAATGCTTGGACTAAAATTATAAGAATGACTGCAGTTGGATCACAAAGACTTAAAGAACTGGTTTTATTCACGATGAAACCACCATGCCAGCCTACATTGGACAATTTCATTGGGATATTTATATTATTAAACATTTTCTTTATCTGATTGAAAAAATTTGTTATGTCCTTCATTGTCATTACCATCGGAGATGTTTAATCCTTCATAAAAAACAAGAACTTCATCATTTGAGTAAGAGTTGTATACAACATCTATTTAAGAAATCTGTTTGTAAAATTGCTTTGACAAAATTTTGTTGAAGATTGGAATAGAAAATAATGGGATCTATAACGGATTGAATGAAATAAAAAATAGATGATGGAAGGAGAAAAAAATTGGATCATCAATCTTTGTAAAATTGAACCCTTTATTCCAATTTTATAAAGGAATAAAACACTTTTTTTTACCTCCATTCCAATGATTTATTTTCCAAAAAAAAAGCTAACCATCTATGAACAAATTCGTTGGAAATAGCTCATTATTTAAAGAATTAGTTATTTTCAAGAAATTAGTCAAAGGAGGAAAAAAAATGGAGGGAAATCTTGTTGGCTTTTATTCTATATTTTCCCTCCTAAATTACCAATGCCCTTTATGGTAATTTTGCATTCCCTAGAGCCCTTGAGCCGACTTTTTGATTCATTTTCTTGAGCTGTTTATCACTACTCTTTCAAAATATCCCCTAAAATCACAATTTTCCACCATCTGAAACAAGATAAAGACAAAATCTTTGCATCCAAAACTCAAAAATTGAGCTTAGAAATCACTGACCAGTGATGGGATTTCAGGAAATCCTCCAAAAATGTCCAAAATACCTAATTTTCACCACAAAACACCACTGACAAAGATGAACTATTGTATCAAAGAAAACAAAAAATAGAGCTTAAAAGTCACTTCCCATGGATGGGATTTCACAATATTCCCCAAAAAAATTAGGGTGTGTTTGTTTCCATGGAATTGGAACTATTAAATTGGAATTGGTTTCCTAATTTTAATTTTCTTGTTTGGCTATCAACAAAATTATGGAATTTTGGCTCTCTATAAAATTTTGAAAATTGGAACCCTCAATTCCACAAAATCAATTCCATTTTATAATCAAAGAATTTCAATTTCAATTCCAAAAGCTTTATTACAGGTTATAAATATATCATACTTACAAGTTATTTTCTCTCATAAATAAAAATATACAAAATGACAAAAGTACCCTTATTGTAAAATGACAAAAATACCCCTAGTATAAAATGACTAAAGTACCCTTAATTTAAAATAGCTAATGTTATTCGTTTAAATGACAAAAATCCCTTTGTACAATGTCAAAAAATATTGTTAGTACAGAATTACTATAATACCCTTGGCACAAAACAACGATATTTTTTTAATAAAAAAAAATCACAAATATACATAACATAAAATCACCAAAACATCCATGGTAAAAAATGACGAAAATACTCTTGTCGCAAAATGACGAAAATACCCTCCAATAAAAATGATGAAAAATACTTCCGTGCAAAATGGAAAAAAAAAAAATTACCTTTAGCTCAAGTAGCTTAAAATTCATATGATTAAAAATGACTCAATTTATTTTTATGAATAATGACGAAAATGTCCTTAATGCAAAAATTCAAAAAATGCTCACATAAAAAAAATGGGAAAATGCCTCTTGTGCAAAATGATAAATTTAACATTGAATAAAATGAAAAAAAATAGCTTTTATAAAAAATTCGTTTCTTGAAATACCTAAAATATTATCGGTGTAAAATGACAAAAGTTCACTTGTTGAGAAATGATAGAAATGTCATTCATACCAAATGAAAAAGATTAAACATGCTGAAAATGAAAAAATTACCACCCGTTTTAAAAAGAAGAAAAAAAGAAGAAGATTTACAATAAGAATATTTTTGTCATTTTAGAAAATGAGCATTTTCTCCATTCTAAACCAATGAGCAAAGGTTATTTTCTTCATTTCATCAGAGTATTTCATCATTTTGTAATTTATTCATCTTTTATCAAGTACATATTTGTTATTATGCATAATGAGCTAATTTCACTTTAACAAGGGTATTTTTGTTATTTTGCAATGAATACATTTTTTTTATAAAATTGGACATGAAATTTTTCTTCATATTACGTAAAATGGTATATTTTTAACTTTAGGAGGGAATTTTCATCATTTTTTAAACCCGATTTTGTTTGTCATTTTCTACTAGGGGTATTTTCGTCATTTTTCATCAAAAATATTTTTCGTTTTTCGACGGTATTTTATCCAATTCATACTGTGAAGATTTTTTCAGCAATATGAAATGTTCTTTTAATTTTGCAATACAAAATATTTTCATTATTTTACACCTATAATTCTTTTAAAAGTGTATTTTTGTCATTTCACTTCAAATGTACTTTGACTATTTGTATTAGGAGAATATTATCCTTTTTCACACTATATGCATTTTTTAATTTTTTTATGTGATTTTTGGTGTTTCAAACAGATAAATTAAAATTATGATTGAATTCCACATCAATTCCGTAGTTTTAACAAACGAAGGAATTCAATTATTTTGGAATTGGAATTTTTTAGGATTTCAAATCTTGAAATTCCATAGATTTGGAAAACCTTAAAATTCCAATTTCTTATAATTTTATGGAATTTTATAGAATTGGAATTCCAATTCCAAGAAACAAACACACCCTTAATAAATCGAAAACCACATTGAATTACCCAACAAGAAGATGCCATAATTTATATCTTAAAAAACACACGAGCGTCGGAATTGAACAAAATCTTAAAATTCTTGGAACTCAGAAATTGGCAAGAATACTAAAGCCAATTTGAATTGCTGAAATATAGTTAAAAATAAAGTGTAGAGCTGAAGAAGAAGAAGAAAGAAACAGTAAACAATTAAATATGGTATAATGTGTATATAGAAAAGAAGAGTTTTCTTTTTTCTTCTTAAAAAATGGAAAGAAAGAGGAAGCTTCGCGCAGGCGTGGGGAGGATGATTTGGTTGTATTCTCCCAAAATGCTTAAGATTTGAACTTGGAGATTGAACATGAAGATTGAAGATTTGAACTTGAACTTTAAAGAAGATGAAGTTGGGTAATTTTGACGATTTTGCCCCCTGTAATTTCAACCATGTGGACTGCACGTGTGCAAAGCCACCGTAGATCGCCGGATTCCGCCCATTTTGGAGATTTTCAGCACCACACAAATAGTCAGGGGCATTAATAGTACGCAAAAATCAAAAGAAGTATAACTTACTTTTGAAAATAGTTGGAGGAGCATAAATAGTGATCAACTCCGTAGAACCAACACATGAGACAGTTTTCACATTTTCCCTTCTCTTTAATGGCAGAATGACTCGTTTAGCCCCTTGCGGGTGTCCTTGAGTGCATATTTTCTTGAGGGTGTATTTGAATTGAACGAAATACTAACGCCCTTCCGATTCCTCAGCAAGAATGGAATCCTTCTTAATAATAGAATACTTAATTGGAGGTGTTGCCATTGTTAGCAACTTCTCTTCATCAATATCGAACCTTAAAGACGGCATATGCCAATTACAATTAACCCAAAAAACACCATTAAGAAACTTCACATTGGACTCTAACTCAATCCCATCAACATTAACAATTCTCCACATTTCATGACAATCCCTTCCACCTCCGGATGAAGAATATATACAAATTTGACAAATCCCACCTGATCATCTAACAAGTCCAACAACCTTAAATCCACTAGATGATGATCGATTATCAAAAGCCAAACTGATACTAATCACATAATCACTACAAAGGTTTGGAAGAACAAAATGTTCCCTATTGGAGGTATTATAAACATAGAATCTTCCCATGGGTAAAGAATTGGAAAGAAGCAAAAACCCATTACAGGATTGCAAGATTCTTTTTTTTTTTTTTTGCTAAGTAAAGGATTGCAAGATTCTTGAATGTTCAAATTTGAACTTAAGAAAAGGATTTATACAGAACCCAGAATAAGGAGCCCAACATTTTCAGAAACGACCAATTTTTTATGGAAAAAAATTATTTTTTTGTGGTATTTTTATAAATATTGTATTTTGCCCTTTACAAATTTTCAATAAAAAATTCACCTAAAGAATAAATTTCTGGCTCCAACACTGCCGTCAATCAAAGGAATATATGATTTCGACCCACAGGAATTGATGGGATGTGATAAAAAAGATCCGAAAGTTTACCACATTTGTTTTTTTTTAAGTCCGGATGGGCGGTTGCCCAATAAGAAGAGAGAAGCGCCTCATAAGAGGAGAAGATAGCCCTAGAAAAGGAGTCAATTAAAGCTTACCCCATTGCATGGGAGAATATCGAACCCACGATCTCATAGTCGTGGGCAGCCCTTGCCCCACTGGGGAACCTTTGATAGTTTACCACATTTTTTCTTCCAAGAGAATGCATATTCTTGATTAGACCGTACCAATTTTGACGTACTAACAAGCATCTAACAAGCATCGAATTGAGGATTTGAAGGATAAACGTTTCAGAATCTCATTGATTAGGTCGAGGTTACCTGTAATTAATTCCAAAGAATAATCCAGCTCGTTGTTTTGCTTTTGCCTTCCTTTTTTGTCATGGGAAAAAGCCATGATTGAAGCTTGAAAGGTTTCCAGAAAAATTTGCAGACTCAAAAGAATTATTATATATTGTGCCTAATCTGGAAAGAAATTTTGGGTTAAACCCGCTATAATAATTCTAACAGAGTTTAGGGTTCGGGCAAGGATGGTCTTGTCCATTTTTTTCAAGACCCTTTTGAATGTACAAAAGAATTATTATTTTTTTTGAAGACTGAATGTACAAAAGAATTAAATTACAATTAAAAAACACTTGTTGAATTTCTGATAATTTATTACCAAAAAAAAAAAAAAAAAATTCTTTTGTTACATCCAAAGGGAGAAAGATATAGGAGACTTTTAAAATAAAATAAAATAAAGTAAAAATTAAAAGATTAGTGAAAAAGATTACCTTCAACTTTGTTGACACTTGGGTCGACTTGTTGATGATGATTACATAATAAATTGATGTTATTTCTATCCTTTTGTTAGCGACTCTATAGATTTAGAGTTTGATTTTTGAATTTAAGTCCTAAATTTATTTCTCGCTTATTGAATTTAAGCTTTAGATATTTTTCTTGTTCACGATAGAAATAGATAATTTTCTGATTTCACACTTCACCGAATATTAAGAAGGGCTCCGTTCATCATTTCTCTTAGAAAAGTGATATAGATTTAAGAAATATTAGAAAGTTTAAGCTATTTTAGTATCGACAATCCTTGATTTTCACATGGAGTATAATACTAGCAAGACATTGTAAACTACTTTTCCTTATAGACTGATTCTTACTTCCATAGGTATCATTCCATGTGGGATGTGGGTTTAAAATTTATTTACCACATTTCAACCACCACACTTTATATTAATTTATCATTCACACCAAGAATTGATTTTCTCACATGTTATATATCCCCACAAACCTTGCGCAACCCACTTCGTAATAATCTCAATAACATTCAAAACTATGCGGTGTAACATATAAATATATTAACTCAAAAATATTCTCACGACACTTTAATTACAATTCAAAAAACTCAATTCTCCGACAGTTTCAACTATCTTCTACCAATTGAAAAACTTTATTAATTTTGAAATCGGTTATTTAGTCGACATGACTAGGTAATCGACTGCTGGCATTACCACGAACCTTTTGAAACCGAACCAATTAATTTAGGACGCTCAAGATAATCGCTTGCATTTTGTTAACTTGTTTTTTCTTTAGAGTAGATCGACTAATTTGAAATTTTCAATAGCTATAGTAATATATATAAAGTGGTCCATCTTCCCTAAAATCTTTTGTTTTTCTTTCAAATTCTTAATAGTAGACAATATTTCTTATCCTTTTTGTATGTCATAGGCTTAATAATGCTAGTTTAGTTGTACGAGTGTCATAACAGAAATAAAACTTGTGTGACCAGCATATCGATGACTCATAACTTCTTTTCTTTTTTCTTTTTTTTTGAAGCCCGCCCTGTCCCATGTAGGGGAGAGAAGTGCCTCACAGGAGGAGGATGGTAGCCCTAGAAAGGGAGATTTTAAAGCTTACCTCACGTAGGAGGAGAGTATCAAACCCGCGACCTCACGGTCGTGGACAGATGCCCGTCCCACTGAGTTAGGACATTTTGATCAATGACTCATAACTTGATGGGCCAAATAGGTTATACGTAAATTTTGACTACAACCTTAGTTTTCGTTGTCATTTTTGAAAGAACTATTTGCTTAGTTATAAGGCATTTTTCATTAAAGCGTCTTAAGTTTTACTCTCATATTCAATTTAGTACCATAATGTTCTCTCTTTTTTACTTTTATGTTACATTATCTCTTTCCTTTTTTTAACAAGATTATATTATTATAGTAACTTGACTAACATTAATTGTTGCATAAAAAGATGCATATATACTCCCTACGTCCCAAATTAATTGTCCATATTTTTATTTTTATTTGTCTCAAATTAACTGTCCACTTTCTAAATAAAGTATGTATTAATGACAAAATTTCCAATTTTACTCTTTTTTCAACTCCTCATTGAATGCTTTTAGTTAATTAAAATTATCACTTTCAACACATTTAAGAGATGTTTGGATGTTGTGTGAGAGGAAGGAGAGAGAAATATATAAATTTTAAATGAGATTAATAAAATTAATTAGGGGTATCTTAGACTTTTACTTATATTTTATCTTCAAAATCTTAATACCCGTGCATTTATCAAAGTGGACAGATAATTTGGGAAGGAGAGATTACCATTCTTGCTTCGAACTTAAAGAAAATGAAATTATTCCATCCATCAACAAACAAAGAAGTAATACAAGATCAAGACAATATCGAACATTTTGACACTTGAAATCAACACGTTAGAGAGCAATGATTTAATATATTTCTTTTTTTTTTCCAACTTGAAAATTTTAAATTGTAGTTCATCACTTTCATTCTAAAAATCAATACAAATTTTTATTTTGGGATCACATCATCTCTTATAAACAACTTCCATTTTTAATTCTCGACACAAAATTTCAATCCACAAGTTGATTCAATTTTACCTAGGTGCCCTTCTTTTTTAAAAATAACGTGCCTTGCTAATTTATGGTATTTTCAAAGTTGACGGCTAATAGCATAAATCCAATTTCACACGAATGAAATGTTATTTTCAACTGAAGAAAGAATATGAATTTGACTCTTCTACAATACTTAAAACACTAAAAAATCATGCATCTGCCGAACAGAAGCAACAAAGTTACCCGTGCCAAAATTCAAAGCTAGGACTTTTGCAACAAGTTCCAATCAATTTTAACCGTGCCAGAATTCTGACACTTCTTGATCATTTGATGCTCATCTCGGCATTGCATGGGCACCAATGGGGTAGTTGAATTTGAATGGATAACTGGGTAAATGATGTTGAGATGGACAATGGTAGGGACCTTTACCCTACAGTTAGCCTTACCATGACAAAGGCCATTTACATCCAAGTTGCTTCCTGCAGTTTCTTCTTGAAAGATCTAAAGCTGCTGTGGCCCTTGTCAGCCCATCGGGATGATGCAGTTCGTCTTAGCAGATCTGTTACTAGAGGCGATAAAGAGCTCGACTCCTCCCCATGAGCCTCGTCATATTCTGCCCCAAAAGAGAGGGAACCATTAGGCAAAAGCTCACAAAGAGATTTTGGCTGTCTAGCCAGCGAATAACAATTAATTTCAACCAACGATAGCCCATTAAATAAAATCCTTAGTTCTGAAATTACCAGAAGATGCAGGAAAGTGATAATGTTGCTTTAAGAACATAGATGCTTCTCTATCTTTTTTGTGGCATAAAACTCGTATAAGAATGTCGGCGTCTCCCAAATTCCTCTGGCTATACTTGTGTGTCTCCAAACCCATCGAGATGTGCTGCTCACTGGAACTCATCAACAATTGAATTACAGACTCGGCCTGTTCAAGACAAAAGTTAAACAAGATAAGATTATGAATGGCTGATTCATGTGTGCAGAAAACACTAGGAGAATAATTCAACAAACCTGGAGGGAATATAGACTTAATATTTGATGGGCAAATTTAGCTTCTTCCTCAACTAATGAACGCGGAAGACCTTCTCCATCAGCTATAAATAAGTCCTTCAAATTAATGCAGCAGGATAGTTTACTTGGTATTCACCAATAAAGTTGCATTTTACCCTTTCTCTAGGGGAAAAAGTGCAAGAACAAATGCGGCAAAGCTTCTACTTTAAAGGCAAAACGCTTAAAAATAATAGTAGGATTTAGACTCTCTCTCTCTCTCTCTCTCTCTCACACACACACACACACACACAATCACCCACACATGAATGTACGTATAGAAAAAAAAAAAAAAAAGAGGGATTGGAAAACCATTCTAAGCAATTGATGAGCACTTCAGATGAAGTAGTAGCATAGCCCAAATATCACTCACTTTCAACATGTTGAGGTCATCTTCCATCATCGGAATATCTAAATCAGAGAATGCACATGAAGGTCCACCATCAAGTAATACCCAAACATATCCTTCCTGTAAAATGAAGCAAGGGAATTTAGTGCAGAACAAAGGGGAAAATGAAATAACATCAGAATAAGTACACCCACCAATGATGTTCTAAAAACGCTTGATACCACACGGTCTCTTAGCATGTCATCAATCAAGCCACACACCTTATTTAGGGCCTGCATATATGCCACTCAGAATTAAATCCATAGAAATCTTATATTGATTCATGTAGCCGACGCCAATTACTTGGGATTAAAGATTTGTTGTTGTTGTAGAAAGTTCCTAATTTAAAATGAGTTATCCAAAAAGAGAAAAGGAATAAATCAAGGACGACATAAACTAGTTTCGGGACTGCGAATTGGAATTATGAGCATGGGTAAAGTAAGGATGCAAATTTAAGATTTCTTACCCTATCAAGATGTGGAAGTATGCCGTCTAAGCGAGCGCCTTCAACACCTCCATGATATAAACGACATAGGAAAGTTTCTCTTAGATCCCAGAAGACAACCCTTGCCCCTACCAAAATAAAAATTAAGAAAGAAAAGGCATCAGTATAGATCTATTCATAAATTTTGACATTGAAAAGGAAATCAGGACAGATCACCTTTTAGCTTTTCACATTCACAAATCCAAAAGCAACTTAAATAGGACAAACTTACTGACCAATGAATTCGCAAATACTTCTGATGGCATGAGCAGCACTATCCCTGATGCAGTCAAATGTGGCAGCAAAAAGTTCATCGACTGATTCACCATTGGAATCTAGAATTCCACCTGAAAACTCTGGGTTTTCCACTCTGGCTGGATTGAAGAAAGCGGAAGTGCACCAAATTAAAATTATTTAGGATTCTAGTTCAAACCATTATCTTATAACACCACAAACAAAACACAACCATCAGAAATATGAAAAACAGGTGCTGTATACTAGCAATTTGCAGCTTGACATTTTACAACAGACTTTGGAACAGATCTAAGATATTATTTCAAGGATTATACACCAAGGTAGATCTAGGAAGCGTGGAGCCATCCTTCCCTCCAATGAGAAACTTCAATAACTAACTTCTTATGCTTCTTGGTCCAAGAATCAGCTTGGGAATTTCTCTGACCCCTCCCTTTTTATTTTCCCTTTGTCGAAGTAATTAACCATGTCACGTAAATTTGAATAGGTTACTGTTTAAGAACTTCAAAAGTCCTTTATCTCACTGAAAGCTGAAGTCTTTTGGGAGGTTAACACCAGAATAGCTTGCCACAATTGAGAAATGCTAATTGAATGGACTGATTAAAGGCACATTGTCAACATCATTGATCTCATATTTATAACAAAACCTCCAAAACCTCCAAAATCTTAAATGAACCAGAAACCAGAAATGCAAAATGTATAGACACTTATTTATTCGGTATCTTGATTATCGGAGCAATTCTTTGGCGGACTTCAAAGCTCAACTCTAGCAACTTTGAATACATATTCTATCAATCTGAATATTGACTCATAGCAAGGAGTAATTGTTTCCAGTCAAATCCAATGAAATGACTTTTAGAAGGGGGGGAAACAAAACAAGAAAGAGGAGAGAAATTTAAACTGCTTTCTGTAAAGAGATTGATATCAGAGATTTTAAGATATGCATGTTTGCAGTCTCAAACACGAAACAACTGAACTTACAGTGTCTAGAATTTTCAGGCTGTCGAGCAGACACCCATGACTCTCTAATTCCTTCTTCGAGCGCACCAATTTGTTTCTGTATATACTGCATGATGATGATGAAGAAGAAGAAACGTAAGCATAGCAGTTCGGAGTTTCTTTCGGAGAAAAACTAACTTTCAAAAGCAGGTAGATTGTGAAAAAAGATACTCAGCCATAACAATTTTCACCATTTCGTTTCATTTAACGAGGTACAAACAAAACTCCCGTTCTTTAGTTTTGGGGGTGTGTGGATTGGAGGGAGGGAGGGAGGGGGGGCGCTGGAAGGCAACAAGCAGAAGTGCATTGGAGAGGCACTGGTGGAGTGGCTTTTTTGCAGCAAGAATCTCACATATTACTTCGATATATTTTTGGTGTCAGATCTCTTAGGCTCTGGCAAGGCTTCAAAATCAAAGGTTCCTATAAATGGAAAAGCTTAAATCCTTGAGTGGTGGTTCCTGTAATTAAATACATCGCCATTCCGCTCAGTTCCACAAAAAATAGAAACGTAAGGATACCCATTAGAGATAAATTCGTCACATGAAAAATTATGTAGTTACAAATAACATGCTAGTTTCTAGAACTCTAAAGTACCACGAAGCTGGGGATTTCTATCTCTGGTGGTATTTTGATTTCGTACACCTCTAGCACAATTTCAAGGAGAGAGAATTAACTTGGGTTAAGCAGAACAAAAATCTCACTTGAAGAGTGTTCAGCCTTATACAAAGCTTGGCCATTGTCAATTCATGCAACTTCTTGTTGACTTGATTATCGAGCACCGTAGATTCCGCTAACTTCTTTTTCATTACTGGAAATGTTGTCTCCTTGTAGCGTGTCAAAGGTGGCATCGGAGGATAGAGATTCTGCTTATCAACTGCATTCTAAAGCAAATTTTGATAAACTTCTTACATCTAACAAAGCATTTGAAATTAAGCTAAAACAAGAGAAAAAAACTTCAACTTGAATCAACTTAGAAACGAAGTATAGTTAAAGTTACGCAACCCACGGTTCTAAACATTTCCAGGAAGTTTGAAATATTACTACCACGGAAATATATGTGATAAAACCATAACTTTAAGATTAAAAAAACAAGCTTCATATACAACAACAACAACAATAGCATAACCCATTAAGTCCCCAATAATTGGGGGTATGGGCGGGGATGGACGGGATACAAACCTAACCTTTGTCAAACAAAGTGGCTGATCCCAGGATACCACTGAAACAGATGTATTGGAGACTAACCTAACCTTTGGCAACAAGTGCACAAAGTGGTTGCTCATATAATACACATGTAACAATGGTCCCCTATGCCGTCGCGCTTTGCTGCTGTAATCATGCCCTCAAATCAAAGCCAAAAGGCATCAGAGAAGGCAGACCCAATAACCATTTTGATTTATGTGCACATCACCATGCTTCTTTCATTCAGCATCCAGAGCATTAGTCATGATATCGCAATGAGGAGAACCTCCCCATCAATCCATAACTTAATAAAAATCATAACACTGAGGAGAACCTCCCCATCAATCCATATGTCGAAACAAAAGCATCTACATCGGAAGATGAAGAGAAAAGGAAGAGCAAAAACTACAGAGACTAAGATGCATTAGGATAGCCAGCATACGCAACCTCCAAGGGGAGGAAAAGAAAAGAGAGATTAAGGAGGTACAGAATAGTTTGATGTCTTCTAAAATGATCCTGGGACCTGCCTAAATGTCATTTTTAACATGCACAAATAGAGAAACAGATGCATCTAGATGAAGCTTCATATAGCGGGAAAAGAGTGATATGTTGCACATGAAGAATATGAACCTATCTAAGGTTGTTCCAGTAGCCACCAAATAGCATATTACCTAACTGGTCAACAATTTTGAGCAGATAAGCATCGAGCGTATGGAAAATTATGGAAAGAAGAGCCTGTAGGTGAGTAATATCCATCGGAAGTCTCAGCTTAAAGAGTTGGTCCACTGTCTGCAAATCAAACAAGATATGAATGGCATAAATGGAGACTCAAAAGCAAAATCAAGAATAATAAACTGGCATCAGAAATGCAAGAAATCCATACAAAACAATTATTTCTGATTATCCCTATCGATAATCAGAAATAATTATCCTTTTTCTTCATTCTCCCTTTTGAAATTAGAGACAATAAATGTTCAAGAAATTATGGAAAGGAATTTTCTTTTTTTGTAACACAAGTGCCCGGAAAGAGCTCAATCATTCTGTATCCCTTTAAATCACTTCTCAGTTGGTCATTCATAACTGGAGGCAAAAGTCAATAAACAAATAAAAGAAAACTTGCAAGGCAAAGTACATCAGCAATTAAGAAGTACCTCCTCTATGATCCTGAACACTTCAACTGCTGAAGCTGCTTGTTTCTGTTGATGCGACAATGGTTCCCATTGCTACACAGATGAACAGGAATTGAAATAACTCAACTCCTCTTTAATCATAGAATCACACTTACACACAGAGAGAGAGAGAGAGAGAGAGAGAGAGAGAGGGCAATAATTCAAGCAGCTCAATCCTCTTTTAAGTTTTTCATATGCAAGCCCATATTTCATTTGTTCATCTAGTGAAGAGTAGTTTATAGATGCAAATTACGGGGAAACCTAAATGAAAAGATCAGGGAAGTGTAATATAATCTGTACTAAAGTGCATCTTATATTTCAATTTCTTGAAAGGTCAGTCCAAATTTTGATACAGAATTACAGACGTTGCTTAAAAGATTTAAGATTCCCGATAAGGGACTCACTTCATATGATTCCCACTTTCTCCTTCAACTATAATCAAATAATAAGCTTCATTTTCTCTCTTCAAGTTAATATATTTTACAGGACTTTCTCGATACAAACGCGTACAGGTGGGCGCAGCAAGCACTTTCTTTTTTGTGTGTGTGTGTGGTGGGTGGGTGGGGGGGGGGAGGGGGGGTTGTTGTTAAGAAGGAATAAACTAGCTCTTTAAGAAGGAAAACTAGGCACTAGAACAATAAGATGAAAGCCATTAGTAGTCAGCATGTAATTTTTGAACTATTAACTCGAGCTTTAATTAGCAGGGGAACAACCTCAAGATCAAAAGCACGTCCAGTCCATTCTATAATGCGTGTATTCTGAGCAATAATCCAATCAAGAATTATTGGCCTGGAAATCTCTCCAATCTGCAGAGTGGAAGACCAAACAGTAAACTGGCCATTAACGATGCAATATTCATTTATATCGAGAAGGAAACTGAAGGAGCAAATACAGAAAATCATCGTCTTCCTTCTTTCTAAGCTGGCAAGAATGTTTACTCAGTTTCAAAACGAAAACAGACCTGATAATGGACAAATTCCTCCCTAAATACCAAATTCAGTCCATTTTCACGGCATGAAGAATAGTAAAACTCAGTTAAGCAATTCTCCAACATGCTGGCTTCAGGAAGCACAACCCTGACATCCTCAGAGAGACAAGAGACATCCTTGAGAAATGGTCTCTAGACATAAGCAAGACAAAACCACGTATTAGAAGACATTTACCAGCCAAAAGTAAGGACATTACTGTGATAAGACAAACTAACCAGTCTTTCACCGTAAAATTGGTGCAATCTTATGGATGCAACAAGCCCAGCTTCAGGATTCCATTGACAGAGAACCGGAGAATACACAGCGAGCTCCTTCTCAGCAATTTTTCTTAGTTTGGTTGCAATAACACCCAAAGGATGAATCCTTAGATCACATCCGAAATAGACTTCATCCATTACCTGCATTTTTCCAAATCACCTTAGTCAAGCTTAAGATCGTCAAATAAACAATCTCCTAAAATTAATGACAACATTTATATGTCTAAAGAAAAGGAAACTCTGAACTATTCACACAAGATTTACCTTCTTGCATGCAGCATCAATTGACCTCTCAACATATGCTCTTATCTTTCTGGAAGCAATCTCACCCGAATCATCAGAATCAAATAACTGCAAACAGGAATAATAATAGAAATATTATTACTCTGAGAATAACTAAAACTTTATCCATATTTGTACGCATTGACACAATGATTAATAATAGAAGCAACACCTACTCTCTCTCTCTCTCTCTCTCTCTCTCTCTCTCTCTCTCTCTCTCTCTCTCTCTCTCTCACACACACACACACTCAAAATAGGGGAATTTATCAATTACTGGACTGTCCCTCCAATAAATTATACACCATTAACCCAAATAAGCAACTTATCTCACTCCTTAAAGTAGGCATTTAACAACTTGCTCTGGAGCAAAGTACCTTAAAGTTGCCACTTCCCTCAGCTTCACAATTTCCCACTAACAATGCCATGGTTGTCATCCGCTTGAAAACGGAAGGTTTCTGAAAAGAGAACCAAAGTTATTACATAATAAATAACTAGATTAACTATCTTAAGTCAATAATCCTGTCATCGTTAAAATGGAGATGAACTACTCCCAATCCAAAACAAGTATACTTGATCACCTGAGAAAAATGTTGATGATAATCCTGCAACTTCCTGTCACACCAGGACCTAATTGATAAACAAATAGATTGCACCAAGTTCAATTCAACTTCACGACCACCATATGCAGCAGAGCACATTAAACTGTTCATGTACTGGACTTCCCTCTCATCACTAGCTTCAGAAACTAGTACACTCCGAATTTCACAAATTGCGTTGTCCAAAAGTGCAATATTCTCTGTGCCAATGAACTCCCATTAGGAAGAAAGTAAGTGTCAGAACTCTTACTCAAATCCAACGAATAAGTGTCCTACCAGGAAAATAATAGTATGTGGCATCATGTAGAACTCAAATTATGGGCATAAATTAGAGGCAATTAACATTAGTCAAAGTAAAATATCTAACAACTCTTCCACTGCTTCAGAAGTGAATATATTCCTTCGTCTTCAAAAGCAAACAATGGGTTGCATAATAAAACTGCTCATGCGCTGGTCTGTATGGAAAGAATTCGAGAGAGGAGAAGAGATTCGAGAGTAAAGGAGGATTAATTCTGATGGGATCAAATCAATGAGAGAAAGAGATGGATTGACTGGTCAAAATAAGTGTGAATATGAAATCACCAAGTAACACCTAAACATTTAATTTCAAGAGAGGTTTTTTTTGTGCGTAAATCACCTCTACAAAACATCTTTCTCTTCCTTTCTTATCCCAACTCCCAATAAGAGAATTCAAAATCATTTCTTTTCTTCCAGAATTCCCAAGCATCAAAGATAACTTTTCTTTCTCTTTGCCCCTTATCAATCTTTTTTCTTCCTCCCCCCTTGAGAGGAAATTAACTTGAGAATGAACTGCCGACATATCCCAAAATGAGTTCAAGAATAAGGTTACAGTCAGCAAGCCGTTCCTTACTGATAAGATGCTGATTTCAACAAATTTAGAAAGCCAACAGGTAAGATCTATTTGTCATTCCTCCTGTGATATACTGCAGGGAATTGAGCTAAGATCCAAGAGATATGAATGTTATATGTTACTTTAGGTTACTTACAAAACGAATGCAGTCCCTAGATGCAACCAGGCTACAGTGAGCAAGCCATACTTTCTAGCTAAGATGAGCCTTAATTGAGATCTAGAATTATGTTTGATCAAGAATTGGCTTAGAAGCGTATCAACAATGGGACCATCTTAACATAAAAGAAATGCATACACAAAGACCCCAGTCCGAATGAAAAAAGAATTAGGGTGTCGAGAGAAACTGTTCAAGAAACAGTCTTACATGTCCATACAAGAAAAAGATCCGAAATACAACATCCAGTAAGGCAAAAAAATTATTCGTAACAAATCTATACCTGTTTGAAAAGCATCCACCCGTATAAAGCACTATGCAATTTCTGAGTAATGCCCAACAAAGACCAAGTCAACTTGATGATATTCAGGAGTTCATCCGCTTCCTGGTAAGAAGCAAAGTGGAACAGTAAGCACTACCCAAACTTAACTACTAGACATGGTATGCTTGAACAACAAAAATTTCACCTCCATAAGCTGGCCATCTTCCAGAATGTCAAATAAAACACAGAGTAGCTTCTCATAGAGCCTAATATTCAAGTGAGAACAGGAAGTCCAATAGCATGTTTCACCTTTCACACCAAAACGTCCAGGCACAGACGATAATATTCGTACATATTGTCTAAGAGCTAATAAGATCTCGCTCCTTTCGTAAGGGGACAACTTGCTATCCCATTCCTAAGAACAAAGTGTTTTCAGCAAAGATACTTATACAAAAAGTTGATAAAAATAAGGTAATCAAGAGGTAAAAGTTACTTCTGTATCCCTAATCTTTGCAAGCAGATCAGCAACTTTTCCCTTCTCAGTCATATTAGCAAAGAAGAAACATTCTTCAATAATATCTGCCTGCAACCAAAGTACTTGAAAAGTTAAACTATCAAATAAACAGGAAATTCTCCTTTTTGTGAATACTGAAACAACCAATGACACGAAAAGCAACATGAAGCCACCATCCTAAGGTAGGAATTTTGCAAAAGGAAACTTTTTTGCAAATAAATAGCCATTCAGCAGCGCTGCACAGCAACAGAAGAACTATCACTAGGATGTTGACAGGGTAGCTCATTTCTAGTAAAGCCCCTTCAGTCATAAGACAACTAATGCTTTTGAAAAGCACAAAGTCTCTCGGCATTCTTACCAGTCACCAGGCAATGTAGAAATCCTTTGCTCTTTTAGCATTCAAACAGACATGGGAATTCAAATCAATACGTTTTTTTCTCTTCTTTTTGGGCTAAATTATCCAAGCAGACCCCAATTCAACAGTTTCTAGGCTGAAATATCTTTCCTCTCCATACAGGTTGACCTAATAGCATCCAAGAGGTCACATGTGACTAAACTTCATAGTTTTAAAGGACTGAATTCATAGTTCATACCAATACAAGAAAGCTCAAAGTGCTCAGTATATCAATAGAATCTAAAAGAAAGATCTTGATGGGTGTACATAAGATTGTTGATTCAAATGGGAAGATTTTAAATATTATTCCCAATTTCATCCATAGCCCACCTGACGGTCTAGGACCACTAGCTGAAGCAAACTGGTCAGTCCGCAGAAATGGCTGCAAAAACCCGGAACCAATAAGTCTGATCGATTGCATATAATGTGCACCACATGATTAACCAAATAACAAAAGGGAGTTGATCTCAGGAGTCCGTCACCGATCCTAGCTACAACCAACAGAATCTCAATTGGACCTTCCTGTGATGATCTTTATACTTGCTATGAACCTAATTTCTTATTGCATTTTCCCTTGGTGTACTCTATTCAGTAATCAGGTGAGGAGAAAGTGAGTATCTCATTACCGTAGCATCCAGAAAAGCAGTGCGACAGATGCATAAGCTAAATAAATATAACTAACTAGAAGAATCAAGTGGAGAATTCGGTTAGAAAATATACCAATCTACTACAGCTATATTAAAGGATAGTTTATCATAACCAAACCCCGGACGAATATGCAAGAGAGGCAAGGTTTATATGCATCCAAAATTACAGACTTCCAAAACCATATATTAGTGAAAATGTGCAAAATGACTTATGCAGCACTAAACAAAATGGGATGCAGCAAGGATTATTACTTTTCTACGTTTCCACTGGATATATGATTTTTCACTGGCAAAGTCAGATCTAAAAGTTCCGTTCAAAACGCCCAATGAGATTTCTGGAAGATTAATTTGTCCCCATGCTTTCACTGAAGCCAGCTGTGCCACACGCCGCCTCGCAAATGCATCCATTGCTTCAGAAATCTAGCAAAAAAAGGTATATCAGCTTTTCTTAACCCAAAGCAATTGAACAAAAAGAAAATAAAAAAATAATTTATCTAATCAGAGAACAAAAGTAACATAGAGATGTACTCCAAACTTCCCCTCAAGTGACACACTGATACTTTGATCTTTCATGACCATAAAATCTTGCTCAGATTTTCAAGGACCATATACTGAAAGACAAAATAGAAAATTCTATCCAACAACGAGACAGGGAACCTTTCTGTATTTCCCATATCTTCCAAATAGCATGTAAAACACAAAGCTACCGGCATTTTATACACCCTTTTTTTCTGAACACCGAAGTATCAGTAGAGCGTTTTTATACACCAACCCCTACCAACTAGAAACAAAACTTACAGATGTAAAAGTGAACACTGACAAGGATAACTTATGGTACAGTTACTTTAGTTCTAAGATTCCCAGTTCGCAAACGTAAAGGTTTCACAAAATGCAAATCCGTTTTGCCAGAATGCAAAGCAATTAATTTAGCTTAACCACGTAAGCCATGGGTATCAGCAATTCATCACCTCACAACTCTCAAAGAGACAGTCACGGTAATGATAGTTATCGAGTTTGAATTAAGAACACATGTTTCACAAGCCATACTTCCAGTGATGCACTACAATGTATAATCCTTTAAAATAGTTAAGCCACCACATGAGAGTACCTGGTTATTAGTAGATTCAGTTCAGAACAATAAATGATATCTGTGAAACACTCAATGAACCAGAACCAGAGTAAAAGGCGTGGGAAGATACAAAGACACCTTGATATACTAAACAAGTATCTTAAACCTGATGATGTTAGAAGTAACAGTGTATAATAAACAGTCCAAGCCCAAAAAAACATGTGAGAGAAGCAGAAAGCTGGGAAGAACTTTACCCGACATAAAAATGTCATAAAAAGAAGATAGAACACACTGCTAGCAATGGACAAAGAGATCATAAGAAGGGAACATCAGAACTTGCCTGCATTTGCATGCGAATAGTGTCGAGGAGTTCTATATGCCTCTCAGGAGACTGAGACTGCAGATATTTTTTTCCCTTTCTATTCTTCAATCCAGAGAGAAATTTAGGACTCTTATCTTTCCTTCTGCCCTCAATTACGTGAACTTCAAACCTATTCGTATCAGAAACAAAAATCCTGAATATGAAATTCAAGGAGAATAATGCTCCATGCTACAGATATTCTGAAAGTAAAGACATATGCAGATAATATATATATATATATATATATATATATATATAGAGAGAGAGAGAGAACAATTACCCAGAAAACACCATGCATGCAAGGCATACTTCGTAAGCAGATTCCCGCAGATCATCATCCAACAATCCTTCAAAAATCCTAAAATCATGTATCAGTTTACTCAAAAGATAAAAACTTAATTTATCTAGGAAATTATTACCTGAAGGGAAGCATTTGACACTAATCTAGGAATTTTGCAACACAAAAAAAGTTTATGCAAATATTTAGAAACATAATAATAATAACACTCCCTCCGTTTCAGAATATAAGTTGTTGTAGGTGGAGGGAATCTTCCCAAAATATAAGCCATTTTACAAGTACCGATAAGGATTTAACTTCTTTTTATGGTATTACCCCTATTTATTCTTCTAGTAATGTGAGATTTCTTCGGATAATGAAGAAAATAGCACGAGAAAGAAAGGGTAATTTATGAACTTCAATAGAAAAAACATCTTATTCTCAACACTTATTAATCTCTGTGCAAAAGGTCCAAAGTGACTTCTATTTTGAAAGGGGGGTAGTAGCAAGTAGAATATCCCCCCAAAACTTTTAGGTTTTCATGACAGATTTATGGAACATAGGAACATATACCTGTCCTCAAATAAGGCAATCCTAGTTGGGGTGTATCTAAAACATTCACAGTATCTGGAAGCAGAGATGTCCTATCTGACTTGAAACCATTTTCAACACCAGATGCAGAAACTTCTGGGTAATCCCACTGATTGGACGGATTTGAGGAGTGTGATCTATAACCATTAGCATGATTCGTTAAAATTGGAGGAGGAGCTCGTCGGGGAGGAGATCCTACCGAGTCTGGATCTGAGAGAAGAAAATATGATTCTCTTTTCTGCAAGTGCACCTGTTTCAAATTGAATCAACAGGCGAAATAAACTTCATTTACTGCCTAAACTAGTAACAAGCTGGACATAAATATAGGATCAGAAATAAATATGGGACCCCTTCCACAATAATGAACAATATGTATTCATCTATGCAGTAAGAGATTCTCAAATCACACATAATCCTAGAAAAAGCACCCTTCATACAATTCCAACCTCTTCGTTCTTTCACACTAATGCATCACTATTTGCTGAAATCAGAAAACCAAAAAATCCAAAAACATCAGATTGTTGGAGACAAATATCCTCCTCCAGCAGTTCCACCTTTATACATCATATTTCTGTTCCCATGCTTTCTACTTTCTGTTTTAAACATTTCATGTCTACCTTTCTCTCTTAATCACACACTTCTAAATCGTCGACTTGTTAAGTTCCTATAAATACAGCATCCATTTTCTCTTAGTTTATTTTTCTTTCCCTTGTAATAAAAGTTGTCATCTTCACATGCACCAAAACTGTTTATTCCAATATTCCCATCATCCCATATGAATAGGCATACACATAAAGGCTTAATAAATATACCACAAACTTTTACAACATTAAGACATTTCATGTGCAAGAGAACAAAAACAAACCAACTTAACTGCTCCTGCTATAACCAACATGAATTCTACTACTTAGTTCCACAATCAACGATATAACAAGCAAAACAGTTTCCTTTACCATTATTGGCTGCACAGATTCCTCATAATATCTCTTGGTTGCTAAAGCAATATCAAGCACTCCACCTGCTCACATATGTATTAAAAATGAAAAAACACAAAAATAAGAGATTAGTCTGACTAAAAATTTCAAAATAATCAGTAAAAAACAGCTTTTCTATGGAAATCAAGAGCTTAAATTTACTTCCAAGAACGTAAGAGTGATTCCAAATATAAACGCATGGCCAACACAAACTTCAAACATCGCATATCACAGAAATAAGAGATTAGTCTGACTATAAATTTCCAAATAATTAGTAGAAATACAGCTTTTCTATGAAAGCCAAAATTTGCTTTCAACAACGTAAGAGTGATTTGGAAATGAAAAAACACAGAAACAGGATATTTTCTGACAAATTTTCAAAATAATTAAACCAGTTTTTCTATGAAACCCAATAGCTTAAATTCACTTCCAACAACATAATACTGATTCAGAATACAACCGCATAGCGAACAGGAACTTCAGAAATTGCATACAGCTATATATTTTAGCGGACTGAATCGACCGAAGAACTGCTAATATGACAGAGAGCTTAAATTTCCAAATAATTAATAGACTAAATTCACTTCCAATCACATAAGAATGATTCGGACTACAAAAAAACACGGCAAACAGAGACTTCAAAAAAAATACATAGAGCTATATATTTTACCGGACTGAATCGACTGAAGAAGTAATATGATCGAGAGCTTAAATTTCCCAATAATTAATAGATTAAATTCACTTCCAAGCACACGAGTGATTTGAAATACAAAAAACACGGCAAACAGAAACTTCAAAAAAAATTGGATAGAGCTACATATTTTACCGGACTGAATCGACTGAAGAACATAATCAGTACTGATACGATCGAGATTGATGTTAGATAAAGAGGTAGTGGAGCCAGAAGCAGTACGAATTTCTTTGATCAATCCGGATGACGATAGAAATTCGAGAAGCTTCCGTCTATCACTCCGGTAAAGTTCGAGCATAGAAGAAGAAGAAGAGGTAGGATCATCCATGGTCGTCACCGTCGTCGTCTGCACGGAGGACGAAGACGGCGGCGACAAAGGCTGAGCTTGGAGACTCCGCCGCAGTGTGGAGTGGTGCGAGTGAATTGTGGTGAGGGTGTAACTGTAATTGGCTTTGAACACAAAAGAAATGATTAATAAGGGAGTGGCGTGGGATATTTTCCATGGAAGACCGCGAAAAGCTGAATTCTTCTCTTTTTGCTCTCTCCTTTTTCACTTTTTTTTTAAAAGGTTTTGAAATTCAGCCTGCCATTGAGCCCTACAAATTATTAGATTACGGAATCTTCGTTTTTTTTTCTAAATACGATTCTTCATTCGATAGAAGGACAAACTCTTATCGACCTAATAATGTCATAAATATTATAAATATATAATATACAATTATTTATTTAAAATATAATACAAATTCAAATCATAAAATATTTTCTTAATCTAAACCTGAAAATTAATAAAATGTTATGTAAATATATAGTGTGACTGAATTGGGTTTAAGATTTTGGTCTTAATCTTACACCGGTTTCAAACTCAAACCAAATTTTATATGATTTAAAACTTCAGGTTTCATTTTCATACTCGATCCAAAGCTGGTTTGGATATGAGTTTGACTCTCAAACTAGACTCAATACAATCACACATTATATGACATATCAAGAAATTTAAATATGCTATGAAAAAATTGATTTGGTAGTTTGAATTTGATGATTTTGGTTTAAGAGTCTGAGAACTTCTTTTTCTTGTCTTAAACGGCGATATTGAGATGTACATATGAGATGTTTCTAGATTTTTTTTGTTTAAAATGTAATATTTCTTTTTTTTAATGGAGCATATGAGACCCGACCGGTTCTAATAAATCTGTTATGTTTTTCGAGTTCGACGGTCTGACCATCGATTTTTATTGAGTTGAACAAAATAAGTTAGTTTTTTAGTTATAATGGTTTTGGGGCAAAGCAGGACGGTTCAATCCAAGTTTTAAAAACAATGTTTTTTTCCCTCTCTTTTCCCTCGAACCTCTAGGGTATGTTTGTTGATAGATTTAAGTCATATTTAAGAAAATAATATTGATATTTTGACTAATAAAATATTTTATTTTTAATTGCTTTTTTTTAATGGAGCATATAAGACCCGACCGGCTCTAGTAAATCTATTATACTTTTCGAGTTCGACGGTCCGACTACCAATTTTTACTGAGTTGAATCCGATTTTTTAAAACAATGATTTTTTTTCTCTTTTCCCTCGAACCTCTAGGGTCTGTTTGTGTTTTATTTATTTAATTTTCGTTACATATACTAAATTATTTATATCTCACACCATACAGTACACATGTTCAGCCGTAGTGCAACTTTTTATTTTTTGTTGAATAAATTTAGTTTCCATTAATCACAAATAGTCGAAGCCATTACAATCAAAGAAAAATTTGAAAAATACAGAAAGTAAAAGCTATACAATGATTTAAAAAATTACGATAACAGACAAAAGACACACCCAAGAAAACTTGGATGATTGGGAAAAACAACTAGAAAAATAAGTCAATTAAACAAATACATAATATTCTCCTTCAAAGCATCTTCATCGCAATCCTTGATCCACAGGGACAGAAGAATATCACTTTCAACATCTTCCTTAGGGGTCGACAATTTATAGGACCATAGGCGTATCAACCGTCCTACAAATTGCCTCGAGAAGATGTAAAAAGTTGATAAAGGGCCCAGATTTAATCCGGGTTGAACAAATCCTCCTAGGAACATAGAAAAAAAGTCTAGATCTGTGAAGATCCGAGACTCATCTAACCACTGTCTCTTGTATCTTGAAGAAAACAACTCTGAAAAATGTTTCATATAATTCATAGTATAAAATAGAGTAATATAAACGGAACAAAATGATCAAGATTTGACCATTCGCCGTAGTGCAACTTTAGTACACGGAAAACACTTTGGGCAACCGCGGGATATAGAAGGTAACTTTCTTCCCCTGCACAGAAACGGCTCACCTAACATCAATTTAGACAAGCAAACCACTAACTATCCTACTCATCCTCCCTTCTCTCCGCGTATCCCATCTCTTCTGCAAATCCACCCCCCCCCCCCCGCCCCACGCTACCCCTATACCATTTTTCCTGCACAATTCCAGTTCAAGTCTTCATCTCTCAACTTCCAAGCCACTCTTCCTCAACTTCTAAGTTTCTTCTTATTAATTCATATATATAAATATAAGGGTACCCAAAAAAAAGATTACAAAGAGGAGAAAAGATTCAAGAATGATGGGAAATGGAGATCTAGAGAACAGAGGAGGGGGAACTTCAAAGGGTAGTATCAGAGGGCAGAAGAATGGAAATTATTATCAAACACCTTACTATGTGGAAACTTATTCTGAGAGTCAATGGACTTCTTGGCTAGTTCCAATGATTGTTGTTGCTAATTTGGCTATGTTTTTTGTTATCATGTTTGTTAATGATTGTCCCAAGAACAACAATTTTCGTTATAGGAAACAATGTGTTGCTAAGTTTCTTGGACGCCTTTCTTTTCAGCCACTCAGTGAAAATCCACTATTTGGCCCCTCTTCTACTGCGTAATGATTTCTCTGAATTATGTTGTTTCCTTGGTTATCACTTTTACTTGAATCAGGTTAATTGGTTTGTGAACTGCAAAGTTGAATTATTTATTACAGGATTTTGTTAAATTAATTTTTTTGATGAAATCTATGTTACCATCGAAAAAGTTAGGTTTTTTTAAGTCAACTGAATGGAAGTTTTCCTGACTAAGTTCTTGTTCCTGTGATTTCTCATGATGGGTAGTTTCTGGAATTGCATTTGGTCTATGTATATGAAGTATTTTGGTCTTTGTAATCAATTATTATTAGTTGTTATGTTCTTGTTGAAGTTTGTCTGAACTTATTTTCCGAGGGGTTGCTAGAAAATTATCTTATTTCTTTGATTCTAATTGCTGGAGCTTATTGTAAAAATTAGTAGCATATTTTTCTCTGAAGAACATTAGTACATTGACTTGATCTAGAGAGCCTTAGATAAGATGGAGAATGTTAAATGCACTTCATCGGTATGCAGGAGAAAGTGTTGGATTGGATCTCCATAACATGTTGGGGCTTTAGTTTAATGGAGTATTTTGGTTGATGTATGATAGTTCTTAGACTAGTTAAGATTCTGATACATACATATATATATATATATATATATATATATATATATATATATATATATATATATATTCACCTACTCAATATTTCTCAAGTTTTGCCAGACCGTTTAAATCACTTGGGCATTGATTGTTTTTTAATTTCTAAGTTATGCAGGAATGTTGTTTTCCTCCCGCCTCCTTTTCTTTTGGGTTTAAGTTGTTATAGCACACATTGTGGCATGCTCCTATTGCAGCTGCTATTCTTGTTACTGCAATTAAGGTGGGGCTGGATAGATATGTCCGCATGAAGGTTCTTTTTATTCACGAAGTCTAAGATCATTGGTTCAGATTATTATTTTTCGTATGTGTCTGCCATATTCCACGAGAATGGATATGAGGATTTACTTAGGTTGGGAACTAGACCTGTTTTCTGCCTGCCCCCTGGACCAGTGTAAGCTTCCCATGCTGATTAAAGCCCTCGTGCTTATACACAGCGTATGACTCTGAGTAGGTTACTTATAGTCTCTTAGGTTACTCAAATAGTTGTTTAAACTGTTTCAGATTCTTCCAGTTGAAACTTTCGGGTGCTACTCAGATTCCTCAAGAAAATCATCTCATCTGTCGAGTATTATGTGTATATTCCATGTTCTAGGATCTAGCATGGTGACATAAGTTCCTTGTTATATATAACCTATAAATGAGCTTCTGGCTGTTCTTGTTGTACAGTTCTAGTGCTCTTATTTAGTACGTAGTAGATATTATATAAGCTAGTTCTTCTAGGATTTAATGGCTTAAAGTCAAATTTGATTCTCTTTTCATTCTCTCTTGCATGCTCTTTCTCCTGGTAATTAATTCGTATTCATACTCCATTAGGGAAGCATATCCTCGGAAGGGGAAATTCTTATTATATTAATTCTCTATTCTGTTTTGCAGACTGGAAAAGTTGGGTGCCCTAGACTGGAACAAGGTAGTACACGAGCACCAAGGATGGAGACTTATCACTTGTATATGGCTGCATGCTGGAGTTATTCATTTACTTGCTAACATGCTCAGCTTGGTGTTTATTGGGATTCGTCTTGAGCAGCAATTTGGATTTGGTATAATTCTTCATTTCAGTTAAATCCCGTCCCAATTTAATTAGTTTCCAAATAAAATTTATTCATTATGCCGTGGCTAAACAATTGATTCTTCAACTTAAATTCGTAGTAGAGGCTGGTTCTGAAGGAGTTTCATGTCCTGTGTCAAGAAACTACTTTTGTAGACTAAGCTTTTCTCTATTACATGGTTATTTCTTTCCAGTTATCTTTTCCAGTTCGGCCAACAAACCCATTATTCTAAAAATGATCCTGCTTATACTTGGATGGATCACATCCTGCTTTTCTGTTGAGGAATGTTCAAATTTGGGCTTTGTCGTTTGTGCTATATTGAGTTAGTTTCATCTATTTTACTTAACATGCTTAATGTTTTTTTTCTATTATGTAGTGCGAGTTGGAGTGATCTACCTGTTATCAGGAATCGGTGGGAGCATACTCTCTTCCCTTTTTATTCAGCGCAGTATCTCAGTAGGAGCTTCGGGTGCTCTATTTGGACTTCTTGGAGCAATGTTATCAGAGTTACTCACTAACTGGACCATTTATAGCAACAAGGTGAGAGCTGCAATCATGTGATTATTCATTTTGCATGAATGATATTATTCGTGCTCTACCATGATCTTTCCCCTATTTTGCTTCTGTTGGAGAAAAGAGAAAGGAAAAAGCCGATGGAGTCCGGACCCCCCCCACCTTGTTTATTGGTATATTAATCTCAAAGGAAGCCCTCTCACGAAATATAAGCCTTACAGTACCGACTAATTTGTTAACTCAACATTTTTTAAGTTGGAGCATACACTAGATTTCATTATATCTTGATTCTTGTTTCATCTAATTATGCTGACTGGGTTGATGGTCATTTCTATAATGATTGTTGCACTAAAAGGGTTGAATTTGTTTCCTTAGGCTGCAGCTCTTTTTACCCTTGTGATCATCATCGTGATCAACTTGGCACTCGGGATTCTTCCTCATGTTGATAACTTCGCACACATTGGAGGCTTTATATCTGGTTTTCTCCTTGGCTTCATACTACTCTTTCGCCCCCAGTTTGGTTGGTTGGAAAGCCGCCGTCTCCCAGCCGGTGCCCGTCTCAAGTCCAAATATGCAGTATACCAATACGTTCTGTTGCTGGTTGCCCTTATTTTGCTGATTGTTGGGTAAGCTCTATTTCCGAAAGTAAATTACTATTGTGCTTGATACAAAATGTCATTTTTCTGGTACTTCATGATCAAACTTGATTTCTACACATGCTCATTTCACATTTTAATAAGAAATTAAACATGGGAACTTTTGATTTCTGATTAGAGTTCATCAGAGTTCACTTGGACAGGGTTTCATCTGGAAATCAAACCCGATATTTCACCTATAGGAACCATATTTCCTCTCACAAACATTTCAATGTTTACGTAACTCAAGATAATTTGGTCCCAAAGCAGACTGTCAAATTTCCTGTTTTGTCTCTGGCTTATCATACTTGGGAGTATAGCTTCTTAATAGTATATCTAGGATGGGATTTTGAAAAGTTTGTCTTCTGTTTTTCGTGAAACGAGATGTGGGTCCTAGTCTCTTAGACTTGAAATATTGCTTTTCGTTTTGAAACAAAACACTGTTGCATCTAATTGCTTGAAATATTACCTTTCTTACTTTTGAATTGTGGACATTATTAACCTTCTTCAATTCTCATCCTAAAATCTGCAGATTCACGATCGGATTAGTGATGCTTTTCAGAGGAGAAAATGGAAATGATCATTGTAGCTGGTGCCATTACTTAAGCTGTGTGCCTACATCAAGATGGAGCTGCAATAACTGATTCCTGCTCTTGGCTTTATACTGCTCTTTCATTTGATTTGTAACTTACCAAACCAAAGAATTCTTTGTCCATATGTTTTGTACTTTTTTTTTTTTTTGGTTGAGATGTTATGTTCTTTCATACTAATATATATATATATATATATATATATATATATATATATATATATATATATATATATATATATATATATATATATATATATATAGTATGACTCTTGATCTTGCTGTGCTTGATGTTTATACCCTTTATGAATACATAGATTGGACAGATCTCTTCTACTGTATACTTTGCATCAATGGTTTCTCTCCAAATTGGGTTCTTATAGCTGTACCTTTTTTATTCCACCAACTGAAAATGTATACTTCGGGACTAATTACTAGATAGTATTCTGTCTCATAACAGACATAAAATTTTAGGTCTGATATTCAGTTCTCCTCTCACAAACAATCAATAATTTAACTTTTACAAAATTAGTACACTATAGTAGTTATACCCTTTATTTCAAATTTGCTTAATCTTGAATTTTTCAGGGTGGAGCAATAACTGGAACTAAAACTGTTTCAACTTCCCCAACAAAGATAAAGAAAAAGAAAACAATTATTTTCATAGTGGAAAAAACTTGCAAAATAAATGGCTTTGCCCGGGCTCGAACCGGAGACCTTCAGTGTGTTAGACTGACGTGATAACCAACTACACCACGAAACCAGTATGCTGAAGGTGTCAAAATTTATTATCTAATTGAAGTATTAACAACACTCCTATGCTGCCACAGAACTTCAGAAGTCTTTGTTTCTTCTACATTAATGGACGATTCCAACCTTATTTTGAAAGGCCTTCCATTGATTTATTTCTCACTCCTTACTTCCAGTAAGCATTCCCGTGAAAATGTCTTTTTCTATTTCAATTAGACAAGAATCAAAAGAGAAATTGAAAAAATCATTACATTTCATTTCATTCTGGTACCAAAGTTACTCTTACTGCTTCAACACTTTAAAAATCTCATGAAACTGGAATGTTTACACTTGTCAAACCATGTAGGACCTGCAATTTATGCCCCCCTTTCTGTGAAACGGGGGAAATCTCAAAGTAGACCAGCCCTTATGAGATTGGCCCCACAACCAAGTGATCCCACAGGGATTGGCCTCTCACATGAGTTGGGGCGGGGTTTAGGGCGACTCCATGCCAAGTGACCTGTGAAACAGTGTGATTGAAGATTTCTAAAACCATTTGTTTGATGATCGATCAGGTATTGATACAGTCTTTATCAATAATTCTCAATTTAACTATTGAGAAAAAAAAAATGAATTAAGTTATTCACCGATTTAAAATTTAAGCGTCAAATCGGCTGATAATATGACGACACACGTGCTCTCAAAACTAGGTGCAAGCACTAGTTTCAAATTTGTAAGATGACAACCTGACATTTACAAATAGAGTTAATAATTATTTATATTACTAAACTATTTACAAATTTCTCTTTATAGTAATTAACTATTTTTTTATCTAAATATGTCACTCAACTATTTACGTTTATCAAAAAATATACAACCACCTATTTTTTGGATATTTTTCGGCCAGCGATGTCACGTGAGTTGCTTCGGAACATGAACAAAGGCAAAAAAGGAAAAGAACTATTGGAAACGTCGGGCCATAACTGCTTGTTTCCAATATTTCTTTTCCTTTTCGCCTTTGTTCATGTTCCGAAGCAACTCACGTGACATCGTTGGCCGAAAAATATCCAAAAAATAGGTAGTTGTATATTTTTTGATAAACGTAAATAGTTGAGTGACATATTTAGATAAACGTAAATAGTTGAGTAACATATTTAGATAAAAAAAAATAATTTAATACTATAAAGAGAAATTCGTAAATAATTTAAGTCTTATAAATAGCTATTAACTCTTTACAAATAAGTTTCATGTCTCTCATCCCAGAGACATGAAACTCACAGTCTCCAGAAGCTTAAAAAGAGACCATAAACTGGGATTAATAGTAGTTATATTTTGCCGAAAACATTGTTTTACGCTTACCATATAGTTCTCAACTGTTTAGTCGGTCAATAATAATTCATTCTCTAAAACATCACAATCCAGCATTACGGTCCTAATTAATTAGCCTTTTCTAAACTACAACTTCTTGTTAGCGAATCAACATCACGAGATTTTGACAGGAGTCAATACCGGTGCAAATGACCACCGCTGAAGCTGATAAGCTCTTCTCTAATAGGCATTCCAAGTCTGTCCAGGCGACCAGATCCTGGATAGGCTTTGTTGGTGAAGTTAGCATGATGCAACGATGAAGGAGCTTTCTGTACCGTCATTCTAGAGTCGCCATAATCATGGATTGAGTATCTCTTTGTTGAACTCGACCTTTCATAATTAGGCCTTTGTTTAGGAGCACTGAGAGACCTTATCTTAGCTTTGGATGATTCAGTATAGGCCATGTAGTTTGGATGATCAGAGTAACCTGAGAGGCAGCTTCTCGAGCAATCACTTTTTGTAGGGGTGACCTTGGAGGAAGCCGAGTAACACTGAGGGCTATTTTCGGCTGTGCAATAATGTTCTTCATCATCTTGAGAGAATCTCCAAGATTGGACTTCACAAGATGGACTATATTGGTCTGAACCCAAGCTCGGATGACAAGAATGGAAGAGGTTCCTACGCTTGGATACGGTATAGGGCTTCCCATTATCTACCTCAAGGATTTTGTCACCTCTTTGGCTTTCTCTGGGATAAGTTTTCGCAGAAGATACATCTTGTTCCCATGACCTGATATCCATATCAGAGTCCGTCCAGGTAGAACCCGGGCTAGCTTTCTCTTGGTGGTACACCTTGCCATTCGATTTCAAACCATTCTTCTGCATACAAGAGAGGTGATTGCAGAATTGTAAGTACACTATAAAAAGGAACATTCTGCAACAGTGGTACAACAGGATTTTATCCCCGACCTAGCCTCTTATTCAGCAAGAAAGAAAAAACGCATAAAATGTTGAAGCTTGTACCCTGAACATCAGGCTTTCACCGTGCTTCATGCTCCTAGCCCGAATCACATGCTCAAGTTTCTCAGGAGTTGCAGGCCCCTGCACAATGAATTCGCATTTGATCAGCGCAAGAAGACAACAAAAACTATATAGCAATTACGTTCGAACTTCAATTTAGCATATTTTCTACTTTCACAGGAATTGAACCATCATATACATAGAGTAAAGATTTCTTTCTGTGATTTTGCTATAAAAGAGTTTCAAGTCTCTTACCGGGTAATTGAGTTGATTTGCTTTACGTGCTCGAGCTCGCATTAGTGCTTGCATTCTTTGTAGCATATCAGCAGTTCGCCTCCTCACGAGTTCACCTCTGATTAGAGCTTGAAGCCTTACCAGCGCTTTCAATGCCCTTAAAGCTCTCCTTGACTTCAAGGAAGAAAAACAAGCAAAACAATGTTAAACAATAAAAAACTTTAGTTTGAAAAACATTTCCAACAATTAACTAATGTAGGATCTAGCCATTTTCCTTCATATGCTAAAGTCATGTAAAATATGGGGACCGCCACGCGAAAATTTTCAAATAAAAATAAAAATAAAACATGTCACAATTAAACTCCCTTTTTTTTTGGGTGACAATTAAACTCTTTTTCATTTCCCCTACTGAACTTTAGTCTTACCTTGACAAGACGGGAAATGCAAGACAGAAAGGACTAAAGGTTTCCATATAAATACATGGATGTTGATACGAGTCTTTATTACTACAAGAGAACACATATCCCCAATTCAATATACTCCTCCATCAACAAAGAAATTAGAGGCAGAAATTAATTAAAGAAACACCCCAACTGGGACCACCAGACAACTGCACCATAGTTTCTATGAAACATCCTAAAGATTATTTCCGGCTTTAAAAACTATATCCTAATTTTAGACTTGACCCCGTTGCTTCTAAATTTATATTTCTTTCATAACTACAGAAGCATTTTATTTACTTGACCAATTTGCAAAAGTAGTAGTACCATCAGAAACATGTGAAGAAAATGTGGGGACAAGACCACGCTTATGATACTTTATTTTTACAATATTACACTCACGCGCATAAAACAACATTAAACACTACAAAACTATGGGTGTATTTAGACAGTATTTCACCACACATCTTTACATGAGGAATTCAATAACAAACCAAGCAATAGCAAATTTCAACTTCTGATACGAAAAGAACAAGATATCAAGAATCTTTAAGATGTGAAAGCAATGACATCAGAACCATTATTGCACAAAAACACTAAATAAGAACATACGTACAAAAAATATCATAGCAAAAAATTCAGAACACACCGACGCGGAAACGGTCCCGCCCTGGGAAAGGGAAATTAGCCTTCCTATCCTTATATATATGAATTTATTAAAGTACACTTGACCCACACCCCTCTATATTAAAATGTAACCAGAAAAGGACGGACCACCCAAACCAAACATGAGACTATCTCAACAATATTTCTATACTTACCCTCCATATCCTCCTCTGATCTGGAGCCGCAACAGTTGGACATGCACAACAGTGTAAACATACACTAACTACACACTAAATAGTATACATGTTCAACTATTGATATACACATGTCTAATAATTATATACACTATCTTGTCTAGAATACCAAAGACAAGGTAGAGTGTACTAAGTACCTAAATACACTAACGATGTACTACAAATACTCCCTCCATTCCTAAATATAAGACTCTTTAGACAATTTGAGAAAATTAAGGAAGTTGTTATTTCCACCTAAACTTCTAATATTATCCCCCACTCTCCCTCTCTCTCACTTCTACGTCATAAAGAAAGGAAAATATTAAGGGTATAATTGGAATAAATTGTTGACAGCTAATAAAACAACCTTAAACGACAATTAATTTGGATACCTAGATATCTCCTAAACGACAATTAATAGGGAATGGAGGGAGTACTATTTTGTGTATTTTATATTTTTTATCACTGAGATAATGTTTTTTGGCTAAGCAAAATTGGCTAAAAACTCAAATGAAACATTATTAACTCTTGTTAATATAAAAGATTTCACAATGTTTTTATCATTTTACCCTTAATTTAACCAATCAATTAGGGAGTAAAATTTACTACCAGTTAACTAGTCACTGATGATCGTGATACACTATGAAGTCTACCAACCAGATGTCAAAATCTAATTGTTACAATTGAGTACCCATGCCATCTCATACCAAAAATCACAAAAAATAATTGAATTGCTATTACTTTTGTTTGTTATCACTACCATCAAAGTAAAGGGGGTGTGGTCCTGCCAAAAACGACACCGGAAAACATCACTGAGTTAAGTTATAATCCACTGAAAAGACCATTTTGTCCCGTAGTGAAATATAAGTCAGTGTTCGGACGAGAATTTCCAGCATCAATAGAAAATAAATTTTATTTTGGTAAGTTTAAAAGTTAAATCAAAATCAATTAATACAATACACGTAAACAAAAAAAATCAATTAGTTTCCCTACCTATATATTGTATATTGTATTTATTAGCTTAAATTTACTCACTCATCTATCAAGATAAAACTTCTCACAATGGAACATTTGCTTTAAGCGTAGTACGGCGTCGACCGACCAAATACAAACAAGGACAGATATACCCCCCAACTGGTAGTAAATTTAGAAGCTAAAGAGGCAAATAAGTAATTTCAGCAGAAATTAAAAAAAATTATTAAAAAATGCTTTAAACTAACCAAATATGCTCGGAAATGGGACTGAATAATAACGGCCGCCCATTCTTCGGGATCTCCATTTCCATAACCGACGCAGCGCTTGCTAACATACGCCGTTGACGAGTTCAAAGTTCTCCCGCTGCTTGTTAGTCTTACAACAGCAACGGCAGCTTCAGCGGCGGCAACGGCAGCATCCGCGACCGCCTTAGTGGCTTGAGCAACGGCAACGGAATGATACTGATCGTTATTGAGATTCCTGAGGCTAGTTGTGCACCGTTGGATGGGTAATTTGTCATTGTTGTTTTGACTGTGGTGGTGGTGGTGGTGGTGGTGGTGATCTTTTTCACTGTAGGATTTTACGAAGCTCCATTTTTTCTTCGGTGGTGGTGGTGGTTTGGAGGTGGCGGTGGCGGTGGAAGGAGGTTGAGATGGAGAAGAGGAGGAGTTGGGGTTTTTTAGACCGAGGAGTCCTCGGAAGAATTTGGAAGCTTTTCCCATGGTTTTTGGTTTTTGGTTTTTGGTTTGATGGGAATTTGTTTTACAGGGTGAAGTGGTCAGGGTGATGAAGACATATATATGCAGTGGGTGTATGTGAATTTGTGCATGAAACTATAAAAAAAGAAAATATAATGAAAATGGAGGAAAGGGTGGGACTAAGAAGTGAGAAGTAGGGACCGGGGAAAAGATATGGAGTCAACGAAGTCAAAGTACTCGTATCCATCTTTGTACTATATATGGTTGGTACTAGCCTACTAAGTAGAGTGTCAACAGGTTCGGACCGATTCATATAACTAAAAAAATATTATGGGTGAGTTAAGGTGAGATAAAGCGTGAGCTCAATATTCAAGTTCAAATTTTATGTGAGTTGAACGTGTGCTTGACTCCGCTAAACTCAAAAAAAGTTCTAACCCGAACAATAATAATATAATTAAAATATTATATATATAATAATAATAATTATAAAAAAAAACCTATAAATTGACATTCATTGAAGAATTCCTTAAATTTAGTGAAGATTAAGAAGTGATGCATTGTAAGAGTAAACTATATATTTATTTGGAGGAAAATTTTTACCTAACGAAGAGTGGTAGTGTTGATGAAGTATTTATTATCTTGGATTATTGAAAAGAAAATGCTCTTAAATTCTCTATTTTGTCTATGATGACAAGAGATGTATTAGCAATTCATATAAATTCGGTAGCATCTGGAGTGCTTTTAGCATCGGGAGTTATGTCTTAAATCAAGTTCGCAACTCACTACTTCCCTATAGAGTTGAATGATTATTTTGTGGTCAATATTGGATTAGGAGTTCACCAAAAGGGAGTGATTATGAGGAAAAGTTTGATTTTATTTTTGTATGTTATTATTTACTTAGTTTTTCTATTTTACTTGTCTAAATTATTATTATTTTCATCACTGGTTCTTACTTTATTTACTTATATTTTCTTTTTCTTTTGTAGATTTGAATCACAAGAAAAAGTGAAATATTATAGAATAATTTAATTGGGATTGTCGAAATTGGATTTGGAACCAACAATGGAATTAAATAAATCACTCTTTTGCAATTAGCAATTTCATCATTTGTTAGAATTGTAAGTGCATGAGTTCTCTTATTTTTTTTATATAAGACTCATTTTATTAGCATAACAAACAATTCTGAAACTTTTGTTTCTCTTATTTTTCTCTATATAAGGTTTTTAAAATTATGGGACTTCCGTTTCTATTGTTTTAGTTTATATAAGGATTTTTGTCTATGTTGTGTAGATTCTTTAACCTTTGACATTTCTATGTATTTATCTTTTGTTATTTTTTTTATTAGTTTATTTTGCTTCGAGAATTAAGTATCATTATATTATGTATATTTGTACTATTGTTAGAATTTAGTTTCAATGCTCATTGTATTATACTATTCTTACTATAGAATTTTTGTTTTTTTGCTAATATAAATTTAGCTCGTGAGCTTAGCTCGATCTCACATTAAAATGTGAGCTGAGCGTGAGCTCAATGTTTGTGAGCTTTTTCGGGTTGAGCGTGTGTTGGGCTTTCCAATTTTTATCTGAGCTGAACGTGAGCTAAGCCAAGCTCGGCTCACATATCTCGATTGACACCCCTACTACTAAGTACTCCCCAAATACTCCCTCCATTTCACAATATAAATCGTTTAGAAAATTATAAAATAAATCATTTTTAACATTTTATCGAGATTAAAAAAATTAAGTCAAAATATCAATATTTTTATCTTTTATTAGTAAGAAAATACTATTTTGAGTCAAATAAAAGTAAAATTGAAACAATATAAGAAAATGAAAAAGACCTTAAATGATTTATATTATGGAAATATAAGAACTATTTAGAACGACTCATAATGGAATGGAGGGAGTATTGCCAATGGAGGGAGGAGTACATAATGGAACGGAGCGAGGAATGCCACAAAAAATTCGGCTAAATGTTGAACTAAAAAGTTTAATTGATCGGATATTGTATTTACACTTAAAAATCTTCTTTACAAAATGATTTACTCTTTGCAAAAGGGGTGACTCAGCCAAACATGCGTTATTGAAAACAATTCTTCATGCATAAAGTATGTTTGAAACTAAATAGACTACCTTAAAACTGGTGTGCTTTGTATTTGTACCTTGTTTATAGTAATGTAAATTAGGGGTATTTGGGAGAATGTTGAGAAGTTGAAGAGATTGAGAGGTTGAGAGATTGTTGGTTTCAACCAAAGCAAGGGAAATTGGGATTGAAGCTAGTCAATAGAACCTCTTTTTTACTCTTCCTTGTGAGTTCCCATTGATTATTCCTCTTAGCCTTGAGATTTGAGTTTCCTTATACTCTAATTAAATGACCACATTGATGATAATCATGTTATATATGCTTCACAATATCGTAACCAAATTTTTTAGGATAGAACTGAGTGTGGTTCAGAATTGGTACATCACTACATAATAGGCATAATGGGAAGAGAGATAATTATGTGATGTATAATTCTGGATCAAAAGATAAAATTTTCCATTTTTTTATTCTTAACACAGACCATGTAGATGACAAATCTAAGTAGTACAGTAACTTTTTCCCCAACATATAGTAGTAGTACTTCCATTCACCTATTATTATTCCTCATCTTTTTCTTTTAGGGTTTTAGTTAACGTGTTAATATACATTTTTATCACCACCCTGCAAATAAATTTGAGTTGTTAAATTGCTTAGTCGACAATTCAGATTATAATTGTTCTAAGATAACTGTTTTCAATCATTGTGGATGGCAATCCTGATCAATCCATTTGATGACCTAGATCTATATATACATAACCAGGCGGTTCATTCAGGGTGTATTTGGACATCATATGAGATCTCAATTTCATATCCTTAATCACAAACCATTCAACTTTTATTCAACTCAATGTGAAACCTCAAACTTAAATGCTTTCCAATGCAGTCACAAATATTTTAGCCTTTAAGACCTCATAGGAAGGAGGTGGTGTGAGGTGGAAATTATTTAGCCAAATGTAGGGGAGGGTGTCGAACCCGCGACCTTACAGTTGTGGGCAGAGGCTAGTTTCACTGTGTTATGACACTCTTGACAAAATATTTTAGCTTTATACATTGCAAATTACATAGTATTCTAAAATGATTAAAAGATATTTAAAAGAAACTATTGAAGTATTTTTTTTTGCTAAGGGACATTATTGAAGTTGTCTTTACCCTAAACATTACCAAAAGTTACCATCTGACCTTGTAATCCTAAGGTTCACAATCCATAAAAAATGACAAAAAAAAGAGATCGGAGTAGTGATTCTTTGTAATTAAAGGAGTAGAGAAACAACAAAAAGATGTTCACATCAAAGCATAAGATAAGATCTGACAAAGAGTATCTACCAAAAGCGTATAGCACTTACTGTACACCTGCCGACAGACAACTACTACTCCTCAGTCCAGACTCGACTTCCGACCGACTGCATTGTTACTTTGGGGGTCCCACTACTTCGATGAAAGGAGTATGACCCGTGATCATTCAGATACGATGCCTAACCAAGTCTTTCATGGGTTTTTTTTTGACGTTACGATGGACGATTGTTCTACACTGGGGAGAGAGAACAACCCCACATTAGGGAGAGAGAACACCCTAGATAAGAAAGAATAAAGTTTACCGCACGCAGACAGAGGGTATCGAACCCGGGACCTCTCCCGATCGCGGCTAAACCAAACTCTCCCATCTGACTATTGGCCTCTTCGATCAAGTCTTTCATGGTTGATTTATTTAATTTAATTTATTTTGCTTGAAAATAAACAGTACTCGAATTTATTAAAAGAAGAAGAAATTTTTATTATGGATTTGATGCGTATTATCACACATGAATCTGGCAATTTAAAATTGTTAAGTTAATTTTTTTTTAAATATGGTATAAAAGTCGCATCATTTAAGATCTTCATTGATGTTCACACTAGAGTTACAATCCTAGGGTGAAGGGCATTCTTGTTTTTTCTTCCTCAATGATATGTATCGGGTTGAATTTAGTTCAAATTTTTTTTTATCACAATTTAAGATTAATTTAAAATTCAAAACAAATTTTAAATTAATCAATGTTTAAGTTTCATATGTAGATTTAATCCAAAGGAATTTTTTAAGTTTTTATCTGAGTTTTAAATTAGACCAAATCAGGCGAAACTCAATCTAAATATACGTGATATACTTTTTTAAGAGTTTGGATTAGACCTAACTTTTTAACATTAATTACTATTCAATATAAATAATTGAGAAAAATTCTCTCCATCTCCACTACCATGTGATGATGAGTGGTGAATTTCAAACTATATAGTAATTGTGAGCCCTCAATTTAATATGAAATAACTCTGAAAGTTCTAACGGATATATAAGTATGAGTTAAAGTCTTCACCATCACATTAAGATATTTATTTTGACATAGCGAATTCGCTTGTCAAATAGATAATTGTGGAGCATATAACACCCATGTGATTTCACTCGTTGTGTGGCCTATCAAACCTATGTGTTACGCTCTCAGGTTTGGAACGTGACAGCAATAATAATATTTTAGCTAAATTCTATATTTTCCTTCCAAAAAAGTCACTGCCTAATCTCACTTAAATACACAAGCTTAGATTTTTGTGTTCCTTATAGGTACATTTGTGGTGGATTTTTCTTGCATGGGGTGAGCCAAAGTGGTGAGTTCGGAAACATAAATGTTAGCACATTGTCGGGAGGACTCGGTGTGAACTTGGGAACGAGAAGGCGGTCAACAATGGAAACTTTTCGGCCTATCCTTTCACACATTCCATGTGCTATGTATGGGGCTTTTCGGTACTAAAAAACAAAGCTCCTCTTTGTTATTAGTACCACTACTAGTAGTAACATAACATTACATAACAACAACAATTCAATTAGAGGCTTAGAAGAAAAATAATAATAAAAATCGTATTCAATTAGAGATATTGCAATCAAATGATAAATACGTCTAGAAGGAGTGAAAATCGTCTGTATCCGTGTATTTCTTATTTATGTTCTCAACCATTCCGAATTTACCATGCAGATATTTCTTCTAATTATATATACACATAGTGAATTGTGAGTGGTTGGACACATTAATAAGTACATACGATAATTTGTCGTTTAGAAGTATGATCGTTGTTTCCTATGCAAATAAAAAGACCACTTCACTAAGAATTGTCCTAAAAAAATCAAAGAGAAAGCAATTTATAACACATATTGCACCACATCTTGAAGGTGAAGAAGTTCAGTTGACAATGTCTTTGAGCTATAAAGACGTGCTCATAGTAAAATTAAGAACGGTTCGAATTAATCAAAAAAGTAATCTAATGTTGAATGTTTATACTTGTCTTATAAACATCTCAATCGAGTTAATATAAATTAAAAAAAAACATAAATAGCGTTTTCACAAGAAAAATATTGGGCACTACATATATCAAAACAATCTACGTTTGTTATTTAAGTTAGTTGGGTAAGTGCAAAAACATTGTTGAATTGACTCTTTCAAGCTTTGAATTTCATATGCTTTGCCGTTGAAATTCTTCGAAGGCTGACTCACGTGAATTTTCTTTTTTCTTTTTGTTGCTAAGTTGACTCACGTGAATTCGTATGTACCATACTTGATGGATGTGTACTAATCGATCGATGGTGATATTTTTTTTATTCATCAAAAAAAAAAAAGGAATGTAACTTTTCGTCGGCCTTTTTTTTTTAAGCCCAACTAGGCGTATACCACAAGAGGAAAAATAGTAGCACATTATAAGAGGAGGAATAAATAACCTTAGAAAATGAGACAATTTAAAACATACCTCATGCGTAGAGAGAGTATCGAACTCTTGAGGTTGTAGGTAAGCCATCGCTCAACTGGGTTAAGCGACTTGTGATCTTTTCGTCGGCCTTGGACAGTAAAAAAGCGAGGAATTAGGAATGTGGAGGAGAACCATCCCCCCCCACCCCCGCCAACAAATTGCAGTTTCCACAGTTGATTTCTGATTCAATGGTCATTCAATCCTATGATGCAAGACTGATCCCACAATCCTTTTATATGAATTGAGCAGACTTCACATCTGCTGGAGAAAAAAAAAGATGAACAATCCTTCTTTTGTATAGATATTCATCTCACTTGAAAGAAATTCCAGACCCGGTCCCTCTTTAATTAGACCAATTTAATTGATTAATCATACCTTATTTTTTTACCTTGTGTTGTTTCTAAATCTTAGCAGGCATCTTTTCCGTAGAGTCACGGGAGAACGTCCTGTCCTATGTAAATATTCACCTTTCTTGTTCATATTACACTTTACTAAGGTGAAGACAACATCCATATCCTTTACCTTTCTCTGTAAAATCAAGGACACACACTCAATCTCCTTTGTGCAACATTGAGTGTCATGTACCAAAATAGAGTAACTTCCATATTTTTGGAAGACCAGTACGAAATATGAATCTGATTAATTTTATAATGATTCAGATAAATTTAAGAATGTGACATGGAGTAGTTTCTTGAGTGACTTAAACTTATGACTTTATATCATAGACAAACCCTTAAAAAGCATATGTGATATCGACTGAGCTGAGTCCAATTATCCATTAACTTCTGAATTGAACATTACGATTTTAGACTTTACTAAGAACATCAAAATTGTCACTAATATAACTATATTAATTTTCTTAATTGGTGCAACCGTAATAAGATTGAAACATATTGAGGACGTAAAAGTTGTAATTAGATCGTGTTTTTAAATTAGAGATGATATTTGCACTCAAAATAAAGTTTTTTGCAATTTTTCCCTTCTTTTTTTTGAAAATTACTTTCATGTCCATAGATGGAAAGCTAGTTGACTCCACAAATTTTTTAAGACTAAATTGCCCTTTTCTTAAATTCTTGCACTAGACTTGAATCTCTCTTTTTTGCTGAACAGGTACATTAGTGATATTATCTTCAACTTTTTGTAGTGAAGATTTCCTCCATGATAAATAATAATCCCCTCACAATAGTTGAAGATTTCCTCATATAAAGATTAAACCAAAATTAGTGAAGTTCCCTCACCTTATAGCTCAAAGTGGAGAATGTAAATCAAGAATGTATCTCGATAAATTATCAGAAATTGTTCGTACATTATGAACCATAAAGAGTTATCCCATAAAAATTACAACATCCGCAAAGTAATAAAGACCGAATCACTCATAAAAAACAAATTCCCACCTTACAATGCAACGCCATACCGTCACTATGTACATTTTTGCCATTGGGGCAGCCTTTGGCTTGGGACCTCAAGGTCCCAAGTTCGATACCTACTCCCCGCATTTGGGGCAAATAAATATTCTCCTCTTTATGAGAGCTATCTTCCCTCACAGGGCGTAGGGCGTGCTTCAATCTTCCCTATCTAGGGTATTACCGATTCTTCGCTCTGGGAGGACATTCGCCTCGGGCGCTCAAAAAGATATGCCCTATGACAGAAGATTCCTGCATATCTATTGAGGTAAATTTGCAAAAGACAGTAATCTTTTCAATCTCTTTTCAACTAGTAATCCGTATAGTAAATTTTACAGAGTTTACTTATATTTGTAATTATTTTCTTCTTTATGTGTTTTGCTGCACTTGAATTTTAATATTATTTTGTTTTATTTATTTTTATCTATTAAAAAATTGAAAAAGGAAAAAAAATTAGATATGTAATTTTTGTTTTTCAGAAAATTTTGATATGTGATTGATGGGAGGAAATAGAGGTCACATCACCTATAAGAAATGGTGAAAATCATCTGTCCATATACCTATTTTTATATATATAACTACTTAAAATTTATTATGTGAATATTTTTTCTAATAATATATATAGTTGGTAAATTGTGAGTGATTTGATACATGAATAAAAAAATACACAAAACAGGCGATATTTTTTGGAGTTGATGATTATGTTGACTGAATTGCCCTATATTTCCTATCCTTAGCCTGGCCTTAGAGTCTAGCTTCTCTTTGTCCATCAGCAGCTATAAAAAAGCTATGTCTTCCCTTTTTACGTCTTCATGAAATGACCAAACGGATGGGGAAGTACGACCTTTGTTTAGCCTATTTCTGCATTTTTTGTCATCTTTCCTACCAGTATGGCTCCCATGCGGAACAGGTTTTGTTTCCGCACATGCGAAATATTTTTTACGTGAAAAAGCAGATATTTTTTGACTAAAAATACGTGTTCGTTGAACAGATATTCTCAAAATTAGAACATGTATTTTTTTTAAATTAATTTCAGCCGTAAAAAATTTAATCCAACGCCTGAGAATCCGTTCCGCATAAGAACCAAACAAAAAATGTAATTTGAATTTTTTTTAAGAATATCCGAAGTCTAGACTAAGTGAAGTATGAGAGATTATAGACTAAATTATTTTTCGGTAGTCTGGATATTAACTCGATTAATATGGTAAAGATATGTTCAACATAGACTTGATAATAAGATTTGGAGTCGTTCACTAAATGGCTCAAATTGATGACTTTACTATGACTAGCATAATCATTCTTATATACTGTTTCTACACAAACCGATAGGATTAAGAGTGAGGTCAACTGAGTTGAATGTGAAATGAAGACCAGACTATTAAAAGACTGTTAGATTTTTTTTTTGGTAAACCGGTGTTCAAATACAACTCGACTGGTTCAGTGGAACATGTTCCAAATAAACTTAGTAATGTAAAATAAAATCGTCCCTGTGTAACTTGAATTCATGATCTATCATAATAGACAAACCTTTGGAATCAAAAGAATGCATAGTCTAATTAAACTAGTTTTTAGACCTTCGTAATCGATAATGGACTGGATCAGTTTTATCCGATATAGTTTAGAATTGTGGCAACAAATGGTCGGGCCCGGAATCCATATTATGATAGATTCTAATTGACTTAGATTTTGCAAATTATCAAGTGATTTATCCAATATTGTCTAGAATCGGCCCATAAATGGTCAGGCCAATAATCCGTATTAATATGGGCTTAGTTTAAAAGTAACATTATGACCCAAAAGCCTACTAAGAAAGATTACAATGCTTCTTTAGAATCTCATATTTTTGTAGTTTTATTTATTAAATTTGAAAGAAGGGATAAATATTGAGAATAATATAACATACAATAGTGGTAGTTCATTAATAATGGGTGTGCTTGGATTGAGTCTGGTTTGAGACTCAAACTCAGACCCAGACCCAAATCAGCTTTGGATTGAGTTTGAGATTTGGTTTGGGAATGATTTAACACTTCAGATTTCATTATGAAATTCAATCTAAAGCTGGTTTGGGTTTGAGTTTGAGTCTCAAACCAGACCAAACGCAAACCAAATCCAAACAGGCACCCAATCCAAGCACACCCATTGAGTTTGAGTCTCCACGATGTTTCCTAGTTCCTACATACAAAAGCATGCAAAAAAAAAAGTTCTCTTTATCTATGAAAAAAGGCCACGTGAGCTTTTTTTTGTAGACGATATGTTGTTGTGACTGCCTGACGTTTTCTATCATGGGTTTTTAGTGGAACGAGCGGGTCTAATTCAAATATCTCGGATACTAGTGGAAGAATACTTCCCACATCTTTTTCTGCAGAGTCTGGTTCTACAGCTGCGGTCTTAAATCATTCAGGTAGGATGGTTTGCTTTAGTTTCGTGTTTCTGTTTAGTTTAAACACACGAGGCTTGATTGGATGGGAGATGTACACGGGTTGCATGGGATTCATGGGAACTACAATATGTCCAATATTCCAGGTTCATTTGCAGCTAGAAACTCATTAGTCATTGGCGGACCTCCACGAGGCATTCAACAAATAGCAGGAAGTGCATCTAGTTGAAGATATGTATTAAATAATCTTCCTGCTGATTTTTCTCAGGTGTTAAGATGCTATGTTGTTGTTGTTTTGTTCCTTTCTCTCTTTTTTTTCCTTCCGTTCTTTTGTTGAGTTTCTTTCATTCTCTTTTGGTGTATGTTTCAATGTTCTTAAATCTAATATTTGCCATGACACTCAGTGGCGGAGCCACAGTGGACTTGCCCCACCAGTTTTTTCCAAATTTTTTTTTTTTGGTTTTAGTTTTTGTTTTGTAATACCTCGTCTCGTAAACATTGTTTATTGTACCCATTTTGAATAACTTTACGATTTAAAATTAAATTATTTATTTATTTAGTTTTAATTTTGTTTTTGTAACACCTCGTTTCGTGAACATTGTTTATTGTACCCATTTTGAATCACTTTACAATTTAAAATTAAATTATTTAGTTTGTGAATTATAGGAATGACACCACTTATATTTTAACAATTTTGGTTAAAATGGTAACAAACTTAAGTGTGTAAGAGACTAAAAAATAAAATTACTAATAAAAAATCCACAATGCGCTCTCTTGTAAACTATAAAAAGTTCACAATAAAAAGTCCCCAATATGAAGCCAGAGGACTTGGAGGTTTATGAAGGACTGATCAGTAGAGTGAAAAGGGTGAACAAAATGTGAATAACTCTAGTCTATAAGATTTCATCAAAAAAATTTTTTGTCTCCGCCAATATTTATATGTTTTTATGAATTTATTTTGTCAATGTTAATTGTGCCCTCAAAGAAAAATTCCTAGCTCCGCCACTGATGACACTCATGCATGTGAACTTCAAACTTGTCTGGAAGAAAATTCTTCACTAATATGACATTGACCTCGGGTGCAGCGTTCTCTTGGCAGCTCAGATGGACATTCAGGTGTAACAAATAGTGGAGGTATGAATCTTGAAAACATGTAAAAGGCTATGGAGGCCTTTGATTTTGTCTTCTGGAATTTTCTCCATCCATTATTGGTCAAGAAGTATAATTTCAGGTTCAGGTGCATTACCAAATCTAGGAAATGCAGGACGAATGGAAAATCCCATGGCTATTACTAGTGGGAGCAATGTGCCAAGGAACTTAAATTCTGGAGGAGGATCGAACTTGATTGGCGCTGGTTCTCGCTTAAATTTATCAGGTAACTGCCTTTATCCCAAATTACTGGAGAAGAAAGAAAATGAGCAGTATTAAAATTCTGTTGTTAGCATGCAATGATGTACTGGTGTTATTAGATGGACTATGAAAATTAGCGTAATATGCCTAAATATGATTGACAAAGTTAAGAAACAAGTATCTAGCATCCTATTTATCCTTGTGTTTATTACTCGCAATACACATTTACTTGCCAAACTTTTGCAATTTCCTCCATATGCTCTTAGTTTTGCCAGAATTCAACATCCCGGAATGTTATAATGCCAAGCTCTTCAGAGAGCAAGCACCTATGAGAGGGGATGCTACTTCTGTTTTGATCCTAACTCCTTTGAGACAGTGAGAAAGGTTTGCGCCACATTTCTTCCCATAGAAATTCTTGCATTAATCGCTTATTTGGCGAATAACTTCTTTTACTTGTTTATCCTACATCGTTTATTACTAGTATTTGTTTTTCCGCAGAATAACTTTGTTGTGCGGTATGAAATGATAGAATTCCCGCCGTGCCTCAGCAGGTGCCAGTAGCTTAGGATGTTTCGAATATTGGCGGTTGTTTGTGTAATTGTGTAGTTTCTGGAGAAATATAGGGCATGCGGCTCTAGTCAATATATAAGCCCCTATTTTGCGTGGTTGTTCTCTTAGATATAGATATGATAATCTTAGAAAAAGATAGGTGGTTTTTGGCTGTAGATCGAAACATTGCTGTAAATGCCCAAACATTTCAACTGTCCATATGAGCTCATTAATGGCAATTTGGGTAGATTATCATAGGATTTCTCTAAAATACTAGTTTTAACCTTAAAACTTCTGTTCTTTCTAGGGTTATAAGTTCTTGTTATTAATTCATCCATTAGATTTTTTTTTTCCTTTTAGCTAAACTAAAAAAGAAAACCATTAGGAATGCATATGAATTTGTATCATGTTGATTGGATTAATAAATCAGTGTTCTTTATTGTGCAAGAAATTGACACAATTTGAAGTTATTTGGATAAATGGAATTCTTCAAAGTGCAAATAAAGTGCAGAAACTAGTGGTTATTATTAGTATTACCCTATGCACCTTGTTAACTAGAGTAAAGTTTTTTACTTTTAAAAAATTTAAGGTAAGCTCTGTATTAGTAATCAATCAGATAAAACCATATAGAACCAGACTTTACAGAGAAATTGAAATGCCTATGTCTGACTTTAATTTATTAACCAAAGTTTGCTAAGGTAAATGACACAATTTGAAGTTACTACTTACTAGCCCTTTTAACAGGGTGATTGTATCTGCAAGTCAATCCAAACTTGCATGTACCAGTTCTAATGTAGAACGGACAATCCCAGCTAAGGCCCCGTCGGAGAATTCACTTTCGACTCGGACTCCAATGCTACATTTCTAAACTTATCGACAAAACCTCCATCAAACCCCTACCTCCAGCGCCACCCCCGTCGTCGTTGTCGAGCATTTTTTAAGGCGTAAACTCCTTTCTCCGCCGCTGTCTTCAAAATTCGCCATTTCTCTCTGCCTCTACAGAGAAGATATGGAAATGGAGTCTCAAAATCATGGCGGTTGTAGAGAGAGGTGTTGGGGAGAAACCACAATATAGTCTAAGCAACCGAATAAACAAGATCAAATATGCTTGACAAAATATCTCCCAAGCTTGAATAAAAACGTAGGACACCAAACAATAATTCCAAAGCCCCTAGATGACAATGCGAATGCAGCGGAATAACAATAACGGAGTAAATGAATGAAAGATAAATTAAGCAAACACAACACCAAGAATTTTACGTGGAAAACCTCTTCAAATCGAAGAGTAAAAATCACGGGACCTTCGGGTCCACTTCAAAAGCTTCACTATAAATCAAGAGAGGTTACAAAAGAGTATCTACACCAATATGTGTAAACTCAAACCAACAAGGAAGCTAAAACTTCATCCACAACATAAAAGAGATGAGAATAGAGAAAAATCACTCCTGAAAACAGGACACTGTTCGGGCTGCTATAACTCAGAATCAGCAAGCTGAAATCCTAATCGCACCGTCCAGAATGTAGCCCTATCAGTCTTCTACCCCCAGTTAAAATTTTAGAGCATTCCGACAAGAATTGACCGTCCGATCGAAAGAAGTCCCAAAACTGTGCTGGCAGAAAAAAGCTGCGGAAATCTCCCTTTTTCTCCCAAAAACTCTCTGCATCTCTTTTTCTTGATTGAATAATGAAGACCAACAATTGGTAGGGTTTTATAATACTTTTGGACTTGGGCCTTAGGTTATTTTTCAAGACCCACATAGGAGGAGAAAACATTATGGCCCAACAAGAGGGACAGAGAAGGAGCGGAGGAGATTGTTGTTGTCTTCTGAGGGAGTTTTTGGAATGATTTACTGAGAGGAAAACGAAAACCAACTCAACGGAGTTGTTGTGTGTCCCAACTCCTGTTACTGTCAAACTTGTGGACCCTACAAGATATACCGGTTTTTGACCAATTCGGTTTCAAACAGGTTTTTTTCGCACATGCGAAATATTTTTGTATGTGAAAAACATATATATTTTTTTTTTGCACAAAAAATAAGTGTTCGGAGAACAAAGTTTTTTTTTAAATCAATCTCAACAATACTCGTTGCGCACTGGAGCCGTGGTGATTTTTGACAGTCCTTAAGATAAAAACTGTTTCGTTAATTTTTTCATTATTTAAGTAATTTTGGATAATTTTCCATTCTTTTGTATTTTTATTTTCAATTATACCTTTATATGACTTGAAATTTGAATACATGGAATTCTTCATAGTGCAAATAATGTGCAAAAACAAGTGTTTATTATAATTTCTATGCATCCGGATAACTTAGAGTAAAATATTTACTTTCGAAAATTTAAGTTAAATTTCTTGCTAAAATATAAAACATTATACATATAACCAAATTTTACGAAAAAAATGAAATATCTACATCTAACTTTAATTTATTAACCAAGTCTGTTAAGCTAAATGAAACTGATCATAATTAGAGTATACAAGGGTACTCTAAAATATGGGAATCGGGTAGTCCAAGTGGTAAGGCTACCCGAACACGGGGCGAAGGTCCCGTGTTCGATTCCTATATCTCCCCATAATGGGGAAAATAATTCTCCTCCTTATGAGGCTTATCTTCCCTCCCCAGACATGGGGCATGCTTCAATCTTTCCTATCTAGGGTACTCTCCGCTCTTCCCCTTCGGGAGCAATTGCCTTCGGGCGCTAAAAAAAAAAAAAGGGTACTCTAAAATTGTAACAAAATGGGTTTGAAATAGGCTTCACAACTTTTAAAGAACAAAAAGGATAGAGAGGGTGGGGGAAAGAGAGAATGAAGAATCTTGGTAAGGATATATTTTAACAATGAAAATTACATATTGCCGAATTGACTATTTTTATATACAGTATGTTCTTAATACTCTCAATCAATAATTACTTCCACTATGTATTTACAAAGTAAAAATAATAATAATCAATAATCAACATGTAATTTAACTGTTTACAATCATCATTTAATAAAAAAGAGGAAAACATTTTGACCGAACTTCATCCTTATATACCTACACTTATTAAGATATAATTTTTCTTTCATATAATATATTCCAAATCTCTTTCTACACGACAACCACCAATGTTGCACTGACATTTTAGAAAAAAAATATCTTTCTAGACATTAGTAATCATCCGCGCATTTTTTTTGTTTTTTTACAAAATTTAACAAATTAGTGTAACGATGATAGCTCATTACTCATCCTCCTAAAAAAATTCAAATTATACATCATATTTTACAACCCCTTTGAAGAAACTTTGACACTCATCTCCCACACAAACATAACAAAGATAAAAGGAAAAAAAAGGAAAAATGTGGGGACTAAAACAATATTAACGTAAAATCCAGGGCTCATTTGCGAATTACTGAGCCCAACCCAACCGTTAGAAGTGCAGTTATTACAATCCCTCCAAATCCGCAGTCCTTTATATCTTTTCTTCTCCCACCTTTTCAACAGTTCCAAAATTCTCAAACCCAAAACCCAAATTCTTCCATAATGAAATCCTTAATTCTTCTTCTTCTTCTTCTCCCATCGATCTCCTCATCACTTCAAATTCTTTCGAAATCAAAGCTCGAAAAATGCGAAAAAGTTTCTGATTCCAACAGTAATCTTAACTGCACTCATAAAATCGTTATCGACTTGGCTGTTCCCAGTGAATCGGTAAGAAATCCTCGAAGAATTATTATTTTTTGTTTTTTTTTTCAGATTCTGTATCGTGTACAGTTTGAATTCTCCGTAACACTTTGAATTATAGAAATTTTTATTTGTATATCCTAAATAATAAGATAAATCATAGGCATTAATAATATTATAACTAAGAGTGTTATAGTGAGTGTTGCAGAGGATCTGGTGCCGTTTGTCATAGCCAGTGTTAACGGTGATTCAATAAGAAATTTAGAAGATTTTGTTTTTTGTGTTTTGGGAGTCTGTTTGTTTACCTGTGCTGATCCTTTGTGACACTTTTAATTATAGAAATTTTTAATTGTATATGCTAATTAACCAGATAAAACTTAAGCATTAACAATACTATAATTATGAGTGTTACACAGGATCTGGTGCAGTTTTGTCTTTGGCGTTTTATTTGGTTGTGATTTGGTAAAATTATGGTTTTTATGTGTTTGTGATTTGGTGTCAGAGTGGGAAAGAGGCTTCAATGGTGGCCGAGGTTGTTGAAGTAGAGGAGAATTCGACGAATAATATGAGAACACTTAGGGTTCCACCTGTGATAACTGTGAACAAATCTGCTGCATATGCTTTGTATGAATTGACATATATAAGGGTAAGCTTTTATCAGTTTTTTCCCTCGAAATTGAAATTGCAAGTGCTTTTAGGTTTTATTATTTCCTATAAAAATTCCATCATTTTGTCTTGATGAACTATTAGCTCTTTCTGCAATTTAAGGAGTAATAACTTTAGATGCTTCTTTAGTCATAGTTGGGTTGGGGGTGGGGAGAAACAGATGATTTGGTTGATTACTTTGGTAGTTAATGCAAAGTTTTCGTGCAGGATGTGGCCTATAAACCGCAGGAGTTTTATGTCCAGACGCGCAAGTGCGAGGCAAATGCTGGGGCAGATGTAGTGGAGATGTGTGAGAGGCAAGAATTTCATAACTTCTAAAGTTTCTTAAAGTTTTTCTCTTTTATTAGATGCCGTTTTAAAGATTCCTCTTTTGAGCTGCAACTTGGGTGTTTTTGGAAAGGACTGGTCTTTATCCATCACACTGCACATAGAATATGGAGATTGCACCTTTATAATATTACTTATGCAAACACAACATCCTATTTCCATTTTATGATTTTGCATGCAATTCTTCCAAGTAACTTACTGTGAGGTGTAGATGCTAGATAATAATTTTGTTTTCTATTATTTGATTTTAGCTGATTGGCTTTTTCTCATACTTAACAGGTTGAAAGATGAGAAGGGTCATATTATTGAGCATACTCAGGTATGGATTGGGTTTTTGTTTTAGAACTTTTTGTCTTGGATTTGTGAAAGTGGATGTTTGCTAGAGGAGAAGTGGAACCTAACGTAAAAAAAATTTCCATTGGGCTTTGCATTAAAATCATATCCAAATACTATAATGATGGAACTGGAACAACGCGACATTGCCATTTTATTTCTTTGAATACAGATGTTTCAATGACCTGATTTGAGGATGAGTGGAAGGAAATAAAAATATTGAAACACTTGAGCTGTTTTCTTCTATTTAGGTCTCTACTTATGTGCATGTTTACATATTCTTACTTTAGCTTACAGGCTTTCACAAATGCTCTTGAGCGGTTCTTTTTATTTTCCTCCGATTCAGTGCTTATAATAAATGTTTTGCATATTTCAATATCCACAATACTTTGAATGAGCCAGACTACAGAAGTTTTCCTGCATGCAACACCTTCCTCAATGTCTGCCTTCCTAAAAGTTGCTACTCTGTTGATAACTGTTCAACCAAAGTTTATTGTTCCACGAACGAGTTTGGGGGGACATGAGGAACTGTATATTATAATTTGTAAAATGCAATCATCATAGAAATTTTATGAACATTCTTACGTTCTAAATTATGTGTAATGAAGGAAATGAAATATTAGGGCAGGCAATCATTGTCAACCTACTTGGCCAGAAAGAAAATGAACGAAGAAATAAAAGAGAAGAAAGTAAACTTTTACACTTAATATATCCATTTACATTGTTGCAATTGTAGATGTGGATACCATGTTTTTAGGGAATGTTTAGTAGAAGGATCAAGCATGGAGCTTCTCGGTTATAGGTTTTGTTAATTGAAACCTTTTAGCACTGGATTCTGAAATCAAATGACTGGCCGCGAGAAACCTAAGCATTTATTAATATATCCATGTCATTGAAGCCAAATGGAAATGTTGCATGACAGATCTTTTGCTCTACGAACTTTCTCCCCAACCACCCTCCGGAATCCAAGATCCAAATTTCGCTTTTAGATTCTCATGTCATCTGATATTTCTACATCATTGGGTTGGATATCTTATCATTTTGATGGAACATCACTTAGTTACTGAATTTTTCTTTCATTTTTCCCTCCAAATATCTTTTTACATTTTTTGCTATCCAGCCTACCTGTTGCCCATGTGGAGACCAGCGTAGGGTGCCTTCATCATGCGGAAACTTCTGTAAGTGTTTACTTCATGGGTTGCTTTGAATCATCACTACTTTGCCATGGACTGCAGCGGGCAGATTCGGAGTTTGAACCATTCATTTCTTACTTTGTATTGAATTAGTTGACAAGTTGATAAAAGGAAAGGCAAATACAGCGCACTGTCTTCGATTTCCAGGTGATTGGTATGCAACAGAATATTCAGTAAATTTTTTGGAGAGTCAATCATGTTTTTAACACAAGTCTTTATCTTCACCAATCAAGGCTGAATAGCTAGCTGGTTACATGAGAAACATAGTTCTGTTGGAACTTTTTTCTTTTCTCTTCTTTCTTGAAATTTTAGATTTCAGATTGCTAACTCATTATCACCGTTGCATTGCATGGTATAAAGAAATTTAAATGTACACAGTCCCATTCCAATAATAAATCTAACCATGTGCAAGTTATTATGGTTTCTAGAAGTAAATTATTTCATAAGGAACCACCCAGTAATTGATAGTTGACTTGGAGGGAAGTATGGTTAGTCTGTACTCTGTTCTCCGTACTGCAGTATGTAAAGATAATTAATAACTAGGACATCTGGACAAGCATGAAAACATTAGGAGAATGATGTAAGAAGGGAAAAGGATGAAGAAGATGATCAATCTTTTTGTCTAAACTAAATATGCATCACTGAGAGGGTCTTTATCACAAAATACCCTAATGTTTTACCTTATTTACTTTATATATTGCAATAATAGCATATTCCTTGGCCAACATAATGCATTTTGCTTAAACATTTCTTGCATTATTCTGTATCTACTATTTCATAAGTTAGTTATGATTTAAGTTTTGACTTCTATATTTAGGTTCCACGTGTTTGGTATTGGTCAACAATCAGTTGGATTTACTCTACGAATTGAGATCAAGACAGGTTCTAAAATATCAGTAAGTAACTTCCTAACATCTCCCCTTATCATTTCAGAACTTTCTTAAATCAGCCATCACTGGCTCTTGGTTCAACCTTGATTTTCATGTGTTTGTCCTTGAACTGTTTTACCGTTCCGGGAATTATTTCCTTTTTCTGGGAGTAAACCCACTGTTATCTGATTGTTATAATGCTTCCCAGGATGTGATTGTGGGTCCCCAAAATAGAACCGTAACATCCAATGATAATTTTCTGAGGGCAAATCTTGTTGGCGACTATGTTGGATACTCAAATATTCCATCATTTGACGATTATTACCTTGTTATCCCCAGACAGGTTCTCTTTATACTGATCTAGAATAAAAAAAAGCATTTTAGTTTATAACATTTTTTTTCTCTTCCGTGCATACTGCTTTTCTAAATGGAAGTAGACCTACTGCTTTATTTCCTTTTAGCTTTTCGGAAAATTCTGTAACTCTTTTTAAATGATTGTTAAAGGGTGGCACAGGCCAACCACAGAATCTCGGGAACAATATTTCTATGTGGATGCTACTTGAAAGGGTCAGGTTCACTTTGGATGGTATTGAATGTGACAAAATTGGAGTTGGCTATGAGGCATTTAATGGACAACCAGATATTTGCTCGTCACCATATTGGAGTTGCCTTCATAACCAATTATGGAACTTTTGGGAGGCAAGTATACCTAAAACTACGCGATTCTTATTTCTTAGCCGAGCTATTTTACTATAACAAAAATTTTCCATGGTGATTTCAGTTATTCCGTTTTTCCTCTTTAGCAGTTAGATGACCTCCATGAAATTGCTACATAAGCCATCATATTGTCTGTGATAGTGAATCTGTTAACATTAGTTCATATTGAACATGGAAATGCTCTATATTGTACCAAATTTGTTGCTTGCAGTCTTAAAACATACCTCTGACTTCTTCAGGCGGACCAGAACCGCATCAGCAGAAATCTAGTGCCACTTTATATGGTGCAGGGAAGGTTTGAAAGGATTAACCAGCATCCAGTAGGTTTAAGAAAAAATTGATTTCCGATGGTAGAATGCTTTGTCGTGGATTTTAGCTTCTAATTATTGTACGAATATCTGTAGCATGCAGGCAAACGTGCATTATCCATAGGGATTACAGAAGTTCTGAATTCCAATCTCTTGATAGAATTAAGTGCTGATGATATAGATTATGTCTATCAGAGGTTTGTGCTTACTTTTTAAAGCTAAACTGTTATTCTCACTTCTTATTTAGTGATCTGTGCAATTCAATCACAAATAACAAGTAATGTTTATATGGTTATAGTCTCTCGTAACCATTTTTATTATTACTCAGATCATCACAAGGTAAATTCTATACTCTAAAACTCCTTTGCTAGGCTTTTGGTTATTCTGGTTTCTCCGATATTCATTTTATTTAAACTTAGTTTTACTTATTCTGTAATTGTGGATCTTTACAGCTATGGTAGGCGATTGTTATGTTTTTCAGGATTGTCGTACAATGTGATACTATCTTGTTTCACACTCAAATTATTAAGAAAATTAATGAGCAACTTTGGCATGTCATTGAGTATAATCTTTGTTTTGGTAGATTCTGATAACAAATATAATAGTATTCCAGTATATTCTCATCTTGCAGGAGCCCTGGGAAAATTTTGAGCATTACTGTCCCTACGTTTGAAGCTCTTACTCAATTTGGAACTGCAACAATCACAACCAAAAACATTGGTGAAGTAGAAGCATCCTATAGTCTAACGGTAATTTTATAATTTTATTCCTAGAACAAAAACTGTTGTAGCTATTTCTTCTTTGTGGTTTTCAAAAGTGTTCCCCTTTTATGTACTAGATTTTCAAAAATACGAAAATCCAAATCATGATATGGTATTGCAACTATCAGGGAATTTTCCCCAGGGCACATATTTTCTTGGTCCAACAGATTATTTATTTATTTCTTTTTTGCCTTGCAGTTTGATTGCTCAAGTGGTGTCAGTCAGATGGAGGTACTTAAAATGAGCTATAGTTATATCTGTTTTTACTTAGGTTATTACATCCTCTCTGCTGTTAAAGTTCAACCGGACTGATTTTACAGGATGTTTGTGTCGCTGCAGGAGCAGTTTTACATAATGAAGCCAAATGAAGTCCTTACCCGGTCATTCAAATTGTACCCATCATCTGATCAAGCAGCAAGATATGTTTGTTCAGGTTAAATTCTTTGGTTAATGAATTCATCTCTCTTATGAAATTCTGTATTAATATTGAGGGTAAATCACAGTACTCAATTGCAGCTATACTAAAAGATTCTGACTTTAGAGAAGTCGATCGAGCCGAGTGTCAGTTCACAACCACATCTACAGTTCTTGATAATGGAACGCAGGTACTACTATATTTTAGAGTTTTCACACCAACCTGAAGAGGTTTATTGATATGAATACTAAGCCAGAAAATAGGTTACAAGTATGTTTCTGCATCTTGGTAGAAGAATTTATTACAATTATTCATATGACCTATAATATTGCTGTTTTTGTCAAACGGGAACTGAAGTTTGCAGATCTTGGTCTACATTGCCAAGAGTGTAAGAAAAATAATGAGAGAAAAAAAAATAATGATAGAATTCATAAGATTGTTTTAATTGTTTGATTTGCATTATTTGCTTGATAGTTTTCATTCTTGCAATTTTCAGATTCCATTTCAACCTCCAAAGGCAACTATAAATGGATTTTTTGAATCTATTGAGGAGCTGTGGAACAAACTATGGGGTAGTGTTGCTAATTTTATCACTGGAAAAACTTGCAGGTATGTTTATTCTATCTATGAAATTGTCTCTCCTCTAACTATTCATTGCAGAAAAAGTGACAATATGGTCGTCGGGTCGCTTGATCGATATTAGTTGTTCTGATACCGTTGTTCCTGATAAACTGTTCTATGATTCGGCATAGTAATACTTTTACTAGTTGCCATCAGTGTACCAAAAGTTTACTCGGGCCATTAGTCATTTTTTTACATAATGCAGGAATCAGGCTCTTGTATTCCCACTATTTGTACTATTTTTCGTAATTTACCTCTTTACCTTCATGAATTCACTATCTGGCAACATGTCCTGATCACTCCTATTTCTGTTATGAACAGACAGAAATGCTTGGGCTTTTTTGACATTGAATGCCATATACAGTACATCTGTATGAGTTGGGTTCTCTTGTTTGGTCTTCTAGTTGCAATTTTCCCAGCAGGTAGCCTTCTTGTCTTCTAAAGGTTCTGAAAAAGGAGTTAACTTGTGTACATTAAACTACAAAAAGAATCTGATATCTTGTTCATATTGAATGCAGTTGTAGTTCTCCTTTGGCTTTTGCACGAGAGAGGCCTATTTGATCCTCTATATGACTGGTGGGAGGACCATTGTTGGGGTTCCGGAAGTAGAAGCGACAGGAGGAAGTATGACTATAAGTATGAAGCAAGGACTCATAGACATCATGCACATGAAAGGCGGAAAAGTCATGAACATCACAGACACAATCATTTAATTGGAGAAGCCAGAGAAGCCGATTATCACTATCATCTTCACCATGTTCATAAAGACAGGCACAAACATAGGAGAAGCAGAAGCTCAGGCATCCTGAGGCAAGTTCCTACTAATGGTAGGGATGAGATTGTCGGGCACAATAGAAAATTAAAAGAAAGAGAAATCTTGAAAGGAATGACCAAAAGTACCAGGCATGGTGATAAAGGTCGAGAAAAGCATAAATATGCTTTCTTGGATGATGCCTACTACAATGTTCATAACAAGAGGAAAGAATGATAATTATCCAATTATTTCAGGAAATCACATATTTTTCTTTTCAAAACTCCCCCCATTTTTTCTTGCTTTCTTCTTTTTGTGGGGAAAGGAGGACTGAACGGGATGTGGGGTTTGTGGAATGAAGAGATAAAGAAAATATGTATATGAGTTGTGACAAGTAATTTCTTACATTGCACAAAGTTTTACACTGATGAGATGTATTATACAATTAATTAGGAGAGCGATATTTTCTTTACATATTTTTTTTCTTAATCCTACTGCTTTTTATGTTTAGATAAACAAATGTATAGGTGACAAAATTGATATGTATCTTGAGCAAAACTTCCTCAGGTTTACTCAATCAGTTGTTCTTTATCATCCCTTTGCAGCTTGCAAAATCAATCTTGTATGTGCAGGTAAAACCGAAATTCTATGGTGTTCTGCCTCTAGCCCTCAAATTGACTTGCCTGAGCATCATCTTGGTTTGTTATATTATACTGATTCTTGTGCTGCTTTGGTTTTTTCCCTTATCTGAATATGAAAACCATCTGGAAATTGTAAACCAGGAGTTCGAAGGTAGTCACCGCCCTTGATTCCTTCCCACCTGTGACAATGAGTTGGAAGTGAAATTGGTTAGTTCCCTCTCTTTATTTCTCATGCATTTTAATTACATAGACATTTCCTTTTTTACTTACCTGTATTTTGTTACCAAGCAGTGGAGAAAGGTAGCCATTTGAACCTTAGTGAAGTCGGTTCCAACACAAAATCTCATGCCTCCTCCAAATGCCATGAAGTTTTTAGTTGCACCATTTAATTCCACTCCCTGTGTGCAAAACAGAACTTTACAAATATAAGTATTTTGCTATTCTTTTCTGCTATTAGATGTTGCAGGTAAACCACCGGTCTGGTTCTGGTGCAAACAATACTATCTGTCAGCACCGGCAGATCTAGGCCGTCGGATCGCTTGATCACACGACTGAGATTAGTTATTGCGGTACAGCAGTTCCTGATCAAAACTGCACAGTGCTGACAGAAATAGGTTCTGCACTGGAACCAAATTGGTAAACCACAAGTACCAATAGAAGAGCAGAACCATCTCATTTCTCACCTCCCATCTCCATGGTTTAAACTCTAGGGGATCCTGGTATCTTTCAGGATTCATGTGCACGGCTGGAGGACAAATCATAACCGCCCAACCGGCTGGAATGGTATATCCTGCATCATTATCATTATTAAGTCAGTTATAGGAAAACAAACTAAAGGGTATGAAGAGAATTGAATAAATACTGAATTTTATACCCTTGAAGCTGATATCTTTTAGCGCTTTTCTGAATATTCCAGGAACTATATTGGCCATTCTGACTGTTTCATTGATGCACTGCAACACAAATTTGTAAGGTAAGCAAACGGAATGCTTTATCAGTTCATAAAATATTTCTACAAAACTATTTTCTTTATCCACCTGAAATGTAAAGGTCATCGACTTGTATTCGCTCCATGTTAGTGCTGAATCTGGATTTTCCCTCTTCTTAATTATTGCTTCATGTTCTTCCTTCAAAACCTCAGCTTGTTAACTGTGCAACGACTCTAGAATATAGAGGGATTGTTCAATTACTAAAGTAGTTTTTTCTTACCGTCAATTCTTTTAACACCAAAGGATGGTCGACAAGTAGTTTGATAGCTAATGTTAGTGCCAAGGAAGTTGTCTCAAAGCTGGCAAAGAGTAACACAAACATTAAATCCAGAGCAATAGCTTCGGTGAGAATTGAGTTATCTCTCCCTAATTCTTCTAGGACATAGTCAAAGAAATCAGTGCGGTTCTTTCTTGGATTTTTTCTTCTTTCATTCAACATATTCTTCAACATCTTCATTGCCGTCTTTCTTCCCTGTTTGAGCAAACAAGAAGGAATCAATTATGATGTCAGGAATGAGGAATAAGGAGGGGTTAGTTATTTCGGTTATAAGGGAGTTTGAATGCAAGAAGGAGGGAAAATTGGAATTAGGGCTGATTCGAAGTTGGGGAAAAATACAATTAAACTAAACTACATCGTTTAGCTTGTTTGATGGCAAAACGATGTCACTCTATTTAAAAGACCATTTCGGCTTAAATAAAGCACTACGACGTCGTCCCAGCTGTCCTCTTCATCTCTGTCTGCTGTCTGCCAAAAAGCATCAGAGAAGTGGAGCTCAACACCACTTTTTGCAGCTGAAGTATGATTGGCTAAGGAGGGATATTCATTATACACTGTTGATTCTCAGAGAGCTGCGCAAGGGCTGAGCTGGAGGGAGGAGATGCATTTTGGGGAAGACAACCCTAGCTATTTAAAGGAGTTTGCAGAAAAGGGGAAGGGCATTCAGTAAAAATATACCCAAGTGGCTGCTGCCATTACTTCTCTCTGTAAGCTTTCCTTCACACTTAACACTTCTCATCTTTATCCATATTCATTCTCAATCTGTCTGTTTCCCCCATTTCTTCTATATTCTTCCCCTAATTCTGGTTACATTGGATTTCCAGGAAGCTTTGGTGTGCCTCGCAGCTTGGAATGCAACTGAGTTTGTCCTACTTCTCTATTATTCACTTTCAGTATTAGTGTTAGTTAGAGAACCTGGGGACAGTGATCCATGTTATTTCAATTCATAGCTTGATAGTTGTTGATGGATATCATGTATTGAATCAGTTCTCAGTTACATTATTTATATATTTCAAGTGATTTCTTCATCTTATTACTGTTTGTGTGTTTGTGTTGGTGGAGACATTGGTCTCTTAGCTGCTAGTTGAGTTAGGCTTAGTTGTTGTCTCTGTGATTCCCTTGGGACATCACATATGTGCTCCATGAAAATCAAGAATTCAGAATATTGACTTTGCTTTGCAACACTAATTCTTGAGAGAGAGAGAGAGACCTGCATACACTTGTGGTAAGAAGTTCCAGGAATGTCTAGAGGGAAAGAAATTAAACCCTGTATGAAAGCTACAAAACTTTCCCTAAGGTTCTCAGTAGACTTCTCAGAATCATAACTAATTAGTTTCTTTGCTGTAAGATCAAATATCATCTGCAGGAACAACAAAAGTATTAGTAGAAATCTAAGGAAATTGATGTTTATTGAATAGTACGTATTAGTCAAAATTAAACTTACACTAGCAGTTGCTTCCTTCATTTCTGTAGAAGTTTGGCTGGACCATTTTTTCAACTTTTTATTTGCTGCCTGTTCAACTTCTGGGAGCATCTTTTTCAGGCTTTCAGGGCCAAAAAGAATCAAGACCATGTTTTTGAGGTACTTATACATGAAACCATGTAAAGAACCTACATTTTGCCTACCAAAGATCTCTGTGAAAGTGTCTGGATACCAGCTTTGAAACAATTGTCCCTCTTGTTGAAAGATGAAATAATTAAGATCCGAGTCTGTAGATACAATGACTGGCCTTCCCACCAAATTGGTTCGAAATATAGACCCATATCTGGAAAACACAACCAAAGACATCTTTTTAATCATCAAGAAAATGTGAAAGATGATAACATGCATTTTTACATGTAAAGAAGTGGTTGTTTAACATTCTCTTTTTTTTCTTCTTCTTACCTTTTCATTCTCTCTTTGACAAAGGGATGAACGTCGAACGATGTGCCCGGAGCAAAGAATTGAAGAGTTTCCCCAAGAAGTGGCCACCCCATTGAACCTGGAGGTAATTTTCCATTGCATTTTGGATTCCTCCATCTATATAACCAATGTGTAATGATTATAATGATCAAAGCCACAATGCATAAAGTCACTGACCCCTCCATTTTACCAAAAGAAGTAATGCTGATGGTATGTGAGAGAGAGAGAGAGATGTAGGAGAGAGTATTAGTGTGGGGTGGGGTTGGGGGGACAGGAATGAGAAAATAGTGCTGGCATATATCTTAGTATCCACAAGATGAACTTACTTAAATAGGCAGGTCAGAATTTGGAAGCAATAAAATAAGTGAATTTAGAGCTAGTTCTTTTCTGGTTTAAGAAGTTGGTTAACTCAAAAAGCTGTACAAGTAGTTGGAGATAAAGAATAAAATAGCAGGAATAATTTTGTCTATGGAAATCTCTATATCCTTTGTCAACGCCATTTATTAAAAACAAAATTATGTGCAAAGTTAGCCTAACATAAGGAATGAAGTTGCGAGGATGCTTCCTTACTCTCTCGTTCTCTTCCATGTTTGATCTCTGAAGAGTCGTAACTTCAGGAAAGTGAAAAGCACGAGGCAGAAATTTTGTATTTTTTAAGGATCTTTAGCAGAAACAAAACCTCTATTTTGGTTCCAGTGGTTATACGATCTTAGCAATTCATCATAGGGAGAACATTTATTTGTGATGGCGGGTATTCAAGAACATTTATTCAATGTTCAAAAGAACAAATATTATCGGGCGTGGAATTATGGATTCAAAGACTAAGATCATGTTAGTACGCTGCTGACAAAAATCTTGCTGGCACTGTGCAACTATGTTACCGGACCCTCCGTTTATGTATGTCATACCCGTATCGACACGGCACAACATGGGTATGGGTATGAGTATGAGATACTTGCCGGATCTGATCAACACCGATCAGATACTTTGTTTTAGATGTTTAAGTACCCGACACCCGTAGCGAGTGCGGGTGACATAGCTGTGCGAAGCCATTTTCCTTAGATTTGAGAAGTTATAGTACCAAGTCTGAAACAAATCTTCCATGAGTCATAAACACAAGAATCTAAATGATGATTTTAGCTTCGTAACAAATCTTTGCTAAATACTTTCTTGTCTAACAGAGTTGAAACTGTCCCTTCATTTATTCATTTTTCTATCGTTCTATCTTCTTATTGATTTTAAACAATTAGATCTCATCCTAGATCTTCTTTAGCTGGACTCCTTCATAGTGATAGATAATTCGAATCTTAATTGCATCACCAGTGAATTTTCTAGATATGCCGGCAACCACTGTATCATCCTTAGATTCCTCATTTTAGTTGAAGTTCACTCCACAACAGACGCATAGAGCACCACCCCCATTCCCTTCTTTTTGAGTAATGGGCTTATCCAATTAAAGACTAGATCATACATAAATATAGGTTGGTAGGTTTACTATTAAGGAACTTTATTACACGTATTAAGGAAATTATTAGCTAAAGTTTGATTAATTGAGTCAAATGGTGAAAAAAAATCATCTTGAATATAATTGGATCTATGTTTGTTGAATTAGTAATGTTGAATAAAAATTGTATTCATTTCATGAAATGACAAAGTAATTTTGGGATGAAGGAAATAATATTTTCAAAAAAAATCATTTAAAATTTCCACCTTTCATTACCGAAAGAATTATGTAAATGTTTTTATATTTTTATAAAGTTTGTTCCTTTAACATAAAGTTTTTAGTTATGTCAATAATTCTAGAAATGGATCTGATCCATTAATGGTGGATGGAATTTTCAATTTTGCAGACATTTTGAGCTATAAATACACGCGAACACAAGTGTCAATACATCCTTTTGTCTGCAACGGGTTTTGTCAAATTGTGAATCCCTTGGTGACTCGTGTGCATATCCATTTTTAATTAGTTATATATATATGAAATAAAACTTAACCATTAACAGTAGCATCATTGCAATTCTCCGGATTCATTACATCACCAAAATTACTTGAATTCGGATCACAAAAAAGTCACAAAGAAGATAAGTGTTTGGTATAATACCTATACATCCTGATACTTTAGCCCACTTTGCAAGATTATGGGCAGCCAAATTACAATTTCTAGGAATCAGAAAAAAACTTACATTTGTGTTTGTCAACAATTTGAATACATTGTTCAATAATAGTTCTACCCTGCCATTCCATAGCTTCCTTGTGTCCTTTGTGAGAGAGAATATAACATTTAAAGCATCTCCTTCAAAAATGGAGTAGTCTAATTTACAAGAAGAAGCATGTTTAATCGCTAAACGAGCTCCTATTGCCTCCGCCGTGTAAGCATCAGGGGCAACTCCACTCTCTACACAACATTTCACAAATCTACCAATTAGTTTTATATTACGACTCTAATTCTTTGTTTCAATCATGGAAATTTCATTGTCTTTTTTCTCTTTATTTAGTTCATGAACAGTTTTGTTTTTTAGATTAATTATGATTATTACTTATTTAAAATTGAGATCCTAACAAAAACACGCTTTCGGTGATTTGATTAAGCTTTTAATCAAGAAAAAATTCCTTTCCTTTTGTGTGGATTGCTTAAGAGGATGACATAGATTGCTCAACTGCATCTATCTAGTGGGCAGTTATTATCTTATGCAATTAGAGCCTAATGGGAGAAAGTTTTCACTAGCACAAGAGCAATTGCTAAGAAATAGGTAGATTTAGGGAGATGTATATAATGGACGACCAAGCGCAGCTCAACGAGTGACACTTCACTTCCAATCGGTAGATTAGAAGTTTGAGTTATCCTAGAGAGAAGGTAGGTAACCACTATTGATCCTCATTTAAAAAAATGTATACAGTGACAGATATTCGAAATTGATTTATTTTAAATTGACTTGTTACACAAAAACATGTGTTGTGAGCTCTCGAGAAGAGCAAGATTCCTCGTTAGAAGTGAGAGGAGATACTTATAACATAAGTTTAAGAGTATGACTCCTGTTTAATGTAGGAAAATGATATTTGTTGCGGGTTTGGAAGAATTCCTATTAAGCCGATTAAAGTGTTCTTCATATCTCAATTGAATTAGTCGGCTCAATAATACTTAGACATCATGTATATGAAAATAATAATAATAATAATAACACGTCCATATAGGATCTATAGTTTTACAGCTCAGAAAATGAGATTGAAATTTATTGATCACATTTGGGTATAAGTTGTGAACATATTATGCATAATATGGAACCAAATGAGTTTGGAAAGGTGAAAGGGCGCAAAGTGCAAGAGCGAGACAATTAATACAAATATAGGAAGCACATTAGTTCAAGATTTAGGAATATAATTAAACAAAAGAGAATAAAAAAAAGTGCAATACCTAAAGTGCAAGTATTTTGATTAATCCGACCGTGTGGAGTCTTTCAAAAAATGGAACTTAATTCTTTCTTTAGGGTGTTTACCAACATAATGTCGTAGATAAAAACAAAACAAAACAAAAAAAAGTTGGTCCTCATTAAGCTAATTAATTTCTTCTTTATTACTCCCTCCATTCCCTATTAATTGTCGTTTAGGAGATATCTAGGTATCCAAATTAATTGTCGTTTAAGGTTGTTTTATTAGTTGTCAACAATTTATTCCAATTATACCCTCGACATTTTCCTTTCTTTATGACAAAGAAGCGAGAGAGAGGGAGGGTGGGGGATAATATTGGAAGTTTAGGTGAAAATGACAACTTCTTTAATTTTCTTAAATTGTCTAAAGAGTCTTATATTTAGGAATGGAGGGAGTACTAACTAATATCAATTTGTCACTAGCAACGCAAGTGATAATACACTTTTTCTCTAATCGATAAATCGAGAGTTTGAGTCATGTTAAAAAGGAAGTGACGAACTATTATTGATGGTCCAGAGGAGGATTTTAAAAAAACTAAAATAAAGAAAAACATTTGTCGCCAAACATCTTTAGAGACTTCATTTGTTTTGGTTTGTTGCTCAAGTAATAGCAAGGAAGCAGAGGGCGGTGAGGGGGAGAAGCAGTCTTTGTCCTTATTAGCATTAACAATAGTAAAGGGAGAAACTTAACTCAAGAAAAAAAGAAAAAAAAAAAAGTAGCTATGAATATGCTAGAATATCTGGAGTATAAAAAGTATAGTTCAAAGTTAAGTTTCTAACAAAAACTACACTGGAAATGAGTTTGAGATCATGATTTTCAATATAGAACTAATGTACGAATTATATGTTAGGTAAAATTTAATTAACGAAATATTTTAATGTCCAGAAAAATGAGGACTCAATAATTGTTCTGTCGTCTTTGATAAAATTTGAGCAGGTTCTTGAAAATTAGCTTCAATCTCTCCCATACAAGGGGTTCGATAATAGAAGGAACCTATGATTATGTTCAAGAGCCTTGTTTTTGTTAAGAACTTTTCACCAATGGGGGAAACAAAACCAAGTGAGGTTTTTAAGAAAGGAAGAAACATGGATCCTCTATATGCTCATGAAACTTTTGAAAAGCTTTTATTTTTTGGTTGGAGGAGATGGAAGAGCAGAGGGCATATTATTGGTCCATGATACAATTGGGTCAAGTCGGCCTAGTTCTTATAAGCGTTGAATTCAAAATTCATAATTACATATTCAAAATTCAAGATTATATCATGCAATCTTGTTCTACTGTAAAAACAGAACAAGTGTTCTAAGACTCAGAATAGGTGAAGTGTTTATTTTAAATCAATCTCAACCGTCAAAATTTTAATCCAACGAATATGCAGAATTTACTCCCGTTCTGCACTGGAGCCGTGGCGGAGTTAGGAGTGGTGTCATTCACCTCCATAGATACGAATCTTTTAGTTATACTCGTAATTCATGGTTTAGTTTTTTTTTTTTTTTTTTTGAGTTAAAAAAAATTATTAATGGGTTACATACATGTAGAAGACAGTTTTTCAAAATAAAGAAGTGCATTATACTATCTTCGCGATCATAATTTATTAATGAATAAAAAATAAATATTCAATTTCAATTAGCTATAACATAACATAACATAACAGAAAATAAAAGAGAATAGAGGTGAGCACTGATCCCATGCCATGTTCATCCAGGAATTATACACAGTGACTGCACAAATTTCAATGACAATATAAATTAATTTCCGCCTTGATCGCCAGCAGTTTTAACGTATCTCATTTATTGCTAAGCTTAAATAAAAATTAATCCAAATTATATTCACCTACTACATCTATCTCTGACTTGTAAATTTTGTCGATACAAAGCTATATGATAGCACCTAACTTTTAGAATTTGACAGTTCAATCTATAATTTATCATCATCCATCAACGTTGACAAAATCCATCCATTTAGCAGTTAATTATAGGTTCTCTCCATCAGAATAAACGTCGTCCTGCTCATTTTTAATTTTGTTGAAGAAATGAAATATAACCCATGTATATATTTTTTATTCGAAATCCTTTATTAGCCCAACCCGAAGCTTGATTGTTGATGAGATCCTATTTGCAAAAAAAAAATAAGCACATTATATAATTTCCCTTCAATCTCCAGAAATGGCTTGCTTTTTTATTATTTTTTAATTAAGAAAGGAATATTTTGTGGCATATAGAGCAATTTCGTTAATATACTAACCAGTGTATCAGACAATGTAGCAGATGATGTACTAGAATAAGCTAAGATAGATGGAAATGGAACAAACAAAATCAACTAAAAAAAAAGAGAGAAAAAGTGAATAGCTATCAATTACATTATCCTTCAGTCCACAATAAGAACTTTGTAACTTGCCAAGATAAAGCTGCTCGTGGAATTCGATATAGTGTTAAAGTATTGAACTATACCTGTTTAGCACCAGTAGCCGGAAAACCCCAAAAGAGCTTGTACTCTGCCCCTCCTATTGAACAAGTATGTTGTTTTATAGGCCAATCCAATTGATAACTTGGGTACATACTTCATGGGCCTGTCCGACATAAATCTTCTCCAAGAAGTGAAGAAAGCCTGTTCAACGAGATTGCGATAGAAGCGCCTAGATGGATGAGCTGGGCGAACAGCCAAAGAGTAATTTGTATGATTACAGAAGGAAATCATTGTATGATCAAACATCATCAGCCCTCTTTAGTTTGTGTAGTTGTGCATAGCTTTCTGATCTTTCTATCATGGTTGAGCATTGTGCTAACACTCTCAACTACCAACACTATCTGCAAAACATAGAAGACAAAAGTAAAAGAGTGACCAGTTTAAGAGAGATTACCATCGTCTAATCAGCAAGGAATCTACACAAATTAATTATGGTCCCTCTATGATCAATAATGATAAATTGCAGAATCACGTGGTTCCGAGCTAATTAAGTGAATAGATGGATCTTTTGACTTTCTTTAGATTCTTCCACATTAACACTCTGCCTAGGATATGTTGGTAGATAGGTAATGACGGTTTTGGCTCGGATGCAGCCATGACTAATATACCTTCCTCTCATTCTAATCCAGAAAGATGCAAAAGAAATCTGTCAATGTAATCAGTCAAATATATGCATGATGGTTTCCATAAATTCTAATAGCCAATCAAATTTTTACTAGCATCAGAAACACCAGTTTAGGTAAATGTTAATATACAAAGATAGGAAGAGGGAAAAGAAAAAAAAAAGGAAAAGGAAAAAACGGTTCAACATCCCAAAATAGGCATACGGGCTAGGGAAAATTTGAGAGCCTCCTCAGATATAACTGAGAAATTACCTGGAAGCAAGCATATGCCATAGCAGTTGCAAAGTAGAAATTTGCATTGCCAGTACCCTGCATAATTTCTTGTGTTAGGGATAACAGAAGATTTCTGCAATTTTTTCTGCTAAAAAATCAAAATAAGGAAGAACTTGGTGTCCATGTTCACGCAGACACATACCCTCCATATCCAAATATTGTGCATCACGGGGCTGAGTAGGGATACTCCCACATATCCACAAAATAGGAAGAATGAAAATTGCATTTCTGCATGGTGCACAGACAAATCGATCATCACTTTGAAAACTCAGTTAATAACGGGGAAAGGTCTATGCTAGTTACCAGCTAATTCATTGGCGAACAAAGCCAATAATCCCAAGTATAGAGCGGAGTCTCCAACCTGATCAATATGGAGAGGATGACATTAGTCTAGATATAGTCCTGCCATGTGAAGACTGGAAAAAGAATTCAAATTTAAAAAAAAAAAAAAAGTGTTTACTCATTCACTTCGTTTGATGTATTAGGACTAGGGATTTGAATAATGAGAGAGAGAGAGAGAATAGGGATGGAGAACTTACAGACGGATAAGATTTAAGAACCGAGGCGATTGCCATGTAAACAAAAGCCAGAAAGCAAGGCCGGTTATATAACCGTGTAGCTAATGGCAATATCATGAATAAGATGTTTGCATGAAAAGTTATAAGGAAAAAATTTCTGAAGAAATCAAAGACTTCTGCAAAGAAGTACCTGCGAAAAAAATTTGCCAAGAAACGGTCAATCTTTCAAAAAACTTAACTTTACCTATCAATGCAAATTTTTGATACGTTCTCTTCCCCCACCCCACCCAAAAAGAAAGAAACTATAACTTACCATAAGACGCCTATATTTGGAGATAAATCCTTAACAGTGAGAGTGAATCCATAAGTCCTGCAAGCATAAACTAAAATTTCAATCTGGAAAGATGTCCAATCATTCTCTGTCAGAAGTCAAATAGAATGGGATCTTTTCACCAAGAATGACATCAATTCAATTGACAAAAAGAAGAAGCCCACGAAATAAACAGGGTGTTTTAATTAAAAGAACGGCCATTAATAATTCTTCTGAAACACTCACATAAATTGTAAATCTGAAATACTGAATTGATAATACTATTTGAGTGCTGGTTCGGATTAGAAAATAGGGGAGAGAGAGAGGCACAATTTTAAAGAGATAAAGTTCAACCTTTCAAACATCTCCCAAAGATCACCACACCCTTTCAACGAAATATAACATAAGAACAATATGTAGGATGCCCATAATGCAGTCCACAGAAAGAAGGACAAGACAGGTCTCAATGAGAAAGAGGTTGATTGTGCTTTCAATCCCCTAGTTTCAGGATCACCATCACTTGAGCCATCATTTCTATCTTTTAAAGAAACCCTTTGCGGAAACAATTTTCTTGGCGGGGCATCAAGACCATATCCTAATAGAAGAATTATCTAAAATGAAAGAACGACAACAGTTAGCCACAGAAAGTGGATATGCATATAAAAGCTAAAGGAAATAGAAATCTTCTTTCAGAACTTTCACTCCGGAGAACCTTCGTCAACAGGCTGACAATGGAAAGCATACCGGTATGACTAGAATCATTGGATACAAAGACAAATGTGTGGCTACTACCCATCCAAAAGCAGCCAATGGCACTCGTCCTGCAAACATTACAAACAAACTATTCAGTTTCCTGTCTCACAAATGATGTATAATTGTAAAGCAGGAGCAGCCCACATGCACTCATGGTGATCCACGATTTGTTTTATCTGCCAAATATCAAGCTTAATTTGAAGCAGCATTTATGTGCCTTGAGTTAGTTCGCTGGATGAAAATCGGGAGGAAATGAGTAACGTAAGCAAAATGTGTGTTTACAACAGCCTGCTCCCTGTAGTTTGGTATGGAAGATGTGATAGAAAGTGAATGACAAATTTCCCGGCCACTCTTTTCACTTCCACAAGGAATTCAGGGCAAACAACATCAAATAGAATAAGAGAATGAATAACAAAACAAGAAGGTAAATGCAAGAATTTTATTTCATATGTAGCATGAATTCTCTTTCCTTTCTATTCCACTCTTGCTCCCTTCCCATTCTGTGGATATTATGTTAGTGCAAGAAAAATCCTATAGAATGATTTAAGCCTCATCAATGATGTGATGAAAATGTTTTTGCTTGTTAGATTTATTTCAAGTAATCAAAAGAAGCATTTTATATATATATATAAAAATCAAAAAATCAAAAATCAAAAATGTTAAATTACAACTTTTCCAAACCTTTTACCTCACATATTGTGTTAGCAGCAGTACCCCTCGTAATAAGATGAAAAGTTGAGCAACTAACATTCCATGTTAATAAGGAGACGTATTAACTACTTACCTTTAGAAGCTCCATACAAGGATAAGATCACAAACAGATTTTCAATTGGTGAGGAATTGAACCCCATGCATGATACTATAGTGAAAGGGTTCCACAAATATACTAGAGTAGCTATATCTCCTGATGGTAGACTCCCTGGAAAAAGAGCATCATATAACCATCATTAGCAAGACAACAATCAAGGAAGAATGGCGGAAGATTTGGAAGGCAAAAATCCCCCAAGTACCAGATGAAACAGTTAAAGCTTAGAAAATGATGTAAAGGCGGAAAAGTACTCAATATTCTATAAACAGTTACCTGAAGCTTCAAATGGGTCAGGAAGATGTAATGATCTCAGACTCTGACCATAAGCCGAATGAAGAGATTGGCCAATTGCACGAATTAGCATTGCAGCCATAAAATCTGCAACCACAGAAACCAAACTATATCCGGAAATATGTCGATATTATTCATGTAGGTTCATAAAGATTTAAGAGGATAAGGATGAACAAATAATTGAATCAGAAATTAAGCAGACGGGTTGAGCTAATAGTGAAAAACAAAATTTATCATATATGCAGAGAATACATATAAAGAAACATCAATCCATGGACAAAGCTACTGAATATGTTAAAAATAAATATGTTAAATCCATGGACAACAGCAAAATTAAAAATTAAAAAAAAAATGAATATGTTAACAGACACAAAAAATGTATACTGTAAACAAGAAGACGCATCACTGCACCACCAAACCATCTTCTACAAGCAAACATCATTTTCTATACAGCTAAATATGGGACATTTTACATGGAAAAAAGCTACAGGGAGTTAAGCGGGAATGATAGGGAATTCGTAAAATACCTGCACATGAGATGATTAGGGTGCCCTTCAATTCTGCACCAACAAATACTTACTATCAATACCCAAATACACTGCTTCTCTTATATGGGCGTAAAAATTTAAACATTAGCTGCTACACTGCCTAAAAATAAGAAAGAAACAAACTTTAATAAAGAAAAACACTATTGAAGATCAAATAATTACCTTTTAACAGTTAAAGGTCCAAGAATTGAGAGTAAAAGTGGAGATCCATGGTACATAGAACCTGCATAAAAAAGGAAGCACATCCCTCTTAAACCCATTTAATAATATATATACTGAGACTACAGTAAACATATTAAATATCACATTAACACTTCTAACTCAGTACTCCCTCCATTCCTAAATATAAGACTCTTTAGACAATTTGAGAAAATTAAGTAAGTTGTCATTTTCACCTAAACTTCCAATATTATCCCCCACCCACCCACCCTCTCTCTCACTTCTTTGTCATAAATAAAGGAAAATGTTATGGTATAATTGGAATAAATTGTTGACAACTAATAAAACAACCTTAAACGACAATTAATTTGGATACCTAGATATCTCCTAAACGACAATTAATAGGGAATGGAGGGAGTAATATATAAAAGTTAAAAAAAAAAAAAATGTTCAAGTAATTTCAGCTGCATTTACCAGCATATGGAGACATAGATAACTGCTTCAACCAGTAACCCTCAGCCACTGTTTAAAAAAACCCAAAATTACAGTTAATAAAACATAAAATTCACAGTAAATTCAGCATCTATTTACACTAAAGAGTGAGGAGAAAAAAAGTGTTTTACGGCGGCGGAAGCTGGTGAGAGGAGTGGAGACTTCGGGCCGGGAACCCAAATTGAGATTTTTAGGGAAATAAATTAGAATTATTCTCAATATTACTGATCCTATTGCCCATTTCCAGAACCCGAACCCCGATTTGGATCCGGATAAATTCTTATTTCTCTTGTTTTTAGCTGTCTCTTCCATATAGACTGTGGTTGAGAGCTGATAGCTCAGATCAGATGTCTGAGTATTCGAGTTTGAGGAGTTTGGCTTCCATGGAAAGTTACTGTAATGGGGAAGAAGATGCCGGAGCGGGACGACATCGTTTTGTATTATTTGAGAAAGGAAGCGATAAGCCCATTCTTTTGCACCTTTGGGGCCTTTTTCTGTGACAGGCCCATTATTTCTGTGAATATAACCCCAACTAATTTTTTTTTTTTTTTAAGGGAAAAATCGTAGATTTCATCCTTAAATATTTTACGATTTGCAGGTTAGGTCTTTTTTTTATTTTTTTTATTTGTTAGATACAAGAACATATTACGGTTTGCATGTTAGGTATTTTCATGTCTTTTTCTGCTAGTCAATGGCTAGTCAACATTTATCTCAAATTTAATCAGGGGCAATTTAGGTAATTCAGTTACCTAATTCTTCCCCTACATTTGAACTCTCTTGCCCCTAACTCTTTCAATGCAGGTGCAGCTCCAATAGTAGCCATTTGTATTTGATATGGATCAACTAATAGATCTCCAAATACCTAAACAATAAGGAAAAAAAAATCAATAAAAATTAAGCATTAAAAAAATTATTTATAAGCCTTACAACCATTATAGAGCTCACCATTGCCAACTTGGGTTTCTTGAAACTTGTAAAGCTTCTTCTTTTTGAAACTTGGCTAAAATCTTTGAAGGCTGAAACTTAATCTTCATCAAAATCCAACCCATTGAACTCTAAAATCCTTCCGGTTGCTGAACAATAACGGGGCAAAGAATGATCTTTCTTCAAAGAAATCCCACTTTCAAGAGAACCCATTTAACAAAATCCCATGAATTCCACACCACTCTTCTTCAATCCAGCATTTCAAGAATCAAATCCCATTAAGCAAGAAACATAAAAGAAAAGCTTTTCTTGATGGGATTTTCCTGTTAAATTCAACTAAAAATCAAATCCCATTAAGCAAGAAACATAAAAAGAAAGAAGCTTTTCTTGATAGGAGTGTGAAGTTTAATCAGGGGAATAGGGTAATTGAAATACCTAAATTGGCCCTGATTAAGTTTGGGATAAGTGTTGACTAACCATTGACTAATAGAAAAATACACGGAAAGACCTAACTTGCAAGCCGTAATATGTTCGTGTATCCAACAAATAAAAAAATTGAAAAAGGACCTAATCTGCAAATCATAAAATGTTTAAGAATAAAATTTACGATTTTACCTTTTTTTAAAACCGTTTCGGTAAAACCCGTTACTTGATAGCAAAAGCAAATGGTAGTGGTTGGTTAATTTTACACCAATAATTGGCATAAAAATCATTCGTCCCCCGTGTATGTCCTCATTTTTTTACCTAACCATTCACAATTTGACATGTGTATTTATAATTGGAAGAAATATCCACCTACCAAATTCTGATTGGTTGGGTATATAAATAGGGACATAGACGGGGACAGACGATTTTCACCCGAATAGGCAAAAAATTATTTGTCCCCGTATATATCCTCATTTATGTACCCAACCAATCACGAATCCAAGAATTAAAGTTTGAATCTTTTTGGTAAAATTAATCTCTTTTATTTATCCTGACTAGTTAAAGTCATGTTAAAAATTCATAATTAAATCTTATTTTAATTAGTTGTAGTTAGTGTCATGTTAAAACTTCAAAGCCAATCTAATTTGATTCTTATTCAAAGAAGGCTAGATCTATAAAGCTCTTTTACATGGTAGGCAAATTGACGTTCTGGGTCTAAAAACAATATATCTTTTAGAAGGTGGGTTTAGAAATTATGTTTTCACCCTCTTCTATCCTAAAACAATTTATTTGATGCATTAGGTCATTCCGTAAAAAAATTATTCAGTCAACCATTAATTTAAAATTTGAAGTTGGTCAACACTAAAGTTACAAGGGCATTTTTGGTAGTTTCAATTATACCACCCCACCCCTACCCTTTTAACCCACATTCCACCCCTACCCCTTTAACCCACCATCCACCCTCACAGTCTAACACCACCACCACCACCACAGCGACCGCCCACCACCTTTCTAAAATAACACGGGTGAGCACCGAATTCGAATTCGGTTTTTTCATTTTTTCCTACCTCAAAAAACCGACTGAATTCGAATTGGTGAATTCGGAATTCGATTTTGACCGAATTGGAGGGTATATTTTTTTATTATATAATATATTTAATTATATATAATAATATTTAATTATTAAAAAATTCAATAATAAAATTCAATTATATATATTTAATTATATATTAATAAATATTTAATTATTAAAAAATTCAATTCGAATTCGGTCACACCAAATTCAAAAATAGCGAAACCGACTTCGTCCCAAATTCGACCAATTCGAATTCGGTCTTAACCGAATTACCGGTCTTGACCGAATTACCAAATTCAAGCCAAATTACCGAATTCGAATTCGAATTCGGTAAAAATCGAATTTGCTCACCCCCGCCAAGCTCCATCCACCAAATCCATTCCACCTCAATATGAGACAACATTAACCTCTTAAGCAAAGGCAATTTCGACCAATACCCCCGACATTTCCTTCTCCAAATGAGCCATATTATACATAATCTCAATCCCATTCGGATTTATAACAAATCATTTTCCTCAGCAACAGCCGAACCTGGTGGCTTATTCGGGTCAATCAAATTATCTTCCGACTAGATCTCAGCAAGGATCTGATTAATATCTTCTTTCATTTGCTGCTTCTCCGCCTCAGCTTCAGTAGAAACCAAATTCCCATTCCCAATCCCAATTGTGCCACGTAGAACCAATATAGTAACGAACCCAAAATTACCAAAAATGGTGAAGGGGTCTGGTTGTTTAAACTAATGTACCAAAAATGCCCTTAATAATTTTGTTTTGACCAAGTTTAAATTTTAAAATAATAGTTAACTGAAGAATTTTTTGACCGAAGAATATAGTGCACTAAATCTAAATTGTTTTAGGATATAAGATGTTGAAAATATATTTTTTGGATCCATTTTCTAAAAAATAAATTATTTTTGGACATGATGACACCAATTTGCCTACATCTATTCTCAACAGATACAAACCTCTATTTCGAGGGCTCTTTTGGAATTCACCCTTCTCAAAACCAAAAGACCCCTTGACCCTTCCATCTCCACTATATATATAAAAATCAATACATTAACTCCAAAATTATTTTTCATTATTCTCCTCTTTACTCCATCCACCCCCTGATTGGGATTTCTCTATAATTTTACTTGTTTCTTTAGTAATTCTGATTCTCAAAAAATAAAATAAAAAAATGGCGATGCCTAATCAGGAAGAAATCAAAACCTTCATGAGCATCACCGGCGTTTCTGAAGCTGCCGCAATTCAGAAACTCGAGGTAGTAATTTTTATTTTTACTTTAATTATGGATATTTGTTTTACTTTATTGAGTTTTGGTACCGATAACGGAGATTAATTTGTTTTTTTTATTATATGATTGTTAAATTTTAGTGATTAACTCATGCTAGGGTTTAAATTAGTTTATTTTTGGAATTTTATGCGCTAATTATATATTTGTAGTTTTTTTTTGCATTTAATTTTGTGGTAATTGTGTTTATATGAGATTGACTATGTTTTAAAATCAACAAATATGGGTGCTGTATAGCATCGGAAAATAAGTTTGGATCAAGTTGGAATTAAGAGTGAATATAAAATAATAATTTGCAATAAATATTTGATTTGTTTGAGCAAAAATTCATAAAGTTTTACATAGAGATCATGTGTGATTGATTTGGAAACTGTTTATATGTGTTTCTCGGTGGTAATTTGATAATATTACTACACGATGTGCATTATCGAGTAGAATATGTATAGCTACTTTGGTGATTGGTCATTTTATTGAAGGGCACCTGATTTGCTGTTTTCATGGTCTTATAAATTCCGTCCATTGGTTCGCAAATACTTTTTGTGTTAATGCTACTGGGTTTTTTTAATGTTGAGATACTTTTAACTGGATGACGTTGAAACTCTTATGTAAGCATCCTAAGATGTCGCTCGTGAGGCTTATTCGTGTCAGATTGTTTAGGATGTTCCAGTCTGATACTGAACCTATAATTGGTTACATAAAATGCTTCAAGCTTGTAATTTTACTGTATTTTTCTAAAAATGTTGTTACAAGTGTTTGTTATGCATGGTTATGTCTATCATCTTTATCTGCATTATTTTAAGTTGATGATTGTACAATGTTGTAACCAGGAGCATGGTGGCAATCTCAATGAAGCTGTTAATGCACATTTCAGTGAAGGGGATAGAAATATGTCAGTACCTTGTTCTGTCTTCTAGCTCTTTTTTTTTTTTTTTCCATTCTCCCCCATCCCTCCCCCCTAAAGTCTCTTTTTACTAGCAAAAAAGTTTCGGAAAAGAAAAAGAGAAAATATGAAAGATTATATCTTATCTATTGCTAAATTTGATATCTGCCTGGTGTTTCCCTCATCTGCCTCTTCTCTCTCCCTCTAGAACACAAGAAGCATCTAATGCTGCTACTCGAGATGATGATATGGACATTGATAGAAGGTCTTTTCCACTTTTACCTTCCAATAGAAACTTGAATCCATTTTCTCTTCTTGATTCTCACTTTGGAAGCAGCAGATTTGACGGTGCTAATCATTTAACAAGAGATGCTCCTTATGTTACCCATCCAAGAGAAGTTCGAGAGATTCCAATTGAGGTTAAAGATGGGAACGAGCAATCTTTTCGTTCTCGCAGTGCTCCTACTATTGAGGATATCAGTGGAACTGCACAATGTGAAGGTACTGAAGTTCATGGCACTATTATTATCGAGGAGGATGATGATGAAAATGTTCCGACTGGTCGAGCACCACATGCTACTGATGGCAATGCACCAAATGATCAGATATTTGGTGCTTTTCCCCGTGCCCCTATTTCTAGGCCATCAGTTCCTGACATTGAGGAGCTGCCCGACTACAGCAATGACATAGAAGAACAAATGATCAGAGCTGCCATTGAGGCTTCTAAACGGGATGCTGAGATGTTGAGTGAGCAACATGATGTTGATAGTGTATGTGACAGAATCCCAATGCCTTCTTTCAGCTTTATTTAGTGTACATTATGACCCATTTTTGCTCTATTTACAGGCTTCAACAGATAATGTGCCTCAACAGAGGCCGCTTCACATGGAGGATACTGAAATTGCTCATGCAGAAGCTTATAAATCTGCTCATATGGAGGATCTGAGAAACTTATCTTCCTCAAACGGGAGGTACGTGCTCTATCAGTTGAATGACAATTTGATAACATTCTTGGCTACTTCTTGCTGGGGTTTTTCCTATCCCACCTCCTTTCCCTATTAGTATATGCTGATAAATATTCTTTCTGTTTCTCCTTCTCGGGGTGAAAGGTAGGCTGCTCTTCTTGTTGATTGAATAGCAAAACTTTAGGTTACCATCTGGTGGAAAAGGTTGAGGTTCTAATGAGATATTGATGGGAAATTTAGGTTGCAAGTGGGAAGTTCCTCTGTCCACGATGAGGAAACCGAGGATATAGAAGAACAACCGTTGGTTAGACACAGGAGCAGAAATGTATCTATGGGTTCAGTTGATGCTGTCAGAGACATTGATGAAGTTGAAGTTAGACCACTTTCTAGCCCTCAGTGTCAGGATGACCTTAATCCTCCTCAATTCAACAACAGTAACTTCCCGTCGGATGAGGTATTTTTATCTCTACTCCAGGCTCTCAAATTCTAAACAATTTTCGTCAGGGAAACATTCAAGAGACTGACGTCAGTGGTCATTTTTCCATTCTGTATGATTTCTTTGAAGTGGGGCGGTATGTCATCGTTGGAGCATGATGAAGCTGTGATGCTTGAGGCTGCAATGTTTGGTGGAATCCCCGAAGGGAGTGGATTTCGTATTCCATTTGCACCTCATCATCTCATGCAGAATGGTCAAAACAGAAATGAGGAAGATCCCTATGCTTGGAGGACGCCCCGTCCTCCATCACCGTCCCTTACTTCTCAGCGGTTGTTGCGGGAACAACAGGTTTGTGTTTTGAGCTTTCTGTGGTGCTCTCTGAATTTCAATCTCCAACTCTTTAATTCTCCTGTCATGATTATACCTGTAGGATGATGAGTACCTTGCTGCGCTGCAAGTGGACAGAGAAAAGGGATTGAGGGCGAGAGAAGAAGCTGAAGCTGCTCTTGCCGAACAGAGGCGAAAGGATGAGGAAGTTCAAAGGAAAGCGGAGGAAGAACAGGTAAACTTGATTTTAAGTTCTCCCTTTTATTGATTTTTTGGCATTTTTGCACCATAGTGTTGTAAATGCTAGAGTAACTATCTTCTCAGCCTGGAGAGAGACAGGTATTTGATCATCTATAATAGCCAGGGTTGAAGATATTATGGTCTGGTTTTCTTTCTGTGTTTGTTTCTCCTGTAAACATAAAGCTTGAAGCCATATTTATGTAAATGGAGTGGCGAAAGAGAGTCTATTTGTGCCAACAGAAAAGGAAAAAGAAAAGGCGGAAAAGAAATGAGAGTAGGATATGTTCATATTGTTTAGAAACTAATGGAGGGTGGAGAAGTGCGAAATATTCTGTTTGGAGAGGCGAAAAAAAAGAAAGGAGGCTGATCAAATACTAACGTGCTTCCTAGTTGACCCCTTTTTGACTCGACAGAAAAGTTGCAAGCCATATTTTAGGCTAGGGAATTCTCTGCCTCGACAAACTTTTATTAGCCTTTTTTCGTTCTCTCTGTTTCTGTACCAAAGTAGTTGGTGAGTTGGAAACAACAAAGCTGAAAATGGTAACAGAGACTCAAAAGTTCTCCTTAAGGCCACCCCTTCTTGATACATGAAGCATCTCATACTTGTTGTGACCTTCAAGATGCTTATTTCCCTGTAGACGTATACATACTTTAGAACATGTCAAGATTTTGACCTACCATTAATTGTCTGCTTTCATGCTTGGGAGTGCCTGCTGTAATCTTCAAATCTTTTGACAACGAAAGTTGTGAGGCTTATATGCAGTGGCGGAGCCAGGAAATTTTCTTTGGGGGGCACAATTAATATTGACAAAATAAATTCATAAAAACATATAAATATTGGCGGAACCAAATTTTTTTTTTTGATGAAATATTATAGACTAGAGTTATTCACATTTTGTTCACCATTTTCACTCTACTGGTCAGTGGTTCATTAACCTCCAAGTCCTCTGGCTTTATATTGTGGACTTTTTATTGTGAAATTTTTATAGTTTACAAGAGAGCCCATTGTGCATTTTTTATTAGTAATTTTATTTTTGTCTCTTACACACTTAAGTTTGTTAACATTTTAACCAAAATTGTTAAAATATAAGTGGTGTCATTCCTATAATTAACAAACTAAATAATTTAATTTTAAATCGTAAAGTGATTCAAAATGGGTACAATAAACAATGTTCACGAGACGAGGTGTTACAAAAATAAAACTAAAACTAAATAAATAAATAATTTAATTTTAAATCGTAAAGTGATTCAAAATGGGTACAATAAACAATGTTCACGAGATGAGGTGTTACAAAAACAAAACTAAAACTAAAATTGGGAAAAAACTGTGCCCCACCATGCCCCACTGTGGCTCCGCCACTGCTTATATGTCTTTCTTTCCATGATATATTTACATGCACAAGAAAATATCCAAGTTTGAATTTCCCACTCGTCAGTTCTTGTTATATGTTTTCTCCTTGAGATTGTTTGACAGTCTTTTGCTTTTGCATGCTAATAGTTTTCTTGAATTGTCATTCTTTAGTCAAAGTTCTTCAATTGGTGTTTGTTGATTGGATAGAATCCTGTGGCTAGTTTCTCTCTGGTAGAGCATTTCTGGAGTTTCTTTTTGGTTTTTATGGCTAGGAAATTGAGAGACAATTAGCAGCAAAAGAAGCTTCTCTCCCTCAGGAACCAGCATCGGATGATGAGAATGCTGTTACACTCCTTGTTCGGATGGCTGATGGAAGTCGTAGAGGGCGACGATTTCTTAAATCTGATAAACTACAGGTACAGTTGCAGTAGCTCTTCAAATATGTCTGGACTGTGTGATTAATAAATTTAACTTTTTTCTTTTTTTGTTGTCCGCACTGCAGTACCTGTTCGACTTCATTGACATTAGCAGAAAAGTAAAGCCCCAAACGTACAGATTGGTAAGTCTCAATTTATTGCAATTCTTTTTTAGTCTGCTTACTATTTAGCTGGGGGAGTATAACATTGAAAAGCCATTTCTTTATATGATAGTTTCGTTATCTGAATCTTGAACACCACTCTTACTTGTAGTATTGTTTAATAAGAAATGGAGTTCACTGTCCCTTTTGAATTTTTAGTTAGTCTATCTATTCATGGAATAAGTGATGGTCCAAAGGTTCTTACTCGGGGAATTGCTTGACAGGATTTTTTATTGAATCATCGTGGTTCTAGTAAGAATCTAAGGTTTTAATCAATTCATAGGATTCTTAACAAGAGAATTCCTATCAAATATCAACACAATTATCCATATTTTTTTACATATACAATTGAATACAAATTTGATGGTTGGCCAAAAGTTTTTGAATATCATTTTCAAAGGTGCTAGCCTAATTTATCAGCTTATTCAAAGTCCGCTGGCAGCATTTAGATGTTTGAACTTCTCAAACTCTCTGAATACGTTTTGCAATTTGAATTCTAACTTCAAATTGACTCGAATCTTCCTTTTGCTGGCTGCTGCAGCTACTCTTTCTTTTTTTTCCTCGTGAACCTTTCATGTTTTCGGCCCATTGATCTGATATGTCGTGGTTGATATTCAGGTAAGGCCGTATCCGCGCAGAGCATTCAGTGATGGAGAGAGTACCTTAACTCTTAATGAGCTAGGATTGACAAGCAAGCAAGAAGCGTTGTTTCTGGAGCGGATTTGACAAGATCCATTCTGTTAAGTGTGAAGAAGTACCTTACAATGTTGAAGTTTATAGTTATAGGGTGTGCTTGGACAAGGTTTGGCTTGGTTTGGTTTGGTTTGGTCTCACTTTTTGGGGGGAAATGCCCAAAATTTGACCACTTAAAATAAAGTGAAACATTCAAATTAAATTTTTTTTCAAATAATCGTCCAAATCCAAATTTTGGCCTCAAAAAATTGGAATTTGAACATCTCCCGACAATTATAGAGGCCAAAATTTGGAATTGAACGATTATTTGAAGAAAAAAATTTGAATTTGAATGTTTCCCGCCTATTTTAAGTGGTCAAATTTTGGGCATTTCCCCCCAAAAAGTGAGACCAAACCAAACCAAACCAAGCCAAACCTTGTCCAAGCACACCCATAATGTCGGATAATTGGATGTTTCTATGTGGTGGTTGGATGTGTTAAATTACATGGGCAGGACTTGACGTCTGCAGGGAATTGATTTTATGAAAACTAGGAAGGTATTTATGAATTTCATGTTAGATGCCTTGGTAGACTGAAAATTCTTGTCAAATAATAACACAATTGTTTTATTTATATTTTTTTTGTTAAGAGGCGTTCCAATGGTAAAACTGGAGACTTTCACTGATTGAAAGTTTCTCTCTTATATAGAACTGGAGCAACAATTATCGTATACTTTTAGAAAATTTTACCAGGTTGGTCAAGCGCCTTCTAAAAAGTACTCCCTCCATCCCAAATTATCTGTCCACTTTGACAAATGCATGGGTATTAATATTTTGGTGATTTTGATGATAAAATATAAGTAAAAGTCTAAAAGATACCTCTCATTGATTTTATTAATCTCATTTAAATTGATTTTATTAATCTCATTTAAAATTCAATAATGATTGTTGAATCAAAAAATTTGGTTCAAATAAGGATCAAAGAGTATAAAATGAAAATGATTGTTAACATTTAATGTTTAATTATGCCTTATTGATCCAAATTTGATGCTATTTTTTTATCCAATAATCACTACCCTTTAAAATTTATGTATTTCTCTCTTCTTTCTCTCACATAACATCTAACTACCTCTTAAACATGTATTGGAAAGTGATAATTTTAATTAACTAAGAGTATTCAACGAGGAGTTGGAAGAAGGGTAAAATTGGAAAAATTGTCATTAATATATACTTTATTTAAAAAGTTGACAGTTAATTTGGGACAAACAAAAAAGGAAATAAGGACAATGAATTTATGACGAAGGAAGTACTTATTTTAGAACCGTCAGTAACTTGGGTTTTTGAAAACTAGACCATTTATAAGTATGGTCTAGTTTATTACAATTATTATTATAAGACCTCACTGAGGAGGAGAAGTAGAAGACCCCAGAGAGGGAGAAGTAGATGACCTCGTTGAGCGGATGTCGTAGAAGTCTCGTTGAGCGGGTGCCCCGTGAGGAGTAGTAGAAGTCCCGTTGAGCGGGTGCCCCGTGAGGGTGTATAAGACTCACACAAGGGAACCCAAAAGAAATGACAATTAAATCATTCCCCTTGTGTGAGGGAGGTATCGAACCTGGACCTCTCGGTCACAGGCAGTGGATGTTACCCACTGGGCTACCATGCCTTCGATCTCGTCAGTAACTTGGGTTAATGTTGCTAAATGTGGGCAACTTAATTGATGTATTAGGGCAATGTATTTTGTCCACACGCTTGGAACTTAATCATGAGTTTGTTCTGATAGTTGGGTTTTTTTAGTGGACTTTAAATCTTTTAATACATTATTTATTACATTAATGATACCGTTGTACATAAAAAAAATATGATTAGTCTAAACATATATATTTACTTTGGGCCAACAATATTATTACGTGTGGAGTAATGACATTAGTGTATTAGAAGATTCAATTTTTTTTAAGTGAGGATAAACATATGTCTTTCAATGTAGTTGTTCATAACTCTTTATACTTTTTTCAACCAACAAATTGAAAATTAATTGTCAAGATCGGGTGAACAAAATACCAATTTGTTTTGCACCGAATCTGGACTCCACTGTTGTCTAAACCAAATATTATTAATATTTGCTTACTTTTTTCCATGAAAATATTAGTTTATTACTAGGGTAATATGCATTAAATGGCACTTAACTATTTTTAAATTTTAAATGTTGACCCAAAATAATTATTTTGGCAGAAATTAGCCATCAACTATTTACGGGTAGCGAAATAGGGACTCGGGTGAATTTTCCGGGCAAAAATTCAAAAAATCCCTCATGTGCCGGCCACGTGAGGGGTATAATCGTCCCAAAAAATTGACAACCCTTCTTCTCCGGCGGCCCAGCTCCGTGACCCCACCAATGTAACCGTCTTCACCGCGTCGCAGCTTCCAAAAAACCACAACCATCTCCGCCCACAACTCAGCAGACCACCACCAATCTGTACAATAATATGCCGGCCACAACAATCCGTCGCCTCCACAATCTCCGTGAGCAGCAAACCCGCAAGTTCTGCTTCGTCATAACAATAATATCCATGATTTCCCCTCTCGACCTGAAAACTTAAGAGCAATGAGAACATGGAATTTAAATACTCAACCAGAAAAAGCTGGAGGAAAATTTTCATTGAAAACGAACCTAATATAGCGGGGGAACTCCCAACATACACATCCTTCATCAAATAAAACTTTCTACAACCAGGAACAATAACAATGAGCAAGGTCGGAAACCAAGAACACTAAATTTACCCCCAAAAAATCATCACCAAAATCATTTAAGCATCACCAAAATTTCCAGAAATCCCAACAACAACGTTAAACCATTCAATTACTCCATTCCATTATTGTTTCACCGAAAAAAAAATTGAAAATTCAAAGTGGGTTTTCCTAATTCACTGAGGATGTTGGACGAACGAATCAATTAGTCCACAAATACATTTACTACAATACCTAATTTATGAAGGGGAACCTTAAATCGAATCAATTAGTACCACCACCTCCGAAGTGATTTTTTGAACTTTTGGATTTTTGGAAGATTGAACAAAGATTTGGCCTTTTGAATCTCAAAGAAATATGGTGCTTAGAAGATTAAGAACACTTCAGAGATTGGTGATGAGTTTAATGAAGAAGGATTGCAAAAAGTGTTTTTTCTAGGTGATTGATTTGCAGTGGTGTAGAGCTACTGGAGGGGATGAAGATGGTGGTCGATTTTTTTGGGACGATTATACCCCTCACGTGGAGGGGATTTTTTTAATTTTTTCCTCGCAAAATTCACTTTTTTTTAAATCCGATCGCGATCAGCCTACATAGGAGAGAGAAGTCACTCGCATTTGATGGGAGGAGATAGCTTTAGAAAGAGAGATTAAAGCTTGCTGCACGCAGGCGGAGGATATCGAATCCCACGACCTTGAGGTGGTGGGCAGGCGCTTGCCCCATTGAGATATGACACCTTTGATCCCGCAAAATTTACTGGAGTCCCTATTTCGCTACTTGTAAATAGTTGATGATTTCCACCAAAATAATTATTTTGGCCTAACATTTAAAATTTAAAAATAGTTAAGGATCATTTAATGTATATTACCATTATTACTATCAATACTTAATAGTATTACTGATTAATCAAACCCAAATTTTCTTACTTATACGAGACAGTTAATTATTGTTCATGCTCTGGAAATTTCACAAAGCAGATAATAATAATGTAAACCAACGGTCATCAAGTAAAACGGGTACCATCCAGACATCCACGTGCGTCCTACATGCCTTCTTCCCCAGATTATTCCAGAAAGAAAAAAAAATTCAAAATCCTACAGGTAGCACATACAACTAAAAATACTAACTCCCTCATAACGGTCATATTTCACCGACAAACTCCCAACGGTCATATATCTTGCCCATTCTCAATTCTCCACCCTCCGATTCTCATCAAACGGCCAGAAATTAACAATCCAAGGGCCTTTACCCCAGCAACCCTTTTCACCAAGATATCATTTTTCTCCCCAATTATCAGGTAAAAATCATTCATGGGTTTAGAGCAGTAAAGAAATTTTAGCGAAGAGGGGTCTTGAGGAATATATATAAAAACTCAGTTATATTATGTACTATGGCTTTTTGGGTAGTGGGATTTTGAAAATTTGACTTTTTTTTTGTTTGAATAATGATGATCATTTTGCTTGTTTTGATGAATCTTTGAAGGGTTTTTAAGTTTCTTGGGGGTTTTTTTGGGGTTCTGGGGTTTGATTCAATTTTCAAAACCAGCTAGTTATGGGCTCAAATTCTGTTTTTGGCTACTCAAAGTTTCAATCTTTTGCTGCAAGTTCTTGCAAGGATGTGTCTTCTGCAATTTCTAGAATGGAGTGAGTTCTTATGATCAGGTTAGGAATTATATTTCTTTTCTATGAATTATTAGGTTTGTCGGAATCCGATGATCATTTTTTTATGTAGGTATTGATTGATTTTTGTTTGATAACAATTCTTTGATTCTTTATATTGGTTTGATTATTTTGCTGATTTGATTATATTCTTTATTGCACATATACTGGGAAATTCTTTACATTGTATTATTCATCATATATAGGACACACAAAAAGTATATTCATATAGATATTGTCAATTTTGTTTTGGCATCGGATTCCTGTTTTTGTTTGGTCTTAGATTTCTTGATACTTCACACACTCACATTGTAGAGACATTATTGGGGGGTTTCTCTTGATTTCTCTTTTAAAAATATTTTTTGGGATATTCATAATCAATAGGAAATTCTTGAAAAGTGGTTGTATATTGCATTCTTTGAAATTCTTTAAATTCAATATAAAGAGAGAAATATAGAGAGAAACATAGTGAAGAAAAGGGTGGGCGAATTGGGAAAATAGAGAGAAAAAGGAACATTGGAAGGTTCTAAAGAATGTTGGCTGGGTGTTCTTCTTCATTGTTGTCCCCAACAAGGCATAGATTGAGGAGTGAAGCACCCGCACAGTTTCAAGCTTGTCATTTCCCTTCAATGAGCACACAAAGATTGGATTTACCATGCAGTTTTCCCCGAAATGACGCCCCAAGAACGCAACCCATTAGGCCTGTTGGTCTTTCTGTTGAGAAACCGATTGAAGCCAAGACTGGTAGCTGCTCAATTAAAACCACAGCACAGACAGCGTTTCCTGAAGCCAGGAGATGCAGCAAGGATGAATTTTGGGAGAAAAATAAGAGCTTGAAGAAGAGGTTCTTGGAGCAAGTTCCATTTGATGATGATGAGACTTGTATGAGTAGAGCTAAGAGGAAAAGGGGAAATCGAAAGTCGGATGATTCGCCTGAGGAAGAAAAGAAGCTGACTTTAGGCCAGTTTGGGAGTGGGAGTTTCTGGTTGCAGCAGCCTGGTTTCGATGTAGCTCGGTCTCTTCCATTGATAACAGGCCTGGATCAACCTCAAGTCCCGTTTTCTCTTTCATGTTCAGGAGAGGAGGTACCAGTTTGTTTCGTGCCTAGTGATTTGATATCGCCGCCTTTGCCTTTTTCGCACAATCCCTGGGTGGATTCTGTTGTGACTGAGATTACAAACTTAGGAGAGAAAGGGAAGAATGTGGAGACAAGCCAGGGTCCTACAAAGGAAGCTTCCGGATCAAGTACTTCTTCGGAGAGTCATGGTTTGGTCTTTAGGCTAAATGATGAGAAGAACCCTTCAGAGCATGAAGCAGGGAACGGTTCAGGGCCACCTAATCCAACCCGAAATACCCAAGTTGTCGTATCAGGACGTATTGGAAATCAAATTCATAGGGAGCATGATGGTTTTGAGCTTATCAGCTTGCTTGTGGCTTGTGTTGAAGCTATAGGATCAAAGAACATTCCAGTCATTCACCAGTTTATAGCTAGATTAGGGGATCTTGCATCTCCAAGAGGATCTGCTATTAGCCGTCTCACAGCTTACTTCACGGAAGCTTTAGCTTTGAGAGTTGCAAGGCTTTGGCCTCATATATTTCACATTTCTCCCCCTCGGGAGCTTGATCGCATTGATGATGATTCTGGGGCAGCATTGAGGCTTTTGAATCAGGTTAGCCCAATTCTGAGGTTTGTGCATTTCACATCAAATGAGATTCTGTTGAGAGTATTTGAAGGAAAAGATAGGGTTCATATTATAGATTTCGATATCAAGCAAGGGCTACAATGGCCGAGTTTGTTTCAGAGTTTGGCTTCTAGGACAAACCCTCCTAGCCATGTTAGAATTACTGGTATCGGGGAATCCAAACAAGAACTGGTTGAAACAGGCGATAGACTTGCGGGGTTTGCTGAGGCGTTGAATCTGCCTTTCGAGTTCCATCCAGTTGTTGATAGGTTGGAAGATGTGAGGCTATGGATGCTTCATGTTAAGGAGAAGGAAGGTGTAGCTGTGAACTGTGTTTTTCAGTTACACAAGATGCTCTATGATGGTGCCGGAGGAGTTCTTAGGGACTTTTTGGGGTTAATTCGTAGCACAAACCCCTCAATGGTTCTTATGGCGGAGCAAGAAGCCGAGCACAATGAGGCCAGCTTGGAAAGGAGGCTTTCTAATTCATTGAAGTATTATTCAGCCATTTTCGATTCTCTCGAGGCTAGCAGTCCGGGAGACAGTCAAATCAGGTCTACAGTTGAGGAGATGTATGCTCGGGAAATTAGGAATATCATCGCTTGTGAAGGACGAGAAAGGTTTGAAAGGCATCAAAGTTTTGGAAAGTGGAGACAAATGATGGAGCAGGGAGGTTTCCGGTGCATGAAGATTGAGGAGCGGGAATTTCTTCAAAGCCAAATGTTGTTGAAGATGTACGAGGGTGAGAAGGATTATAAGGTCGAGAAGCAAGGCGAAGATGGAGCAGCAATCACATTAAGTTGGTTAGATCAGCCTCTTTATACTGTTTCTGCTTGGGAATCTGTTGACGTTGCAGGCAGCTCATCTCAGCGCGTTGATTGAGTTCTTCATCGTTATTATACTTGCATAGCTTTCGTTTATCGCATACAGAAAAAAGGATAGCAAAAATTATTTGTAGGTAGATAAGATAAGTCGTCATATTCTTTCATTCTTTATTGCAGATAAGAAAATATGGTCATATGTTAGGAAGATTTCTAGCATTTTATGGTACATTTGATCAGTTGTTGTAGGAAGATTTCTAGGCATCATACTATATTTTTTCTGTTTAGACAATGTCTTCAATTGATTCTTTCATTCTTTATTATGTAAGCAAGCTGGGAATTCTTTCTGAATATTGTAATTTTCATTCATTCATCTATCTATCCTTGTATTTGCCAAATGTGGAGTATATTCTTGTATTCAGTCTTGTAGTTGATGATAAATATAAGTTTTTTTTTTTTTTTTTTTAAATTATTTGTCATACACTCGTTGACCCAAGGGAGGGACATATGGTATAGGGTCGGAGGTGTTGGGTTAACTGCGATAACCTTTCTTAACTTAGTTACTCATGGACCTACAAGGCAAAACCAAGTACTTGGCAACTTCCTCGTAATGTTAAAATGGATATCCCAAAGTGACTATAAATACTTAGACTCGTGCTTATACAATACCAGTTACACTTCATACACTTATTCAAAATAACAGTTATACAAAATACTTAAAACCCATGATTGGTTTGCTTAGATTACAAAGAATCTGCATCTCTTATAACACTGTAATTTTAGCAGTTTATTTATATATGTATATATAAATTACATGAAACCATAGATGAAAAGGTAGAAACCACAAATTTATACAATAAAATAAACCAAGAAATATGAGACAGAGATCATTTTCTTGATTTAGGAATGAGTAGCAATGGTTGTTCTTTTTGCAAAGTTATCCCAAACTTTTCATTCATGTCCAATTCTTGGGGATCTTTTCCTTGAGGAATAAACCAATCAAAGCAATGAATTAAAGAAGCAACAACTAATGGAACTGTCCTAGCAGCCATTGGTAAACCAGGGCAAATTCTTCTACCCACCACCAAATGGTAAAAATTCAAAATCATTCCCTTTATAATCAAGTCCAATAGAATCAAGAAATCTCTCTGGTTTAAACTTCAATGGATCATTCCAAACTAAAGGGTCTCTTCCAATTGCCCAAACATTCACTAAAACTTGTGAATTTTTTGGGATTTGGTATTTCATTACTTGACAAGTTTCTAGTGCTCTGTGAGGAAGCAGCAATGGTGCAGGAGGATGCAATCTGAATCAGAACGGATCCAACAATTTTTACGTTGACAAGTTAGTTGTACACAAACATATTTCAAAATATAATCTTAAAAAAATAACTTTTACATGGCTAAAGAATTAAAAATAGTTTTTTTTTCCTCTTCTTAAAAGTAAAAAAAGCAATTTTCAAAATGTTGGGGCGATCATCTGCCACTGACCTGAGGGTTTCTTTAACACATGCTTGGAGATAAGGTAGTTTCATTATAATGGACTCTTTCAAGGAATCTTGATTTACTAATTCTGATTTGTCAAGCTCTTCATGAAGTTTCTTCATGGATTCTGGATTTTTAACAAGTTCTGCCATCATCCACTCAATTGTTGAAGTACTAGTGTCTGTGCCTGCTGCGAATAGCTCCTGTTATTACACACAAAGAGATGCAAGAAAATTCTCAGAAATGGATAGGTATTTATGTACAAGTGCGATTAAAATAGTTGTCCAACTATTATAGACGGTTACACATTATGCAGTATACTAAGTGCTTTCAATTGTGAAAAAGTACGTCATATAGTGTATGCAGTATTTCATTAGTGTATATGTATGTATCATGTATACTGGTGCATATGTTTCCTAACGTCCATAGATAGTAATACTGCACTACTGGTGCATATGTTATACTTCTTAGTTATTGGCTATACTTACTACTCTTTATTGTGTATCAGCTGGCTGCAACAATTGAAAATCCAACTGTTGTGACTTCAAATCTGGTAAGAAATCATACTAGTATACCAATCACAGTATTCTCTAACAATATATTATACTAAGACCTTGCATAGTGTACTAAAAATAAAAATATAAATAGTTGTTGCTAACTGTTGCAGCCTGATCCAGTGTAATAAATGGTGGAGAGAGAAAAAAAGTACCTACCATGAGCAATTGATGGATTCGATCATTAGTAAAATTGTTGTGCAAGAGGGTATCCAAGAAATCTTCTTGGATTAAAGAAGCCCCATTTGTTCTTTTCTCTTCAATAATAGGCTCCCAAATAGCCCTAATCTTGATCCACACCTTCATTGATTTCTTCCTAATACCTTGAAGATCAAGTCTTTGCAAAGTTGGATAAAAATCAGATATATTTGGAATTGCAGCATTTTCCACAACTGCCCTTACAAGACCTTTCATTCCTCCATCTTCACTTTTTTCCTCTAATCCAATAAGATCCCTTGAAACAAAAACATTACTCAACATATTAAAAACGGTTGCAAATACCAAATCTCCAATATTCACAACTTCCCCTTCTTTTCCTCTCAAATGTTCAATCAAGTCCACAATCTTTTTCTCCCTCAAACGCGATGAATTGTCTAATGCTTTGATCGCGAAAAGCTCCGATTTACATAGTGTTCTTAAGTACTTCCATCCATCATTGCATGCTTCAGTCCATCCAATTGAAGAATGGTTCAATTCTTCTTGATTACATGGTAAAGCCTTAGGAACGTATCTCGCAGAAAGAATTCGATCTTGAATTTTTAGAATTTCTATTGCTGCTCCCGGTGATGATCCAACAATAATGTGCTGAGTTCCTAGCCTTAGTGAGATTAACGGACCATAAATTTGAGCCAAGTTTGATAGAGTTATATGAAGCATTAATTTTCCCATATGAGGAATGTTGCCTAAAATAGGCCATGGAGTTGGCCCTGGTGGAAGTTGTGGGATGTTTTTTGATGAAGAAAGAGATTTGAATGCTTGATTAAAGATGAAATATAGTAAAGGTAATAAGAAGATGAGAAGCAAGAGATAATTTCCTTCAAGTATATCACTAATATGATCCATGGCTAGCAAAAATAGCTCTAGGACACAAGGAAATAATGGCTTTGTTATAATTTGCTCTGTTTATGAAGTCTAACAATTATATGTATTGTTTAAGCTGAATTATTTTGGACCTCACCTCACCTGCTAGCAACTATTGGGACTTTAATTTTCTATTCCTCATATCACATACAAGAGAAAGGGAAAGACAGGGATGGTCATATACTCATCTTTCTCGCGAGGATATTGTCTAAGTGGTAAGAGTTGAGATATTTCTTTCAATAAAAGTTGAAAGTTCGACTCTTTTTAGGATAAAGAATCATTAATTATTGCATATATGCAGGAATTTCAGTTAGATTGATCAAAGTGTGATTAAAATTTCAATTGAATTAGTTGTTCTAATAAACAAATAAGATAATTGTGCACAAAAAGTCAAAAACCATAATATGTAAGAGATTTTATCAACTAAAAATGATGCATTTCGTAGACACGGCAGCAACAAGGATTTGCTAGTTCGAATAATGTAATGAAATTTATTGATTCACACAAAATTTACAAAAAAAAAAAATACAAAATATCTTATATATTAGGAAAACTACAAAATACCCGACGAATGATTTTTTATGCAAAGTCCACCAGCTAGCAATTTTCTATATAATTATTACGTGGCAGACTGGCAAGATGATGAAGTTGAGTATGCTACGTCTTTGGGCACATTTCCAAACTATATTAATCTACTTTATTCTAATTGTTTGATTGTCATCATAATCAAGAAAGTTATTGCATAATAGATCAGTGTTACATCTAGACTTATTTTCTCTACTCTTATAAAAATCGTTTAACTAGTACTTGATCTGAATTATTTATCAACTTTCTACATGTTTTCGAGATAATTTGTAGAAACGGTTGATACGTGCATAGTTCTATAAATTGTCGTTCCCTAAGAAGATGTTGAAACCGATCTTCTCTAATTGCCTATGTGGATTGCGATGGAGATTCTGCGGAAAAAAAAATTATGTATTTGTTTATCTTACTAGTTTTAATATTAGTATCTCCTAACCACCAAAATTTTGTTGGACGTGACTTTTGTCTGTTATCATGGTTTTTAAAATCATTATATAACTTTTATTTTCAATTTTTCCTTTAATTGTAATGGCATCGGCTATTTTGTGATTAATGAAAATTTTCTTATTCAATAAAAAAAATTGCATAATAGCATTCTAGAAGACATCCATGAGGATGTAGGTATACTTGTGAAAATTCCTTCACACGTTACCTTATTTTTTGGTTATCTGTTTGTGGTGCTAGGTGTCCACCGTCTGATGATTAATTCAGACTTGGTCTCACAGTTGATTCACAGCATGACCGCTAAACAGAGAGAACCTGCTCGTACTGTTTTTTACACGAAGTTTACAATCGCAATAAAATCTCAAAAGAGTCGAAGTCTAATGAGAGATTCGAGCACTCGTTAACGATAAGACATACTACAACTCTAAACATATACTCAGAGCTCGATGCAACCTTATGTTTATTACTCCTTTAATATCAATAGTAGTTTCAAGCTTCTCCTTGTTAATGATTTATCAATTAATTAGAGTGGAAGTATCTTAACATTGAAGCTACACTTCCTTATCTATTATATATTACTTTCATATGGAATTGAATATTTACTTTTTAATTTAAATTATGTTTGTCCTTTATGTAATAGACCAACAATATATATATATATATATATATATATATATATATATATATATATATATTATAGAATTTTGTGTTCCCTTCAAATTAAAAAAAATTAAAAAATAAAAGAAACTTTAAGCCCTGATCCCTTGAGAACAAAAAGTTTAGTTCCCTTAAAGTAAAAGGGCTGGACATGAACTCCACATCAAACCATTATTTATCTTATAGATATTTGGTGCTTACATAATTGATCATAACCAAGGCAGTCAAACTCGCGATCCTACGTAGGATCGGAATGGCATATGAGGATCGTAGAATCGTAGGATCGTAACTCGGATCGTAGATCCTACTTAATTTAAAAAATTATTTGAAAATATATATGTACTCTTAGAAAAACATTTCAATCACAAATTTAAAGTGTCTTCAAGAAAAAAAGATAATCAAATACTCAACGAAAATCATTCAAGCTATTAATATCATGTAGTAAAATTAAACATGTTTATTAAATTTAATTTGAAGTTAACAAAATTAAATAAAGGCAATGTAAAAAGATTCTGTAAAATTAGCAATAACAAGAAATGAGATATAATTTGAAAACAAAGAATTTACCTGTTATTGAAACATGATTCAAATGGCGAAACTTCATTTTTAATGACTAAGTATTCAGCAAAAAAGTCAATCGGAGTTAATTTAATTGGTAAAATGTGCGTAATTTCTATTTTTAATTAAGATTCAAATATCTCCTGAGATATATAAATTTGTATACATCTTAAAGTATCAGTTATGAGTATAAGAAATGATAAAAAAAAAAAAAATATAAAGTGTTTCAGCAAAAAAAAAAAAAAATAGGTTTGAGTAGACTCGTAGGATCTACGATCCTACACCGATCCTACCGAGTTTACTCCGATCCTATCAGATTTCCGATCCTACGTAGGATCTAACTCGGAAGACCCCTTAAAACTCGTAGGATCGTACGATCCTACGAGTCAACTCGCGAGTTTGACTGCTATGATCATAACATACACTTTTCGAGGACGGTCATTATTTAAAGTATGTATACGTTGGTAAGAAGAATAAGAGTGAAATGTTTCATACCATCACTTTTAATTTCAATAGCTGCTACAAGGAAGAGAGAGTTAAGGAAGGATAATAGCTTTATTGCAATATTTATAATTTTCACTCGCGAGTTTGACTGCTATGATCATAACATACACTTTTCGAGGACGGTCATTATTTAAAGTATGTATACGTTGGTAAGAAGAATAAGAGTGAAATGTTTCATACCATCACTTTTAATTTCAATAGCTGCTACAAGGAAGAGAGAGTTAAGGAAGGATAATAGCTTTATTGCAATATTTATAATTTTCACTCTCAATTGATACTCACAATTATTTACAAGGTTCATGTGAGAACCATATTGTTACAAGAAATTGCATTCATAAGAGATCTAACTCTTGCATGTAACGGCAGACATAACTCATGGTAAAAAATAATTAAATTACGCCATTATCATAGGTTATTACAAACTTCGTGAAAGATAAGCTTCCAATTCAACGCTCCAAAAGTCTGTCTCCATCCACCCGCTAAGTCAATGTCAAGCCATCCAACCACTTCTGTTGCTTTCTCTCATAATGTGAAAAAAAGAAAAGAAAAGGAAGAACTCAAAGAAGAGATATAGAAATAATATACAAGTAAGCCGGGTTGGGGCTCTTAATGGGCTGAAGTGGCTATGTGTGACCTCTGCTATTCAACAAAATCATTTATAATTGACTTATCACTTTAACCTTGTCCAATGGGCTTCTAATTTAGAACTGATTATTACTTGGGCCTTCGGAAGCCCAAAACTGTAAGCAATATTCAAAGGCCCAAAATGGTCAGTAGCTCCGGATATTACTAATGGTGCAATTGAGTTTTTTTTACAGGCCTCACTTAGTTTTAACAAAATAATTTACTCTTTTTTCTTTCGTTTTACAAACATTTTTTTTTGAAGCCCGGTTGGGCGGTTGTCCAATAAGGGGAGAAAAGAACACTTCACAAGAGGAGAAGAGAGTCCTAGAAAAGGAGACAATTAAAGCTTACCCCATGTATGAGGAGGGTATCGAACTCACGACCATGAGGCCCTTGCCCCATTAGATTAACGAATCTTTGATCGTTTTACAAACATTTGAACGTTCCCTTTTTTCACTCTTTTTTTGGGGAGGGATTGGGGGATTGGCATGCGGCCATCTAATCCAAGACATTTTTGTCTGTTAATGAGTATTTTATCAATTAAATTACTATATTGAGTGGTGGATAATCATAAAAGCATATACTACAATGGTAGCACCTTATAAGAAGGTGATTGGAACACAATTTGAGCACAAATAATACTACATTAGATTTTAGAGCAAATTATTTGTACACTCTACTGCTAGCACCAGGGACGAAGATAGAACTTTTAGATTGAGGCAAAAAACTGCAAAAGTATGCTGAATTATATATAAAAACTCGAAAAAAAATATTGGGAGTCAAAATTTGATCAAATATTTCGAACTACATATAAAATTTATTATATTTAGTAAGATTTTTAAAAATCTCGGTGAGTGAATTCTTAAGCAATATTCCCTCCATTCCTAAATATAAGACACAATTTTAGAAAATTAATGAACTTGTCATTTTCACTGAAAGTTTCAATATTACCCCCCACTCTCACTTCTATAGCATAAGAAAAGAAGGGAAAAAATAGAGATGACAGAAGCGGCAAATAAAAGAATTGTCGAGAGTATAATTGGAATAAATTATTGACAACTAATAAAAGAGTCTTTAAACGACAATTAATTTGGATACATATAAATCTCCTAAACGACAATTAAATGGGAATGAAGGGAGTACAATGTAAGTGTAATGCACCGCCATTATGATGTGACAAATGTAAGTGTCCATGTAACAAATCACATCATTTTGCTGCAAAGAAATTAGTAAAAAGATTTTTGAATCCACGTGTCTAATCCTGGTTAAAGTTCATTTTCCATCTCCTCCTTTATTACTCTTTTTCTTTCTTATAGTATTATTTTATTTTTCTTGAAAATGATCTCCATATTGCAAGTTGGAGGTTTCACAATCAAATGATGTACTTTGGAGAAAATTGTTTAAAAAATATGTAATTATGTAAGTTCCTTAAACATTAAAATCTCTTCCTTTTTGTATTGGTTCAATTGAACTTACTGATCTACTATATATACATTTCTTAAAACAAATTTTATGTAACTTCTATTTCGTATAGCCGTAATATTAAAAAAAGGAAACATTAAATTTCAGGCAAAGTAATACTTAATAAAATTCAACTGAAATATATAGCAATTCAAGTTTGATCTATATAGTCTTTTCATTATTGTCATATTAATTCAAGTTTGATCCATAATTATTTTCATCACAAGTTTACAAACATCTTTATGACATTTTTGTCGTCACTATTACTTGCGATTATGTGACATTTGGTTCATGATGATGTTTTTTTTTCTCTCTTTTTTTTTGTGTGAATATTTCATGATGATTGAGAAACAAAAATATGAACCCACAAAAATGTAGCAATATGGGTAGAAATTTGCTGTCACTTAAGCAAGGCCCTTCTCCTTAACCCTCCATTTTTGTGAGTCCACCTCGGATCCTCTACATTAAACTATACAATACTCCATACAACATTCTGATTGTAATTTTTTTTTAATGAAACAGATAAAATTCAGACACTAAAAGATAAAGTGATAAACCATTATAGCATCTACCGTACTATAATTAATGTGTTACATAATGTGGTATGTCTGGAAAAACAGCGGTCTTATTTTTTGCATTTATGCAACACTTTTGACATTTTACTTTGGGGCTCACAATTTCTCTATTAAATCTTCCATTTTTTTCAGTCTGTTAAACAAGCAAATTAAAGACTAATCCAATATTGTCTTGCGACTACCAAAACATTAGTTAGTAAAAAATATTTCTGATATGGGTTATATATTTCAAAATCAGTTACATCATAACAGAATGAAAAGAGAAAAAATCATATGATAATAATGTGACTTATTTTAAATCATAAAATATACACGAACCTAGTGCATATTAGAAAAAATTTGCATCCAAGTCGTGAATGGTGGCCATTTGTGTCTCTGGGATATTTCATATGGACAATCATGATTAGGCTTGTCTCAATATGTCCATTTGATTTGTTGCCCTACTAATTTTGTCCGACCCGAACAGAACAAACCGACAAATGTGGCCGCCCATAACCTCGTATTTCTTTTCCCATTTTTTTCTTCTAATTAGAACTTTCTTTGTCGAGAAAAAGAAATTTCACTTTTTTATTTATTTGTCAATCAAAATAAATATCTAATTGAAAACGGAGTACTTATGTAATACCATTAACTTTTTTTATTATGTGTAATTAATTTTTACATGATTTAATATGTAGACGTAATTTATTTCGTGCGATTATATGACTGTATATTCATTTAATTTTATATTTATTGCATGTTATATTGTGTACGTTCGTTGAGATACGTTTTGTGCGAATATCATAGTTGTGATGTAGTTGTAATTCGCGTAGATGAATAGTTTAATTAGATGTGAAATTTGATATTGAAACTAATTAAGAATTCTAATAGAATTGGGAGAGTATCTCAATTAAAATAAAATAAAATAAATAGGAAAGGATATATAAATAGAGTATATGAGTGAAGCTGGGGAAAAGAGAACTAAAAAAAAAGAAACAACAACTGGGATAAGGGTTGGGAACCGTGCAAAGAAAAAGAAGAGAGAGAAAAGGGTGGCAGTTTTTACGGGAGGAGGGGATTCAGGGATCGAACACAAGACCTCTTGGCTAGCGTTGTTGGACAGCCATACCACAGGGCTACCTAATCCCTATGCAGTTTTTTTTTGCTAAGTAAAAGGGTGGCAGTTTGAGCCGCAAGAAACAGAGAGAAAAATAAAAACTGAGTTTAGAATTTCTATCAACTTTGAGAGAACATTTGAGTGGGTTATTGGCGTTCAATTTCGACGCACAATATATTAAAACGACGGCGTTCGACATATCTACGAGTGAGCATAGACGGATTGCGAATCGGAGTTCGGGGTAAAAAATTATTGCACCGGGAACAAGACTGGTTCGGGGATTTCGGATTATGCGTTCTTGTATGTTTGTTTAATTTCTTTCGTTAGAGGTAAGGACCCTAATGTTATGTTATTTTCTGCCCGCTAGTGTTTAATTATGTTGGATACTGTTTTGAAATTGTTTATGGAGCATTTGAGTATGATCTATTGTCTAAACTGTGGAATTTGTGAACAATTGATTGTGTTATGTTTATCGAATTGATCAATCTTGTATATTGATATAATATGGATTGTTGTTATTGTTACTCTCTCTCTCTCTCTCTCTCTCTCTCTCTCTCTCTATATATATATATATATATATATATATATATATATATTGTGAATTGTGAATTGTGGATCGTGAATTGTAATTGGGTGTTGAACGCATTTGGTGAATTATAATTGTTGTAATTATTTGGGTCGTCCTATTTGATCTCGTTATCTTCAGTCGTAGGTGGTATTGGTCGACCGAGTCGTCGCCCTATTTTGAGTTTGTGTCTAGAATCTACTTAATGACATGACTCGTTCGAAGGATATAAACGTGAACACGATAAAGTGCGAATGTATTGATCCTGGGGACATGTGACATGTGTAGCACTTCATGGACCTTCACCTGATGAGGAAATTCATTGGGACTGTAATGGTTTTGTGGAGTCCAAGGTGTTGGATGATGATACAATGTAGGATTAGTTCTTAAAGTGTGAACTCGTTCGTTCAAATGGTGAAACTGAACCCATGTGTTGGAATTTGTGGGCCTTTCTGGTTTGGATTATAACAAGGACCGTTGCAGTTATTGTCGTAGAGGCGCGACTAGATATTTGAGCTCGAATTGTGGAAAGTCGTGTCACAACGGTAGCTATGCTCACAGTGTCTAAGAAAGTGTGTAATCGTGTGTACCGTATGGGCAGAGTGTGGTGTTTGTCGTACATTCGGTTATGTAAGTGCTTGGACATGAAGAGTATGGTTATTTAGCTTAATTGTTGTTTTTAACTCGTTTGTTTTTGTTTTGGTCATATTTGTTACTAGGTATATAGACTATTTGGCCACTTTTGAGTTCGAGAAGTTTTTGTGCAGAATTGGTGCATTTGTGCACAAGTTTTGCACTTGTTTTTCGCAGGTCGCAGATGATCCATTCGTCCGTAGAAGGACAATATATGTTGTCTTACCACGGACGATACCGCGGACAATCCCTTCGCCCGCGGGTACCTTCGGTCAACCGACTAGTGTGTTGTTGTTGACCAAAGTCTTTGTTTTCTGTCATGTTGATTCTAAGATATCCCCGGTCAACCGGACTACGGGTGTGGTCTACCGGAGGACTATAGAAAGCTGTGTTGTGTTATGTCTTGTGAGGTTTTTCGCTCTGTCTTTACAGTGATCGTGTTCAGTGTTATGTAGGACTTGTGCAGTGTTGTTCATTATATTTATAGTGTTTACATAGTGTGTGATAAGTCGTATCCAAAATATTTTCAAAAGGGTATTTTGGAAAATGGGAACGTGCTTTAGTGTCGATTTGTGATTATTTGGTCCTTACTAGGGATGGCAATGGGGCATATCGGGGCGGGTATCTCAAATACCAGCCCCGCCCCGCCCTCTTGATCTGTTGCCCCGCCCCGCCCAGCCGCGGATCAAAAAATTGCGCCCCGTGCCCCGCCCCGCCCCGCCCCATCCTCAATTCTTTAAAAAAAATCATTAATTTTTACATTAATTTTTTTTTTTTTTTTTTTTAGTAATTTCCTCAATTCAGTAGTATGGCTCAGTTTTGGTAGAGAAGATTTGTCCATATTGTTGCATCCATTGACCATTTTCATCCAATTTTCATCCAGTTTGCATACAAAGTTCAAGTCATAGAATAGGCCGAATCTATTTTCAACACAAGAAAATTGATCAATGGTTCATAGTAACTGGAAAAGCTATGGACTCCTAGAGTCAGGTAGAACAATCTTCAAGCACATAACTTATCTTTATTTCATTGTTACTTTGATAAGTAAATAGAAGGTCGTACGTTTAACTTCTTAATATTCTTAATATCCAAATATTTCTGGAAATGATGCAGATAAAACATTAAAGAGTCCAGAACTATAAAATATTTTTACAAAGATTCAAACAAAAATCAAATATTTTTCTTCCATTTGATAAAAAAAAACAACAAGTAGAACTAAAAATAAACAAAAAATCGAATCCATCTTCCATTTGGTCAAGAAAATAGCAAAGTTGTACTACAAATAAAGAATTATTAGCCAATTGGATCATTAAACTTCTTTCGTTCTACCACTTTCATCAAAAATAAATTTTTTTAACTTTTTTCATCATCAACTTTTTTTCAGCCTGACATTTTGGTCACAAATGAGTTTTTTTAACTTTTTTCATCACTAAAGTTTTTTTTCGATCCCGCCATTTTGGTCACTAATTTTTTTTAATCATGCTATTTTGGTCACTAAATTTTTTTTCATTCTGCCATTTAGGTCACTAATTTGTTTGACCAAAATGGCAGAATGTAAAAAATTTAGTGATTAAAATGGCAGATCGAAAAAACTTTAGTGATGAAAAAAGTTAAAAAACTCATTTGTGACCAAAATGGCAGGCCGAAAAAAGGTTGATGATGAAAAAAGTTAAAAAAGAATATTTTTGACCAAAGTGGCAGAACGAAAAAAAGTTAGTGACCAAAATGGCTAATAATTCTACAAATAAACAAAAAATTGAATCTTTGTCTTCCATTTTGTCAAGAAAATAGCAAAGTAGTACTAAAACTAAAAAAAAATCAAATCTTTTTAATCCATTTGGTAAAAAAACAGCAAGTAGTACTAAAAATAAACAAAAAATCGGATCTTTGTCTTCCATTTGGTCAAGAAAACAACAAAGTGGTACTAAAACTAAACAAAAATCAAATCTTTTTCTTCCATTTGGTAAAAAAAAAAACAACAAATTTTTACTAAAAATAAACAAAAATCGGATCTTTGTCTTCCATTTGGTCAAGAAAACAACAAAGTAAACTACTATTGAATCTTGAAGAGAGGAGAAGAAGAGAGTTGGAGAAAAAATTTGAAGAAGAGAGGGAAGAAGATGCGGAAAAGAGAGAGTGAGAAAAAGTGTGTAGGAAATAGGGTTTCATTTGCTTTTGTACTCTCTTTATATATAATAATATAACATGGGCTGGGATGGGCTGGACGGGACGGGGCGGGGCGGAGACAAATACCATGCCCCGATCTGCCCCGTTGGCGGGGTGGGGCAATCTTCCCCATTCTCTCTACGGGGCAGGGCGGGGCTGCCCCAAAAAACGTCGGGCAAGGGCGGGGCGACAGGTCACGGGTCAAATTGCCATCCCTAGTCCTTACTGAGTCTCGGAACTCAATCCATCCGCTTTCTTACTGTGCAGGTGATGTAAACGTTGATCCTATCTATGATGACGATGCTTAGGAAGGGGATTATGAAGAATGATTAATAACCGACTTGTCTTAGAGAGTTTTAGTTCATTCGTTTATTCATTTACACTTAGACGTACTTTATTTATAGTATTGTTGAACAATTTTCTTGTAATATTAGAATTATTTCACTTGTAGTATATTAATTCCGCTGTTTAACTCTTATTTTTTTTTTTTTTATTAATTCGTAAATGAATTCCATTTTTAGTAACTCTAATTGTGGGGTTTGGTCTATCATGTCATTACCCAGGTTACGGGGTGTGACAAATTGTGTGGTGTTATTTGACTCAAATTTGATACTTTTTGTAATTGAATATGAGTATAAAAGTGTAAAGTACTGCATAAATTATTCTACAAATAGGAGGCAAACAAGTTATTGTACAAAAGTGTAAATTGATAGCATTCTATCCCAAGAATTTTGTTCGAAACCATTGGTATTAGGACCAAATTGGCCTCAAGAAAGCAACTTTAGGATTAAAAGTTTCACTATATATCTTCATATGGTTTTGATCAATTAAGTTACTGCGTTAACATTCCTTAACTTATCTAACATCCTAATCAACAAAAAACTTACTGCACTAAGTGAGAAGAAGTCCACATATATACAAAGTAATTAAGTCAGCAAATCTTTCCAATAATATATATATATATATATATATATATATATATATATATATATATGTATATATATATATATATATATTTTAAGTATAAAACCCGTGCTATGAACGGCTCCTCTTATACGTAAAAATATAGCTTCAAAGCTTAAATCATTAATAAATTGTAAAGAACTCAAATTTAATATCCATCAATTGAGACATTATACCTCATATTTTGAAAGAAGTATTAAGAGGAAAAAATATAGTATGATATTTATGTATAAATTCTCGGAATCAAGCAAATAAAGCACTCTAAATGCCTAACAAATCTACAACAAATGGAAAGTTCATGCATTACCATCTTTGGTGAAACAAGCATCTGAGTAATATTGATGTCTAGCAATACGACTCATATTAGGCATCACTTATTATGCTTAATCCTTTACTTCCTTGTTTCTTTAATGGAGGAGATATGTGAATTGTATGCAAAATGTACTCTAGTCAAATATTTTATGAGACCTTCAAATTTAGTAGCGAGTTATTATATAAGACGGAGTTCATCTGATACGCTAGGTAATCAAAGGTGTCCTACTTCAGTGGGGAAGGCGCCTGCCCACAACCTGAAGGTCGTGGGTTTAATATTCTCCGTCTGCGTGCGGCAAACTTTAATCTCCCTTTCTAAGACTATCTTCTCCTTGTCTAAGACATTTCTATCTTCTCTGTATGGGCAATCGCCCAATCAGGTTTAAAAAAAAACTACATAGTAGGTATACATTTCAATCAGGTTTCTGCAAGCAGACAATGATGGATAGATACGTAGATATAGAACTACTATATCTTTTTCTTTTTGGTAGGTGTGGATTGAATGTTTATTATAATTGGTTTGAACTAACCCAATTAAATTAATTAGTATTAGTTACATTCCATAATATAAGTCGGTTAGAAAATGTAGAAAAAAATTAAGATGATGATGAAGATTTGTCCTCAATAGATCTTTTTGTTAGTCTTATTAAGAATCTTCAGGGTCTTAGATTAGTCAATGTATCTTACACTCATAGATCATGCAACAGTACTGCTGATGTATTGACAAAATATACTACGAGGTCAAAAACCTCGTCTCAATGGTTTGGATGTCCTCCGAATTTTCTCCTACCGCACATCTTTTTTTATATTCGTTAATGATATCCAATTTTTCCGTTCAAAAAAAAAGTTTGTTAGTTAAAAAATTAATATTATTCTCTTAAATAAAATTAGTTATATACAAATTTTATTTAAGGGAGTAATATTAATAATTTGACTAACAAAGTATTTTACATTTTAATTTCTTAATTTTTATTAAATATCATAAATTACTTATATTATGTAAATATGAACTATAGCAAAACCGTCCGCCAATTCCCAGGATAGCGATTTATGGTTTCAGTCCGGTTCCTATGCAGAACAATTTTTTTTCTCAGACGCATGCGAATAATTTCAAATTGGGTCGGATGAGATTTTGAACTAGTCCCGGATCCGGAGAGAAAAGTTGCGGCTGGACTTAAATTTTTTTTAAAAAAATCTCTCTCCAGATCTGGACCGTTAAAAAATCTCATCCGACAGCTGAGATCATGTCCCGCAGTGCGAAACAAAAAGCTGTTCCGCATAGGAGCCGGGACGGGTTTTGACGGGCTTAGAAGATGTAGCCTATCTAGAATGGAGAAAAATTCAGGTGGATCGGTCCCTATGGGGACATTTGGCCACCTTCCTTCACATAAACTTCTCGGGCGACCCACCTGTAGATATTTTCTGGGCTGGATCCTACATGAATTTATGTGAGAGAGAGAGCGCCACGTCCCCATGCGCCGCCCCCACCCTCAGACACGCCCCTAGAATGGGACTTGAAGCAAAGTCTCATTCATTGAACAGCCAATTTTGTCACATTGTACTTTATGGCGTAGAGTCACATTTTGATTTTGTACTAGATTATGAGTTAGAGTTGAAGGTTTTTGACAGTACTACGTTGAATTCTTCAGTAATTTATGTGACTTGTGATTAATATGCGAAAATTAATCAAAATAAACATTTTATACATGGATGATTGGATATTATTGTAGATAAAATCATTTAAGGATTCAATGCAAAATAAATAGTCTATACAGAATGACTATTAGTCCTTAAATGAATTGATAATGGTTGAATTTGTTTTTAAAAGTAGAATTGTGTTATAAAATGGATGAAATTCTAGAATGAATTTCACCACAAAACTAAAACATAATATAAAGATGAAGTAGACAAGACACAAGAGATAGGAGAAGTATTTCTATATTATTTCATGAGTACCTTTTACATCAAAAATAAGCCCTCTATTTATAGTGTTGAAAAACGTAGGCTATGAAACATTTCATAAAGCGGTAGATAATTGGAGCTTGAATGCAGTAGGTTATGGACTTCTTGTAACTCCTCTTTCAATAGAGAGTTAAGGTGTCCATAATGTTGAAGGGGTTATGGAATAAGGACTCCAACCTTAATATTTTCATAACACTCCCCTTCTGGAGTCCTTAATAAGAATATGCCTCGTTAAAACCTTACTAGAGTAAAAAACCCAGATGGGAAAAAAACTTCTCTAGTGAAGGAAAAAAGAGTACATCATTATTTATATTTTACTCCCCCGTTGACTAGATCCCTTAAGATCTCTCGAACCGACGCATGCCAATCTTATAAATCAACTTCTTAAAAGTTGAAGCTCTGTAATGTCTTAGTAAACAAATCGCGCATTTTTACATGACTCGAATTTGTCGCACTTCAATTTCACCTTTCTTTTGAAGTTCGTGAGTAAAGAAGAATTTAGGTGAAATGTGTTTTGTTCTATCTCCCTTGATATATCCTTCACTCAATCGAGTTATACAAGCTGCATTATCCTCATACAATATTGTAGGGATTTCTTTCTCAAAAGATAAATTACTATTCTCTCGAATATATTGAATCAATGACCTCAACCACACACATTCTCGACTTGCTTCATGAATAGCTATTAATTCAAAGATGATTTGAAGATGTGGCTACTATAGATCTGCTTTTGTAGAACGCCATGATACAAAGCAGCCTCGCCACAAGTAAATAAATAGCCGCCCCGAGAACGTGCTTTACGAGGATCGGGATAAATAACCCGCATTCGCATATCCAACCAACGCTGGTTTTGATTCCTTAGAATAAAATAATCCGAGATCCATTGTTCCTCGAGATACCGAAGGATATGTTTAACTCCATTCCAATGTCGCTGTAGTAGAGAAGAACTATATCTTGCAAGTAAATTTACCGCAAAATGATATATCAGACGAGTATTATTTGCAAGATACATTAGTGCACCAATAGCACTAAGATATGGTACTTCGAGACCAAGTAGTTCTTCATCTTCCTCTCGTGGTCTGGAAAGCGATCTTTAGTAACATCTAATGAGCGAACGCACCATCTGAGTGTTTAAGGGATGTGACATATTCATGTAGAATCTTTTCGTGACTTTCTTAGTATATGTTGATTGATGAATAAGGATTCCATCTTCTAGATTATCAATTTGTAAACCAAGACAAAATTTGGTTCTCCCAAAATCCTTAATCTCAAATTCCTTTTTGCAAATAATCTCTTGCTTTAAGAAGCTCTTCAGAGTTCCAATGAGATTAATATCATCAACATATATCGCAATTATAACAAAACCCGATTCCGATCTTTTAATGAAAACACATGGACAAGTTAGGTCATTCTTGTATCCGGCTTTTAGTAAACTCTCACTTAGGCGGTTATACCACATTCTTCCGTATCGCTTTAATCCATACAAGGACTTTAGCAATTTAATAGAATAATTTCTCGAGTGCTTGACTTACATTTTTCGAGCATGCTAAATCCTTCGTGGATTTTCATGTAAATGTCGAGTATCAAGATTCCCATACAAATATGCAGTAACTACATCCAAAAGACGCATATCGAGATTTTCATGCACTGCCAGACTTACAAGGTATCGGAATGTAATCGCATCAATTACAGGAGAGTAAGTCTCCTCATAGTCAACACCCTAGATTTGCGAAAAACCTTGTGCTACTAGTCGTGCTTTATATTTCACGACTTCATTTTGTTCATTCCGTTTTCGCAAAAATATCCATTTATAACCAACGGGTTTTACCCCTTCCGGTATTCGGACTACAGGTCCAAAAACCTCACGTTTAGCAAGTGAGTCTAATTCCGATTGTATTGCTTCTTTCCATTTTAACCAATCCGGCCTACGCCGACATTCTTCTATTGATCTTGGTTCAAGATCTTGATCATCACTTAGAATATCTACTGCTACATTATATGCAAAAACATTATCCATAATCGTATTCATACGATTCCAATTTTTGCCGAGAGCAACAAAATCTATGGATTTTTCCATGTTTTCATTAATCTTAGATACATGAACCATTGGATCAATAATTTCTTGGTTCGCTCTTACTAATTCTTTCTGAGTATTACTTTGATCATTTAATCCTTTTCTTTTTCGAGGATTTTTATCTTTAGAACCAACGGGTCGGCCACGCTCAAAGCGTGTTTTGGAATCAGAGCTATAGAGCTTATACTTTGTCCTCGCAGTGGACATCTATTCGCATAGGAGCATCTATAGCCTGAATATGAGATTTGCAATTCTTGTAGAGTCGGAAAAAGCATCAGTGCAACCGATTTGCAATCGTTGCAAATGAATTATTTTCTCAACTTCAAGTTCACTAGTGCCTCGTCCGTGGATCCAAATGATTTAATGCCGATGTTTTCCATGTAATTTCATTCTTTTGTTGTTGATTTTCTCCTCCCAATGCGGGGAACATTGTCTCATCAAAAGTGACAATCAAAGAAACCTACCAAGAAAGACATCGCCTGCTAAAGGCTCAAGATATCCGATAATGGAAGGAGAATCATATCCCACATATATTCCAAGTCTTCTTTGAGGACCCATTTTTGTACGCTGATTTGGAGCAATAGGGACATAAACTCCACACCCAAATATTCTCAAATGAGATATGTTCGGCTCGTAGCCAAACGCCAAATGTAGAGGAGAATATTTCGATAACTAGTTGGCCTTATGCGAACTAGTGCCGCCGCATGCAAAATAGCATGGCCCCAAACCGATATTGGGAGCTTTGTTCTCATCAACAAGTGGTCTAGCAATCAATCAGTAGTCGTTTAATGAAGGATTCTCGCCAATCCATTTTGTGTATGAACATGTGCTACAGTGATGCTCAATTGTTATACCACTGACATGCAATAAGCATCAAAGGTATGAGAAGAATATTCACCAAAGATTATCTAAACGGATTCTCTTGATGGGATAATCTGGGAATTGTGCTCTTAATCTAATTATTTGAGCAAGTAACCTCGCAAATGCCAAGTTGCGAGTTGATAATAGGCACACATGCGACCATCGGGTAGATGCATCAATTAAGACCATAAAATATCTCGAAAGCGTCCACATGGTGGATGAATAGAGTCCACATATATCACCATGAATTCTTTCCAAGAATGCAGAGATTCAACTCCTACTTTTGATGGTGATGGCCTAACTATTAATTTTCCCTCGAGAACAAGAACCACATTTAAATTCACTTGAAATTAATATCTTATGACCTTTTAATGGATGGCCATGTGAATTTTCAATTATTCTTCGCATCATTATGGATCCGTGATGACCCAATCGGCCATGCCAAACTATAAAATTATCCTGGATTAGTAAACTTCGGTTTACTAAATGATGCATTTCAATAGCACTAATTTTTTGCATAATACAAGCCTGATGAGAGAGATGGTAGTTTCTCAAAAACATATTTTTTGTTAGAAACATTTGCAAAAAATACATAGAAATTCTCGCATTTTGATCATTCATCGCTTCAATGTGATATCCATTTCTCGCGAATATCTCTAAAACTTAATAAATTTCTCTCGAGACTTTGTAGAAAATAATGCATTTTGAATGACCAACATAGTTCCTTCGTGTAAAAATATACAAGCTCTTCCGGAGCCTTCTATTAATTTTGCACTACCATTTATGGTTTGGACACTAGTTTCTCTCATATTTAAAAAAAGAAAAATATTTCTCATTTTTAAGTATTGTGTGTGTTGCTCCACCGTCAATAAGACATATATCACTATCTCCAATCTTTAATCCGTAAGAGGAACAATAGCCATTTTCCTTCAATGCAAAAATTAAAATAATAAATTTGAAGGAAATAAAATACTTTTATTCATCATAGTACAAATGTACTATTTATTACAAAAAGAAACTAGTAAACTAAAAGGAGAACTTGAATAAAAAAAATTACTTAATTAACTGAAATGAAAGATAGACATAATAAACTAAAACTGAAAATAAAATTTTCAATCTTCTGGACTGTTCCATATTAAGTCTTCTGGACTGTTCCATCACCAATAAGGTGATCTATCTTTCCTCCTGATGTTCAAAGAAATCAAACGAACATCCAAGTGTGTCACATCAATGCATATATCATTCATATAATCATCATCATCATCATTAGTATTCTTTTGGGAAGTGTAATTTGCCTCAACACTCTTGACTTTCTTTTTAATTGATGCTTGATAAAGATCAATGAGGTGCTTAGCTGTACGACAGGTACGAGCCCAATGACCTTCCATTCCACACCGATAACAAATTTCTTCACGATCTTGTGGATCAATATCTTTCCATTTTTTTTCTTATCATTCCTTTTCACTATTGAGGAACCATCCTCATTATTATTATAATAGGGAATGCTTTTACCTCGTCCCACGTCCCACGACCTTGACCACGTCCCGCGACTCACGACCTCTTCCACTAGTTATAAAATCTAGTCGCATTCACTTCTGTGGAATGGAGTGGGAACCAAGAGGTCGAGATTCATGATTTTTCATCAATAACTCATTATTTTGTTCAACCACAAGAAGACAAGAAATCAAATCGAATACTTTGTAAAACCTTTTTCTCGATATTGCCGCCGTAGAGCAAATTCGAGGCATGAAAAAGTGGTAAATGTCTTTTCTAGCATATTAGCATCACTAATATCTTCTCCACATAATTTCATTTTAGAAGTAATTTTGAACATGGCCGAATTATACTCACTAATAGACTTAAAAATCTCGAGTCGTAAATGTGACCAATCATATCGTGCTTTTGGAAGTATGACCATCTTCAGTGGTCATATCTTTCCTTCAAATTAGTCCACAAAGTAAGTGGATCTTTCATCAGTAAGATATTCCGCCTTCAAATCCTCATGAAGGTGACGTGCGAGTAAGATCATAGCCTTAGCACGATCTTGGTTTGATGCTATGTTATTTTCTTTGATGGTGTCTCCAAGACCCATTGAATCAAGATGAATTTCAAACGATCCAATTTCCATGACATATAATTTCTCCCGTGATCTCAAGTGCTACAAAATCAAGCTTAGCAAGGTTAGCCATAAAAATAAACTTTAACAAAAAAATAATCAACTTACTTGAACCTCCTTTTGATACAAGCCTTAGATGTAATATAGGAATTATTAACCGAATTATTTTTCTTAAACTAAAGAGACTTCGTGCTGATAACGTTTTATGAAATGGATGAAATTCTAGAATGAATTTCACCACAAAACTAAAACATAATATAAAGATGTAAGTAGACAAGACACAAGAGATAGGAGAAGTATTTCTATATTATTTCATGAGTCACCTTTTACATCAAAATAAGCCCTCTATTTATAAGGGTTAGAAAAATGTAGGTATGAAACATTTCATAAAGTGTAGATAATGGAGCTTGAATGCACAGAGTAGTATGACTTCTGTGAACTCCTCTTTCAATAGAGTTAAGCGTGTCCATAATGTTGAAGGGGTTATGGAATAAGGACTCCAACCTTAATATTTTCATAACAAATTGTTGTTTTTAAAAAATTATTCTTAAGAAAACTTGAACGGTCAAAGTCAACTCTTCTAACTATTGATAAGCGATATTACATGTAGAAATAACACATGTTCCGTATCAAATCCGAATTTGATAAAATCCAGACAGCCTGGCAAAATGAATTGGAGATGGGATAGAAGAAAAATCTCAAACGGATAGTAAACAAGGAAAATGGATTAGAAAGGATATATATATTAACAACAGAATCATTTATTTACCCCTTAAACCAAAACCAAACAAAATGGAAGGAAAGGGTAAATTGGTAACAAGAAAAGGCCAAACAAATACTGTGTGTAATTGTTTACAACTGGCAACTCTGTTTTGCTTTACCTTACCTTCCATTTTCTCTCTCTAACTTCTTCATTTTTCTTCATCTCTCTCTATATATACACACCAACCAAGAAATCACTTGCACCATTTTCAATCAACCAAAAATTTAGTGATTATTAGAAAGAGAAAAAGAAAAAAAAATCTTGGAATTTAAGGATATGGGTACTGGTTTTTCGTTCTTGATTTCACCTACAAGTTCTTGTTCTTCATCAATGGCTTCACCACCAGCAAATCCAGGGCTTGGAGATTTGCCTGAAAGTTGTGTAGCTTCTGTTTTGGTTTATTTAGACCCACCTGAGATCTGTAAATTAGCTATGATGAATAGGGCTTTTAGAGGTGCTTCATATGCTGATTTTGTTTGGGAATCTAAGTTGCCTTCAAATTATGATTCTGTTATTCAAAGGGTTTTTCTTGATGATAATGATAATAGTGAGAAAAAGAATAATATTTCTGGTAATTTGTGTAAAAGGGATATCTATTCCAAGCTTTCTAGGCCTAATTGTTTTGATGGTGGCGCAAAGGTTCGATCTTTTTTTCTTTTCTAATAATTACTGCTTTCAATTGGGGAATTTTAGGTTAAAGATTCATGTTAATGACATTTTTTCGTAAATTTAATAGCTATTACCTATATGGGATTCTTTTAGAAATGAGAAAAATGGGTTCTTTTTTATCATATAAAGCATAAAAATTTAGGGATAATCTTGCATAATGAATAGGGTTTTGGTCAAATTTTGGTTGATATCTTCAATTGGAAGCTTTATCATTCATTGGCTGATCTCAATTGTTTATGGTTTTTTTTTTTTTAATTTCCTTCTTTTTCATAAATTTAATAGCTATTTCCTCTTGTGGGTTCTTTTAGAAATGATAAAAATTGGTTCTTATGTCGTATGAAACATAACTTTAAGGGATGTATGGATAATCTTGCCTAATCGATAGGGTAGTAGTGTACAAGTCTTTGGGTTTTGTTGAAAGGTTGGTGATTTGTTGGTTGATGTTGATCTTAATTTTTGATGGGGTTTGTGGATTTTCGTTGCAGAAAGTTTGGTTGGATAAACGTTCTGGAAAAGTTTGTTTGTCAATTTCTTCAAGTGGATTGGCAATTACAGGGATAGATGATCGGAGATATTGGAGCCGTATTCCGACCAATGAATCTAGGTGAGGAGGCAAAGCTTTTGTTTTTTGTTGTTGTTTTAGTTGAACTGGCAATGGAAATTTGTGTGTTTTCTTGATGTATGTGTATTTTAAATCAGCTGATCAAACTCCGACTGTGGGGACACTTTCTTGGGTTGAACCAGAAAAAGGTCCTCTGCTATATTTATTTTGGGATTATGTGATTCTCTATTTGTGTTATTCTCTTTAAACGTGAACTTTGGCCCTTTCCATTCAGTTATGAAATACATTTGATTCAAGACTTTGGCAAAGAAACCCACGTTTTAAGTAATTTCCACAGGAGAAAATGAATAGTAACAAGAAAATAAATGGATAAGCGTCCACTATAAACCCTTTTTTTTTTTGCTTTTCTGGTTCTGCTTGATTATTAGTATCATGGTTTTTGATGAATTTCCCACTTGAACATTCAGTGTGAAGAGATCTTCCTACCTTAGACACGTCGTCTTTCATATGAACTGCTAGAAATTTGCTTGCCTTATTAAGTAGAGTAGTTATGTGTCTCGTGTTATTATCTAGGTGATAGAAACCATGTTACAATGATTTAGTAATACAGCTTCTTTCTCGTGTGCTCTAGTTGTTTTTTCTTGGTACAATGTCTAAGTGAGTCTATTTTTTATTTTTTCGTGTAGATTTGGCTCCATTGCATACCTTCAGCAAATCTGGTGGTTTGAAGTTGATGGGGAAGTTGAGTTTCCCTTTCCTGCAGGATCCTATAGCTTGTTCTTCCGACTGCAATTAGGACGAACTTACAAGAGATTTGGCCGACGTGCTTGTAACACCGAGCACGTCCATGGTTGGGATATAAAACCAGTACAGTTCCAGCTCTCAACCTCAGACGGTCAGCAAGCAACGACTCAATGTTACTTGAATGAACCAGGGAAATGGACTTACTATCATATGGGAGATTTCGTTGTTGCCAATACAAACAAGCCAACAAAAGTTAAGTTCTCAATGACCCAGATCGATTGTACACACACTAAAGGCGGTCTTTGTGTCGATTCAGTATATGTATATCCTAGTGAGTTTAGAGAGAGGTTAAAGCACTTTTAATCGCGTTAATCTCTCGTAGGACTCATAGATTCTTAGACTATTTTTCCTGGAGCTAAAAGTCATCTACATTTTGCAATCCATCTGAGATGTAGGTAGCTTTGTGTATATCATTTTATCGGCCGTGTTTTTTTGTGTCGTGCATCATGTAAAAGTCGCTTCCTGTTTTTACTGGGAGTGAGATTTTTTACCTATGTTTTGTAAACTTTTTACTTTTGCTCCAATCCAATGAAGTATGATTTGTCAAAGATTTGTACTGTGGATGAAACAATTACTGTTTGTTCCTAGGCTTGATGGCTTCTTTTGTTTGACATGTTTATTCTTGTTAGGTTCACAATGTGCTGTTCTTGGTTAACTTTTTTAACACATTCAAGGTAAGAAAATCATTTAAAATTTACTGGTTTCAAGGTTCAGGAGCAACAAAAGAACATGCCAAGAGAAACATTAAGACGATAACAACCGAGCCTTGGTCTCAAATAATTAAAGGTAAATTATATTAGCTAAAGAAAAGATTGTATGCTCAATTTAGATTGGTTCATGTCATGAAATGTGATTAAATTGTAAATTGGACGTTACACGTTTATAACAACACGCATTGAGACTGGCAGCAAGTATCACAAGCTATATTAAGACCGCCAGTAGGTAGCACACACTAGATTTCATGACACTCGCGGTGTTGAAAACAAAAAAAAACAAAAATCTCTTGTCGCGACTCTTCTTCTCTGTCCGGCTTTAAGACTGACACTAAATATCACAAGCTGAAGTTTATGACACTCGTAGGATTGAGACTGGACTAGCGAGCTAGGGTTCATGACACTCACAAGGCGAAGTTGAAAATAGAAATTGCAAGAGAATCATCACGAGATGGAGAAAATTGGAAGTCACAAGATATGTATAGAGATTAAAAATGTAATTAACAACAATTAACTGCATTTATCTATAACATATCCAGGACCAAAAAGAGATGACCACCTTCCGGCGAAATATATCTATGACAAAACAGTCAGTTCCCTAGACAAAAACTCCAATCTCTCTCCTAAAACAGCTAATTTGTCACTTCTGCATGCTTCTACATTTCTCATTTAAATCATGACCTAAAAATCATTATTAGAGAAATGTTCAAATATACCGCGTAAACCTTCAGGCAGATGGAACTCTGCCATGTCTTTATCGCTCTTGATGCCGAAGTTGGTAGCAGCAACTTTAAGTGAATCACTGATAGAGACACCCCTAGAGCTTTCTGCATTTCCATGGCCATTATCAAAAAGATTTGCCTGTCCCAGTACAGTTGTTCTGGAGTCGCCAAGAATTGCCCCATTGCTCAGTATATTTGTGCCCACGGCTCTAGTAGGCAAGCCGCTGAATATATTCTCATTGGTTTCGCGGAAGCCTTGTTCGTTCCGTCTTCTAAGTGCATTCTGAAGTAATTTATCAATCATCTGCTGCTGCTGCACATTCTTGCTGACTTCAGAAGATTGTGAAATTTGGCAAGCTGGAAAGAAGTGAGCCATAAAAGAGCCCAGGTTTTGAGGACTGCTGACCTAGAAATGACGAAGGCATCGCACCCTGACTAGCTGTGTCCACCAAATACGACTGGTTTGGCTTTGTACTAGTTGCTGTTGGGTTAAACAGGCTTTCCCGTAACACTTTCTGGTAATAATTAGACATCAATAGCTCCATCTCCCCAGGTCTAGAGTTGCAAACAACTCTATCGCCGGTTGTACCAGTATCATTGAAGTGGCTGTCAATACCAACATTCCTCGCTGCTGATCTATTTTCATTAGTAAGCACACTCTGAATACTCCCTTGTCGCGATGTTTCTTTCTCCCCATCATTCTTGATACTTCCGTGGGTTTCTCTAGCGTTGCCTTGGCGAGGATAAGCATTCAAGCTTTCTACTTGGAACCAAAGTTATCATCGTTTATTAATAAGGGAAAAGTTTTCTATGAATCAAATGCCGGTAAAGGAAGGCGTGTGCATACCTATTGGTCCGAGTTTCTGGTCATGGCTGAAACTGACTAGATCTTTCATTATGTTCAGAACTTCAGCTATCTGTTAGACAGTCGAATAAAACTTACTGATCATGATAGAAAATAGTAGAGAAACTGATCAGTAAAAGATTGATTTTGGTTCGGCTAAAATACTCTCAAAAGTTTACCTGCAAGCATCGAACGTATCTTTTAGAAAATCCCAACTCATCCACTGTTGGTAAATCCAGACTCTTAGTTAATTGATTCCCAGCTTTCTCAAACCTACATGAATAGGGAAAATCAAAAGCCTAATCATCATATTCTCTAAATAAGGAATTACTTCTCAGACATCCAAGTATGTTTAAGAAATATTAACCGAAGGCAAAAGTGCCCAACTTGACCACATAAAATGCCTAGACTTTTAGCACGAAAAAGAATCTGTAATATGGTTTTCCTGTGTAGCTTGTTTTTTCCTCTCAACTTCCGACATATTTACTTCTTTTTGTGATTGAAATCAAAATCCGGTGTTGTGCATTCATTATAGAAACAGCAAAACTCAAGCAAATAGTTCATGTTCCACACTTACATGTCGTGACTTTCTTGCAACTTCTCTACTGGAGCCTTGTCCTCTGGTGTGCCTTCACTATGCAAACCCTGATATTGTTGAGCAACAGACATCAACTGATTGACCTGCAAAACTATAGAATAATGAGTACGCAACAGACGGAACTTGAAATTCTAGTGTCAGATACCAGAAAAGTTCAAAAATCATGTGACTATCAATAAGAAAGAAATTTGTCACAATTTGATACCTGTGGTGCAATCAACCGACAAGGGAAAAATTCATCGTGATGGGTTGCACAAAACTCCCAAGACAATATCTAGCATAAAATTTGAGGACTTGAGATATCAGGAGATGAACAAAATAAAAAGAGCAACAAAATTCAAAGCTAGAAGCTAGCATAGTAATTCACCTTCAGGTCATCTCCGAAAGTCACTCGTAGTTTACCCTCATGGATGACACGAAATTGTTCATAGACACTTTGTTGAACCGATTTCTCATATTCCAACAGTGTCACTCCTGATGGTAATCTGTGCTCTAAAGGAGAGTCCAGGTATAGAATCTCCTCAAGTACACCGCTCTCGTATTTTATTTGCCAAAGCCTAGGAAGTACCTCAAAGCTTGTCTCTATACAACAACAACAACAACAAAAAAAAACAACAGTAACATAACCCGTTAAGTCCCCAATAAAAGCTTGCCTCTATGAAAGGAGAAAAAAACAAGAATTATCGACTACAGAATCTTAGGAAACGTATATCTTTTCGTGCAGCACCACAGAAGAATCTATAGGATTTTCATTTTCTTTCCCGAAACTGAGGTGTTGAAATCTCTATAATCAGAGAATACACATCTTAGATTATACGACAAAGTAGCACTAATTTACTTACCGAATCCCTTCCCTGATCTTGAACCACAAAGGTCACAACACCATGCCCCCTGATACAACAAATGAGGAAAAATATAGATTTTAAAGCATATTGTGCTACTAGTCCCGACCGATAAACAGAATTGGCATGAAATACAATGAAGAATTAGGAGAAGCAAACTGATATATAGAAGTTATGAACAGAAATAGTTAGCCTTTAAGAAAAATATTTTGGATCGGTAGAAGCTTACAACTGAACCGAGAGAAAGAACACCAAGAGCATGTTCCCCGATATCTTGATATGAAGAAAAGCACCACCTTTCTTTGGCACAAGGAGCATAAAAATCCGAAACAATATTCCTCCAGAAATCAATACCATTGTCCTGAAAACCGAAAGACAGGCTTATTCTCGTCAAGGTTTACTATGAAAAAAAACAGTTACTAATAGGAAATGAAGCAGTCTGCTGAAGAGAAAATGAGAATCAACATTTGGAAACAGACCTGTGGTCGATTCTTCAGATTGTACAAGTACTGTTTTAATCGTTGAGAGCAGATGCCATCAACCCCGGAAGAGGATGGATGGGTGGCCTGCTGTTGCAACTGATTCTTGAAATGCTGATCCATCTTTGGTGCCTGAAGTCCACGCAACTGTGGAAGAGGATGGTTACCCTGAATCAATGCCCTTAACCTAGGATTATGATCTTGCAACTGCTTGTTATCCTGCCTCTGCAATAGTTGCTGAATAAGTCGTTCCTGTGCAAAATCAAGGCTAACATCTATCCTTGGTTTCTTCAGCATCTGCATTAGTGTATTAGAATCTGGTTTCATTCCAATAGCTTTCGAAAACTGATTCTTTGGCGATTCTTTGGGTAGCTGCTCTAGTTTAGCCCCCTGTTGACTGTTTTGATTTGCAATGAAAGTCCGTAGGGGTACCCGAGAGCCACCCATAGCAGAATTACTTAAATTATCAGTTAACAATGACTTGGCTGATGAGGGTAAGTTACGGTAAGGGTCCATTCGCCCATTTTCACTGCTCTGCAGAAGAGCTGTACTTGGTAAGATCAAGTTTGGATTTGTAACCAAAGAACTCGTTCCAACACCCGACCCTGGATTCGTAAACTTATCAAGCAGAGTTGAGTATACATCACCAGTGGCCAAATTTGCATTCAGTTCAGCCATTTTAACAATTGAAAGTGGCAAGTCGACTGATGAGGTGTATGCTTCTTCTCTGGGAGAGTTCGAGCTTGAAGACTCGAGAAAACATCCATTTTCATCATTTGGCACTACATGAGGCATAGCCAACTCACTATTTGAGTCGAAATAAGCTTCTTGCGCCATGCAGGTGAACAGTAAATAACTCCAATTTCAGAACTTCTAACAGAATTTTGCATGAGAATCCTATGAAGAATTGCCAAAACCAACAAAAATGATACAGAATCAGTGCCCCTCCAACACGAAATGAGATTTTCATAGGAATTTACGACGATTTCCATACAGCAATCAGAAGAATAACCATACTAGCAAGTGAAAAAGTCAAATTCGAGTCGCTGACAAGCACCCAAAGAACATTGAAGTTTGCAAATCATGAAATTAATTTCAGAAGGGTATGACATAGTGCCACAGACAAATTCCATAAAATACTGAATTGTCCATAAGCATGAAAAGTCCACACAACCTGGCGTATACAATAACCGACAACCGGTATGAAGGTAAAAAACCTCAAGATCTTTATACATAATTCCATGTATTCTCACAATATAAAAGAGGTACTCTTTTGTTATTTCCTTATTACTATTTTTTCGACTTATGGTTTACTACCTTAAGCACCGAGTAGGCCCGGGAAGAAGCCCGCCTAGCCAGGAATTCGTATAACTATCTAGTCTGGTATTCACGCCTCATCACAACCAAAAAAACAAATAGTCTTCACTGGCAAGTTAATTTGCATAAAATTACCTCAAGAACAAGGGCATTTTGCCAAAAAAGATTGTACCATAATCAAATCCTTAGGTATACTACACATAGTTATCATCAGTGGCGGATCTAAGGGGGGCAGGGGTGGTGACCGCCCCTAAGATTTTGAAAAGTTGCATATTTTACCTTTAGAAAATAAAAAATTTCAAGAAATGCTTTAAAATATTAGCTTTCGCCCTCCCTCAAAATTATTGAAACATTTTTATATGGTCCTTTGTTATATACTTCGCCCCCTCAACATAAAAATGCTGCATCCGCTAGGCAAGGACGAATCTAGGGGGTGGGTGGGGGCCACCCCCAAGATTTTCAAAATTGCATTTTTTACCCTTTAAATTTTCGAAATTTTGAAACATTACTAACAAAATTACCCCTCACCCCGCTACAAAAGATTTCTGGCTTCGTCCGTGTAATATAATCAACATATATGGAAACAGTAGCAACTAAAAGAGCTAAAAAATCATGACCCACAAAGCATGGCATGAGCAAAACAACAAGAAAATGATGAATTTGCATACAGTGACGGATCTACAAGCCTGAAAAAAAATCTTTAATTATATATGATATATTTTACTCCATTTAGATAATAAATGTATAAATGACCCAAGTGAATTGTTGTGTATATCAAATGACCCCAGTGAATTATATTCCTGGATCCGTCACTGTTTGCATAGACCCTTTCATCAAAGAAGAATTCCAAGCAATTAAACTTGTAAAAATGTACAATAAAAAAATTGTAAGGGTAACAAGAACTTACAAAAGACATGCAAGCCCAGAATCATAAGAGTTCAAACTCAAGAACCCATCCTGATCAATAAGTAATCATCAGAAGCTGCATGAAAAACTAAGCATTGTTCAAATATAAAATTCATGTAAAAATAAAAGGCATTTCAAAGAGAACCCCAGATAAAAACAGTAAATATTATCACCTATAAATTTAGAAAAAAAACATAAACAAACAAAATCCCAGATGAATAAAGCATTAAGAAACCCAATTACAAGAAAAACACCCCTCAATTTCATATGCTTCAAAAACTGAATTTCAAGTCCATTTGGGCTAAAATGTTCTTAAAGATACATTCTTTCTTGCTAAAATTTTCCCTCTAGTAAAATCTTGAAAACCAAAGGTTTTTTTTTCAAAAAAAAGTTTTAAAATTTTTTAATGTCGAACCCCAACCCCCTTCCTTAATGATTTGAACCCCGACGTAGAGAACAAAATTTTCTTATCACTTAAGCTGCGCTTCACTGTCACCAAAAGGACTCATAAAAATTTACAACAAAATGTAGCTCTAATCTTTTTCCATCTATTGATTTCCAAAAGAGAAAATCTAACAATAATTTAACTAGACCGAAAATGTATTGAAGAAAAACAAAAAGAAAATAATTTCAAGTTAAAATCTAACCCTTAAAAATTGAAGCTTTTTTTTTCTTTTTTTTGCTGCTTCTCCAGAACTGTGTTTCTGTGTGTGTTCTTCTACGTGCCTTTTATTAGAGGCGCGGGAAGAAGAAATGCGGGAGGAAGTGACCGGCTAATACAAGTAAGATGGGCCCACATGTTTACTCTTTGGTGACCGTGTCTAGAGCGAAGCCAGAACTTGGGTCTATTCATCAGCTGGATCGCGTCAATTGGATCATACTGGGCCCAGATTTGACCACTGTCAGCTGTATTTCCTCTCTCCTTATTCCGAAGGGATGTAGCGAAATCCTGACTACGTATGGTCACATGGACTCAAATCCCATATCATATTTCCCATAACTTATATGTTGTGGGCGAAACTAAAAAATTCAAAAATCTTTGAGAAGATAAAAGTAATTTTACAAAGTTTTTCAAGGAAAAATAAAAAATTCCAATAAAAAAAATTACTTTTCTAAAAATGTTAGGAGGTACTACCTTTCGTCTCTTTTAATCTGTCACTTACATTGCTCGAGTCTTCGACCCAATTAATTCGTGATTTAATAGTCATTTTGACCTGTTGACAATAAATTTTACAAATATTCAATATAAATCGCTTTTAAAATGTTGTTAACTAGCAATCTTACACTGACAACAAGTTTGAAGAGATTACAAGTGTAAAACCCCAGTCCCATATGGGAGAAAGGTCTCATATTGGATAAGAATGAAAGTTGTGACTGATATATAAAGTGGGTCTAAGTACCCACTATCATCTCGGGATATTTCTTTTGGCATAGCGAATTTGGTTGGCAAGTAGATGATCGTGGGTACTGCCAGAGTCATGTGTCGCGTTGCGGGCCCGCGGGCACGAGGCGTGACAGAAGTGGTATCAGATCCGGTGACTAGGCGGACGTGTGGGAACTTAAGTGCCACACCGTAAGCGTTGGGGGCCATCTCTAGAATCCCGAGAGAACTAAGTGCTACGGCGTAAGCGGTGGAGGTCACCTCTAGAATCCTGCACACTTGGTTGGTCCTGGGCTAAGTATGTGTGGGGCACCTAGCGAGGACGCTAGGGCCTTAAGGAGGGGTGAATATGAAACCCCACTCTCATATAGGAGAAATGTCTCATATTGGATAAAAATGAAAGTTGTGACTGGTATATAATATGGGGTCTAAGTACCCACTATCATCTCAAGGTATTTTTTTTGGCATAACGAGTTCGGTTATCAAGTAGATGATCGTGGATAGTGTCAAACTCATATAACGCATTACGGGCCCGCGGGCACTGGGCACGACAACAAGTGCAACCAGATAAATTATTATCATTTCAAGTGCCAACATGTTCGCGTCAGCTGTGGGGAAAGCCAAATCACTATGTGCTGGTTTATATTTCGGTGCGGACATCGAACAAGTTCTAACTCATCTTTTTTTCTGTTTCACAATGACGTCATATAATAATTTTCCTTTTGTATGTTTTTTTCTTATAATCCAAATGGATTTCAGGTCCGTTTTGCTTTTTTTTTTTTCTTTTTCTTTTTTATCAGCAACCTTAAATTATCTCTCACCAGAGGAAGAGAATTTTTATTGCCCCACGTAAGGGAGGTTGTCGAACTCGAGACTTCTTAATCACGGATAGAGACTTGCTCACTGGGCTACAGCCTCCTTGACTCCGTTTTGCTCTTTTGTTCTTTCTCTCTCTCTCTTTTTTTTTGGCAAAGTTGTTTTGTTTTGATTCCTTGGAAATCTCCATTTTGCCTGATGGAAAATTTAGGTAATTGGATTACTAGGATTTTATGTAGATTTTTTGCTTCGAATACTATATTTTGTAAAAGATAATTTGTCTTCGGATATGTACGACATATACTTTTTACTCAGCACGTGGCGGGATAACTCATAAACTTTACTATATATATGTGTGTGTGTGATTCTTTCGTTATAAATTCGGAATATATTATTTAATTTAAAAGTATTGTATTAAATGTATTGAACCTCCTTTATAAACTTACTATAAATGTCTAATATGAAGGTACAAGCTTTAGGAATCAAACACAAACAAAATATTTCAGGTTTTTAAAATTCACATTTTTTCTCATTATTAATTTATCTTTTACAAAATAAAAAATAAAATATTTTAAACCGAACCCTGTCCAATACTAAGCTTAAATTTTCAACATGTGTTTGGATTAATTTTGATCTTAGATTTTGTAGAAGTGAAGCTCGAAATGAAATTGTGTTTAAAATCGTGATAGAATGATTACCGTATATTAAGTGAGAATACTCTTTTAATACTTTTTTTTTCATCTACAAGTCAAATTTCCAACAATAAGGTGTTGATATATTGATTCTTTAGGGAATAACTATTTGGGTTTTGCATTAGACTAACCATGGTTTAGTAGAAATGGCTAACCATGGCAGTCAAAATATTGGGCAAAACATTTTTGTCCATAACGGAAGTCCCACTTCCGTCCTGGGCTGACGTGGCGCTCCCCAAACGCGCCTTGCCACGTCAGCCCAAAACGGAAGTGGGACTTCCGTCTTGGTGTGACGCCCCGTCCCTCTCGGGTCGGGTACGCCGCGTGCCTCTCGGCACTGGGTTCTATCTTTTACAATATAAATTACACGTGGATAAAAAATTTCTAAACTATTCTATGGCTTCTAAGTTGACTTCGGTCTTTGACTGAATCCCAATGTACAGGTTTCTACTCCCAAGCTTTTGATGCGCACTCTGATACCAAAATCTTCTAATCTGGGTCTCTATCTAGCGTTGACTCAATTCTTTGTCTTGGTTCAACTCTACACTTCAAAATGTTCTTGTTCTATCCCCTTAATCCTGCAAGAACTAAAACAGAAAACAGAGAAAGGGTGAGCTATAAATAGCCCAGTGAGTCCCCAGTGAAGTGTGTGATAGTGATTTTGAAACTCATTTTATTTCGCAAACATTTTTATTTTGAAGACACGGAGAAACTTCCTTTATTTATAAATATTTTCCTTTTCCAAAATAATTTTATTTTAGAAATCATTTTCTTTATCCTCTTCCAAAACAATTTAGAAGTTATTTCATTTTAAAAGAAACCTTCTTTATCTGGAATATTCTTTCTTTTCAATTTCAGAAGTATCCACCGGAATAAAAAGACCATTCCGGGTAAAGATAAATATCCACCGGAATAAGAAGACCATTCCGGGTATCAGATTCATAAATAAAAGATTGCATGACCGGCCAAGTCAATAGCTCTTTAGTCAAAACCAGCCTCACACCAGACATAATTATGATTTTCAACCTTATTGCCCACTTCATAATTATTCCACAAACTGGGGGTACCGCCAGTTTGGTAATACTAACCGCCCCTGAGTTAAACCTCCTAACCCCGGAAACATGTCAGCAGTTACGATTTCCACATGTGGTAACGCAGGGTATACAGCCTGCCCATTGCTTTCCCTGCCCCTAACGCTTCCACACTGTATTGGGATCCCAAGAGATAAACGAGTTTCCCCAACCAAAGGTTCGAGATGCCCTCATACGGGTGACCAGACCTCGTACAGTCAGCGGACTCCCCAAATGGTTGGTTGAGGGCTACCATATTTGTGCGAGTGTAAGCGCCCTCTTCAATCATATCAGAATTCCAGATAACATTCCGGGAGTTACTGTTCATATATTTTTCACAAATACCTTTAAGAAATATTTTCCAGCATTCTATTTTAGAAATACCGTAATCTTTTCATTTATAAACAATTTTCATAAAACACCTTTTTAAAACAAGTTCTCCGGTTTTGAGAGGGAACTCACCTTAGCCTCTTATTGTGCGTACCTTCTTTAAGATCTTGTACCTATTTTGCAAATACCAACTCTTTAGGGAATATTTATAAAACTTACTGAAATGCAAGACTTAATATGCCTAGTCTAAGTTTCTAGGCTTCTGGGTCTTTTGTGCAATTTCCTAAAGTTTAGGGACTAAATTAAAAATATTTATTCTATGATATTTCAATGCTTATGAAGACATAAATATATCATATATGCTATTATTAGTCTTATAAATTCTCCGGAAATGGTTCATAAGCTTAAACGGGCCTTAAAAGTGAAATATAAAACTATAAGGACTAAAATGTAATTTCTAAAAGTTATATATCACATTCCGAATAAGTTTAATATTTTCAGAATTATTTTATTTTATCTTTCTGGTCTAATTTGAACATTAAAAATATAGAGTAGACCATTTGAGATTTATTCATTATTTTATAGGACTTACGTGCTAATTTTTATTTTCCTTTTAGGTCCTTACTAGATATTTCCCCTAACAACTAACACACACCAGATCACTCCCCCCTATCTTCTTCATCGACTTCAGCCCCCATATCCCAGTTCATCTCTTTTCCTTTTCTCATCTCCTTTCTTCTTTGTTCTTCTCTTTCTTTCTTCATCATTCTTCTTCTTCTCCCTTATTCTTTCTCTATTTTAATTCTTCCTCCAATTCTTATTACCCTAAATCCCTAAATTAATCTTTTATTTCACTGTTCTTTTTCTTCTTCGTCTCCTTAATTTTCTCTTTTTCTCTCTTCCTTCACTCTTTTTCTGACCTTTCATGTTTCTGTTTCAGGTTGTCTGCTCCTCCTCCGGCCGGTCGCGGTTCTCCGGCGTGACTTGCGGCTTCTCCGGCGAGGTAAGTTATTCCTCCCTTCTCTATTTTATTTTCTGTTTTTTTTTTATATTATTATTATTATTTTTATATTTTTTTTATTTAAATATTCTTCTTCTCAGATCTCACCGCCGCTGCTGTCCGTCCGCGTCTGCCACCTCGCCGCCGCCGAAGGTATTTTCTATTATTACTATTTTCTATTATTGCTATTAATCTCTTTTTCTTTCTATTTTCTATTTTCTGTTTCCAGAAATCATTATTTATTATTTATTATTATTGTTTTTTTTCTTCAAAAGAATCATGGTTGATATATATTTGTTCCCAACTTTTCTGCTATTGTTTTTGGTATTAATATTGTTACTTACTGTTTCTTTAATTTCGGTGATAAGTTAGACTATTATTACTATACTTAGTAGTTTCCATGCTTGGTGACAAAGTTGGCTATTATCATTATTATAAACTAAGCAATATTCTAATTAAAGAGTATACAGTAAGATTATATATATATGAACCAAGTAGTAACAGTAATAATTGTTGCTCTTAATCTTAAGGATACTGTTTATGAATTTAAGGATAATATTTTCAATGTTAAAAAATAGTAAGTGGTTCCAAGTTCTAATATCGAAATGCTCTTGTTCGCTTTCCAATATTAGAACTGGATATTTCTATTTGCTTAGTGTCTATTTAATTTTAAATATAATGCAAAATATATGTTTCTCTTTTCTAGTCTAGGATCAATTAAGAATTAGACTTATATTCTTCTGGTTCACCCGTCTTAACCCTAAGCAAAGTCCGATTAGAAAAAGTCTCCACCGGGTGGGGGTGGGTCACGAGTGTAGAGACGAGTCTCGCAGAATATAATCTAATTCTTTCATGACCCCGATTAACCTAAGTTCATTTATTGTGCAGGATCAAAATAACAGATTAGAAGCAGAAGTACCTGTTTGATAGTTGGCAGAGTAACGGGAACACTTTTAGAGAAAACTACTTAATAATGTCCTTGGTTTTCTGATGAAAGTATTCACAGAGGATCCAATATTAGGCAACTGTGAATAATTCAGAGCATATTAACCAAAGACTATTGACCGGGACAGAATTTTGATATAAAGTGAGGAAGAGTTTCCCTCTTAGGGAAGTTTTAACTTAGGAAGAAAAAGTGAGAGAGAGAGAGAGAGAGAATCCCTTTTAAGGAAAGGAATTGGTGCAAGTAAAATGAGAGGCCAAGGACCTCTATTTATAGGAGAGCCTAAGCCCTTCAATGCAATTCCTTGATTTGTAAGGACTTTTTATGTAAATAAATTTTCCATGTAAATAACATGTAATTCAGGGACTTTCAATGCAATTATTTTCTTATGGATAAGTATGAACTTTATTTCATTTTTTTTTATTTCCTAATTTTAAAATTACTATTATGCCCTTGTCTTTAAATAAAATTACCTATTTTATTGTTTTGACCATTTTACCCTTGTTAATTAATTAAAATGACATTTTTAACCTTATTTAGTGAAAGATTAATATAAAACTAACTTTTAAATTGATACCCGAAATTATGGGTCGTCACACTTGGCCACTTCCGTTCTGAACTTGCAGTTTAAAAAATCACCAGTCTCTTCTTTTCCCTTTCACGCAACCAACAAAGCAAAAAAAAATTCCTAAGGCAAAAAAAAAAAAACCCTACCGCCTCTCTCCCTCCGTCCCCCTCCGCCGCCGCTGCTTCCACCACCAATCTCCACCACCTTGCTCTCTCTCATCTCTCAATCTCTCAATTACAAAGGTATAAACTTTTTAAAAAAAAATAAAAAAATTTGGGCAATTTAACTTTATGTTTTTAATAGAACTTTAAATCTACTAATTAGAGTAATTTGTTGATTTTGTGAATTTAGGGCATATATTAATTTAGGATTTTTGTGAATTGTTAATTTGAGAATTTGGGAATTTATACTTGGGGCATTTTTTTATTTTGGTGATATAACATGTGTTTTTTCTGATAAATTGTATGTCTATTGTTTTTTTTGTATAGATGTATATTACTACTCATCTTCAGTCTGGTCCTTATGATGCTAATTTTAAAAAAAAACAAACATCTCATAGATCTTTAAGAATATGAGGGTGATGAATCACTAAACAATCCACTAAAGATTATTAGAAACGACGGTCAGTTTTTTGACGCGTACAAAAAAGAAACCAACCCGCGAGTGATTCATCTGATAGACCAAATAGGTTTTGGGGATGTTGTAGACTAGGAAAAATTAAGGTAGATCACATTTTAGTGACTGCATTAGTAGAGAGATGGCGCCCTGAGACCCATACTTTTCACCTACGTCTGCTTCGAGATGGTTGAGTACCACCTACATGACAGGGTTGCGATGCAATTTGGCTTCCAGCAGGTGGTACCAATCCAGGCGGGGACGGAGGGAACTATCGAGGGTGTTGACCTCCACACATGCAAGACGGGTCCGAAAAAAATTGGGAAGCCTTCCACCGCATATACATAGATTTGTGGGACAACCGCGTCGATGCACTGGCGAACGCTGCTCCCGCTCCCGGTAATGTGATTGCACCAACCCCCCAAGTACATGGATTGATACAATCTCATTACCATTCACCTTATGACGAACCCACAAAATAGGGATCCCAGGTCACTACCGGTGGGCATTCAACCCATCGCTACCTCTGAGGCTATTTTTGTAAGTTTTATTCGTTTTGTTGTCAACATTAATCTTTTTATTTTAAATATACTGATTTTAATATTTATGTTACAGGATGAGTCTAACAGGGTGATACTGGAAGAATTTGAGAAGTCTGCTCCTCGAACTTACCGCCCGTACAAGGATCTTATCACCTGGGCTGCCAAAACCATCAAAGATGCATTCGTAGCGGCTAGGAAGACAGTTGCATGCAGATCGCGCGTTGCCGATGTAGTAGATGCTGCAGTTCTGCAACCGGTCACACAACCGATTGAGCATGTTGCAGGTAGGGCTGCGGTTGGGAGGCAGGGTACTCGCCGGAATCGGCAGGCTTCTCAGGAGTACTTTACCGCGTTGTGCCTTCGGCAACGTGGCAATATGCGTGGACTGTCTCAACCGCATGAAGATCCTACTCAGCCTTAAACTCAGTTCCCGTCTCAGGCTGATGTACCCACAGGGTATCATTACCAATTTGCGAGCATCATCACTTATTCCCCGGGTATTCAAACGGGGGCATCCTGGAGAGGGGTCCTCTTCATCGGGACATCCGGGTGTCTTTGTTGGTGGGACGGCCTCGTTCAGCCTGGACCTGGACCAGACTCAGATGCAGCAGCACACTCCATTGCTCCAGCCGTATTCACCTGAGGAGCCGATACGTATCGACCCTGAAGGCTCTGAAATCATTGAGAGGGTGCATGATAGTGCCGTGCGAACTAGGGACGGGCACACATACTATTTACGGGAGAACTCGAATCCAACAGTTAGATACACACCGTCGGGGCAGTAGATATGATTTTATTTTCTTTTGCTTTTAGTTGTTAAATTATTGTTATATACGATTTCTTCGTTTTTTCCGTTGTTCGTTTTTTATTAATAAAGTCGGTTTTGTCATAGTAATTTTCGTACACAAATTTTGGTAAATATTATGTGTTAGTGATTTTTTATGTTGTAAAAATACCAACTCAAAAAATGGTAGCAAAAAAAATAAATAAGTGTTCTAGGCAAAAATTCTCTGCCAGTTGGGAACGCCACGTCAGCTCAGGACGAAAGTGAGACTTCCGTCTTTGTCCCAGAACGAAAATCCCACTTCCGTTCTGGACAAGAATGTTGTATCAAATTTTTTTGATGCCATGTTATGACCATTCTGTTCAATCAGTGTTAGTCTAATGCAAAATCCAACTATTTGACATCATAGCCATATTTTTCCCCCATGCTAAAAGGGCTTAAATTTTCATGCTAAAGCATGAAATCATTGGCAAAACTGATAAAAGATAATTGTACACCATTCTAAAATAGCAACTACAAAACCCAACAAAGCTCATCAAGTCAAAGATATTACTGAGTGTGATTGGATTGGATTGGATTGGATTGGGTCAGGCCCGGGTTTCAGTTTGAGAATGATGTTCAAACTCTCTTTGGATTGAATTTCGAAATAAAAACTAGAACATTAAATAATTTAGAAGCTGATTTGAGTTTAAGACTAGTTTGAGACTGGTCTCATACTAAGACCCAATCCAAACACACTACAATAACTGATCGCCTTCATTGGGACGGCGATATGGCATGTATTTATGGTCTTTTGAAGCATTCTTCCTTCTCTTTTTCTCGATAAAGGATTCAAGTTTTCCAGTTTCCTGCAAGATCAAAATCACGTTCAGGCTGACAAGCTAATTCTTGAAAGCAACTTCTCAGCAGCAGACATGAAAATCTCAAAAAGAGTTTGTACCTTGAGTTCCTTGTATTTTTCAATGAGCTTTTGCGTCCGAATTTCAGCTGCAATAAACAAACGAAAAGCAGTCGGTAAATAATAAATAAAAAAACAATAAGGATACTTGTTTTATAGGAACACAACCAATACCAAAACTCATATATCTGCGGAAATTTCTACTCCTTTTCCCCTCTGATGAAGAAGGAAACATTAACAGCTTACTTTATGAACAGCTGAGGCAATCAGGTATACTACAAACCCTTCGCCAACCCCCTTCGCCCATGAAACTCATTTACGGCTATCTAATGTCTAATTAAATGCTTCACATTCTTCTTATCCTGAAATATTATTATCCCCCAGAGACCACATGGATGGGAATATGGTGAAAAGAGTAAAAATAAAGAGCTGTTTTAATAGTCGACACATAAGGCTTTCCTCGAAATGTTGTGAACAGAACCTTGATTTTACGAAAGAGAAGCCATTACTAATACTAAATGAAGCTTCATAAGGAGAGTAAAGTTTACATTTTTTCAGATAATAAGGCTGTTTCCCTTGCTTTGCAGCTTCTTTCTCTTTCTTCTTGTGATCTGCTAATATGTCTTTATCAGTACGCTTTGGCACAGCAGACTTCAATTGTTTATCCTGGAAAAGTTAGTATAAATCAACACTAAGTTACTAGAACACATCAGGCCACAACTAACATATATAATTCAAGAGAAACAGTGGAAACAAAAGCAAGAGACCCCCAACTTTATATCGCAATAGACTGTTTTGTACTTGAATTTTCACTTACGATACATGATATCCGAGTCTTAAGTTTATCTACAACTTCTGGATCTTTTGATTTCTTCAGCTGTTTCTTTAGTTCCTGAGAATACCAACAAGCAATCATGAAGTTAAATAGGCTCAAGGAAGGGAAAGGATTTGATTAAGTTAATAGTTCTAAAAAGCTAAAACTTACCTCCTTTTCAGCAGGAAGTGTATCCTCATACAGAAAATTGTATCTTTTCTTGAACCTACGAAATTCACATACTTTGCCATTAGTTAACAAAAAGCACCTGGTTATTGACTACCCTCTCCTCCAAAACATCCAAAACTACTGCTATGACAAAGTATCTTCAGAATTGAGAAGCTTACCCTTCAACATCAAGGTTTCCACATAATGTTTCAAATCTAGGATCACGAACTACCTGAGCAGAAAAGTATAACAAAAGAAACATGTAAAAACTTACAAAAGAAGTTCTCCGCTAGATCTGAGCAACTAATTGCTTATGCGATGTAAGCCTAATAGCACCTGATATAAACATTATAATGAATGTCCATCTAAAAGTTACACGACATTTGATGTAGCAGCAAAATAAAACAAACAAGAAATTGGCGAGCAATAATCCTGACCTTTTTAGGAACTTGGATAACTTCGCGAAATCTACTCACAGGTTTCTTGCTAGTCATCTCCGCTGGCCTTCACAAAAAAAAAAAAAGGTACAAAACCAATATCCAATAAGCATAACAAAAATTGCAACAATTAGTGCAACACTTCTAACTCAGAAAATTCGGGTCCAAGTTCGACACTCCTTCCCAATAATAAAAATTAAGAAAAAAATCCCAAAATTGCAAAGCCAATGAACATAAATTCAGAAACAACTACAGAAAAAGCCCAAACCTGTTCTTATTGGCCCGACCAGATCCCTTCTTATCAGACCCAAACTTCCTGTATACCATATCTGATCCATCTGACCTTGCTTTCTGTAGCTCCCCAAACGTCACTTCTGCCAATTCCCTCTCTATTTCCCTCTCCCTATCCTTCAGTTTTAATCAAAAAAAACTATTAGCAAAAATTCACCAACTTTTTAACACAATAAAAGGTCGTACTCAGTACACCCAGTGCACAAGTTTCCTGCTGATGCAGGGTCTAAGGAATGTTCAGATGTACGCAAGTAATCACGTCAAATACGACCTTCAACGCATGTAAATAAATAAAAAAAAATCTGTAGAATTTTGCATAAAAATGATAGAAATAAAAACTTACATCCTCGGAGGAGGAAACTTCGTCTCCACTCTCCTCCTCGAATTTGATTTTGGTTGATGTTGCAACGGTGGTGGAATCCGGTTTCATCATTGTAATTTTTGAACTAGTTTGAGCTAAATTAACATAGGATTTGGTATAAATAAGAAATTTTGAAGAGGAAATCAAAGTTAGGGTTTTGAGCTTCTTCACCCCGATGATATTCAGGCGAACAACAGAGAACGGTGGTGGCTTACGGTGGTGATATGGAAAGCTGTGTTTTGAGTGGGCTGAAACGTATACATTGTAGGATTTCTTTATTGGGCCTCTATTGTTATGTATTATTCTCTTGTAATATTGGGCTTTATTGCTTTTTTAGTGGTGATGGGCCCTTGGAAGTCTAGCAACTTTTATCTAGTAGGCACGCGATTTAGTATTATTAGGTATGGAATTTGTCTTCATCCCCCAATATCTATTTTAGAGCCTCAATTCTTGCAAACTCGAAGAAGATTTATTGGCTGATACTCCTTCCTTTCCAAATTATATGTACATTTTATATTTTGTACGGAAATTAAAATTTTATCAAATTTCATAGTGAAATGTGGTAAATATTAAACATAACTATCTAATTTTACTCTCAATTTAATTACTCATTCTGTTCCAAACTATCTGTCCACTTTGACAATTGCACGGGTATGAGTTTGGTGATTTTGATGGTGAATATAAGTAAAAGTCTAAGATAACTCTTATTAATTTTATTAATCTCATTTAAAATTTATGTCTTTCTCTCTCCTCCTTCTCACACATGTAAAGTGATAATTTTAATTAATTAAGAGTTGAAAAAAGAATAAATTAGAAAAAAATTCATTAATACATACTTTTATTTAAAAAATGAAACAATTAATTTAAAAAAATATATATGAATAATTAATTTGAGACGAAATATTTATTATGCCTGCTCATTATTGTAGTCAATTTGTCGTAAGGTGGCGCAGTTGTTGGTTTAATTATCCTCACACTCTCTATTTGCTTTGTTGACATTCTCGTTCTCTCATTTCAACCTTCATCTTGTCTCTCTATCTCAAATTATCACTCAAAACATATAAATCTTATACCAAACCCAAAAAAAAAAAAAAATGAAGACATTTTTCAAAAATCATAAATTAAACATGAAAATAATATATTAAAACAAATATAGCAATGCATCAAAAAAATTAATTTTTTTAAAAATACCCTCGCATTCCAGGAGCACGCGGTGGGATCACCCCGTATAAATTTGCACGCAGTGTGAGGGGTCACCACACCACATGCAAGTTGCACGCAACGATATTCTTCATCCCATGCAATGCAACCGCGTGCAACTTGGCATGCGAGTGTATTTTTTCTTTTTCTTTTCCCACATATTTTTATACTTCCTCCGATTCAAAATATAAGTATTTTAGAAATTTTCATATAAATTAAGATATTAATGCAAATGAATAAAGTACCCCTAATTAATACTCTAAAACACAAATAAATTAATAAAGAGTTTCATGAGAACTACACTTTTTTACCAAAATGTATATATGGAGAAAATAATGTAGGGGGTAAATTAGTCAATAAATACACAATTCTTGTAAAAAATCTATATTTTGCAATAAAAAATAACTTTTTTAAAAAATTTGTATTTTAAATCGAAAGAAAGATTATTCTAACATTTTCTTGTATCATAAATCTATCTTAATCAAATTTGATGAATCGTTCAATTTCGTACCATTTGAAAAGAAAGAAAAAAAATTTGTAGAGAATGTGAACATAATTTCCCCATTAATTAAACGCTAATGTATATGACATTAAAAAAAAATTTACTACGAAAAAAAAAGAAGGCTAATCTTTAATGCCGATGGGTGGGGACAATGAATACTCTTTTTAGTGGCAAAATAAATTTTCAACAAGCGGGGTAATATGTAGAGTACGATAAACTTTTGTTTTCTTTCAAAACTACTATCCCTAGACTTGTGAATAGTATTTGGTTAGGGCTAACATTTATAATTAGTACAAATGTGATTAGTATTTTTTATTCGTTTTTACAGTTCACAATTAATTTAGTATATTTTTAACTATCTAATCTCTTGCACAAAATTAAAAATCTCAACAAAAAAAAATAAAAAAAATTTTATATATAAGATTAAAAGCTCAAACTTAAAAGTATGCTTAAACAACAATTAACTCTTTTCACCTACACCAACTCTTATTGGTAAATATATTTTTACTTTATGTTTACATTTCCTCTTATAATAATATTCATCCTTTACAAAAGTCAATACAAAATTCCTAATTGTGCAACTTCAACTCATCTAAAATCGCCGGTTCTAGATGCTCTCTCACATTGGACATTGTAAGTATTATACTTGTCAAGTTACAGCTTTGTCTGAGTTACAAATTGTTTAAAATAATATCATAGTTTCGAGATATCTTAACTGATATTGTAGAATTGCAGAGTTTTTGTCAATATGTTATAAACTCTATTCAATCTAATTAAATTAGTCGGATTAAATATTAAAATATTAGACACAAAAAAACATACTCAAAAAGTATTAACTTAAAAAATAGCTAAAATTAAGATAGAACATAGAAATCATCGATTTGAGGTTGTAACAAGAAATGTAGTCTCGAGTATACTATACTATGATTAATGTTTATTTTCGTGAGATTGATAGATAATAGGTCACCAGTAATAATTTGCCGTCACCAAACGGACCCAATTCTCCCCCTCCTACTATCTCCATTCGAATTATTAGCCATTTTAATCATCAAATTATTTTTTTAGCAGTCACTTTCATTCTTTTCAACTTTCTTCTTTTCCAAAGAATTTACGAGCAACTATTTTTGTCCTTCTATAAAATAATTGTCTAAAAGTCGCCAAAATTGATGACGTGTCCAAACAGACTCACAACTTGCCTTTCTCTTGCAGGGCAAAGATGGACTTCTAAATTAAGAAAAAACATTATTAACAAACAGGGAGTAATTCATTTCAATATAAATACAATTATTTTTACCTTGAATCTCCCACTATGGTTAATTTCGGTCACATTGAGTTTTTTAGGTACTGTAGATCCACAACATTGCAGCATGAAGATGGTTCCATCATTGGAGTGAAATCACCATCTATCACCCCAAACTCAAACTTAAGATATTGAAATTCATTTCCATTTCCATTGCCTTTTGCAACATTGTTTTTTGTTTGCCTTTCTGAAATCTTCATGGACTTTAGGGTTTCACTTCGCATTTCATAAGAAATTAAATGAATTGAAGATGGAGAAACTATCCATGTTCAACATATCATAAAATTTTGGTTTCTAGAGTTTTCTTGTTCTCAATTATGGAGAGAAAATGAGAACAGGGGATGATATGGGTGGGAATGACGGGCTTTACAAGGGATGCACTTAGTATATTTTGGAATTTTTATCTTTATCACTGCAAGAGAGAGGCAATCTGAGAGCCATTTGGATATGTCATCAATTTTGACGGCTTTTAGACAATTATTTGACGGAAGGACAAAATTGACTGCTCGTAAAATCTTTGGAGATGAAGAAAGTTAAAAAAAGTTAAAAACAATAAAAGTGGCTGCTCCAAAATAATTTGATGACTAAAATGGCTAATAATTCCTCTCCATTAATTTATTTCTTATTTTCTTATTTTTCATAGTAAGTTTTAATTTGTCTTTTTCTATCTCTCTTTTCCCTTATTTGTTTCCTTTTTCAGAGATTTTCTCAGGATGTAAGTGACTAACCATATGTCAAAAATTCATGGAATTAAGTACTCCAATAAATTAATACTAGCCGACTGGCTAGCGTTTTGAGCATGAAAAACAATGACAACCTGAATTGGTTCTAGTTGGTCGATAAGATGAATATATTTTTATATTGTTAATCAGGTTCAAATCCCACTTATAACATATAACACTATACACATATCCTAGCATACACATGATTGCAAGCAATTAAGCATGTTAGTAATTGTTTTTGGGTAAAATATGGTACATTTTTATTTTATATTGAAAAACAAATTGTGGGGTAGATTCTTAGTGCTAGTACAACTTTTCAATTCGTCCAAAATCCATCCCCATAGACTTGGTTGGGAGTGGCTATTAATTATTAGTGTAGAAATAAATGTTTGCTTCTTTCATGGTTGAGTGAATGATTTTATAGAAAAAGCATTTAAAATTGCTTCATCTTTCTATGCAAATTCCTTATCCTCATTAATTGTATGGTCCTTATGTTAAAGATAGTTGTTTTTGATAGGTAAATTGGTAAATTTCGTCATTTAACAATTTACGATTGATGGTTTTGTTCTCTGATCTATATTTTTTATTTTTAGAACCTTAAACAGTTTGTGTTTGATGTAACGATCCTTCTGTCCACAACTGTTATAGTCAACCGTCAGTTAACACAAATTTAAATGAAAAACACAAAAATTTAAGGGTATCTTGGGAAAAAAAAAAATTGACGGTGAATTTCGTCCTTTAACAATTTACGATTGGTGGTTTTGGTCACTAGTCTATATTTTTTGTTTTTGTTTTTAGAACCTTAAACAATATGCATTTAGTGATAACGGTCCTTCCGTCCACAACTGTTATAGTCACCTAATTTTTTTTGGGTGGGGGGAGGGGGGAAAAGGGAAGGGGGAAAAGGGAATCGATCACAGGGTCTTACCCCTGTGATGGAATAGCCTTACCATTGGGCTATTTTGATTCCCATTTTGATATAGTCACCTAATTTTGACAATTTCTAATATCATAAAAAAAATTATCCCCCAATCAGGTGTGGTTGCGCTGCTAGTACAACCCCATGTGCTGATGTTATCTTCTTCATCGCTTTTTTTTATTATTAAGAATGTCCAATTTGGTGCATCTCACCCTTTTGTACACTCGCATTAGATGGCACTGCATGCGATGTATGAAAGGTTGTAGGTTGCGTTCTGGTGTGGCATCGAACTTGGTACAACCACTTGAGGTGAAATCACTGCCTACGTCACCTTGCTGTCTGTGATCCTGTGTTGTTGTTTCTTCGGTACAACCTGTTTAGCAGTCAATTGCACCTGTTGACGCAAAACACTAAAGTGGGCCTCAATTTTCGCCATATCAATACTTTCATTGTCTTTAGTTCTACTTGTACCAGATTTTTTTTTGCTCTATCACCGGAAGTTTTCTTGTACTCAACAAAGAATTAAATACCATATCCAACCATTGCCAAGCCAACCAAAAGCCAATTCATAGTCTCTGCTAACATCAATTCTTCAATTCTATAAGAGACAATTTTGTGGAGCTTTGGATCGGGAGCTTGAAGATCCCGGCAGTGATAAGAGAGAAAGAACGGCCTTGGCCGAGTAAGGGTGAAAAGAAGAGGAAGAGAGTTGGGCAATTGGGTGGGGAAAAATGGAGATTTGGAGTATTTTTAGGCAAATTGGTAAATTTCTTCCCTTAACAATTTGCGATTTGTGGGTTTTGGTCTCTGATCTATATTTTTTGGGTGAATTTATCCAAATTAACCCAGTGTCTTGAAGAGTTTAAAAAAACAAAATTAATTATTTTCGTCACATTTGTGGACGGAATGACCAGTTGTCACCACACGAAAATTATTTAAGGGTCTAAAAAAATAAAAATAAAAATAAAAATAAACAAAAAATATAATAGAGACCAAAATCACTACTCGCATATTGTTAAAGGACAAAATTCACCAATCTGCTTTTTTTTATTCACTTAGCAAATATGATACTTTATTCGTTCCAAATTAATTATTCACTTTAACAAATGTATAAGTATTAAGTTTTGATGAATTAAACGATGTAATTTGTACTCTTGACACTCAAGGTTTATATGAATCAAATTCAAGACCTTAATCATAGTTAGAACAGAACAAACTGAATGAACAAATTTATTCCTCACTTATAAGTCAGTAAAATTACGGATTATGCCATTTGAAAGATATAAGTGCAAGTTTTTATTTTTTAATTTAATAAAAGGGAAAAAGGAGAAATAACTCAAAATTTCCTACGCATTACTCCTCACAGATAATATTTTTTTTACATATATCACGATAATTTATCATTATTTTAAATAAAAAACCCGAAATACACCCTATCCAAGATGCACATTTTGAACCAAACAGATCCTTAAAAAAAGACCCTCTGGCACATGTAAAAGCGGAACTGTGGGCCCCAACATCCAAGACCCTACTTCAAATATTATACTCTTTCCGTGTTCCCTCTTTTGTTCTTTTCCTAGTTTCTTCTGCAAATCCACAAATCAGAATCTTCTATAAAATCACTTGGTCCATCCAGGCCGGACTCCTAATCCGAATTGACCCGACCCGACTAGAGGATGGAGCTACCGGAGATGGAAACAATGGCGTCAGCAATAGGAGTATCGGTAGCGGTGCTCCGATTCTTATTGTGCTTCGTAGCTACTATTCCAGTCAGCTTCTTCCACCGTTTTATTCCCGGAGTTACCGGTCGCCACCTATACGCCGCCGTTTCTGGTGCTATTTTGTCGTATCTATCTTTCGGATTCTCTTCAAATCTTCACTTCTTGGTTCCTATGCTTCTTGGATACGCTTCTATGGTGATTTGTAGAAAGTATTGTGGGATCATCACTTTTTTCTCTGCCTTTGGTTACCTTATTGGATGGTATGCTACTTACTTTTTTTTTTCTTTCTTTTTGATTTTTTTAATTTATTTCCTCTGATCTAGAAATACATGAAAATTGTCAAAGTTTTTGTCTTTTTCTTAAATTGTTTTTGTTTCTGTATTTTTTGGGTGGCCAGTTTATTCTGAGGAAGTAAAAATTGTTGAAAGTTGTCACATTTTGGCTTCTCTTGAAATGATTGAAGAGTTAGTGAAGGAAAAGTCTATACTACCCTTTATTGATGACTAATAAATAACTGCAAAGTTATTATTAGTAGCCCTAATTATTAATTGATTAGGGTTAAGATTGAAAAAAATTGCAATATATATTTATTGATTTCTGCATGGAGGTGATATTTGCACTCCTATTTTCCCTATTTTATTTTCCCTTATTTTTTATTAGTAAAAAGACCTTGATACTCAAACTCAATAAATCCAACTCGCTGCTAACACTCCAAGACAAGTATAGCCAAGTCAAAGTTAACACTCCAATACAAGTATATCCAAGGGTATTAAAGTCATTTCATTTATAAAATTAGAGAAAATAGTGAACGAAGCTAAACTAGGAGTGTGAATATTGTTTCCCTTTCTACAATGTTAAAAATATTTTGAATTATAGAAATTTTAACAATAGATTGTTCCCTCCGTTTGCATTTAACTGTTACATAGACATGCTTTTTCTGTTTCTAATGGAGGGAGTATTATGTAGAGGAGATGGTACTTCTGAAATTTAGGTGTTTCTGAAACATGCAAAAAACATTCAAATTCAAATATTTTGACAAGAAAGGACAAAGAAATTGAAAGAAAATGGATTTAGTGGTCAGAAGAAATTGATGAAAGGTTGATTTTTCTTGTTTTGTTTTTCTTAGTTATCTGCAGTTATTGACTAATAATTATTGGTATGCATGTGTAGCCATGTCTATTACATGAGTGGTGATGCATGGAAGGAAGGGGGCATTGATGCTACTGGTAAGGACTATTCCACCTTTGCATTTGGTTTAATCATTTCAACATGTTAGACTTATGGAGAGGGGAAGTTATGAGGGGGGGGGAGGGGAGGGGGGGGGGGGGGGGCAAAAGGTTGATTTTTACATAATTCTTAGGGTGGCAAGAGGTCAATTTTGTTACTAATCATTCTGAAAAGTTCAAACGTCCTTGCCTAGAATTATCATCCCAAACAAGCAGCTTTGTCTCTGTTAGATGGGGCTTCTCATTCTGAACTCAAGGGTTGAAGCTTCAAAGTTAACTTTTCAAAGAAAGATTAAGAAATAAATGGTTGTTAGATGCCAATACATCATTTTGTTAGATGCCAATACATCATTGTGAAAACTATACTATATGCTCTTCAAAGTTAACTTTGAAAATGAATAAGAAAATTAGTTAATGTTTTGAAAATATCATTAAGACATTATTGAAATTTTGAACTTGTATATTCGTTGAAGCATAACTAATTTATTTGCGAAAATAAAATTCGATAAACGTCAGCTCTGGGATGTGAAAAGCTAATCGGTAAACATGTGTTCTTGTGAACTACAATAAGCTCTCCTTGTCTTTACTTGGTCCAGTTCTAATTATTATACTTAATCATCTTAGGGGCAATTGAAGTTTCAATTACTTTTATCAGGAAGTTGTATTGATTGATTTTCTCAGAAAAGTTGGACATTTGGTGGAGTATTGAAAATAGTATAGTTTATTAATTATTTAAGTGTTTTGCAACTATCCATAATTCTTCATTGACATTTTGATGGAATTAGGTTGAAACCTTGAAACATAAGTCCTGGTTGTCAACATGAAAGTACCCTTTTCTTGGGGATGTGAGTGCCTATCAGTTTAATTCAGTTTGCAGTGCTGCTCATCATGATACTCCCTTAGTTAGAAATTAATTGTCACTTAGAAGTACTTTTCTAGTTTCTAATTATCTGTCACTTAGAAACTCAAGAGAGCATCAAATGTTTTTTTTTACAAATTTACCCCTTTCTAATAGTAGGAGTAAATGTTTAGGAGTTAAATCTGGAGTTACCAAGAAAAGGGAAATATTGTCTATTTATCATTAAATGTTGACAACCCAATTATTTCCTTAATCCAAGTGCATTTCCCTAAACTTTAATTTCAAACGGAGAGAGTAATTCACCTAGGGTGTAGAAATGTTAGCCTATTTCCCCTTTGTATTAGCTCATACTTAAATAGGTAGATGAAATCCTGATGGGGAAAGTTTCAAAGGGTTTAAACCTTTAAATCCAAAAGGGAAATTTGTGTTGAGCTTCCATAGTTATCCATTTTTATTGGCTGAATTTGTGCTCTGGCAGTATGCGAGTGATAAGTTAGTGTATGACTCGGGTTGAAAAATCAAGAACAAGTAAGCTGTCTTTTTTATTTTATTTTTTATTTTTTTTATTTACCATTTGACCCGGGGGGGAGGGGGGGGGGGAGCTAAGCATTTTATATCTGAATCTAATCAGGTTATTATCTTTTTCCTAATTTACAGGAGCCTTGATGGTCATCACTCTTAAAATCATTTCATCAGTGGTTAACTACAACGATGGTCTATTGAAAGAAGAAAATCTACGCGAGGCACAAAAGAAAAACCGCTTACTTAAGTTACCATCATTGCTTGAGTATGTTGGTTTTTGTCTCTGTTGTGGAAGCCATTTTGCCGGTCCAGTGTATGAAATGAAGGATTATCTCGATTGGACCGAGAGGAAAGGGGTACATAGCTATGTCATTCTGCCATGTTTAAACTGCTACATATCTCGTTACAACTTTATCAGCAGTTTCCTCCAATGTTTTGTTTTGTAGATCTGGAAGCCTTCTGAGAAGGGATCAGCATCACCTTTCTTGCCAACCCTACGAGCTCTTCTTCAAGCTGCAATTTGTATGGGCTTGTACTTATACCTGGTACCCCATTTCCCTCTTTCCCGTTTTAGTGATCCATTATATCAAGAATGGGGTTTCTGGAAACGGCTGGGCTACCAATACATGTCTGGCTTTACTGCTCGTTGGAAATACTATTTCATTTGGTCAATCTCAGAAGCATCTATCATCATCTCTGGCCTGGGGTTCAGTGGCTGGACGGACTCTTCTCCGCCTAAACCTTGCTGGGACCGTGCAAAGAATGTTGATATATTGGGTGTTGAATTTGCAAAGAGTTCAGTTCAATTGCCACTTATGTGGAATATACAAGTTAGCACCTGGTTGAGACACTGTGAGTTAATTTCCCCTAAGTTTTACATAATATGCTGGCTTATTAATTATAGCTTTATCTTGCTTTCATTCTAATAGATCTTCACTAATATTATTGCTTGCTCTCACCAAGACTTAGTTTTATGTACTTCATTATATAGAAACAACTGCATAGAAAGCCTGAGGGAAAGAAGGAGAGATTTATTAAAAAGTGCTCTAATTAACTTGACTTGGTACCGTTCATCGGCTTATTAGAGTATCGTTCAAGGTATTCCTAGATCAAATACCATATCCAACTTGCTAGTACTTTGTCCCAAATTTTTTAGGTTCTGAGAATTAGGTCCCAAAATTTTCTTTAAACTTTCATAATATATTAATGTCGTTACATGATACTTGTTTAAAGTGCTTCCGGATGGTCCAAATTCCTAACTACTGAGCTGAGCACTGTACGAGCTGCAATTGCAGTTGTTGATCCTTCACCAAGATATTTGTGAAACCTGAGTTTTCTGCTGTTTTGAGAGATTTGCTTGTATATATTTGGGATTTGCATGCAAATCATAATTATCAAACAAGGAAAAAGGGAAATTGGAAATGGTAGTGTCACCTTTCCTCCTTCTGTTGCTCCAACAGTGAATAAGAGCCTATATCGGTTTAGTATTGATGATGAATTTACATGTTTACATGTAAGTTGTAGGGAGATTAGAGCTATGGCTTATTATTTCTTCAGAATTTTAGAGAATGGTCTACTGGATACATTCTACTCATAATGTATAGGTCTATAAAGTTGGAGAAGATTTAAGAATGCAAAACAAAGTTAGTTTGGGTTCTCGACCACCCAAAATTGGGGAAAAAAGCAGAAAAGAAAAATTGTACCCCAGACATGCTGAGGGTCATAATGGGAGGGATATCAGTTTTGTTCACAGATTTTTGTTTGCAAGACAATTTACCAGTTGATGCGATGAAATCTGTAACTTATCTAGTTATCTTATCCTTTTGTTTTCTCCAGATGTTTATGAAAGGCTTGTACAGACCGGGAAAAAAGCTGGTTTCTTCCAGTTGCTTGCTACACAAACTGTCAGTGCTGTATGGCACGTAAGTATCAAAATACACTAATGCTTCTAATACCATAAATTTGTCCACACGTTGATTGAAACACTTGGATTTAAAATTGAAATGGATACTCTGGTCTAAAGTACTTGTTTTAAGCAGGGATTATATCCTGGATACATGATATTCTTTGTCCAGTCTGCTTTGATGATTGCTGGATCAAGAGGTAACAACTCGGTCTTCCTTCTTCGGGCTGTGCTTTTGAGAACAGTGTTCTTAGTTTGCTTCAAACGTCTAATATTTGTTATTCTATGATCAGTTCTTTACAGATGGCAGCAAGCTACTAATGCAGCAGCGTTGAAGAAGATTTTTGAATTGATGAATTTTGCTTACACACTTTTAGTCCTTAACTACTCATGTGTTGGTTTTATGGTAAAGCCCCTTGGCATACTCCTTTTTCTCTTACATTCTTCGCTATTATGGGTGAACCAGAACTTTAGGTTAAAAGATTATGGAATGTTCTTATGCCTCAGGTATTAAGCCTACATGAAACACTTGCTTCATACGGGAGCGTGTACTACGTTGGAACAATCCTTCCCATTGTATTGATCGTCCTCGGTAACATAATAAAGCCGGCAAAGCCTGCCAGATCAAAAGCACGGAAAGAACAGTGAGGTAGGACCTGCATCTTAAGAATGTTTACGAGGGCCCTGAGTTGACCTGAATGCTGCTACATCTCATTGTTGCTCCCACAATTTTATATATATGAGCCTGCCAATTTACCGTTAGATTTTAAAAGTAACCCTGATTATTTCAATCAGCATGCTTCTGAGGATTGAAACTGCCAATTCATTTCGAGATTTGGTGAATCCTTCATAATGGTGTGTTCTCTTTTTGGATTCTTATGCTCTATGTAGGTTTCAATATTCTTCCTTCTTCCTGGTTCTAGTCTCTTTTATGCTTATGGTACATGAAAATAAAAAAATGGAAAACAAAGATTCTAAGAGTAAAATGTAGAAAAACTGGAAATCTCTGAAGTGTAAAATGAACCTCTCAAAAACTTTGTTGTTGCAATATCTCACCCCAAGCAAAGAGTGTGAACAGTATGAGTCATAGCCTAATCAATGTTCACCAGAATAGGTTTATAATTGTCTTGTCCAGATGTTGAAAATATTCATTACTTTCTCAAATTAAAAAAATTAGGGTTTTTTTTTTAGTTTGACTATAATGTATATTCAGAAACTGATGCCTGGAGAAGTCAGTGATATTTTGGTTCTTATATAGAAGTCTATTCTGTTGTCATCTACCCTCTTGAATAGTAGCTAATTGCGACATATATGTACAAGTTCAACGGAATGCTTATTTTTTCAGATATATCGTCTTCTCACCTGACCTGCTCTGCAGTTCATTGCTTTACCTGAGTCTGAAGGAACTCAAATGGTCTCTGAAACAATTAGATTGCAAGAATTTCATTCAACGGAGCTGTCACGCTCACGCCACAACTTAGTACTTTGTCAACCTATCTTGTTGGACTGTATTTGATATTAATCCGTCTAGATTTTCCCTATTGTAAAAAATAGTGGCATTCTTTTTGTAAGAACTTTGTTTCTTGCTAATTGAGAACGTTTTCCCTGATAATTTACCTCATCTTATTTATGCTCTTTTATATAAAGAATACTGGTTTATGAGTGATGAAAACATTCTGGGTGATCCGGTTACGATGATGAAACATGTTTTTCGGAGTATGTGCTGATGAAATCTCAACCGTTGATTTTCTATCCAATGGTTGAAAACAATTATTCTTCTTGTTGGGATATCTATTATCCTTTTTTTTTAACTTCTGGCAGATAATGAATTAGCACGTGGTGAGGATAACATGAATCAACCCCCTAACTGAATCGCATTCCGGGACCTTGTGTCCCATTGTACTGTTGATGGTCTTTAATCATGCCTTGAGGAATGCAGCTGGATTAGCTGACTTTGAGGCCAGTTCAGTTGAAGAAATGCCAGGAGGAGGCATGTTCTTCCTGGACCATCCAATCCATCCGTCCCTAATTTTTTTTTTTTTGTTTGCTGAATTATTTGATTCATACTTGTGCTTGTACCATTATTGTTTATTCAATCTTCAATTTGTACGAGAGATGAACTGGATTCTGCTCCACCTCTTTGGAACCCAGGATACACATTACATTTAGGATAAGACCGTAGATGTCAACGAAGGTCAGTGCAACTAGTGCAGTACTCCCGACTAGAGATTGTAGGTTCACAGTTCTTTTTTTAATAATTAAAGTACAAGGCTGTAGGTAAAAGAGATCACTATGGACCATTCCCATGGTGATTTACTTCTTTTTTTCGTTGGTCAAGAACTCGAACCTTAACCAGACTTTGGTTTGAGTCCAGGATGGCTTAGTTGTGCCGAGGAAGAGAATAGAAGAAGCATCTGATATCTTCATGCATGTGTACAATTGAGTGGTATTATGTGTTTTTTTTTTGGCTTCTTGTATCTTGACACCGATCTTATGTCCCTGATCATTAAAATTTGTTTATTTGAACTGTAATGTGATTGTTTTGCTAATTTGAGGAAATGCTTAGAATTGTAGCAGACTTCAGATGTCGCTCAAACAAAAATTCAATTCAAAACACGGCAATTGGCACATGAAGGGTGAAACGTGGGGAGAGACGAATGCATTAATTGGTCGTCCAAAAGATGGAAACTTTTCGGAGAAATCCCACTTGAGATGTTCGCTTAGACCAACTTACTAACACATCAGTCAGTCACCATCTTTCTTAGCTAGCTCACCAGTATCTAACTGCTTTCTCTCTTTTTCTACTTTTTCTTTTAATTTTTTTAGCATTGGTGGTAGGTCTGCAAACGAATACGAAATTGTCTATTGCGCATCTATATCCATTTTTAACTTTTCATACCAAATCCGGATCCATAATATGTGTTACCAAATTCGTACGTTCGAATACGGGTACGGATTGGTAAAACCCGTTTAAAAAAGTTCAATCATTTCATTTTTCATTTTTCTATTTTGGCTAACTAAAAATATACTTGATTAATCTAACAATTTTACATATCAGATGTTACTTCACTCCAATTATAGTATAATCCACAAATAGTTCTACTTACTAGAATATACTTCATAATTATAATACTTTTCAAAGATCAGAATTCAAATAAAAATACATTACCAGAATTGCGATCACATTTCAATATAAATATTCAGAAGCCTCCTAAACAAAATACATAATGCTTGAATTAAGGTAAAATCTAGCCTTATATGTGAAATGATCAAAACGTTAAGAAAAAATTATTTGTAATATATATTTACTATATATAATTAATATATATGAAGAAATGGATCCGGATCTAACGGATCCAGTTTTTAATATTTCAAACCCGTAACTATTTTATTACTCTTGTACGGATTTGGATTCGGATGCGGGTATATAGGTCTGGAGTTTTTACCGAGTACTAACCATTTTTTTTCGAATTCAAGTCTAATACGGGTCTAAATCCGACCCGTTTGCAGGCCTAATTGGTGGATTGATTATTTCTAAGAAAAATTCTGATATAGACCTGGCCTACAAGTGGGGACATAGACCACTTGGTCCACAATCACCCACATCCCCTTTTTTGATTAAAAAACAATAAAAACGCCTCAAACAATGCACCAAGTGGGGGATTTTTTATTTTATTTTAATCAAAACTGTGATGTGGCTGAATGTGGAGCAAGTGGTCTATGTCCCCACTTGTAGGCCTGGTCCATGACAGAATTGATCGGAAAAATCAGCACGTGCTGAACAATCTCAGTCGTCGGATGATAGTTTGAACGGCCCAGATCTGAAGAGAGAAAAGTTGCGGCTGACTTAAAAAAAAAATCCTTTCTCTCTAGATCTGAACCGTTAAAAAATATTATCCGACGGCTGGGATGGAGTCCCTCATGTCCCGCACCAAAACTATCCTGCATAGGAGCCGGGAGCCATTTTTAACTGTTTTCCCTTCTAAGATGTTAAGGTTCTGGCTATTTTGACTTTAAAGTTAAGACTGATTACTAAAGTATTATTATTATTATTTTTTTTTATGCAATGATTACTAAAGTATTATTGATAACAATAGAAATCCTTATTATGATTTTGGCTTACGTGGGGTATATTTTTTCTTAAGTTCATATCTTGCTAGGTCTGTATAGTACTAGGTTTTACTCAAGTGTTTTGGTAACAAGTTGGTGTTAAGAGTTTTTAACTCCTTCCACCACTCTCTCCAGTGTTGCTATTTGCCCTTCCGTCTCATTTTTCTTAATAAACTGCGAAAAAAGTCCCGTCACATATCCAAAATAGGGTATTTCATTTCAGATAAAATTCGAACTTGGGAAAGGTTTGAGGGCAGTTGGGGCAATTGGACCTTGTTTTTTTTCCGACCTTTTTTTTTTTTGAAGTCCGATTGGGTGGTTGCCCCCTATAGGAAAGAGAGAACTGCCTCAGACGAGGAGAATATAGTCCTAGAAAAAGTAAATTAAAGCTTGTCGCATGCAGACAAAGAGTATCGAACTCACGACCTTTTGGGCAGGCGCATGCCCTACTAGGTAGACACCTTTGATGTTTTCCGACTTATAATGTGGCTATGAAGCAGATTATTGGCTCAGGGAGGGAGTGGATGGGCCCCATCTTAAAGTTTTTGTGTATTTTCATTGAAAGGAGACATTCTAGCGAGGGAATTGTGGCAGCTAACTTATTACTCCAACAATGGACCTATTTTGTCGTTGCTTGCAGCTTGCTACTCTGATCATTTCTGTTAGCAAGTATAATGATTCTGGGTCCATTCCACTTTTATTTCCTTTTTTTAAAAAAAGAATTATTATTATTATTATTATTATTATTAAAAGTACGATATAAGTTTAAAACTCACATATAGTACATTGAAATTGAATAAAATGACTTTTACCACATCTCTTTCCATTTCAACATTTGATTTACCTAATTGAAATAAGAAATGTTTGTCTACATGGATTGCTTTTTTTTTTTTTGAAGTCCGATTGGACGGTTGCCCCATATATGGGAGAGAGAACTGCCTCAGACGAGAAAAAGATAGCCATATAAAGGGAGATTAAAGTTTGCCCCACGCTGGCGGAGAGTATCGAATCTACGACCTCAAGGTCGTAGACAGGCGCCTGCCCACTGTGATAGGTCACTTTTGATATTGATTGCTTATTCTAAGAAGAAATGAGAAATGTCAAATTGAATGATGGGATAAGAATAAAAAAAATACTCACAAGATTTTAAATTAGGAAAAAAAATAAAATAAAAAAGAAACGATCACTGGGGATGATATTATAAAAGGGAGGAGAAATTATTTAGAGAATGATTGAAAGTTTTGATTAAATTAAGAGTGAATGGCCCTTTATAGACCTAAACAATTTTTCTTTTTTCTTTTTTTTAGACAAATAATTTTTTTGTACATTTATAGATACGAATAATTTATGAGACTACCGTTATAGATTTTTTTGACATTTTCGGTAAAAAGACTATTTGTGAGCAAAACGACGTAGTTTAGTCCAGAGGTATTTCAGAGAAATCCTTTTAATTGTTTTTATTTGTAATTTTCACACCCATCCCCATTTGTACCCGACCCAACCCACATGAGCTATCTTCTTCTTCATCCAAAAGAAGCTCCATATCCTTCACCAAAATCCCAAACCCCTTATATGACGGCGACTCCTCCTAACACCGCCACAACTTCTTCACGAATTATTTACCCAATTCCTGACAAGCCCGAATGGAAAATTTTCAAATAATTCAAGAACCAATTCACAATACATCAACCAAACAGTCACTCAAGAACAGTTAAGAAAAAACAAAATCAAGAAACTTTTCAATCCCATTTAATTTATGAAACTTTTAATAGAAGAATGGTGGTCTGAAATTGAAAAAGATGGAGACCGGGATGGTGGCTGGGCGAAGGAGAGTGAACAAAGCAGAACAATAAATAAAAAAAATTTAAAAAGGGAAATCGAGAACTAGACTAAGCTCGACGACGAATGGGGAGCAGAAACGTCAAGTAGTGGCCATGGCAGTCGCCGGAGACAGAAAATACGACGGTGAGGGAGGTGTGAATTTGTTCGTGGTTGTGGTGGAAGGTGAATATGGACGGATAGGTCACTCTTACCCCACAGTCATTCCATCTTCATCTCCCTCGCCTTTCACCCTCCTCACCATCACCGTCTAACAATATTGTCGCCGCACACCACCTTCCGAACCTACCTCAGTCCCCACCCCCAAATACTTGACAAACCCCTATGCAATTAGCCTAAAGCATATGCAATCGAATTAGCACAAATTCAAACGGGAAAAACCTATAAAGGTGAAAGCTTTTCACTTCATGGGATTTAAAGTAGATCAAACAATCAAGGAGTATCTCCTGCGAGCTCGGGTTTTTTGTTGAATTGGATAAGGGATTTGATTTTGAAGGTGGGTAGGGTTTTGAGGGTTTGGGAGGGGTGAAATGGGATTGAGATTGGGAGGGGTGAAATGGGAGATGGAGCAGAGGGCGGCTATGCGGGTCGGTCCGGATCGGATACTATGAATTAAAAGTGGGTAATATGTTTTAATATGTTAATTGACATTTTTACCCATAGGAAGACCTGCACATGTTGGTCACGTGCATGTCTTTTGCCGGAAATGTCAAAAAAATCTATAACGGCAGTCTCATAAATTATTCGTGTCTATATACAAAAAAATTGTTTATGTCTAAAAAGAGAAAATCAAAAATTGTTCAGGTCTATAAAGGGCCATTCACTTTTAAATTAATGTTTCCTGTTATTGTTCTCATCTCCATTGTCTCACTATATCTCTCTTTTTTTTTTTCCTTCATAAGTAATTGGAGCTCGGACTCTAATTACAGTTGAGTCTAATTCTTATTTAGCGAAAATCTCATTCAACTTGATGCCACAAAAAATAATCGAATGAAAGCTTTGATTTATAAATCACTTACCAATTATTCGGTTGCTAGGTTTGTTTTCGTGCATTATTAAAAAGACTAAATTGATGCATACTCTGCGATTTAAAACATCTACTAATTCTAAAGACAGGAGGGAGTTTTAGAATTGAAATTCAATTAATTTTTAATAAAAAATATTTTCTTTATTATTACAAGGAAACATATATTCTTCACATATAGGCACTGATCCATGATCTATCCCATTGTCCATTCATTTTCCTCTTTACTTCTTTCCGCTACAAATATATTATGATTCCTTCTTATCATTATTAATCATACCACCATACTCAAACCCCACTCTTTCTTTCTTTCTTTGAGGAAACATCTTTAGAACCCACTCTGAAATTTCTCTGTTCTTAGATTCTTCAAACAAATTTATCACCCAAAAAAAAACCCCCATTTATTTTCTTGAATTAAATGTGTTTGGTAATATTCAATTAGGTAACAAAGGATTCGGTTCTTTCTTCATTGATGGGTTTGTTCTTAGCTTAGCAAACAAGTTATTGATTCCAAAATTCTGATAATTTCTTCCTCTTTGAGTACTTATTGCAATTTGAGATTCTCTATAATGAACAAAGAGATGATAAGAATGAAGCCTAAAGCTTCTTCTCCGGCAAAAGGAGGCGGCGGCGGCGAGGGTGGAGGAGCATGGGAAGTCAGACCAGGAGGAATGTTAGTTCAGAAGAGGAATATAGATTCTAATCAGAATCCTACTATTGTTCCAAACATTAAAGTCAGAGTCAAGTTTGGTTCTTTTTATCATGAAATCAATATCAGTTCACAAGCAAGCTTTGGTACTTACTACAACTTTTATTTGTTTAATTTCTTTTGATTTGATTACTGTGCTAATCCATGTTTTTCTTGGCACATTCTATCTTAATATAACTACTTCGGCTTTTCTGTAACGCCCACTATACTGTAATATTACTAATTATAATATTTTTAATGCGTTTTATCTGTCAGCTTTTAAAATATATGAATAGGAATTTTCCTAATTAGAGTCAGAGGACATAGGATTCGAACCATAATATAAAGCTTTTTAGATGGGGGATGTCTATTTTCAGCTGTGTGATCGAAAAATCAACGGTTGAGCTTGTATCAGCATCTTAATTGCATAAAATTTCTTCATGTTTTTTGTGTGTGTAGAAATTTTTGGAGGATTTTCTTGATGAAATTTGTGTTTGGGGGTTATAGGTGAATTGAAGAAAATGCTAGCAGGAGCAACTGGATTAAATCCTAAAGATCAGAATATATATTACAAGGAAAAAGAAAAAGATTCAAAGGTTTTTCTTGATGTTGCTGGTGTGAAGAATGGATCAAAACTGGTGTTGATTGAAGATGAATTGAGTAGAGAAAGAAGGTGTCTTGAATCAAGGAAAACTGCAAAGATGGAGAAAGCATCTAAAGATATAGCAGAAATTAGATTTGAAATTGATAAACTTGCAAAACAGGTAAAACAAATTAATCCCTTCTTTCTTAAAAACTTGTGGATAAAGATTGATTTTGTTGTTATTATGTGGGACAGGTTGCAGCTGTTGAAATGGATGTTCATGGTGGGAAGAAAGTAATGGATATGGCTATCTTGAACTTAACTGAATTGTTAATGACAAAGTTAATTAAATTGGATGGCATTGCTGCTGAAGGAGATGTCAAATTGCAGAGAAGAATGCAGGTACTTACATTATCATATCTCAGTTACTATTGTTAAAATCAATTGGTATCCATCCCCCGTTTCACGGTCCACGGTTCAGACAACTAATTGAGTGTAGATGTGAAGCTCAATAGGCTGTGCGATCTGTGATTGAGGGAGAGAGTACCTTCTTTTCATTTCAAACAGAGACTCACCTTATAATAACTAATAACGACAAGTTAGTCTTGTACCATGATATTACTACTGTAGAGGAAGAGCTCCCAAGTGGCTTTATCTTAGTGAGAGACTTAACTTGTTATCAGCCTATAAGTTACCATTACACTAATGGCCCAACACAAGTAAAAAAAAACCCAACCATGAAAGGAAGTTGACATGAGTTGGTGTCTTTTGTCGGCGTGTATTGTATCCAGTTGGTGTATTAGTAGCTTGTAATGGTAACTAGGTCGTGCATCTAAATGCAGATGTGTATACAGGGGACCGCAGTGGATTGTGAGAAATGATCCATTAGGCAAGTCCTAAAAAAATATTTTTCACTTGTAAGATAATAATAAGCCAGTCATAATATCAAAACAAAACTACTCGTGAGACCCAGAGACGAATCTATGTGTTGTGTGGGGAGCCTTGGCCCCCCAATTTTTTTACAGTACCATATATTATAGTTTATCCCCTAACTTGTAGTCCTGGATCTGCCTCTCTGATGGAACCCTCTGCGGGGAAAGAACTTCCAACAGAGTTTTTCCATAAACAAGACTTAGAACTAAGGGACATCAAGCTTCTTTCTTAGAAATAACAATGCTGTATGTATTGATTGGTAAATTTGACAGGTCAAAAGGGTGCAGAAGTACATTGAGAATTTGGACGTGCTGAAGCTGAGAAACAATGCTCTTGGGAACAATAGTTCCAAAGTTCAATTTCAACAGCATAGAATATTTACTGGAGAAATTAAAATGCAAAGGCCAATTCAGAATCAGAAATTGCAAGTGAGAAGAAAGCAAGCAGATTTTACTGAGAAGTCACCAAGGCCAGTTGTGGTAACAACAAAATGGGAAACATTTTAATAACGCAATCCTTATCAGACTGAAAGTTATCGGGTTAGAGCACATCCTCTTTCTCGGGTTAGAGTACATCCTCTTTCGTTGTTGTCCCTCTTCAAAGAGAAAAAAAGGGATTTAAAATTAATGAGAATATGGCTAAAACAAAATCAATTTATGTTTAATTAGTATATGGTATAAAATTTGCACATAATATTTTTCTATGGAATATGGATTTATCTTGGGATTATTCCCTATTTCCTTTTCCTTTTTTTGGGGTTTGAATATGTAGGTAGATTTGGACATCCCCTATTTGGAGATGATGTGGTCTTTCAATTCCAAGTTGTTGAATAAATAATATCTATACCATGTTCATGTTTTGCTTGAATTTGTTTAATAAGCAATTAATGTTCTCTAATAGCTAATTGTTGGCCTGCCAAATTGCCTTTGTCCTTTCCTTTGCACCCTAAAAAAGTTATGCTATTCAGGGCTTTTTTACCACTTGATGCATTATTTAGTAGCCGAATCAATTCAATCTGATGAATAAATTTTAATTAAGTGAATAATTATTCAAATTAGTGAATAACTATTAATTCATACAGTATGTGTTAAAAAAAGTATTTCTCAGCACCATAGCTTCATTGCACCACCGTCTTTTTCCTTCTTCCCTCCCCTTCCACCTCTCCAACGACAAATAGTCTTCTGACCTCGTACATGTCTTTAGTCACTCACAATTCGCTACGTGTATATGAAATTGAAAAAAATATTCTCATATCGAATTCTAAATGATGTGGACATGTACGGGGATAAAAGATTTTGCCCCACACCCAACCCCAACCCCATCGGGAAAAAGAGGAAAAAAGAGTAAAAGATTAATGGGCCATGCCAGCAAATTATTTGTTGGATGTGGGCGGTTTGGTATTTATATTAAATTAGTGTGGGGGTATAATTATTAATTTACTTGAAGCATAAACATCACTGTTGCTTGTAAGGTTGCAAAAGATGATTTTAAAAAAAGTTATTGGACAAGAGAATAATTTTTTTTTTCCAATCATTTTTTAAGATAAACAACTAATCACAGAATAATAATGCAAAGATTTTAGTTTGACTTTGGTGAGCATTATGTGAATGATAATTGTTGGCATTTCTTTTTAATTAACTTTTGGTACCACTTTGCAAAATATTAATTCCCCTTCGAAACAAGAATTTATTTCTTGTGCCGACCAAAGGTCCACAACAGTTTCTTGGTTTTCTTTTTTCTTTTTCTTCATTTCTAGATTTTTTAAAATTATCATATGATAAATGTTATATTGTTATAACTCAATTAATTACATGCGTTTTGAATTCAAATACATTTCAATTTTCCCTATCTAAAGAGAAAAATAAGTGCACTTGAATCAGGCTTAGTTTGAATTTGGTCTAATTTGAAAAAATATGACTAACAGACCAAATTCTTTTGAATTGAGTATATATATGAAATTCTCTCAAGCAATCATCAAAAAATACTAGTTTAGGTATGAGACTAGTTTGAAAATGAGACGCAAAATGAAGTAGGAAAAAACAGCCCATCCAGCTTACAAAATTGCATTTATAAAGTGTAGTAGCAACATTAACTCGAGCTTGTGGAAGTGACTTACTAACGTCATATTAAGGATCATAATTCATATTCTTTACTGAAATTAGTCTCTCATTTTTACCTTGGGAAAATAATGTCATGTTCAATAGCTCCAATGTCTTAGCCATATTTTGAAATTAGAAGCAAACTTTACAAATGACCTGTAAGTTAAATAAAAATTAATGTTGCCATTGATAAAGACATCGAATATCCCCACTAGGATAAAGAGAAAAAGAAAGCATAGTAGTGACATTGCAACTTGGCATCAAAGAGATGTAGGGCAGTTCAATCACAAGATTTCACCATGAAAAATGATTAAAGTTGTCTGTGTACCTTTCAAGTAAAGAAATATGTCAAACTGCTTTGATGAGTTTCATTCATATCTTTTGCTTCTCTCCTTTTAAGCATATCTCCGTAACGTGTTCGATATTATGGCCAAAGAGTTACTTTATAAAGTGTGAAAATCCTCGGTCCCCAATCCTTTTCTCAACCAATCAAAATTTATTATATAAACATTTATTTCAATTATATATACGCATGGTGAATTGTGATTGGTTGGGGACACACACAGGGACCGAGGATTTTTTGCCCTTTATAAATGAAAGATTGCAATTGATTTTACCCTCGAATAAAAAAAAATCGATTATTTTATTTCTTATAAATAATTAATTTTCACGAAAAATTGAAAAACAAGTTCAGATAAAAACGTCAAGAAGGCCGTGGCCCAGTGGGGCAAGCCTTGACCTGCGACCGGGAGGTTCCAGGTTCGACACCCTCCTCCTACGTGAGGCAAATAAAATTCTCTAGGAGAGAATTAAGGTGCTGACAAAAAAAAAAAAAAAGTTCAGATAAAAACTCCATCTAAATACAATTGTGATAATTTGAAAACGAGACACATTAAAAAAAATTCTCTTTGTTTTGATTAGCAAAAAACAAAAAAGAAAGGGAAAATGACCTGAATTATCCTCAAACTATTTAGGAAGACACGGTAAGATCTTACAAGTTTTTTTTTTTTACTTCCTGATAGGTCACAGAATAAATTTTGATGCTATTAGGTAGTTCCACCACCATTGTGTTTTCGGTCAAATTTTAGGAAAATTTGGCTACTTTTGACCAGAAACATCCACAGACAATGGTGGTAAGACGATTTAACAGTTGCGAAAACATAATGAATCTTATCATGTCTTAATAAATACTTTGATAAAGATGGGAGTCATTTTCCCAAAATGAAAAGACTCTTTTGCCTCCTCTTCTCTTATGTACTTATTTTATTATTTTTCTCTTTTTTCTCCTTTCGCCATTAACAACTCGCAAACTTACATTATTGGAAGATAATTCTTAGGTTTGAATCATACTTTTATCTAACTCCAACGCGAACAAAGAAAAAAAAAAAACTAGCAAACTAGCCCAAAGGCCACTAAGTCTAGGAGTACTAGTTTAGTGGTTTCGTCTCCGCCTTCTGACTCGTAGGTCAAAAGTTCGTCAATAAAAAAAGAAGTCCTTAGGCAGCTAAACACAAGTTTTTTTTTTTTTAATGATAAAAAGTCCAATCGATTTGATTTGCTAATAAAGGCTTTTGGAGGACAAAAAATCATCATCCCCCCCCCCTCCCCCCTCTATTTTTATATCCAACCAATTACAATTCTCTATTTGTATATATAATTGAAAAAAATATCCACATAATAAATTCTAATTAATTGAATAGGGAAATAGAGATATACACAGGGGCAGCCGATTTTCACCCCTTTTGGAGGAGGGATAGACATTCTTTTTCGTTTGTTAGCTAAAACAAAAAATGCTTACAAACTTTAGGATCCCATTTGGGCCGTTCTCGTTTCATAGGGTCCATTGACCAATAGGGTATGTTGAAGAATAAACAATCACATTAGCCAACTTTTGCTTGAACTTCCAATTATTATTGGACGGCATAGCCCAACTTGAAACCACCATCCCCAAATCCCATTATGCTTCCTTCCGAATTGGCAATTTTTTTTTAACCATTTTTTTAAAGCCATTGAAAATTTCATTATATATGAGCGTGGCAAGCTAAACAAGGCAAAAAAAAAATCCGATGTACACGCCCATTCAGTTTCCCATATTAATTTTATTGAAAGTTTCAATATTTCTGTTAGTTTATAATTTTTTTAATTAAAAAATTAAATTAATACATATCAATTTCTTATTATTAAAATAGAAAACGGGACCCGATAGGAGGACATACAATTATTACCGCTAAAACAATAGAGTGAAATTTGATAAAGACTACCCAACATATTCTCCATTTTCTTAAATTTCCAAGTTACAAAACATTAGAAAACTTAATTTTCTCCTCAGTCTTCGCAGTGTTTTTTTTGTTTTGTTTATCCTTCGGCTTTAATTTCTTACTTCATGTGATATTCCTACTGATATTTTTTGCCAAAAACATATTGTGAGCACTAGATCATCATCTCCATAGTTTGGAGATCCTTCTAATTGTTTTCTACCATTAATTCCATCAATTATATTAATGTTTCTCTTTTAAAAAAATAGTTTTATTACTCCCTCCATTCCTTATTAATTGTCGTTTAGGAGAAATCTAGGAGTCCAAATTAATTGTCGTTTAAGGTTCTTTTGTTAGGTGTCAACAATTCATTTCAATTATACCCTCAACATTTTCCTTTCTTTATAATATAGAAGTGAGAGAGAAAGAGAGGGAGGATGGGGTAGTATTGGAAGTTTAGGTGGAATGAACAACTTCCTTAATTTTTTCAAATTGTCTAAAGAGTCTTATATTTAGGAATGAAGGGAGTACAATGGAAAATAGCCTCTACAGTCTGCATTCAGTATAAAAGTCAAAAACTTTGAAGTTATTAGCTAAGAGGTTAATTTAAACGCATGCCACTAATTTTAGAATGTGGCGTATTGGCAGCCGACCATGAAGATGAGAACAACAACACTTGTAAGTTTATCTGAATTTTAGATTTAAGAATAATAAACTTTCCTTTTCAGCTTTCCTCTCCATAGCAAAAAATCCTCCATATCACATTTTATGTCTCGTTTCCTATTCCTACAAATATATGATTACCACATGTTTACTTTTTTTCATACGGATTCCACTATATATTTTCTTTTAGGGTTATAAATTTTTTAATTAAAAAATTAACACATGTCAATTTTTTTATTAGTGGCATAGAGGATGTAACACCAAACGGGGACAAAAAATTAATTCATACCGACCCTATCCATATTTTCAAATGTTTAAAAAAATCGAGAACATAGTTTTGGTTTGGTAGAGTTTAAAACATGTTTAGTGCAATATTCTTCTTGTCTCAAACGATAAAAACACAACATTTTTATATGAAATTAAGGAATGAGGCGAATGAGGCCGCTTTTGAGGAGTCAATTATGTCCCTTTACATGAAAGGGCAAAGGCACTTTTGGCATTTTTGTTGCCTCTTAGGTGATTAAATCTGCAGCATGTCCAATGTCAAAATCATGCTGAATTAAGCCTTTGGAGAGGTCCTATAGTAATTTAACATAGTATGTTATTACATGGTGATGCAAACCTGATTCTTTTCATTCAATGTCAAAACTTTATCATTGGCAGGGTTTAAGTCAATGAGGGAATGAAATGCAGCATGAACTATGACGTGTCTCTAGGGTTTTTTTTTGACAAGAAAATAGTATAATATTATATTCAGGTTATTTTTTTAAGAATACGTTTCTTTTTGTCTTAAATTAATGTACTTATATTGATACCTGAAAAGTTTTGGCTGGGCGATACCATTAAGGAAATGAACGAAGCAGTTCATGGGTGTCAATAGGAAGCGAACGAACATCCAAATGCCAGGTGGTTTTACCTAAAATGGTGGAAATGGGACTACAAGAATTTGAATGTTTTATTTTCTGTCAAATTTACGGTAGAAATCTTTTATCCTCATTCGTTTTCTCATTTATTGTGCCACTAATAAAAAATTGACATGTTTTAATTTTTTAATTAAAGAAAAACATAACCTAACAAAAATAATGGAATTCGTAGAAAAAACATGAACACATGTCAATCATATATTCGTGGGGATGGGAAACGGGATACTGAATGGGTGACTGAAGATTTTTTACCACTAATTTAGGAGCTCTTTGTTCATGTAATTGTCTTCTTATAACCGAGTCTGTAAAATCATGGCTTCCAAGTATGCGGAGAATCGAAGACTTGAGAGCATGTATGAGCGGTTCTAGAAGGGCACATTAGAATTTTTGATGAATTGGGCACATTAGATATGACTTGCATTTAGAAGCAGGTCTTTGATATTGGATAATTCTGATATGAATCAGGTTCACTGAATCTTACTGTGCAGAACTAGGCACATCATCATATAATAAATAGAGATAATTTTATAATGATATGGTTAATTCTAAACTATATGGACCTGATCCATATCATAATTTAATTTTTCCTTTGACATTTGACATGCTCAAATCCGAACTTACAATGTATTTGTGTTCAAAATCTTCACATTATTCAATAAACAATTATTAATTTGGATTCCATATTTTTTTAACAAATAATTCACTGTCTAATCTCTAAGTAAAAAAATTTCAAAAAAATAAAATAAAATTCAAATACGCCAATTTGATAGTTTCTAAGGCATCTCTTAGTTTTTTAAATATTATATTTTTTTCACTTGAATAAATCATAGAAAATAATCGACTAAATGAAAAGTTATTTATATTGACTCAGAACCACGCAAGCAAGCGTGCTTTTTATTCATTTTGTTGATCATTATCATTTCTCACTTAAATATAAAGGTTCTTTTAGATACATTACCTGAATTGACATAATTAAACTAAAGTTAAGAGAACAATTATCATTATCATTTCGACTAGACTATTACCTGAATTGACATAATTAAACTAAAGTTAAGAGAACAATTCTAGGATTTTACTAATAATTGTCTTACTGCTTTAATTAGAAGTAACTCGACATGGAAATTATGTAGCAAAAAAAAAAAAAAAAAACTCGACATGGAAATTGGCTTACAAATTGTTGTAGTCAACCCCCGTGTATAAGAAGAGTATCTGATTTCTGGAGCAGCCAAATAATACAACTCAAGAGTCAAGACTTCCAGCCTAGGGTTTGAGTTCAGTGGCAGATTCAGAACTTGAGAATAGTAGGGATATTTGCAGATTAACGATATTTGTATGAGATTAGTTATAAACCGATCATTTAAATAAAGTAAAAAAAAATTTTAGAAGGGGCATGTGACCCCTAGTACAAGAACACTGCATCCGCCACTGTTTGAGTAGCCTTTATTAACAATCACGCCTGAATGCTGATCCATTACACCATGCATAGAGAGACAGAACCATAAAATTTTAATTATAAATAGACAAAAGAGTTAAAAATGAAATTAATGAAACATTAAGCGACATGATTAGGAGGAAAAAATAAAGAAGTCAAGAGGCGAAGATAATAATACATTTTATGATAATATATGATAGACAAAATTTGAAGGTCCAAGCATAAAATATCACTGATAAAAATAAAAAAGTATAAAATATCAAAGTCAATAGCAAGCCAGGTCTCTCATTGGCCCAATGTTATATATGGGTATAAATATGACGATAAGTATAAAGTTTCGAAAGTGGGATTGACTCCTCTTTGGCCGGGACGAAATCAAAAATTTGGCGTTGAGGGCAAAACTGTAATAGTATGTCGAACTATATATAAAAATAACAAAAAAAAAATAAAAAATTGGAGGGGCGAAACTCATAGAATATTCCGAACTACATATAAAATTTACTATACCTAATAATATTTTTAAAAATATCGGAGGCGACTGCCCTGCCCCTTCGTCCCTGCTCTTCTGTGCATAGAAAATATACAATCTCAATGTTTTATTAAATAGTGTTAATTACAATTGTCACAGTGTGTCATCTTTTACTCTCTCTTTTTCACCCTGAGGCCATCCTGTGTCCACCGCTAACGTGGTGACTAATTCAAGTTCGGTTTGCGATTGGCCCGTAGCGTAATCGCTAATAAAGAGAGTCTGACTCATATTGTTTTTTTACACGGAGCTTTAGCACCGTGGAAAAATCTCACGAGAGTCGACATCCACTGAAAAAATTAAACACTCGTCAACGGTTAGACATATGACAACTTCAACCAGTTACCACGTGTCATCCTTTATTTCACTAATACTAAATTATCACCTAAAACTTTATTTTTTAGAAAAAGAAAAGATTCACAAAGAAAAAAGTGACATAAGCAACAAACTTACGAAAAATGTGATAAATGATGAGAGAGAGTATGTAAGAGTTGATCCAAGTCCAAATAGTAAACCCCCTTGCTAATAGAGTTTCCATCTCCTCATTTCTCTAAAGGCACCCTCCTCCGTAAATATCAATAAAATTAAGAAGAAAAAAAAATCAAATTCAATCAATTATTTTCTTGAAACTAAATGAATTGTTTAACAATAGTTATGCACTATTTTTCTTTTTTCTTTTTTAAAAATTTTGTAACTATTAAATTTTGAAATAAAATATTGAAATTATATCAATACGTGTTGAATGGTTCCAAATTGGTAGCAAAATTGCTCAGGTCACAAGAAGAACAGGACATCTGAATAAAAACTAACAAAATCCGTATTGGATTTGGTCGGCATCAACAGTTTAATTTGATATCTTCAAAGTACCTTTGTGTTTTTTTTGGGTTTTTGTCCAAACAAACTCCAAATTCAGGTATAGCTAAAGTACAAAAAAAGAAGGTACAAAGGCCATCCCTATGCCATTTAGCCATCAAAATCCAACACAAAGTTGCAAACTAAAAGACCAAATAGAGATAGTCATCTATTCTCTTACGTTGCCGGCAGTTGCAATGGTTGAATGGTCTATCCAATCACCTCCTGCCTATTTCTCCATTTCTACACCTCAACCCAAGGTTACTTCTTACTCCGCCCCTCCTCATCTTCCTCTCACATTCTCCCTAATAATTTTTTATTTTACTTTAATATTGGTTGTACTTGTTTGTTTGTTTGTGACTCTACTTCACAAGGGGTGAAAATCCTCTGCCCCGTTCCTATCCCCATCTCTGTCTCCAATCAATCAGAATTTACTATATAAATAATTTTTTTCAATTATATATACATTGGGTGAATTATGATTGGTTGGGGACAGAGGATTTTTTGCCCTTCACAAGTACTCGAGATTTTAAAATTTTCATATTTTATCCTTGACAAAAAGATCTTCAAATAAAATCTTTACAATATTGAGTTCGGCCCAAGAAAAAATATTGTAATTTAATTTGTCCTCGTACAAATTTTTTGAATCCGTCCTCGTTCGCGGATAGTGCATATGGGCGTGAAGAAAAATTAATCCTTCAGATTTAAAATAGACTTTCTCGTAAGACTCATCTGACTTCATATTACAATGAAGTTTAAATATTACAGAGTATTTGAACCGAAAGCTTCACGCTTGACCTTTGCAAAGTTTTGTCCCAATCAAAACATTTTTGGTCCTATTTGGCATTATAATCTATTGTTCAATAATCAAATGCTACTCCCGTTAGTATCTTCTTAATAAACAAAGAAATAGTATAATAAAGTCAAAGAAAAGTAGTGTAATACATTTTGATTATACAAAAAATGGAAACAATATTTCCATGTCCCCATTTGTATATACTCTTGTTTCAATCCTAATGAAACAGAACCAAAAAGAAATGAAATTGTGCTAATTATGGACTAAACAACAGTCCCCCTGATCATGCCTGAAAATGAAAACTATACAAGTATATCAAAGAAGAATCAATGAATGTAAATGTAGACCTGACCCATTGCTTCTGAACTCACTCTTGTGGGGTTGCCACACTGTAGGTCATGACCAATAAGTCAAGTATAAAATACAATTTTGAAGTACGTTGGTCAAACAGGCGATTGATCATCATCAAACTTCCTATAATCCGAAGATTCAAAAGAATTATTTTCATCTTCTTGCCTGGTATTTTCATCAGAAATGGTGTCAGTTAACTCTTTGGCTCTCTGTGCTTGTCTTTCCCAGTCTGTCCTAACCAAAACAAGAAGCATAGTAATAGCACATGAGGCCTGAGCAGCCAAAAGTCCCAGCCATAGGCCTCTAAAATCAAACCCCATATAGAAACTTAACCAAACAGCCACTGGCATTCCGACAAGATAAAAGCATCCTAAATTAATGTTAGCCCCCATTTTAGGACGAGCTGTTCCTCGTAAAACACCGCAGCCAGTTGTCTGAGGGCAGTTTCCAAGCTCACAAAGGCCAATTATAGGCAAAATCATTGATGTTAAAGCAATAATTTCAGGGTCTTGAGTGAACATTTTTGCCCATATGTTCCTAACCACGATTGAAAACGTTAGTGCCAAAAGTCCAAATACAAAGCTAGATGATAAACCTAATATAGCTGCAAGTTTGGCCTTTTCGGGCCGATCAGCACCCAGCTCATTTCCAACTCTAGTGGATACACCAAAGCTTAATGAAGAAGGAAAAATGTAGATTAAAGATGTGGTTTGAATCAATACTCCCATTGATGCAACTGTGGCTTGAGGATTAAGCAAGAATCCGCTTAGCAAAATCATGATTTCGTACCACCACCATTCTAAACAAACAGAAATGCAACTTGGAATAGCTAAATTCAACAAAGTTTTCCATCCCCTTAATGTATCTGATGAAATGCCGCACCAAGTTTTCTTCGAAATTCCAGAAATCGCAACGTAGATGATTAATGAGAGTACTAAATTAAAATTGGTCCAAACCCCACTTAAAGCAACACCTTTAATTCCAAGATTAAGCACTATAACAAGGAAATAGTTTATGGGAATATGAAGGAAAATTGCTAAAGAAGCACAGCAAGTTAAAGGCAAAGTTATCAATTGGGACCGAAGATAAATTCGTAAGGGATGAAGAAATGACAGAGTAATTAAATCAGGAAGCGAATAAAGAATGTATGATTGAGCTACCATTGCAATTTCATGATCTTGACCACAAAAAAGAAGGATTTTCTTCATGTTAATCCATAAAAATCCAAATGGGATTGAAGTTAAAAGAAGCAAAAGAATAGTTCTTTGTAAAGTAAGACCAAGAATCTTGAATCTTTTTGCGCCAAAAGCTTGACCACAAATGGGTTCCATTCCCATAGCTAGACCAGAAAGAACAGAGTAACCGGTAATATTTGCAAACCCAATTGCTAAAGAACCGCCGGCTAATGGAAGCTCCCCCAAACGGCCCAAGAAGACCATGGAAATCAAAGAACGTGTGTATAATAAAAGTCCTGTTAACATCATGGGAAGAGCAACGTTGGCAATGTTTTTGGCTTCTTTGATTGCCAGAGGAAGGGGAGTTTTCTGGGATTTTTCGATGATCAATGGTATGGAAATGTCGGATTCTTGGACATGATTTCTTGGGAATTTACACATGGTCTTTTCTTTTTTCTTTTCTTTTTATGCGGGGGGTTTGGCGGCTGAGGATGGCGGTTGGTGTCGGAGGTTTTAGAGGCGCGGGAGATTTATGTATATGGGGGTTGTTGGGTTGGAAGGGGGTACTTGTAGCTAAGTACATATTTATAAGAATTTTCAACGGGACTTTGGCCTTTTTGTATATGGATAATATTTTATGGGGATGTGCTTGGGTTGGAGAAGTCCTTCGTCCGGCACGAAAAAGAGTGTGGTATTGGTCTAAATTCATGATTCGTGGTATTGGTTATCGACTCGGAGAACATCATCATTATAGATACTACTCGACGACTCAGTAGTATATTAGATTAATTATAAACAGGGAATTCTGACATTAAATATGATTTTTTTTCAAATGTTCATTATATTGTTGTATCTTCTTGCAGAACTAGTGTGATAGGAATCTATCTCCTAGTCGATCCACTCAAATTATCAAGAAAATCGCGTTCATTGTGAATTCCAAGACGATAGTCATGATCAATATCTTGTGTAGCATAGTAATTTGGATCATCCGTGTCGAGTTAACTCATTATGACTTGCCGAGTTTTATTGTTTCAATCCGAATCGAGCCTAGTTGGAAACGATTTGTTAATTTTTTTGAAACATTTGTGATAGTGTGTCGTTTTTGTATTGGAGGATTAGTTCCGATTATGACCCTGCCGAATCAACTCGGACTTGGCCGAGACTTTGAACCATAGATCCAATTTGGATATGAGTATGATTCTTACTGTCTTTCAGTAAAAGTTAGATTCTGTGGGCACAAACCACTAATAATTAATATACTAGGTGCTCTAAGTATTTCTTTTAAAGCAATTTTTTGTTCATTTCCTTATAAGGAGATGAATCTCTTATCAAGAGAAAGTTTTGAAATTTACTTAATAAGTAAAACTTCCAAATAAATTTGCTCATAGGGGAAAAAAAATTAAATTCAACTTACATCATTCGTTACGTATAGAATAATAATAAAAATACATTTGATTCGAAGAAAAACTCTATAAAAGATATTATTTGGGGACGATTTGAGTATAGTAGTAAGACCCAATTTCTATAGTACATATAGATGAGTTCTCCATTTAGCTATTCATCTAATTTGAATAAATTTTGAAAAATAATTATTTATTTATTTAAATAATTAACAGTTGTATGAAATTAACGGTACGACTTAAAGTACATCATAAGTACATGCTAAAAAAATACGTCTCACCACACGTAAAGTTTTTCAACTTTGAGGAGAGAGTGTTTTGCTTCGTTTGACTAAACATTTTCCTGCTACAATGAAGGCTAAGAGGAAACAAAAACTTTAGAAGGAGATTCCTTTTTCCAGTTGTTTAATGTGAATTTGGTAATGTCGATAAGAAGGGATTTGATCGCATTAAAAACGTTGTTGGGAGGTTTACGGGCGGACCCATGAGACTTCTTTGTAAGTCAAAACTACTCAAATACTTTTTGCTCCGATTGTTAATTTTCTTTCGATTTTTTTTTTTCTGTATTTTTCTTTAAAAAGTCAATTACAGATTCTATATATTCATTCACAAATCGATTTGGGACCATAAAACTTTGAGTTTTTATGTTTGTATACAGTTAGGAAATCACATTGTTTATTATAGTTGAAAAGTATACTATAGTACATTTATTACATCATTTTAAAAAAAAATTAATATAATTGTCGTAACACTTTCGATTTAATATTATAAATTTTAAGTTCGACAGTGCACTCCTCAATAGTAAAATAATAAAAAATTGAATCGAAAGGTATATGATATAGGACCTTGGTAGGCTACTAGAATTATTGGATAGAAATTGGCTAAAACTCAAATTGGAGGGTGAATCTCTTATACCAGACAGGGGATGAATAGTATTAATTTAAATTTTAGCCAATTCCTATCCAATAATTCAAGTAGCAAATCATTTTTCTATAATATATTGTACCAGCCGCAAGTATGCAGCCTTAAACCTCCAAAACTAAATCAATCCAAGCTATATATATATATATATATATATATATATATATATATATATATATATATATATATATTATTGAAATTGTGTTAATGTAAAATTGAAGTAAACATTTTTCTTTGGCCGACTTGAGAATTGTGATGTACCTGAAAACGAAATTATGCCGACGCCTTAGTGGAGATCAACCTGAGATGATGCATTTGATGACCATTCATGATATAGGTATCTTCCATAAAAGTGAATTGTATCCAGCAAATTTTTTAGAAGTGGGTGGAAAAAAATTGGGCTAATTGGGAATTTTGTGGCAAACATTTTGATCAAATACATTTTAGTGTCAGCTCTAACATTTCGGTCTCAATCTCAAATCAAGTCAAATTTTAAGTAACTTAATATTTAAAGTTTCATATTTAAACTCAATCATCTCGGTCTGAATTTCTATCATTCCTTATCAGAGCGACCAGACTCTTAGTTATAAATACATATGGTCTGAAAGATTTCTTAAAATGGCTTTTCACCAGAAAAATATCCATCTAGCAAAGAGAGTTGAAGGTATGGACATTTTATGAGAAAGCTTCATTGTTTATCATATTTGTCAGAGTCGAATATAATTAGATTAATATCCTATAATTGGAAACTATTTACTTCTTTTTTTTTGTAATATCTCTATATACCTTTCGAAAAATAAGTTTCATAGTACTACCGCCACTAACGACAGTTGGAAATAGAAGGGAGTTCTATTTGTAGAGTTGTGTTAGCAAGATGACTTGCTATTAGTTATTCACTAGAGGAATAGTTAGGGTTGATCATAACGTATTTTTGTACTTTAGGGAGAAAAGTTTCGTGGATGATGATTCTGGACGAGACTCTGTAGATGTAGGGGGTTTTTTTTTTTCCCCCTTAAAGGATGATTAATAGTGGTTCCCCACTTCCCTTATAGAATAACTCGAACTCTCAATCTACCGGTTGGAAATGAAGCATCTTACCACTTGAACTGTAATTCGTTGCCCCTGTAGATGTAGGCTTATTTGGCCGAATTACGTAGCTAACTACTTTGTATATTTTTATTTATTGTTCTATTATTACTTATTTTTTACATTCACACAAAAGCACTGCACCAAAAACAACTTAATTACATTCTTTCATATGGCAAAAAACAAATTCAAGGTTTATTAATAATTGGAGCTAAAAATTTGTCCTCTATAGGAGAGGGTCGGCCTACGAAAAACAAAATATGTAGATTTGACTATGCAAAAGCTTGTAATTGGCCCTTTAGGCATTACAAATTTACAACGACAATATCAGAGACAAATCCCCCCCCACACACACACACACACACACACCCCTATCACAAATTTTGCAATATCCAGTTGTTAGGAGAGACCGGTAAAGGAATTGTAATTGTCAAAGTCGAATATACAACTTTTACTTATGATGTCATATTTAAATAACTCTGAGTCAATTTTTTTATTTTACAAATAAAAATCAAATTCGAAGTGAATTTAAATTAATTTTTATGAGAATATAAATTCCGAATGTTCTAGAAAAAAAAAAGTTTACAATAAACATTCCGACATTAAAAACATTGGAAGTGATTGATATTAGAGATGGGGATGTACAAAACAGAAAACCACGTCTCAACCACGTGTTGCCTACTAATATTCTATTGTGCTCATTTTAAATACTATACATTTTCTTCTTATTAATTTCAGGCTACGATTTTCTTCATTTTCTCTAGATTTTTCTCTAGGGGTATCTAGGTTTCACATGGCATCAAACAATAAAATGCTTTTGAATTCTTTTGCATGGTTGTTAATTGGTGGTTTAATAATTTAAATTACTGTGACATATTATAACATAGAAAATGTTCAATTTTCAAAAAATGATGATCAACTTGACTTATGATATAGTTAAGTAGAGATTAATAAGAGTAAATGTATAATATTGTTAAAGAGTAAACACGATAATAAATAATATATAGGCATCTAGATCTCACATGGATTAACATAGCAAAAAAATTGTTATCTTTCAGTTCAATTAGTTTCTTGTACAACATAAAGCTATGTTAGTAGACATCAAATTGGCCTGCTTAATTTTTTATTTTTTTAAACCCAAATGGGTGCAATTTCATTAAATCGAAGAATGATCATGAGCAATCGCGGCCATTACAGAAGGAGGAAAATGTCTATCTCATAACATGGGGGAGGACTTTGACCGAGCTGAGCTAAACAATGGACCGGTTGATTACCGGAGCGTTTAACAAATAAAATGCTAACTGAATCAAACGAACTAATGTAGAACTTAACATAATCATAGATAAAACCAAGGCTCTACTTGGACAAGGTTTGGTTTGGGTTTGGTCTCAAAATTGGTGGGAAAATACAAATTTTGACCTAGAAAATTGGCGGGAGAATTTCAAATTCAAATTTTTTTCGTTCAAATATTCGTTGAAATTGAAATTTTTGAAAGAAAATTGGTGGAAGCAATTCAAATTCAATTTATTTCTTTCAAAAATTTCAATTTCAACGAATATTTGAACGAAAAAATTTGAATTTGAAATTCTCCCGCAATTTTGTAGGTCAAAATTTGTATTTTTCCACCAATTTTTAGATCAAAGCTAAACCCAAACTAAACCTTATCCAAGTAGAGCCCAAGAATCGAATAATCAAACTACGAACAAAAAAGATGAGAAACAACCTCGAGACTATCGCTTTCCAAGCAGAATGTTGGCAACCCCAGTAAAGACGCCAACTGGAGTCCTTCTGCTACGGCAAGAAGCTCACAGTGGGCCACATTGATTGAATTGGCCTGCTTAATTAATACAAAGAAATTTGTAAAAAAGTTAATTTTGCAATAGCCGGCATTTATTTTCTAAACCTATATATTTTTTTTTCAAATTGTAAAAAGAACAAAGGCAAAACCACATTCTATAGGAAACATATTTACATCTTGTTAAGAAATTTACATTAGCTATGTAGTATGTAAGTTTGGTTTTTTAGATTTTAACATTCTGCCCTATTAAGATATCTTTTTGGGAAGAGGAGTGGATCGGCACATTCGTTCTAGTCGCACACCCCAGTGACAACAGTTACTCAGCGAATCCTATCATTATATGTAGGATCGAAAGTGGTGTGAGTACATAATTGATATTTTCCCTTTGTGTAGGCCCAATCCATTTTTTCCGACAAATCTTTGGGACTAATACCATATAGATATTTGCTTTAAGAAATAAAAAAAACATCAATACTTCAAAGCATACCTAAAAAAAATAATCTAAAAAGCTAACAAAGAATGATATCCGAAAATTACAATGAATTAATTAACTCGTAATAATCTTTGCCTGTGGCGATCACATTTCAATATCTCCGCCTAGTGGCCTTCTATTATAAATGGTCGTCGGAGGAGGAGGAACGTATTTCTTCCAAAACCAATGCTGACTCCAGATTACGGACATCTCATCAATAGGAATTCCTTTTGTTTCCGGGAAAAATATACATATGAAAATGGTCATAATCAATACAAAAAATGCAAAGAATAGGAAGAGACCGAACTTCAAATGGCATAGGAGAGAGGTAAAAATTTGAGCAATGACAAAGGTGAAAATCATATTTACTGATACGTTAATACTTTGGCCTGCTGACCTCACTTCAAGTGGGAAAATTTCACTAGGAACTAACCATCCAAGAGGACCCCATGACCACGCAAAGGCTGCTACATATATGCATATGAAAAGTACCACTATTATGGCATACAACATTGGTAGCTCCCCTGGATTCCCATTTACTCCAAACTTAGCAGCAATAAATATTGCAATTATAATCTGCACAAGTGGAACATAAAATTTTAAATTAGGGCAGTTCTCCTGAAAAAAACAGAATCAGAAATTTCATATTGAAAGGGAAGAAATTGAGTGAAAATTTCTTCTTTCAAGTATGGACTGTACAAATGAATGACAGAATAAGAAATATCATGTTGAAAGAGAATATTTTCACAATAGAGAAACGTGAGAAAATGTATGAGCCAAGATTAATTAGTCAGGTACAAACCCTATTTTCCATATTAATATGTCCAAATCCATTCAAGGATGGTCTAGTTAGCTAACTAGGCTTTTACAACAAGTCAAGTCAATGTGATAATCGAGTATCAAATTTTAATAAAATTGTACTGCGTTTAGCAATTACGTACTTAAAAAATAATTATATTGAGTTGATAGTACTTATAACAAATTTGTGAAAGTACCTGAGAAGCGAGCATTTGTAATCCGCCTTCAATGAAAAGACATTTCCTTCCAAATTTATCAACAACAAAAATTGAGACCAAGGTTGCCAACATATTGACAAGACCGGTAATAACAGCGGACATAAGTGAAGCGGAATCTCCAAAACCAATAGTCTTGAACAAGACAGGGGAATAAAACATGATCACATTCATTCCAGTAAATTGTTGAAAGAATGGAATCAAAATGGACAATGTTAATTGTGGTCTATACTTTTTATTAAGAATATTTCTCCATGGATGCTTAATTTTCTTAGATTCTTCACTTGCAATAACCATATCATTAAATTCTTCATTAACATTATCGACTCCTCGAATCTCTCTAAGTCTTTCTTTGGCTTCTTTCTCTTTACCCCTTTCGAGTAAAGAATTGGGTGTATCAGTAAGGAAAAAAGAACCAATTATGAACAAGGCGCCCGGTATGGCGGCGCAGCCTAAACTGATCCTCCACCCTCTGCTGCTATCGTGAATTTTTGCAGTGAAATAGTTGAGTACATTGGCAATAAGAATTCCAATTGTAATTGATAATTGGAACATCATGTTAAGTGCACCACGGTGCTTGTATGGAGCCATCTCTGATAGAAACACTGGCACGGCCTGCAGTATATATTTAGACAATGTTCGATTTCAAAATCAAATACAAAATTTCATATCTTACAAGAATCGTTTTCTTCTAACAAACCATTAAACTTTTATAAAACTATACAGAATTTTTAAATTCAACACAATCAAAAACTAAAGTTTTCAAAATTAATTAGTAATATAATAATATAATTTATTTATAAATTTTTTGCAAAGTTTATATGTTATAATTCACACCTAGAGAAAACAAAAATTATATTTACATTTTAGTTTCAGTGCATAACCAATTTAAATGGTCGGTCGGGTCATTTAACCTATCGCAATCAAGATTGATTTTAGGGACAGTGTTGTAATGGGAGTGCTGAAATTGTAGTACCTGATTGGCAAAGCCAATACCAACACCAAGAAACATTCTGCCGATAATAAGCATCGCGACGTTCTGAGCAGCAGCGTTGATAGCAGCACCAACTAGGAAGGTGCAACCACCTATGATCATTGAGACTTTTCGTCCGAACAACCTAGTTAAGGTAGCAGCAAACCATGATGCTACCAGAGCAGCCAAGTATAGAGATGATGTGAACATTGTCAGTATTTGGCTGTTGAATTTGCAGTATTGATCTGTTTCAACTGCGTTTTTCTCCTTTCTGTATACATCAGGAAAAAATTCCTCCAAGAATTTAGGCATAGACGTCACACCACCTGCATAATATCCCCCCACAAAAAAAATTAAAAATTAAAAAAATATCAAAAAGTTCACATTAAAAAAAAACCCTTAAGTTTGTAATTGAGATTTTGATAAATTCGTAGTTGGAACGTTACTATGCATATTTGAGCACTAATGATATTTATCATCTTTGGATTCCTATCTGATGATCCTGGGGGCGAGGACTAAGGAGGTTCGATCTTCTTAGGATTTTTTTTGTTTAGATATTTCACCATAATGTCCATGGACGGTTGCTACGAGTTTCCAAATATGGCTTAGCTAAGCGTATTATTACGGAATCAACTTGACCCGATTTTTGGTTCGATCTATGTTTTGGCTTAACAGATTTTCACAAATAATGATAGAGAATCATGGCAAATGGAAGCTTCATGAAAAATGGCTTAGTTCTCTACTACATACAGACTGACCAATCTTGTTCGTCAGTTTATTTAATAAAAAAATCCTAATAAAACAAATAAGGTTTCAGACTATAAGAAGGACCAAGTGGAGATACCTGAAATTCCAATATCGTAACCGAAGATTAAACCACCAGAGGCAGCAACAATACATATTATAGCAACTTTCAAGGTAAGTTTTCCAGGGTATGCCTTACCATTAGCAGGACCTATTCCACCTCCCACTCCCATTTTTTAATTGATTGGAGAGTGGAGGGTTTAGCTGAAGTGAGTAATTATGGAATATAAAAGAATACTCAAAACAATGGTGAGATTTATATAAAGGGCTCGAGGTACTGGATCTTCTTTATCTCATTAATTATTTATCATTATCCCAATATTAGTAATTATTAGTTTGTATATCCAAAGTGCTACTATCTTATCCAATTATTGAGTTCATATTTGCTTTAGGGTATGATAAGGAGTCCTCATATATCATTATCAACTATGTTACTCTTTTATCACCATTTATCTTTAATTTACACTTTAATTTTTTTTTTTTTTTATCCTCTTGGAAGCCAGAAATACGGGAAATTGATTTTAGTTAGTTCTAATCCAATTCAGATCATCTGCAACACTTCATAAACTAAAATAGATAAATCTTAAGTTGAATGGATAAACGTTAGATATGAACAAAACTATTATTAAAAATACTTTAATGAGTATAACAGATGATGCGGTGAGCCAGTGACCAAGGATCAAAGAAGACTGAAACCTTTGTTTTGTCAGTCTGGAAAAAAAAAGTAAAGTGAACTTGAGATAAGCATGAATTCAGATGAGCATAAGCTGATTTTACAAGTCTGGTTTCAAAGTGAGCTAAACATAAGTAAACTCATGCTCAACGCAAAATATTTTTTTTAATTATAATATATTAGTAATTAATAGTTATATTACTTACATCTACAAATTATATTATTATTATTATTATTATATATAATACTATTAAGTATAATAAAAGGGAAATTTTCTATATGAACCTGAGTCATATGAATCTTGTGATTTCGAACTGTCACATATCATCACAGATTTATCTATTTTCTCATTATATAATAGTACGAAGGATTTTGTATTATAAGGGTTAATGAACTAGTTCCATAAAAGAACTATCCAATAAAAAGACCTACTCTTCTCTCTTCTATCAAACAATCAAATTAATTTTGACTGTTTTCTTTTTTGTAAGCCTTCTTTTTATCACCTGCGAAATAAATATTCACAAATTAAAAAAAAAAGCATTCAAATACACCCGAAATTAGAATCTTGTCTAATCTCTAATGGGGAAAAATTCGCTATGGGACGGCCCTTGTGGGTACCTGTGAGACATGAATACCTGTGAAATCTACCCTGCAGGTGAGTCATGTCTAAAATTATGTTGGAGGAGTCCGCCCCATGCCAGACTTTCCCTCTAATGGAGGCCTAATTCCGATATTGGTTGATATACGGCGGAGAGATCTTTGATGGACTAGGAAGAAAGCGTGAGTAGTAAGCCCAATCTTTCCATTCTGGCCCAAATTATAATTCTTCTAATTTTTCTTAACAGCATTTAGAATGTTAAGCTAGTATACTTGGCCCAAGTTTAACAAAAATTATGTTGGGCCCAGTTAGAGCCCAACTAAAATAGAATACGTAATTTCCTAATTTTAGAGATTTCAGTATTTTCATTTTTTTTAAGGAAGTAATTTCCTTTTACTTTATTATAAGAAAAGTTAGGAGAAAGTTTGGGTGAATAACATCGTTTTCTCCAATGCTTCTATTCCCCAGCCCGCCTCAGTCCTCGCTTTAGAGGGAAAGAAAAAAATAGTGACAGCAAAACATGTAAAATATCTATTGTGCGTAGATAGCGAAATCAATTGCATTGCGAAACACTATTAAAACTGTCGCGTGATCTGTCGTGGTATTTCACAGTGTAAGGTACAAGATGAATAAGAGTGATGCCAAGTTCTGATTTAATTACTGAAAATTGAAGTATTATTCATTAAAAAAAATGTCAAAATCTCATCGTAATAACGAAAGGAAAAAAAACATAAAGATTAAAGGGAAAAGTGTAAACAAAATTAAACCCAAAAAAAGGGACAAGAAAAGGGCCCCATTGGGTCAGTTCTAATGTCTGTGGCTCTCTGCTTGACATGGTGTCAATTCTATATGGATTATGGACTATATTTGTGTCTCTTTTTCTTGAAAGTGTCTATTAGGTGTTTCAAGAGGCCATGTTTATCACGTGTTTTTCACCAGCTTGAAGCATATGATATTAAATTTTATAAAAACAAAATAAGCATGCTCTATTAAATGGCTGGTTGGATTTTTTTGTTACACAGTCTCTAATACTTCCCGCAATAGTTTTGTGCATAATTAAAGTTTGTGTTTTTTAATTTAGAATATATGAATGAAAGTTTTCACTATTATAATGTTACGGACCGTTTTTTAAGAAATTCAACACTAATACGAGGAAATAGGAGAAAGAGATGAGAGTTACTTCTTCTAATTTATCGTTTAGTATACTAATAGAATTTGTCACGTGTTTTATACAGTAATACCTCGATAAATGAATGTCAAGTAAAGTAATAACTTCGCTTAAATAATAAATTTTTCAGATCCTGACTCGGGTCAGTATAAAAAAAGTCGTATTTTCGCTAAATACACAATATAATAATTTTTTCCCGAATCCTTTAGGACCCAACAAAAATATATACTAATATTTGATCAAAATTAAAATAATATTAATTGTAAAAACATATAAAATTAATATTAATAAGGATTTGTTTACTAACAAATATAACACAACTCACTTCTTTGTAAAATATGCATCTAAAGTTGTTGTTTTTTCCCCCCTAAATTGAACTCAGCTTCATCCTTAATTTTATGTAAACCATGAATTACATGTGACATATTATTTTCTTGTTGTAGAAAATAGGTATGTAAGGTTCCTACATTTAATTTTTTACTATAATTATTCATTTATCGATAAACAAATAATCTCGCTAAAGTATTTTTTTCCCGGTTCCGACAATATTAGTTTATAGAGGTTTTATTGTAATGTGATTAGTATAACACATTAATTCACTTTTTACCCAATGACTTAAAAAAAAATCTAGATTTTAATCACATTTTCTAAAATTTCGTCTCTTCTAATTCCTCCCCCCACCCCCCCCCCCCCCCCCCCCCAAATTTCTTACTTCTTTAATCTTTATGTGTTATATGTTAACAGTGTTGGAGATTTACAAGTAATAAATACTTTGATTTATTACTTTATTCAATGTTTAATTAAGATTAGTGAATGAAAATTTGTTGGAAAATGAAAATGGAGGAAGTGGTAACTTTGTATGTTACTTGTTTAAATGCAAACTTGATACAAGAGTTTAATTGTTGCATTTATTACTTGAACTCTCACTTTCTCCAATAAAAAGGGCAGCAATGCCTCAATCTTTTTCTAGACAAAAAATATGCATTCTCTTCCTCTTTTGAAAAGTCTCTTCATAGTTTTCATATAGTGTTCTGTGTAGTTTGTTCAAGTTCGATAGGCAAAGAGTTTTGAAGCTAACTGTTTTGTCGGTATCCATTTTATCCTGAGAAACAGATATCTAATTCAGCCTCGAGCACACCTATGGAGGGGACGAATCTGTTTTAAGGAGATTGTGTCCAACACAAGACTCGAACTGTTGTCTTCTTTTTCTCCTTCTACTTAATTAATTTCAGTATTGTTATTTTTATTTATCCATTTTAAAATAATTATTCTTTCTCTAGAATTATTATTTTATTATACTTGCATAATTTCTTTTATGCCATCTTAAATATATACTTACTAACACCAACACAAGTTGGCTCAATTGCTAAGGATTTGACACATCCTTACAAAGGTCAAGTGTTCAATTCCCGCTGCCGACGTGAGGGCTGTGTTGGTGGGTGATATGTAAGTACCCTTGTAAGCGACCTATGATCACTAGGGCCTGCCTGACCCGTGGTGGTGACTGGAGCCAAACCCACCCAATCTTTTTTTAAACCAAAAAAAATTATATACTTACTAACTTATTTCCTAACAAACACAATCCCAAATACTTAACGATTCGAAAAGAATGAATACCTAATCGAATAATCAAATGAATATTTATTCATCGAGGATGAATAATATTCAATATTAGCTATCTACTTATTTAAAATTCAATTGTCAAATAAAAACTAATTCAATAACTGCTTTTGTGTTCGCACATGTGCTGATAAAAAATATATCAAGCTACAATCCAAAATGTAAAGTTTGCATAATTTTAGTTTTACGGCAAAAAATCGTCTGTCCCCTAACTTGTGTACCCATTCATGTATCCACAACTCAAAATTTACCACAAATACAGAGAAAATATTTTTTCCTTACGGCTTCCACTATTTCTTTTAGTTTATAGATGTATTAATTAAAAAATTGACACGTGTTAATTTCTTATTCATAGAAATGCATGGATAGATAAGTTGGGGATAGAGTATTCTTAGTCTAGTTTTACTGTACCCACGGCATTTTCCATATGTGTTGCGTACCACCCGTGTGCCCACTTTTCCTTAATAAGAAAATCCATTTTTGACTCGTCTTTTTTCTCCTGCTTTCCTCAATCCAGACAAACTCCTTTTCAGATAGTCTGTCTTTTCTTCACTTCCCTCTTTCTTTTTTCTTATTGATCTCCTTGACCCCATCAAATTGACCAAGTCTTTCCCGCCCTTATCCACTTCAGCATATTAAAAACCCACGTGCTCAACAAACAAAAAACCGGGCTTTCTAAGTGGGCCCCACTTAGTATATCCATTTTGGCCGCCCACAATATTTCTTAATGCGTGTTCGTGTCCAAATCGTATGAACCCCTCACATAGTCCCCACCTTCCTCACTCTATTAAATCACTTCCCATGCAACTCTTTCATTTCATCAACCTTTTTAGACACATTCAATATTACCGACCCAATCCAGATTTTACGTTAGAGTCAGACACTTACTTTTGATCCAAGACTTCTTCTGTAGACTAGTCAATGGATGCAATGGCTCATTATTCTGACCCTTCGTCAGAATCAAACACTCGACTACAAACTATTACAAACTCGGACGAAGAAGTAATATTATCGTCGAGCAGGCCGAAGAAACGGGCGGGTAGGAAGAAGTTCAAGGAAACAAGGCATCCGGTTTATCGGGGAATAAGAAGAAAGAGATGGAATTCTAACAAATGGGTTTGCGAGCTAAGAGAACCGAGCAAGCAAGCCAGAATATGGCTGGGTACTTATCAGACTGCTGAAATGGCTGCTCGTGCATACGACGTCGCTGCATTGGCATTTAGAGGTAATTTGGCTACTTTGAATTTCGCTGACTCAGTTTGGCGTTTGCCCGTTCCGACCTCTAAGGATGTTAAGGATATCCGAAAGGCGGCTGCAGAAGCAGCGGAGGCGTTTCGACCGTCGGATTATAATTGTGATGATCATGATCAAGGTTCTGCTGGTACTACTAGTGGAACCGGAAGCGACGACGTTTCTGGCGGTGCTGGTGGAGAAGAGGTTATGAATTTGAAATTCTCCGATGAGGCTGACTCCGGTAAGTTACCTGAAACGCAGTCGTTTCAGTGTGAGAGTAATAATGGTGGTTTGTTCATGGATGATGAAGCATTGTTTGATATGCCTGGGTTGATGACCAGCATGGCGGAAGGGCTTTTGCTTTCTCCACCTCACTACGTACACTATGATTCTAATTGCGATGACGTGGAAAATGGAGCTGACGTGTCGCTCTGGAATTTCCCTTTTTGAATCTTTATTATGCACGATTTTTTTCAGTTAGTTATTTGAAATTGAAAAAAGTTATTTCAAATAACTAATTGAAAAAAGTTATCTCAAATTATTTGAAATTGAAGGAAAATTTTCCATATGTAATATGTATTTGTACTGCAACTATTGTCTGTTGGTTTTCAACTCTTAAATTTTTAATTGTTGCGACTCACGAATATTTTATTATGTAATTTTAATAATGCACCTGAAAGTGTAAAAATTCCACATATAAATAAGAAATATATATTACGAATGTAATTTTGATAATAAATAGTATATTACGAGTTAAGTTATATATATATATATATATATATATATATATATATATATATATATATATATTCTGTAGTGTACAAAATGCAATAAATAACATATATTGTTAAAACTTTCACATTGAGTAGTTTATAAGTTTTTTGAAATTTGTATATGTTTGTCCAATTCTTCCTTTTTTGAAATATTTTTTAAGGGTTGAAATCAGGTCAAAAATCATTTTGACGTATATAGGTGGTGGAGATAGTGCATTCTCCAATGATTGTATTACATACACTAATTTTATTTTAAAGATATTATATACTCCTACTATCCTACGAAATGCAGGACACATATTGATGCCCACCTTCGCCAACAATGTGAACGAGACCCTCTTCGATTCGGCAACAACTCCAAAAATTCGTCCAAGTATAAGTTTGGATGTGGACCTTCGACCTCTAATCAACCAATAGGAAGGATCCTACTTCGTGACTAGCAACCTAGGTATAATCGACTTATGATGGGTGGAAACCTCGACCTCTAATCAACCTACTTCGTTTTGTCTGGGCCCTCGTCGCAGGTCCAACTGGTACTTGGGCGAAATCTTGAATAGCCTTGATGTTTACATCACATATGTGTATTTTTATACTATAAAATATATGTGGCCAATTCTGGATTATAAGATCCATATGAACTTGATGTATCAGAAAAATTCATAAAATATAGTATTGTAGAAGTTAAATCTTGTGTACATTGAAAACTCAATTTGTTACTCTCGGAATCCTAGAAAGAAAATGAAAATTTAGCTCCACGTGTCACCTTTTAGTATGCTTGCATGGAAAGTGTAGAGCTGAAGGTGCAAGGCAATTATGGGCTAAGGATTAAAGAAGTAAGGACGTCTTCGTGTAAAAGTCGTGTTTGTCTGTACTTATTATGGTGTGTCCAAATTGTGTTTAGGTTGAATATATTCTGGACTTTAGAAATGAGCTTTCAGCAGTTCGTCAGGCCCATCATAAACAGTCATCATGTAACTTCAATTTTTTATTATTATTATTTTTTTTATGAAATCATGTAACTTCAATATTTGCACATTTTTTCCTTTTTCATTCTTCATCTAACATCAACTGCTTAAGAAATACTCCCTCCATTCCTAAATATAAGACTCTTTAGACAATTTGAGAAAATTAAGGAAGTTATCATTTCCACTTAAACTTCCAATATTACCCCACCCTCCCTCTCTCTCACTTCTACGTCATAAAGAAAAGAAAGAAAAAATATTAAGGGTATAATTAAAATGAATTGTTGACAACTAATAAAAGAACCTTAAACGACAATTAATTTGGATACCTAGATATCTCCTAAACGACAATTAATAGGAAATGGAGGGAGTATTTATCTCACTTATAATTTCATTAGTTAACATCTCTTATTATCAATTGGTTTAAGAGGATATTGGACGGGTTCTTATGTGGTGGATTTGTGGGTTCATAATGCCTTAAGTGGGCTATGACTTTTCCCGTGTGACCCAAGTAGGGTGACTAGTCTTGAACTGACTTTCATCTAGAGACAAGGGGAGTGTTGAATTGATCTCACCTCAATGTGAGGAGTAAGTTTATAACTTATATCTAAACCAATGAATACAATACACACAGACCAAAAAATGCAAACTCATAGGAAAGATAAATGACTTTTTGGCCTACGTGTATTACGCTCATTTGTATGTATATAAGTTTTAAACTTACTCATCTACCAAGATAAAATTACTCAAATGTGAAGGAGTGTGTTAAAATATAAAGTCTCCACATAGATTGTCTAATGAAGGTTCATATCTCACTATAAGCTCATGATGGACTAACATCTTTCATTGTCAATTGATTTTAAGAGGACAAATATGCCCACAAATTATTTTCACAGTTACAAATAACATCTTATTGGTGTATCAAACACATAAATGTAGACTAATGTGGTATTTTAATAGATCCTATCGATATTTTTCTAATAGTGGATAAACAAATCAATCTTTTGTTATTAATCTCATTGTCACATCTCCGTTACGTTTTGGGAAGCTTACGCATCATAAAAACTGCTTTAAACGAAAACGGTCCCTTGGCTCGTAGGTCCCAACATGCTACGCCTTTTTTATTCTAACTATTTATAGTTAACTAATGATGATTTATCATTTATCTAATTTGAATTTTAGCATAAAAATATTCAAACACGATTTTTGAAGGGGAGAGGGAGGGAGTCTTGATCCCGAGAATTGATTCAATGACATAGTTTGGGGTAAAAAAATAGAACACATTGTTCATGATATTTAAGATCACCTTGAAGGACTTTCTAGTTTTTTTTTAGCGTTACCTACATCCATCTGATATAATGTCACTATCCATAAATTGGCTAGGTATTCTATGATGTTTAGGTTCTATTTTCAATATATTAGAAACTTATATAACAGAAAGTCCTTATATTATATATGTGTAAACTCTTAATATCATTTAAAAAAAATAGATATCCTTAAACTATTAATTGAATTTTCTTTCTGAAACATATTGCCTTGCCTTAGCCCATTATTATTTGATGATGATATAGGGACCACCTCAATATCTATTCTCAAGAAAAATTGGATAGTTCTGCTATACTTTTCTTGTGTTTCAACTAAATCAGTGAAATTTATAAGTGGAAACTTTCTGAAGTAGCAACTAGCTTGAACACTTAAAACAGGAAAAATATCAGCATCATAGACTCTGGTAAATTAACAACAAACCAAAGTAAACGTACTTAAAAGAAATGTGGTTCAAGCCCTTTAATCATTGGACAGTGAATTTAAGATTCTACTCGTATCATTTAAATTGTTCAATAGAATGTAAAACTTGTCAATTATATAGAAGTATTATGACAAGAGAGAATTTTGAATCCAATGCCATACGTGCGGAAAAATTGTAGGAATGAAACCAAGTTTAATTTTATTATTTTTTGTTTCCTGTTGGTAGGTAATTAGTTAGTAGTGGTTGGTCAGTGGACCGTTTATTACTTTTTTTTTTATTACTTAGGCAATTGTGTGCCTATATATACATATCTGAAGACTTTAGAAGCTTTTTCAGGCATTTGAGCTTCCTCCAGGGACGAAGCTAGAAATTTGGTGTTGGGGAGCGAAATTGATAAAATTCTTGGGGAGACAATAAAAAAGGCAAAAAAAATTTTTTGGAGGCCAAACCGATAAAATTTTCCAAAATACATATAAAATTTCGATAAATAGTAGTATTTTTAAAAAATTTGGAGGGCCGCCCATGGCTTCCTCCACTGCCCATTTGCCTCTTTTTGTTTTCTGCTCTCCACAATCGATTGACTTATTTCAATATCTTACTTTTGTCTTCTAATTTTCTTTCTGTTTGTTTATCTCATTAATTGGATTATTTTAAAAGTCTTCAAAATTTTCAATCATCAAATAGAATGATTCAATATCTGAGTTTTGTTTTTGTTAAATTATAACATATGTACTGTAAGTTCGATTCTTTTTATAACCCTATAAAAGAATAGATGTTTTTTTATCCGTTATATCAAAATTTAATGGTCAAATTATATGTACGAAAAAATATTTGTCTCGCGCTAAATGCGGAGTGTGAAGAGAGAAGAAGAGGCAAGTTTTTTTTTTTTGCTAAATAAAGAAATTATCATTAATCATAAAATAGCCGACGCCATTACAATCAAAGATAAAAACGAGATACAAGGAAAATAAAAGTTATACAATGGTGTTCTAGAACACCATGATAACAGATAAAAGTCCACACCCTGGACCGGGTACACACTACAAACAGTAGAAAAAAATAAATACATAATAAAATTCTTTGCAACATCGTCTCCAAAATTCTTGAACAGCAGTAGAAAGCTCAGTTCCAACACCTTTCTTAGAAATCAACAATCTACGAGACCATGGGCGTATCAACCGTCCCATAGATTGTCTCGGAAAGATGAAGAGGCAAGTTTGATTGTACAAGAAAACTGCTGCTGATGTTATAAGGTAGAAATCAATATAATCGTTATAATAAGATCATGCGCGTGCTTTCATCGTCATCAGACCGTTAAGCCATCAAACCTACTTCATCCAACCACTAATTTTTCTTGCAAGGCGGATTAAAAAAATTGGTATTATCAGCGAATTTGTACATCAACATACATAACAAGTTACTACCTAATAATAATAATAATAACTTTTGGAGTGATGAAACTTAATATCTCAAAAAGTTTTTCCAAAAAAAAAAACATGATTTTGAAAATTTCAAGGCCACCATATGCTTCTTCTTGAATACGCCATTGATAACATTTACATAGAATATCACACATCTTCTTTTATAAATAATTGATCTCACAAACCTAAGATTCAAAACTTAAAGCTTTATCCCTTTCAACCTTAACTAGAAGAAATCTATCTAGTGCTGACTTTCTAGTTACCCAAGTAATTTCCACTGTCAATGAGAAAAAAGGGAGAAAATAAAGACTTCGATAGCATTGCAAAAAAACTCTATACCTTGATTTGTTATCATTATCTAATTCGATGTTGACCCCATGAATGTTCACATGCTAGATATCCAGTCTTGGGCGTGAAGGGATAGTTGAGAATATCACATCGACTAGCTATGAAGCAAATTTGTTCTTTATAAGAATTTAGTTAGGTCTAAATCCATTTTTAACATGGTATCAGAGCCACCTACACATATTACGATGTTGGACCCTATTATTGTTCTCGATTCATATGTCCACCTAGTTCGATATTGCACACCTATTATTGTTCACGATTCAGATTTCCAACCCTAGCCGTGAGATAGTGTGTTAAAGATCTCACATCGACTAGTTTGTGTGCATATTTACACTCTTATAAGGCTTTGTCAATCCTCCTCATCTAGAAGTACATTTTTTTAGGAATTGAGTTGGATACAAATTCATTTTTAACTGTTTGTCTTGATACATGTATCCCACATTGTATCTCCATCATAAAAGTTTAAAAAAAAAAAATCCATTAACATACATGACTAATGACTATTCATCTGTAATCTTACATTTTCCTCTACAAATAAATTGCTTTTCAAAGAACCAGGACTAAAATTTCAAAATGTTTAAAGAAAGCTTTTATCAAGTGCCCCCCATGACTTGTCCAAGCAGATGTTGTGGGTTCGAGACATTTAGTGAGTAATCAATGTTCCTAAATTGTAAAAAAAAATCGTCAACAAATTACATTATATATTCAATTCTATTTAGATTAGTTAACTCAAATCAAATTTGTATACTTATAAAAAAATTAAGTATAGAAGTCATTTAAATATTATAACGATATAAAAGCATTTTGTTATGGGGTTGAACTTAAAACATTTTCATGTTAGTAGTAAATTATGATTTGAAATCGTTGATTGAGGTTAAAGACAATCTAAACGTCTAACCTTGATCATAGCTGACAATTCACATACTATAAACCCAGTAAAGATTTCATGATCACTAATTTATCACAAGCTACTAGCATTCAAATCTTCATTTAAATTTCTTTAATATTATTTTCCCTCCAATAATTTGAAAATCATGTCAGAAATTTATATGGCCAGTTCAATCGCGTGAACCGAGATGCGCGTGGTTTGCAACAAATAGAGCTCATGCTCGATGGGTTTTTTTTTATTTTTTTATTATGATCTAAGAGCCGAGATTTATAGTAAGTAGTAATACAAAAATAATTCGGATCGGGAGATGGGAGCCCTATGGACGTAGGTATTACTTTTTGTGTAGGTGTAATACAAAAATAAATCTCATAATTCGTGTGCTTGGGGCAGTTAGTAAAAGACGAGTTAAATATCTACGAGAAAATTGTACGAGTTAAATATGTACTCCCCTCTTATGTTAAATATGTACGAGAAAATTGGTTGGCATATAAATATGAATTTGATATTTATAAGAGACATGTGAATTAGGCTAAATATTTATATGAATTTGATTTTTGTTAAAAGTGAGAATGAATTTGATTTTTGTTAAATATTTACTAATTTTTTTGGCTTTCATATCATTTCAACTATCAATAAGTCATTGATCCGCTCTTCTTCTAAGTATACTTTATTCTTTCCACCACTTTGATGCATAACTATAAAATCTCATGGTTATCATCTTTACCTTTGTACCCTCCGAATAATCATGAATAGAAAATATATGATTAAGTTTATATATCCATTCAAATAAAGATTTCAGGATCATTCGTACATTCAAAAGATGGGATCTTGATTGTGATTGGACCAAGAGTGTTGTCAAACTTCTGAATTTTATCTCCCATTCTCGGCTCACAATGATAAAAATTACCATTATCATCAAATCTTTGAATTTGTTCCCTTTCGTAGTCATACCTTTTATCATCATAATCAAAGTTGTCATCTTCTTCATCAATATGTTGCCTCATCTTGCGCATGAATTGTTGTGTTGATTCCATAAAAAGCTTATTACCTTTCAAGATTTCGCCTTGCGTTGTTGATTCTTCACGAAATAGGTTAAAGAAAGAATGATAGAATAATCTTGAAAATCCTAATCCTAATCAAGAAAAGAAAATACTTTTAAAGGTATCCTTTTGTGTTTAGGAAAAGGAAGATCTCAATCTTTACGTTTCTTGAATATTTTTTTTCTTTTTCTTGACTTACCCTTTTTTGTGCCGAAAATTATCAAGGATTCATGTTTGAAGACTCTTCAATTCTTGATTTTGTAATGGATGACACGCAAGAAGAAAGGGTTGAACAATTACCAATTCTTGAAACGAGGCTCGAAGCACTTGGAATCAAGAAGTTTGCTTTTGACTTGTTCACTATACCAATATAACTCTCGGCTGAATTTTCTATTTTTGAGCCAAATCCTCTTTCTTTTTTTTTTTTCTTTTTTTATCAAGCAAACAAGAAAATTTTCAAGAAAGCAGTAAAGATACACCAAGGAAGAGATCAACCTCGTGCTCTGATACCAACTGATAAGGAACCTTGATTTGTAAGGTCAAGATTCGACACAAAAGGTTGAAACTCGAATCTTTCTCTTTCTCGAATTAGTTTCCAGGGGGAATATAATCAACTCAACTCCAGGAATGTTGGTTATCGATGAGGCTGAAACACCACAACAAGTGAAATTACCTTATTGATACAGTAACTCAAGGAATGAATGAAGTTCTACCTAGAAGTTCAATTCATAAGTAACTAAGGAATAACCTTAAGAAATATAATATATCAACTCTAGATAATAACTTGGCCGAATTCCCTCTTAAATAGAGTGGAATTTCGGTTCCAAGAAACCCACAAATTAAGAATCCTAATTAAGTTATAATTCTTCTATCCTATAATAGTAAACTACTATAATTGAACCACTGTCTAAACACATGCACAACATGTCTTTCATTATAGCCTACTAATGATAATTCGGCTAAACTATATAATAAGTAAATAACATAAAGTTGAAATTCTAATAGACTTTAATTTACCAGTTTTCTAAAATGCCCTTTAAACCGTTTCTCAAGATTGTTTCTTACCCATGTTTGTTAGGCTGGCAAGCTCGCTGCCTCCAATCAACAAAAATTCATTATGGAATTTGAGACACATGTTCCCTTATCTTGATACTTGAAGAAGAAATTATATCTGAAACAAAATTATTAGATGTTTATTTATAAACACAAAAAATAATATTTCAATTGAAGACATGAAATGCATTATTAAAAAAAAAAAATTCTTACCTATGGAAACCAAGAAGATCATGACATGTTTGATCATGCAATTTATCTATATATAAGAAATAAAAACTCTTGAACTTCTTAAACGGAAAAATAATAACAATAATAATGACAAAAAATAAAATATAGAAACTCTTAAACTTTTTGGTTTCCCGAGAAAGTCAAAAGTCACTTTCTTAAAAATATCAAAATTGATTCATCATTCAAGTCTTTTGAAATTCTTTTTTTCCATATATATATTATTTCATAAAATTTCTTGCTCATGTTTTTAGCTCTATGAATTAGTAAATTCATAAAATAATTATAATATCTCTTATTAATTTTCACGATACATTAATTTATATAAATAGTAATCAGGAGTAAGTTTTTTTTTAAAAAACCTAATCATATATGTGTGGAATATGTATAATTTCATAATTAAATACGGATAAATATAAATACCAATTGTCCATTTCATTGCCTTTTCAGTTACCCTTTTCTTTTTCTTTTTTATTTGAAAATGCATTATAGAGAATTGGAAAAGTCTCTTAATAAACCCCTCCATTGCCATGACTTTCTCAATTCTTGTTGATACATTTAATGTATTGCAACCATTCTTTTTTTTCTTTTTTCTTTTTTTGACGCCCGTTGGGCGATGCCCTATGAGCGGGGAGATAGAACTGCCTCACCAGAGGGGGAGAGAGTAACCTTAGAAAGGGAGTCAAATTAAAGCATGCCCCATGCGCGGGGAGGGTATCGAACCCACGACCTCACTAGGTTAAGGAACCTTTGATGTATTGCAACCATTCAACTACATTTTTTTTGTCTTTTGAAATTCTATTTGGCTTTGCCTATAGCTATTTCTTGTAGTTATTTCTTTTATCAATAGTAATTTTCTAAAGCTAATGATTGTAGTTTCATGGTTATAGAACTAAAGAGATACATGTTTATTTTAAAGCATTAATCATTTTTAATAGATTCATTATTTTGTTCCATAAATATGAATGTAGTAGAAGAGTTTATGTAACTTACATCATACTAATTGTAGTTATTTATTATTGTGGTAAGTTATAGCATAAATTATGAGTTCAAGTATTTATCTACATGATAACTTATGATTGTAACTAAAAGTTATAGCTAATGGCACACTAATTTGGAGGGGAAAATTAATGATGAAGTTGCCAAATGGATGTTTTTTATTGTGCCACATCTCACAATATGCCACATGTCACTCCCTCAAGCTTCTACCTCAACTTGCCCCTAACTTTATATATTATAGATTTAACTTCTTTAACGTTTTATAAATAAGAGTCAAATTTTATCTTGCAAAATGAAATGCAGTATGAAATAAACTTGAATTAGTACTACTTTCCTTCTTAAAAATGAGACTTTCATTAAATGTTGTATAAATTAAGAAAGTTAAAGTTAAAATTTTTTGTAATTAAAATATCAATATTACTCTCTTAAATAGAATTAGTGATATACACGTTATATTTAAAAGAGTAGTGTGTTATTTTAATTATAAAAACATCTGAATTTTTTTTTTTCTTAATTTTCGCAACATGCAATTATAGTCTTATATTTAGGAATGAAGAGAGTATCAAAAACAAAAATAAATAAAGATTACACGTAGGTAAGAGATCAACTCAACTTAAACAAACATAAATCAAATAACATCATTAAATTAATCAAGCTTAAGATTCAAAAAACCACTTCAACATTCAATTAGAAGCATCCCCCATTCTTCTTCTACTTCTCTGCAAACCTTTGATCTCTCTCCCTTTCCAATTCTTCTTGAGATCTTCACCTCTCAGAAGCAACCTCTCTCTTTCAACCCCACCCCCCCCACCCCCAAAAAAAAACCCTTCCATATATTAATATATGATCACTTTCTGATCTTCTGAGCTAGCACTTTCATCCTCATTAAATTTACTTTCCTTCAATTTTTCCATTCAGCATTTAACTTAAATGCTTCTTCTTTCTCTGATCCTCATCACATAAGTTCCAATGGAGTTAAGTTTAGCAAAGCCAATATCAAGCAAGCCTCCTCCATCATTCATGCTTCTCAAAGATCATCTTCTTGATGATTTCAGCTCTTGTTCATCCAACGGCTTCCGATCATACCCTCGCCGACAACAACATTGCTGCACCACCGTCCGATTCCTCCTCGAACTTGACCTAAAAATAAAGCCCACAAAAAGCCCATTAAAACCTTCATCATCATTATCATCCACAACAAATTCCATTTTCCATAGAGCTTCGAAGGCCGTCATTAACGCCGTCAAATCCCTCCCCTTTGCCTCCGTCAAATCATCTCAGTTATCCAAGGTCAAATTAGGTATTTTACCAAGAAGTCTCTCTAGAAAGCTCCTCAAAGGTAGCTTTTGGAAGAAAAAACCAATTGAGCATTTAATTCTAGAAAAATCCTCGCCGGTGCCGGAGTTGATCATGACGGTCTCCGGCGGCGGCGAATACTCCAATAGTTCGACGAGTGACAGTAAAAGTAATTACGGTTGGTCGGACAGTGATTTTACTACTTCGGATAATTCATTAATAACCGCGGAAAAGATTATTAAAGAAGAAGTCGTGGTGAAAGAAAACAAAAAACGTGTACCAGAAGACGAGGTTGTTAGCAGCGAAAGAGAAGGCGTAATCGTCGGTGATGATTCGACGGATGTAACTACCAGCAGCAATAGTAGTACCAACTCTACTCCTAACACAACAAAGGTGAGCTATTTTATTTTATTTATTCATTTATTAAAATTTAATGTTGTTACTTTTTATTACTCCCTCCATTTCTCTATTAATTGTCGTTTAAGAGATATCTAGGTATCCAAATTAATTGTCGTTTAAGGTTGTTTTATTAGTTGTCAACAATTTATTCCAATTATACCCTCCATATTTTCCTTTCTTTATGACAAAGAAGTGAGAGAGAGGGAGGGTGGGGGATAATATTGAAAGTTTAGGTGAAAATAACAACTTCCTTAATTTTCTCAAATTGTCTAAAGAGTCTTATATTTAGGAATGGAGGGAGTATTATTTAATTGTAGTTCCATGCTTCCAACTTACTTTTTATACATAATTCTTTTTTGTCATTTTTGTGTTGACATGAAACCTTTGTCTATTTTTGAGTCTTCCTTAATCTTCATTTTACCCTTTATTTACTATTTAATGTTCTTGCCTTTATATATGAGAAAATAGTATGAGGAAGAACACAATTAAAATATGGTAAGGGAATTACATTTCTCTTGCATAATGATTCTTAGATAAAAAAATTGTTTTAAAAAAGAAAAAAAGAAAAAGGAAAGAGTATATCTCTCTCCCCCAAGAGAAGTCCAGTACTATACATACATCAAAATTTATTGTTGAATTCGTGTGTTTGGATAATATTTAATTTTAAAAATTTTAATTGGAATTTTGTAAATAGTTGAATTATTTACAACGAAGATTATAGATTATAAATTTAAAGTAAAATTGTTCAGTTACGCTTTGTTTGTATGATGATTTAATTTAGATTGAGCAAAAAACGTATGCACTATGAGAAGTCATTATTTTGTTTATAAATAACTAAGCTTCATTGGAATGTGAAATTAGTAAATACAAAAGTATTAAATTCAAAATTTTGAAATAATGTAAAATATTTGGAGAATTTGAAATATGTTTTAGGGGGGTGTTGGAACTTCGTAATTAGTGAATTTTCACAGCGGTAAAGATGGAGATAGTAATTACTACTAATTATACACCAGCTGGACTACCGGAGTTTCCTCATGAAGTACACGTGCGGGAAACATCTCGGGAATTATAGAGTAGGTCCCGATGTTATGAAACTACTTAAATACAGTTGGTGATCTAACGGCGCATATTCCGGTTGAGTTGTCTGGTCTGCAATCTGCGGATGTAAACTCCAAAGGAAAACTCTCTTTCCATGCGCGATATGCATCAGATAACACCTCCTTGCTAATTTCCTAAAACACCCTTGCCTTCTTTTATCTCTTAAATAAACATTTGTTTTTTTAAAATTCTATAAATCTTTTAAATTGTTGTTACAAATGCATAGTAGAAGTGTAGAACTATTACTATTTTCTTTCCATGAAAGATTTTTTTTTTTTGGGGGGTTAGAGGGTTAGCAAGCTGGACGCTCTGAACCAATATCGAATTTGAGACCTCTCAGTCCCAGGCAGAGGTGTTCTCCACTGGGCTACAACCTCTCCGATTTCCATGAAAGATAATGGAGAAGTACTTTGTTAAATATTTCCACTAGGCACATTAAGGTTTTAATTTTGGGGAGTTTATTTTGAAAATAAAAATAATAGTTTTGAAGTATAAAACTCTGATAATAATAATAATAATACACTTTGTTCTTCTTCTTTTTTTTTCCTTTCTTTTGAAGAGGTATAAATATGATGGTTGAGAGATTATAAATGTGAAAATTACTAAATTTTATTTTAAAAAAATAAATAGCATTTGATTTGATATTTTTAATTTAGTTTAGTGCTCTTTCAACATTCCGAAATGGCAGATAGAATACCTCTTCTTCTCTTTTATTATTATTATTATTATTATTTTTCCTTTATTCTTTTTGAGGTTGAATTGGCAGATAGAATCTACATTTAGAAAGACAGGTGTCGCACATTTCGTCAAGGAGAGGTGGGTTGACTTTGGATTTTTGACAGTTCTTAGAAATGGGTTTGCTTGGGATTGAGCTTCTCCTTTTGCGGGTCTTTGTAACTTGTGTTTTCTCTTTTCTTAATTACAAAATTGATAAATTATCTTTTGATATTAAAATTATCAATAACCAAAGTTGGTTAACGTGAGTGGTATAACACTTTATTTTTTATGAGTGAGATCAGGAGTTTAAATCCCGCACATATATAAAAATATCATTTTGTTCAGTACTTTATATTTTGAATTAGGGTTGTATATGCAGTGGTGGAGCTAGTAATTTGTTATTAAAGGACGAATTTCTTATTGAAAATTTTTAGGGGGACAAAATACAATATTTATAAGGAAATTTAACAAAATCTAATTTTTTCCTATAGAAAATTCGTCGTTTCTGAAAATGTTGGGGACGGGCGGCCCTTCCCGTCCCCCTAGCTCCACCACCGTGTATATGTGTTCGAGTCGGCACACATTCAGCTCATTCAATCCGAAAAAATATGAGCATGAGCGTAGTGAATTGAGTGAGTCGAGTGTGAACTTAATATTTAAACTCGATTTTTATGTGAATTGAGCGTGAATTTAACCTCACTCAATTCGTTTAAGCCTCATACTAGATAACATAATTATATATATATATATACACACACACACACACTATTACTAGCAAAACTCCAAAAGACCTCGTTTAATTTCATTTGTATCAGAATATGATTTTTTTTTGTTAATATTAATTTAGCTCTTGAGCTCACAAGCTTATTCAGGTTTTTGAGCTCGGGTTAAACGTGAGCTGAGCTTTTTAGTTTTTAAGTGAGTTTGAGGTGTGTGAGTTTATTTGAGCTGAGCGTAAGTTGAGTTTTAAATTTTCAAGTAAGTTTAGCGTGAGTTATGTTAAACTCATCTCACATAACTCGATTGACAGCCCTGATCTTAATGAACCAACCAAAGTGAGTGTGAATTGTTGTAGGTGTATTATTCAAAACACCTAACACCTCGTGCCATATAAAAAAAAAAATATTAAAATGACAAAATTCAAAACCTTCGCTAACTAAGCAAACTTTAGACCATTTAGCCTTCCCAAAGAAAAAAAAGAAAAGCTTGAAACCTTTGCTCCAACACATCAAGAAGAGAAATTGAGGAATTTTTGTTCATTTTTCTCACAATAGAAATACCTTCACAAATCAAAATGTGACTATAAGCTTTGCTGTCATTTTGTCCTTTTTCTTGATTTAGAAACTTTCTACTCTTGTGCAAGAGTTATTTATTTTGGACTGGCCAATGAATTTTGCTGACATGAAATCATATATAGGACCAATAATTATGGGCTCTTAGGTGTTTTTATTGTACAACGGCCCAATAAATGCTGGGGACCAGTAATTGAATGGAAAATTCTAATATAGAGTTGGACTTGTGAGACTGGCTCCACATCCCTCTCGCATAAATTGTTGCGAGGCACTATTTTTGCGAGTAGGCTCACTCCATTTCATATGAGAGAGCTAGTGAAGTCGGTCATGAGTAGAATCCATTCTAAAGTGACCCGTAATTGAATAGGACTTTATACCTCATGTTTTGGGATTGCTTGATACTGGGGTGGGTGGGATGGTTGGTTCACAGATAATATATACTCTTGCTTCCTTATCTGACACGAAGTGCTCTAGATGAACTCCGATCTTTTGGAGATTATACCAGACTAATTTCCGCTCGTATCGAGTTGGCCTATAAAGGCCTAAAGTGCAGGCCAAATTGATAACTCCATCAACACCTTTTTTTAATATTTTTTTTAGATTTGGGCTTAATTTAGTGATTACTTCTCATTCTACAAGCCCATACTAGTTAAACACTATTGGGCTATTTTATGTATAGATCGGGTCCATATCCCTACATATAGAGTATGAACTTTATAGTTCAGAATTTTCTCCACGTCATCATCATTTAAAGAACTTGAATTATTGATTGTCTCCCTGCATATCACGTAAAGATATAGAGAATCCTGAAATACAAGATCAATTGGATAATTTTACCCTGGATATCATATATGCATGAAAATAGAAATTCAGTAAATAATACTCCCTCCATTCCTAAATATAAGACTTCTATTATATGTTGCGAAAAGTAAGTAAGCAAAAATTATAATGTTTTTTATAATCAAAATACTAATATTACTCTCTTAAATAATACTTGTATATACTAATTCTATTTAAGAGAGTGATATTGATATTTTGATTATAAAATTATCTTAAATTATCCTTCATTAATTTTCGCAACATGTAATGAAAGTTTTATATTTAGGAATGAAGGTAGTAACAACAAAAGAGTCAGTTCACATATATATTGGGCTTTGTAATTAAAAAGTTTTCATGTGTTATGACAACAGAAGCAGTGGCCCAATGAAGAGAAGGAACAGTTCAGCCCAGTATCTGTATTACAATGTCCATTTGATGAAGATGAAGATGAGGTTTCCTCTTCCTCACCATTTCAGCATAGAAGACTTGCAAGGATGGAAGGTAACAATAAAAACCAAATTAAAATGTTCAAAATTCTAAAAATAAGTTCATTTAATATTATATTTCGCTCTCTAACTGTTTTTTTAAAATACAATATTATATATATTTTTGTAATTTGATGTTCAACATATAACTTCTGGTCCGTTTTGAGTCTGAGACTAAGGGTTAGTGTGACAATTCTTGATAGGAACCAAGAAAAGTCTAATGAAGAAGATCAAGAGGTTTGAGCGTCTCAATCAATTGGAACCGACAAACTTAGTGAAAAGAATTGCATTATCAGAATCGGATCAGGAATCAAATGAGAGTCCTCTACACCATTCTTCTGAATCCATCCAAGAAGATTTTGTATCAGAAGAGGAGAATGAAGAAGCTGTAGAGAAACCAATCGAATTACTTGAGCTCATTAAGGACACAATGCCATCAATAAGCTTTAAGACAAATGTAGAGAAGCTACTATTCGATTTCTTTAAGGTTGAAATCCATAACGGCGTTGAAATTCCCTTCGGACTAACAAGTAAAGATATAAACGGGACATCTGAGAATGACTTGCTACATATTGCAAAAGATTGGCTTAATGGAGAACCTACTGGAAATCTGCCCGAATGGGAGGTGCAAAAGAATAGGGAAGCGTATATCCGGGATATGGAACGAGGAGGAGAGTGGAAGAATTTGGATAAGGAGATACGAGAAGTGGCTCTGGAGATAGAAGTTGAATTTTTTGCTTCCCTAATGAATGAGCTATTAGATGATCTATTATCTTAGAAGTCAACTAACGAGCTAGAGAAGGTGTTTAATTAGTACGTATTTTTAGATAGCGGCTGTTAGTTTCTTTGTTAACAAAAAAAAAACTAGTACTTTATAGTTTTGATCTTCCTAGCGGAAACAACTTGATTCGATTCTAGATAGTGACTGCATAAGTTGGCTTTGCTAGGCATTTGTGCAACTCCCTCGCACATTCCTTTGTCCAAATAAACATTTGATAGGTATTTATTTAATATTTAGATGTATACCTATCGTTATATTATATTTTCTGTTATTTTGACATAGAGAAATCTGCTATCATTTTACACAAACTTTTTTTACTTTTCTCTAAATAGCATTAACTTTAATTTAGAGAAGTTGTAACCTAACTATTTTACGAATCTGCTCTGATTGTTAAATTAAGGAACCCGGCCAAAAAATAGGTCAAAATGGGCACGTGCCTTACACATGTGACCCATTTTAAGGGCAAAATTGTCTGACTCTTCATTCCCCACTAGCCCAATAAAAGATCCGCCCAAATCCGTCTGACCCGACCCAACCTCCTCATCCTCTTCTCTTCTTAAAGAACAACCCTCTCCTAAAAGGCCCGCCCTTTGCCACCCATTAACGCCACCACCCAATAATGTCACCGTTGTTAGCTTCGTCTTCCCCCACCGCCCTCTGGTGACCCTCGTCTTCATTCTACCATCACGCTAGCTTCTTCTACCCAAACTAGTTGCGCTGCCACCTAAACCTAGATCCACCATCGAGCAGGAAAAGAAGAACAAACCCTTCCTCACCAACGACCACCACAACTTCTTTTATCCCATAATCTTATCTTTTCATCTATCATCGCCAACCACTGTCGTCGCTACATCATAACCACTCAAATTTTAAATTGAACAAATTAAAGAAAATAGTAGTGATGACACAAAACCTCGTTAATATTCTTGTATGGTTGCTTAGCATTCGACAGCCATGGTAGGACCGACGTTCATATGATAATTCCCTTGTTCATAATATTTATCAATCCCAATTAATAATTATTGTTGTTCATAATATCTAGTTTGCGAGAGAGAGAGAGAGTTCAGGGTTACCTGCTTCAATCTCAAGAATCAAGGTTCTTTCTACCTCTCCCTCTCTATTGTTCCCTCTTTTATGCTTGGTGTCTCCGGATCCGATGATAATGATACGATAGGGTTTTTTAATTTTGGATGGATAAGATTTTGGACAAAAATACCCTTAAAATGGGTCACATGTGCGAGCACGTGACCATTTTGGCCGGATTCCTTAATTTAATATTCAGAGCAGATACGTAAAATAGTTATGTTACAATTGCTCTAAATTAAAATTAATGCTATTTAGAGAAAATAAAAAAAAGTTGATGTATACATATAGTGGATTTCTCTTTTGACATATAATGTATGAAATTTTATTCTCCCTAAGCAAAATAGAACTTGAAAACAAACATATGTAATTAATGATATATTCAGCATCTAACTTATACTACTAGGAACTATTATTAGACAGTCCTTATCTACCTAGTTCAAAGATGCAACAACCCCTAATTGAGGGAAATTGCCAAGTAGAACTCAAAGATAAAAGTCAATAAAAGGTTGCAACAACTATTTAACAAAAAAATTGAAATATCAACGACCAATTCCATAAGAGGAGTAGATGGAAAATATTGGAAGGCCCAAAAGTCATTATTCATCCTTTTTCAGTTGTTTTCTTCTAATTATTTAGCTAAAATTTAATGTTGAATATTATATATAGTATTTCAAAGGTGCTTTATCAAAAAAAGAAAAAGAATTTCACAAGGTGCATTCTAATGGATGGTACAGAATTGACTTATTTCCAATTATTTCTTCACAAAGAATTCTCCCATCATCAAGTCATGGGCAACATACTCTATCATTTCTGATATTCCACGTATCAAATTTAGTAATAAAATTGTTTGCTTGGTTAGTCATCAATTTGTACTAATTAAGGTATTGGCACAACCTATACGTATCCAAATAATAATAAAAATCCTTAACTGCAAGAATAAGATACCACACTTCATAGAATATCGTAATACGTGTATCTTTTAATACATTGTTTTGTACAAAAATTAAATTACTTTACAATAAATTTTGTTTATTACTTTCTCTTGTATACTATATAAAAAAGAAAGAAATTTCATCTCGATCAAACTATTAAACGAATTAAACAACTCTCCCTCCCCACCCCCTCCAAAGAAAAATCGAAAGGAATAATTTGCTCAAAAAAACCATTTTTTTGGTAGAGTGCGTCATGCCTGAGATGAAGTAACGCCTAGATGACATGCGAGAATTTAAGTAGCAAGCTTTCTCTATATGAACGGATGATTTACATATCAAATATTAAATATTAAATGTGATAAAAATGGATTGTACACTTTATCTTTAGCCAACAACAGACGGAGAAATGCGTAAAAAAATACCATAGGCACGGACGAAGCTAAGAATTTGGCGTTGGGGACGAAAACTGCAACAGTATGCCGAATTACACATAAAAACTGCAAAAAAAAAATGTTGAGGGCGAATTTGATAAAATATTTTGAACTACATATAAAATTTACTATGTATAATAATATTTTTAAAAATCTCAGAAGCGACTGCCACCCCGCCCCTATCTTCGTCCTTGACCATAAGTGTATGTATAACAAGCACTCATTACGTACATATATAAACCTACAAGAAGAAATAGATGTCTTTAAGAAGTTGTTTCTTTATCAAAAGGTCCAATAGCCCAGTGGGGCATTGGCCGGTCCGTAACCGAGAGGTCCCGGGTTAGATACTCTTCCCAAGCATGGGGTAAGCTTTAATTGTCTCCTTTCTAGGGTACTTTTCTCCTCTTATGAGGTGTTCTTCTCCGCTTTACGGTTGGTTCTCTCCCCTTTGGGGTTCCGCCCTCGGCGTTCAAAAAAAAAAAAACAAGTAGAAATCACTCTACTTGTGCATCCATCCATTCATGAGCACGCAAATAAAAGAAAAACAAAAGTATTCTTTTGTGACCATGAATAAAATAATAGAAAAAACTAAGATTATTTAAGTCAGAATTTGTGCAGAAGATATACTAAAAGATTAGAGTAAATAGCTCTTTTTTAACAATAATAATTTCTGTTTTTCGGATTATAGACACAAACAATTTTTTTGTACATTTGTAGACAATTATTATTTACAGGACGCTGTAATTGGACTTTTTACACTATTCCAGCAAAAAAACAGCATGTGCCGAGCACATGGACATCTGAGCTGGGGTATTTTTGTCAAAGCACTGAATTAACCAAATACCGACCCACCCGTTAATCCTACTTCAGAAATCACCCCCCACGTCCACCCCCACCCCTGGCCAAATACCATGTTAGCATGTGCCGTAAATGAGCAAAATTGGCGATGCGGCGAAATAAGCTCCGGCGGTGGAGGGAGCAGGAGGAGGAAAGAGAAGAGGGAGGGAGAAGAAGGTGGTTCACGGGGAGGGAGAAAGTGGTTCACGGGATGGAGGAGGTGGTGGTTCTGGATTCGAGGAGGGAGGAGGGAGGTGGAAGAAGATTTATGACCGGAGGGGGTGATTTCTGAAGTCAAGCCAAAGTTTACGGAAATGGAGAAGAAAAGCTGCCGGCGGTGGAGGAGTGATAAAAAGCTCTAGCGGTGGAGGGAGCAGGAGGAGGGAGGAGAAGAGTGAGGGAGAAGAAGAGTGAGGGAGAAGAAGGTGGTTCATGGGTTAAAAAAAATATTATGCGGGTGGGTCGGGTTAAAAAATTTGGGTGCGGATATAGGGCATTTTCCTTTGGTTAATTCATTATTTTGACAAAAATACCCCAGCTCAGATGTCCATGTGCTCGGCACGTGTTGTTTTTTGATCGGAATGGTGTAAAAAGTCCAATTAAAACGACTCGTAAATAGTAATGATCTAAAAATATATAAAAATATTGTTTGTGTCTATAATTTAAAAAGTAGAAAATTGTTATTGTCCATGAAGAGCTATTTACTCAACATATTAAGAGTCTGTAATTTCTTATATAGTTTGTTTTAACAAGTGAGCAACTCTCTTAAGGCATTCACTCATTAATTCACATTTAATATACTTTGATAATTGAGCTGTCATTTTCAAAGAGAAACAATTCAAAGAACGGTTGATTACTGCTTTCATCTTTTTCTATTTGCCTCTAACAAAGGTTGATTACTGCTTTTTTTCCCTTTTCTCTCTTCTCTCTCTTCCTCCTGCTCTCTTTTTCTCCTCTGCTGCTGGCCTTGGTCCTTTTGTTCCGTTAATCTTACTCTATTTTGTACTACGAATCATATGAAACTTTTTTCAGAGTTTTTTTCTTCAAGATTCAAGACGCAGTGGTTAGATGAGTCTCAGATCTTCGCAGATCTAGATTTTTTTTCTATTTTTCTAGGATGATGTGTTCAACCCGGACTTGATCTGGGGCCTTTATCATCTTTTTACATCTTCCCGAGACAATTTATAGGACGGTTGATACGCCCATGGTCCTATAAATTGTCGACCCCTAAGAAGATGTTGAAAGTGATATTCTCCTGTCCCCTCGTGTTTCGAGGATTGCAATGAAGATGCTTTGAAGAAGAAGATTATGTATTTGTTTAGTTTGCTAGTTTTATTAGTTGTTTTTCCTAACCATCCAAGTTTTCTTGGGTGTGTCTTTTGTCTGTTATAGTGATTTTTTAAATCATTGTATAACTGTTACTTTCTGTATTTTCATATTTTCCTTTGATTGTAATGTCTCGGCTATTTGTGATTAATGGAAATATAATTTATTTAGCAAAAAAAAAAAATTCAAAGAACGGGAAGAGGGGGGCGGTGTTAAGGGAAATAAGTTAGGAACATATATTTATCAAACTGCCCAATAAAAGAATTCCAACAGGGAGAGATCACTTTCAAGTTTCCAATAGCTTATTTATGTCTAAATCACTTATTTCATATTAAGGTATCGCTAGTAAACTGTCGAAATATAAAGTTCAACATGAGATTTAAGGAATATCTATAACTAATTGATTTTAAGAAAATAATGAGGCTTATGAACTATTTTCATATGGTATTAGAGTTTTGAAATATAAAATATATTTTGACTCTTTAATGAAGATACGAATTGGTTATAAATTTATGGGTTAACATCTACAATAATTAGTACTGTCAAAACGGGTATGCTCCAACTCCCCGCCCCATCATAGGCATGCTTTAAATAGGAATGAGCGGGCATGAAATTAATAGATCAAATATGAAAAAATCAACAAAATGCAATCCTTTCTCATTTATTTACAGTTTACAGTCCTATAGAAGGGAAATAAAAATCCAAAATAGTTCAAGAACAATCAAATTCCACAATATTCAAAATAGTTAAAAAAATATAATCAAATCAAAGTCCACAATTTCAAAAATAATTCAAGATCAATTGTCCAAAATTAACAAACATATTACCAAAGTCAAAGCAACAAAAAATAGATATTTTTTTTTGTTAATATCCTCCATCTATTGATTTTTAGATCATGAACAATATAAGTATTATTTGAATCCATTGTAGATCATGATGATTACTCCTCATCATTTTCACATATAAAACGCACACCTTAAGAAGTGAAAACTTTGTAAATGATAAATGATAAGTTAAAACATAATTTAGTTACCTTCAGATATGAAATCGTGAATTCAATTGCGTACACATGTTTAAGTTTGTACATTTCTAGGAAGAATGTGATTCTTATATTTGGTAAGAACGCGTGCAAGAAGATAATGTGTGTGTGTGTGTGTACATGACTCTTGTTCATTTTGGAAAAGACTGAAGAGCCTTATTAATTCCGATCCAAAATTAATAATAAGAAAATGAAGCGGGTATACCCGGTTGCAACCCGCCCATACCCGCTACTCGCACGGGTATGCCCGTTGATACCCGCATTTAAATGGGCATGGAATTCATTGTCCCATACCCGCCCATGCACTAATAATAAATAAAAAAATGAAACGGGTATACCCGGTTGCAACCCGCCCATACTCGCTACTCGCACGGGTATGCCCGTTGATACCCGCATTTAAATGGGCATGGAATTCATTGCCCCATACCCGCCCATGCACAAATCTCACGGGTCGGGCATGCCCTGCAGACATATGTCCATTTCGACAGCTCTACTAATAACCAATTAATTTTGAGAGAATATGAAGATTCATGAACTATTTTCACACCAGCAATATAATTAATTGAAAGCTTTTTTTTTTTTTTCAAAGAATAACTAATTGAAATCTAATAATCAATTTAATACTACATCTTGTAGTTCTAACTAACGTGTTTTATGTATAATAGAAATCAAAGTCAAATGTTGCCGGTTCTCCCCATAATAGAATACGAACAAATATGCCTAATTTCTAAGAGAACTTATACATTATTAGATAGAAGAAGGAAAGAAAATAGCTTTGTATAAGAATTTACATAATTATTTTCTGAATAATAATTTACATATTATAATTAAAAAATAGGAAAGGGACACTATGGCAAAATTGGGCTTTGGTGGCACTTAGCTTGTGGCACTTATGATATATGTCATTTATTTACGGCATTTATGTGAAAATTTCATAGTTTTGTGGCACTTTATAATAAGTGTTACAAAATTTATGGCATTTTTTCAATTGCCTCATGAAGTGCCACGTAATTATGGCAATTTTGAGAAAAATGTCACATTTTCGTGGCATTTTTAAACAAGTGCCACAAAATATTGTGGCATTTGTTCAATTGCCACATAAAGTGCCACAAAATATATGACATTTATTTCAATTACCTCATGAAGTGCCACATAATTATGGCAATTTTGGAAAAATGTCACATTTTCGTGGCACTTTATAACAAGTGCCACAAAACATTGTGGCATTTGTTCAATTGCCACATATAGTGCCACAAAATTTATGACAAACTATCAAAATTTCATATATGGTAAAATTTATGACTAATCTATCAAAATTTAAACTATTACCTTAAAATTTGTGACATGTAAAGTACCACATAATATTCCATAAGATAATTAACTAGTTAATTTCATAAAGATATTGAAACATTATAAATGAAATTTAAAGAAAAAATATTGATATTACTATTTGAGTGTTTCAATTTTAAAAGTTAATAAGATATATTTTATCAATGATAATAAATAATTATAATTAATTGACTATGAAATTAATTATTTTTTTTCATTTTAAAATTATTAAAAAAAATATTTTAGATGAAATACAAAACAAATTCACATTGCACGAAATTTCATATATTCCATATTATACATTTCTTATATCAATTTTATTACATTTTCAAGTTTTACAAAAGAAATTGAAAATATTTAGTTATTGAATTCATGTTATCCAATTTTAATTAATATTATATTAACAATAATATATATAACTAAAAAATATAATAAATAAACTTATTAGTTTATAACTTATTTTATAAATCGTATGATGTGAAGATTAAAATTTGTATTTAGTTTTCATTTAGTATTTTATTTCTACTCAATTTTTTTAAAAAAAGAGTTCTATTTCTAATTGGTTGTTGTTAATATACATTAATAAATATAAATATCAAATTTAAAAGTAATTAAATAAATTTTTTTGTTATGTTATATAAATAAATATGGTTAAAATTAAAACAAAAGTCATTGTGGTTCATTGGTTAGAACGTTAGTGTTTCCAGTGAGAGGTTAAGTATTCGAATCCTGTCAAACACAAATATTAAATTATTGAAAATGTGTGACTATGGATAATGTTTAAGGATGCTCTTGTTATTTTATTTTCTTTATAAATAATTTTATTTTTATTTTTTATTTAAAAACAGTAAATTATTTTCTCGGCATTTACCAAAAAGTGCCGCAAAATATGTCATATTTTCAATGTATTTGTGGCATTTAAAAAGTGCCACAAATTGTGCCGCCAATTTATTTATGACACTTATTTAGTGCCACGGAAAAAAGCGACACCACTTGTGGGGCACTTTCAAAAAGTGTCGCACAAAAAGTGCCACAAAAGTAGTTTTATGGCACTTAAACAACTTTTCATGGCATTTATCAAGTGCCACCAAAAGCCAAATATACCATAGTGGGACGGGGTTTAGGCACACATAGCCGTCCTTAAACTTTTAGATCAATAAGTACAATTCTTTTTCATGAAGTTATTATCTCATTTCGAACAAATATATAATTATCAAGTGATGAATTATGAGAATACATTTGTATGTGCAAATATACTTTTACCACTTTTAGATACTAATATAATACTATTTGACAAAATATAGGAAAGTAGAGCTGCTCACAATAACAATTAAGAAAAGAAAAGAGAAAAAAATCTTAGCCAAGTAAAAAGATAAACATGTGTTTCATTTTTGCATGGCCCTATATTTTCATCATTCTTATTTTTTTTTATTTTTGCGTCAAAATTAGGTGCTCTCTGTCAATAGTAATTAACTCACATTACGAGTGCTCTACAAAGAAGTAAACCACTAATTACAGAATATATGATTCACTCAATATTAATACCGTTCTTACGGGATTGACCTCGCAATTCTCTCACATTAATTGAGCGGATCTCACATTTGCAGGTAGGGGTGTGCGTATGGTATACAGTTCTCTATTCGGGACGAAATTTGGTTTGGTAATTTTGTGTCGAACCGAACCATATTAGCTCAAATATCAAAATTACCAACCCAAGATAATTTTGGTTCGGTTCAATACGTTTTTGATATAAACCGAAATAACAAATTGTCCAAAATTTTGTTGTCATTCCAAACAACTTAAGAAGTCCATTAAATAAAATAACTCAAGAAGTCCATTAAATGAAATAATTCGAGAGCACAAATAATACCCTCGTCATATTTCTCTTTCCCCTTGGGAAAACAATAAAAGAAATGCATATATCATCAATGTGAAAAAGTGAATTCTTTTTCAGACATAGTGGATCAAACAAAAATTAAGAAACTGAAAAAATAAAAAATTCCGTAAACAATTCATATCCATACGTAAATAAAAGAGTGTGAGAGACTTACGGAGGAATTGAAAAGCACACACTAGTTCAGCTGTTGGAACCCTAAAATGGAATTATACAGTACTAATTTTGATTTTTGGTATTTCACCCCCTTTTCAGAGAAGTAATAGAGAAGAAGATGGCAAGGGTTATGCTTGAATTTAAATCAATTGTGAACTGAAATTATCTGAGGCTGAGAGAGGTGGAGAAGTGGAGTGGAGGAGGAGCTGCGTATTTGTTTTTTAGAGAATAGATCAAAGTGAGAAAAGATAAACCCCTGGTACACACTAATTTATTTTGGAAGTAAAATAATTAATTAATGTATAAAATATATTATAAAACACTTGTATTTATAATTTGGTAATTCGGTTTTTAAAAATAAAAAACGGAGTACCAAATCGAATTTTTCAAAAGAATTATAAATCGAACCGAATAAACCGAAATACCGAACCGAATAAAAAATTTCGGTTCGGATCAGTTCAGAATTTCAATTTTACCAAATGGTAAATACCCCTATCTGCAGGTAGATCACACCAATTTCATGTTAAAGAGCTGTATGAGCATCTACAAAGATAGTCCTATTATTGAATTTTCCACCAGACCACACATCTTGATTGTATTTTCATCATCTTGTCTTGTCTTTACTATATTTGTGAAATCCTTATTTATTCTCTCTCTCTCTCAAATCTGAATAGGCTATTGACCTTATTCACCAAAAAGAAAAAGAAAAAAAAAGAATAGGCTATTGACCATGGAAGTTTCAAACATCCACTAGCACTCCACGCTCATTCACAATATCAATACCCCCTTTGACTAACATCACCGAAACAAGTTATTTATTGTATCATGTACTACTAGTATATAGGTACTTAATTAATTGATAAATAAAAATATCAAAGAGGCCGTAGCACAGTGGGACAAACCTCTATTCGTGAGTCGTGACCAAGAACACCCTCCATTACGTGGGGCAATAAAAAATTTCCTTCTCTAGTGAGGGAGAATTTAAAGTTGCTGACAAAATAAAAAAATAATTTATAAATGTAACCGAAGTAAATATTCGGGTTAATTTTTATAAAGTACTTCAATTTTGCACCATTTTGTAATTACATGCTTATTGTTTTAATATTGGCAAATTTGCGCCCCATATCGAAAAATTATTTACCTTTTTGACGAATTATTAGCCATTTTTGTCATCAATGTATTTTCAAACAGCCAATTTTATCATTTTCAACTTTTTTCAGCCATTTTTTGTCATCAATGTATTTTCAAACAGCCATTTTTATCCTTTTCAACTTTTTTTAACTCTTTTCATCTCCAAAGATTTTACGAGCAGCTACTTTTATCCTTCTGTCAAATAATTGTCTAAAAATTGATGACGTGTCCAAACGGCTCTCAGATTGTCTCTCTTACGCAGGAGTAAAGATGGAAATTCCAAAGTATACTAATTGCCTCCCTTGTAAAGCCCGTTATTCCAACTCATATCAGTTTCCGTTCTCATTTTGTCTCCATATCAACCTCTGTTCTCATTTTGTCTCCAATGAGAACGAAGACTGATATGGGTGGGAATGACGGGCTTTACAAGGGAGGCACTTAGTATACTTTGGAATTTCCATCTTTACCCCTGCATAAGAGAGACAATCTGAGAGCCGTTTGGACACGTCATCAATTTTGACGGCTTTTAGACAATTATTTGACAGAAGAATAAAAACGGTTGAACTTAAAATCTTTGAAGATGAAGAAAGTTAAAAAAAGTTAGGATGAAAGTGGTGTAGTTAAAAAAAGTTAAAATGGCTGCTCGTAAAATCTTTGGGGACAAAAATGGCTGCAAAAAGTTGAAAATAATAAAATTGGCTGTTTGAAAATACATTGATGACAAAAATGACTGAAAAAAGTTGAAAAGGATAAAATTGGCTGTTTGAAAATACATTGATGACAAAAATGGCTAATAATTCCCTTTTTGACGTTGGATCCAAAAAAAATGTTTTTACACCGGTCAATCCAAAAACAATTTACAATTGGTGGTGTCCATCCTTCCGTTTAAAAGTGTCCTGGTCAACTGTCAATTTAAATTTTGAAGTTAGTCAACTATGAAAGTATGATGGGCATTTTCGGAATTTTGAAATAAAACCCAATTCTCATAATCCAACCCACATCAATTTTGACCCGACCCATCATGACCCGCGATACCATTTCTTCTTCATCTCCACTCTTTTCCACCCCCTCCTGACCTCTCACCCCACCCTACACCATTTTCGTCGCTGCCGTCCACCACCACCTTTCTGGAAGGAGAAATCCCTCCCACCCGACCCCACTCTCCACCCCACCCCACCCTACCCTACCCCTTCTTGAGCTTCCTCCTTCTTCTCCCCTCCCCGCATAAGCCCTCTCCGACACAGACCACCAATTATCCCCGTCTCCATTCTTTACCCACCACCTCCTAACCCCTCACCCCACCCTACACCATTTTCGTCGCCGCCGTCCACCACCACCTTTCTGGAAGGCCAACAGTTACAACAATTCCCAATTACAGCTACAGCTACAACAATTATCCCCATTATCAATCCCCTTTTCCTCCTCCCAAACCAATTCCCAATTACAGCTACAACAGAAGGCCAACCAGTGGCCTGAAATAACCCAGCAATCATTTGCATAACCAAGTAAAACAAGAAATCATGAATATTCCATATATAACCTATTCCAAAAAGACCCACAAAAATCCCACTCCCAATCATCCCGGTTGTTAAAAACATTCTAAGGTCTAATGAATCCCCTAAATGCCCAGCAACATACATTCCAATTGAATAACAAGCGAGAAAAGCAACATCAATTTCCCCCAATTTTGATGTTCCATCTTTATCATTAAATGGCGCCCAACCATTTTCTTTAAATCTATTCGCAATAGCCGTATCATTCCACAATCCTTTCGGAACAAAGAATTCACCAACAGGCCATGGAAAAGAGTGGAGATGAAGAAGAAATGGTATCGCGGGTCATGATGGGTCGGGTCAAAATTGATGTGGGTTGGATTATGAGAATTGGGTTTTATTACAAAATTCCGAAAATGCCCATCATACTTTCATAGTTGACTAACTTCAAAATTTAAATTGACAGTTGACCAGGACACTTTTAAACGGAAGGATGGACACCACCAATTGTAAATTGTTTTTGGATTGACCGGTGTAAAAACATTATTTTTGGACCTAACGTCAAAAAGGTAAATAGTTTTTGGACCTGGGAAGCAAATTTTCCTTTTAATATTTCCTAATAAAGTGTCCGAATTCAAAATCCGACCAAAATAGTTCTCTGAATAATATATTTGAGGCTTTCTTTAAAGACGAAATAGAATTTTCTTTTACCTCATGCCAAGGAAAAAGAAATTCATAGATAATACTATCTTCATAAATTACTAAAGAATTTCTTTTTCCCTCATCCAAAGGAAAAGGAAATTCACAAATAATAATATCTTCTTAAATTACTACTATTAAAAATTTAGACCATACACCGACTAAATAGACAAGAATAAAATAGAGTTTGATATCCCTTTAACAACATTTTAAGTTGGGTAAAAAGCGCCGACGCCCCTTAAACTATTCCCTTTTTTTGATTTTTGATCCTTAACTAAAAAGGGTCAAGTTTTACCCCCTAAGCTATTTCGGTTTTTTGTTTTTGAGCTTCCATCCATATTCTCCGTTACATCATAACGGAAGTCCAAAAAATGGGGGCATTTTGGGAAAATCATATCATTCATAATAAATAGAATTAAATTTAAGGGGGAAAAGGGCCTTTTAAGATTTTTTTTAGAGGTTGGAATTTACGAGTTGGTGGTTGGAGAAGAGGAGTGGTACCGGCTTCAGGCTTACTCATCACATTTGTTCTCACCCGGCGACTTCTTCTTTCTCGTCGGAATAATAGGTTTTTATAAAAACAAAAATTTTAGGATCTTATACAGGTTGCCCAAAAATGCCCCCATTTTTTGGACTTCCGTTATGATGTAACGGAGAATATGGATGGAAGGTCAAAAACCAAAAACCGAAATCGTTTAGGGGTAAAACTTGACCCTTTTTAGTTGAGGGTCAAAAATAAAAAAACACAATAATTTAGGGGGCGTGAGCGCTTTTCACCCTTTTAAGTTTTAACGATCTCGTAAAAAGTCCGATGTAAAAATAATCATAGATATCAATTAGATAAAATTAAACAATATAAATTATAAATTTTTAGGTCTAAAATTCAGTTTTTCTTTCAAAACCAATTCAACTCGTATAAAGCTTAAATGTTTTGATTCCGACCAAAAAACTATTCCATCCTTTTAACTAGGCCCGGATATGAGGGTGTCCAAGAAGATAGATCGAACAAGAACTCCAAAAATTGGGATCGCCAAAATTTTATTATATATATTCTTGGACAATGATAAGAATTGTCCAGTATAAGAACACACTGGCCGAAGTTGCAGAGTAAAAACGATGGAGAAAGAAGAATGAGATGTTTGAGCACAATCATTTGAGTTGTATTGTAGTTTATATGGATTTTTTTAACTTCTTAGACATTTTCAGTAATTAGTGTTGGCCCATTTTTTTGACAAAGTGCTAACTCACTTGTTTGCCTATGTGTTATTATTTAATAAAAAAAATATTAATTGCCAAAAACCTACACACATTTCCATTAAAGGAAAAAAAAAACCGTTTTTTATAACTATTTGGGCATCATTATTTTCGTTATTTTGATAGTATTTATTTTGAGTACGTTTTGGAGAATGATTATTATGATAATAAATTTTTTTTTTTTTTACATGAAATTATAATTTTCAATTATATAGAATCTTGTTTTAAAATTTAGTATAGGGCTCCCAAAATAATTGAGACGGTCCGCTTTTAACTTTAAGGGAAAAAAACAAAAAAAGAATGTGCCAAGTAATTCGTCATTTACATTCTTGTATGGACCTGTTACAATGAATCAGATAATGCAAGAATCACCATATTCATAACATAGTATTAAATAGAGCCAAGTCCTCACATTCTGTGCGGTAGGAATCGTTTTGTCCGATCATCACATCAATAAAAAATTATATTTTTTTAATTTTTTAATTAAAAAAATATAATTTAAAAAATAGTAAAGCCCTTACAAAAATTAATATGACGATTTTTTATTAATGAAATATGTAACGGGGTATAGAATGATGACATACAATTTTGTTTTAGCATGCTTTAATAATTTAGTATAAACCATACTCACTATACTTTTTTTTTTTTTTTGAGCGCCCGAAGGCAATTGCCCCCGAAGGGGAAGAGCGGAGAGTACCCTAGATAGGGAAGATTGAAACATGCCCCATGCCTGGGGAGGGAAGATAAGCCTCATAAGGAGGAGAAATTATTTTGTCCCATTATGGGGAGATATAGGAATCGAACACGGGACCTCCGCCCCATGTTCGGGTAGCCTTACCACTTGGGCTCTATACTTGAGGGTTGAATCAGTTACAATACATTTTAACTCACACTCTTCATACAAAAATCCAGTCGTCCTTTATTAGTCGTTATGAGTATGGAGCTTCACTTTTATAAGTAAGACTAGGGGTGTTCACTATTCGGTTAAACCGAAATATCGAACCAAACCGAATTTTATTAATATGGTTCGGTTTATTCGGTTCGGTTCGAAAAAGTTAAAATAATTCGGTTCGGTATTCGGTTTTCAATTTTTAAAAACCGAAATACCGAAAAGATCAATTTTTTTTTATTAAAAAACATTTTTATTATACTTATAAGTATTATTAACATTACTTAGAGTTGTCTTCAATTCATATGTTTCATGGACATTCTGGGAGCATACACTTTGTGCATTTATTTCCAAATGTTAAGTCCGTCTCTTATTCATCCCCGCCCATACCTTGAATTATTGAGTACTTAATGAGTTATTTTATTGTTGTAGAGTTTTATTTTTATTCTTAATTTTTAGTTTATTGTTTTTATTTTAATTGTGCATTATAATTTTATCTTTTGTCTAATTTTTATTAAGTTGAGAAAAAAATTTCGGTACAAACCGAACCATACCGAAATAATTTCGGTATTCGGTATCCGGTTTCCATAAAATTTTGGTTTGATTCGGTTTTAATAAAACGCCATAAAACCAAATCGAATTTCGAAATTTCGTACCGATACCGAACCGAATTACCGAACGCACACCCCTAAGTAAGACTACAACTAAATATATGTAAAAATAGAGTAATTTAAAATAAATTGCAACTAGTCTACTCCTTGATAACTCCGACATGAATCGGGTCTATAACAAAAGCGAACCGGGTCGAGAGAAGAGGAGTCCAGCATTTCCAAAGTATCTTAATTAATTATATATTGTATTGCAACGTTACAACTTATTTACTACCCACCTTTTCTTCTTCCTTAATTGAAACCGAATCACAAAAAAAGTTGCAGAACAAAATTAAACAACAAAGAGAAGAGATTGCAAGAGAAGTCAAATCAGTTGTGATCCTTTTCTTGCCCTCATATCCCAATCACTCCCCACCCTCTGTTTCTTTATGTAAAACCTCTGAGAAGAATTTAAAGAAAGAAAGACCAGCCATGCAAGACTGAAAGAAAAGTAAACCCCACAAAGAATTTTTGATAAATTTTTATTTTCTGGGTTTTTTTCTTTTCTTGGATTAAGAAAAATGAAAAACGAAGATCATCATCAATCAATGTCTTTATTTGGGATTTCTTTATCTGATAGACCCAAATGGAAACAATTTCTTATCTGTTCTTCTGGCTTCTTCTTTGGTTATCTTGTTAATGGCATTTGTGAGGTACACCCTTCTTTCTTTGTAATCTCCGTCTCTTTTATTTTCTGTGGTTTGGATTTTTGGTTTTCATTTTCTTGATTTTTCTAAATATGTGCCATGTTAATTTGTTTTATGTGCATATATGTATATGTGATAAAGTAATTAGGACCCAGATTGAATTGGGTCTAGTATGAGATTTCTGGTATCAGTCGTCGCAGATGACATATGCTTTAGGTTTCATCTTAGACTCGTCTAAAGAGAGTTTCGGCCTTGGCCTGAGACGAGACTCAATTCAAGTACACCCTTTATTTATATTTATTTGTTGTTGTTTGTTAATGTTTTTTGATGATCTTTCTGTTGGGAGGTTTCCAGAAATTCAGCCTAAAAAGCAGAGTAGCCATGTGGGATTTTGTTAATACTTCAGTCCTTTTTTGAAAAAAAAAAAAAATTCAAGAACTGAAAGTAATTGGTCTGTGTCAAGCAAGGATTTGCATGGTGAATTTGATGATTAGAATTTTGTTGATTGGTCTATGGAAAAGCTTTGATTGTTGTTTGGGTTGGCATTTTCTTGTTAACTTTTTTGTTTGAAAGTTGAATTTGAATATTAGGACTTTCTGGAAAAAGTTTGGTAAGGATTTGCTGTACTTTTGATTGTTTCTTTGTTTTTATTCATTAATAAACAACCATTCAAAATGTCCGAAAATGACGATGATTTTTGTCTTTTAACTAGCCAAATTTGATTCAGTTCTTTAATGTTAGACTCTCTGCTGCTAAATTTAGATTGATTGTCCTAAATTGAACTAGTCATTGGTTGTCAAATTTTTGTTTGAATTTAACTTTCAAGGATGCCCGGATTGGTCTTTCTATGTGTTGTTTTTATTTTGGTGATCGTAGGAGTTCCAAGATTATTAATGATAACTTAACATTTCTCATTGCAGGAGTATGTCTATAATCGGCTGAGTTTTAGGTCAGACATTGTCAATTTTATTGATTTGTACTTTACGGATTTTTTTTTTTAACGCCTAATCTCTTTCATCTGTTGATGTCTTCCAGCTATGGTTGGTATTTTACCTTTATACAAGGATTCGTGTATTTGGCGCTCATACGCTTACAGGGCTTCACCACCAAACAAATGGTGAATCCATGGAAAACTTATGTGAAGCTCTCTGCAGTTCTTATGGGCTCTCATGGATTAACCAAAGGATCTTTGGCGTATCTTAACTATCCCGCACAAATCATGTTCAAGTCCACAAAGGTATAATGATATGCCTCGTGTTTAAGTCCCAACATAACAATTGGATCAAGTCTCATTCTAGCACGCACTATAGTAACTTCTCTTGATTATTATGTGAACCATATTTTTGCTAATTTTGAAGTCTTCTAACTGATACTTTGTTATGGATTTAGTTGTATGAATTTCTCTAAAGTTTTGATTGATTCTGAGTTTATTTTTTTTCGTGGAAGAACAGGTCTTGCCTGTGATGGTTATGGGTGCCTTTATACCGGGCTTGAGAAGAAAGTATCCGGTTCATGAATACATTTCGGCTGTACTACTAGTCGTTGGTTTGATTTTCTTCACCTTAGCAGATGCTAATACTTCTCCAAATTTTAGCATCATCGGTGTTGTAATGATCACTGGTGCTTTAGTCATGGATTCCTTTTTGGGCAACCTTCAGGAAGCAATCTTTACCATGAATCCTGAAACCACTCAGGTCTTTACTCTCTTGTACTAGTTCTTTCTTTTGTTAAAAACAATACGTATTTTAGTGGGGGATACAATAGTCAAACCCGAGACCTATGGTCCTTGGTCGGAAGTACTGCGCTATTCATATTACTATAGGGCCATCACTAATAGAAGGAAGACAACATTGGTTGGTTGATTTTTTTTTTTTTGTTTTTTCTCTTGATTTTATGGTTTTGGCTCTTACAGATGGAGATGCTATTTTGCTCGACAGTGGTTGGGTTGCCTTTTCTACTCGCACCAATGATACTAACGGGCGAGTTGTTCAGGGCATGGAAATCTTGCTATGAGGTAAAGCTCTTTATACATTTGTTTCAACCATCTATATTAAAGTCACTCACTTTCAATAACATAGTTAAAAAAGAAAAAAATTCGACATGAGAATAGAAACTGGAAATCTAAAACTACCTTTTCGTCCTAAAACTATAGTTCAGCTAAAACAAATTACCTAGTAATTTACTTTATTGGATACTCCCATCTAATGTTTATTCATGAAACTACGAAAAATCATAAGTTACTGTCTGAGAGCTTTTCTTGCCTCACATTTACATCTTACAAAAATTGTCGTCGTGATTGGTAATATGAATTTCTTTGGAGGCTGTGTATTAGTCTTTTGTCTGTCCTTTACGCTTCTCACCAGAACCAAGTATACTGAACTTTGTTGGCCTTTCTGTTTGCAGCATCCTTATGTCTACGGAGTTTTAGTGTTTGAAGCTATGGCCACATTTATAGGACAGATTTCTGTTTTATCGCTTATAGCAATCTTCGGGGCTGCCACCACTGCTATGGTAATAGTTGTTCACTACTTACCTTCTAATACTCATTGTTATTTCTTTATCTCAGCCTCATATCACAATGATTTAGATCATAATACACTAATACTTACATTACGGAATCTTGATTCTCTTGCAGATTACAACCGCGAGGAAAGTCGTGACTTTGTTGTTGTCATACTTGATTTTTACAAAGCCTCTGACAGAACAACATTGTTCTGGATTAATACTCATATCAATGGGAATCATATTGAAAATGTTGCCTGAAAATAAAATCCCGACTCGAGTTGCTACGCCTAGTGCCGGTGCAAAGCAGGGGAAGACTTATAGAGAAGTTAAAGTAGATGAAGATAGTAGGCCACTAGTCTAAGCTCTGGAAATGGGCTAGTTAATCTCAAGGTTTTTATTATTTTTAGGCATAGACATGTGGAATAAAAAGTCTCAAAATATTGTTGATAGTCCTATGGTAGGGCTTTAAATACAACATTTTTTTATTCACCTGTTTTTGACGTTTTAGAGATTGATCACTGATCTACTAAATTATGAGTCGGGCATTTAACCACCATGCTATTATCTAGTGGCTTATCTTTTTCCTTATATTTTGGCTTTAATTTTTATTTTTAATGTCAATATAGAAACAAAAACTTGAATGATGAAAAAATTTCCTGCATGTTTTGACCTCAATTGCTGGTGTTTTGGTTTGTGAAAAGTTCCTTTTGCCAAACATTTTGGCTCAAGTTTAAATTTTATTTGCAACGTCATTATAGTCTTATCTATGTTCATAAGGTAAGAGTTCGATTCCTATCAAGCGTAGAAATCAGTCACTTATAAGTTGTTAGTGTATAGACAGTTCTGATGATTTTTATTTAAAGTACATCCCCGCGATTTAACCCTTTCACCAACCATAGAACAGAGAAGGTGTCTTACGGTTGAGGATCAATCATTTTTTGGCAAATTGGTGAATTTAGTCCCCAAACTAGCACGTTTGGTAATTTTGGTTCTCGTTTTATATTTTTTGTGTTTGGGTTCCCAAACATATTGTGTTTGGTGGACATGGTCCTTCCGTCCACAACTGTTACGAAAAAAATAATTTTGATTTTTTTGAAAAAAAAAATCATGCTAGAAATCGGGGTTAATTTGGGAAATTCACAAAAAAATTGCAATTTGGTGAATTTACTCCAGAACATAGTACGATTGGTGGTTTTGATCCCTATCTCCATCCTCCATCTCTTATTCTTTATCTAACTCATCTACCCCAACTTTGCTCAATTCTCCTTTCAACCTTAAATCAATTAAACATACGAGCTTAAAAAAATCCTGAATTTTACAAATTACTCATTCATTTTTTTCTCTATTACTTCCTTTGTTGATGTTCTTTGGTTTGGGTGTTAATTGATTCTTATTATTGTTTTGCATTTGCTTCTAATTATAAGTTATTTTAACTGAGTCTCATTGATGATGGGTGGGTTAAAGAAGAAGAAAAAGGTTGGGGATACCTCGAGGTGAGAGGTGGGGTGGGCTGCGGGGTTAGTGGGTAGGGTGGGTTGAAGAAGAAGAGAGGGGTGAGGAGTTAATTTTAGTGTTTTGAAGAAGAAGAAGAATATTGTTTTTTTTTAAAATACCCTTTTCAATATAGTGTTTTTGAATTAAATTTTAATTGACTGACAGTTGACTATCATAGTTGTTAACGGAAGCACCATGTCCACCCACCGCAATATGTTTGAGGACCCAAAAATAAACAAATATAGAATGGGGACCAAAATTATCAAACATGCTATGTTTGGGGACTAAATTTACCAATTTGCCATCATTTTTTAATATATACTCCCTCCATTCCTAAATATAAGACTTTTTAGACAATTTGAGAAAATTAAGGAAGTTGTCATTTTCACCTAAACTTCCAATATTATCCCCCAACCTCCCTCTCTCTCACTTCTTTGTCATAAAGAAAGGAAAATGTTGAGGGTATAATTGGAATAAATTGTTGACAACTAATAAAACAACCTTAAACGACAATTAATTTGGTTATCTAGATATCTCCTAAACGACAATTAATAGGGAATGGAGGGAGTATAATATAACATCACCACCATGTCTTTGGGCTAGAGAAGTGAAGAATATAAATAAAGCCCATTAACAAAGTGGATTCTGAACTCCATAATCCACATTCTTACTGGACGGATGACCTGGATACTGGGCTCACAAACAGGCGGACCATGTCGGGTTTCTGTCCTACTCATTCAATCCTACGACTCCAATTGAAAGATATTACCCCACCTGAATTCAACGATCACGATTTCATCTCCCTCATCATTAAAAAAAAAAATCTTTCACTCCTTTTCTCCCCCTTTTCTTTCCACCTCCAGTACATCTACAATAAAAAAGCCCTAATTTCTGATGAGCAAAAACCCTAAATTATTTTCTCCTGAAAGAATAAAGAATCAAAATTGAACTATTAATTAATATATTTTCATCAAATTTTCATCTCCAATGATGAGAGGAACAAAACGATTGGCGACTTCAGATTCAAATCCATTCCCTAATGACTCATTGGTGAGTTTAATTTTGATTTTTAATTGTAAATTAAGATTCTTTAATGAATTTTTAATTTCTGTGTAAATGATCACTTGTTCTTTATGATTTGATGTATATGTTTTTTGCTTAAAGATTTCAGCTTTAATTGAGGATAGTTTAAGGAACTAGAAATTCTAGATTTAATTGGGTTTTATTTTTATTACTAAATTCAAGTTACCTTTCAGCTATTTTTTTTTTAATTTTTGGAAGTTGTTACTTGCTATCGAGCAGAAATTAATCTTACTCTGGGTTTAAATTAAAAACAAAGAAAAAAAAGCTCCAGTTGGGGGGGGGGAATGCAATGTGGGCATGTTTTCTTTGTAATTAGTATTTTTGGCATACGAGTAGACGTAAATGTCCATCAGTTCTTGTTTTTTCTGCTTCTTGGAAGGTAATGTAGTTAATTTAACCTTTATAATGTCTCAGCTAAAGTTGAAAACAAGGGTTATTCCCAATGGCTTGCTTGTTTCCGTACTTCCCTTGAATATCCATTCATGGTATTGAAATAAAAAGAAATCTTTTTTTTGTTCCAAAATATATAATGCAGATACAAAGTAAAAGGATAATGTTTGGATCGAGTCTAGATGCACAAAGGGCAGAACCATCCTTGCAACAACCGGCGACAGCCGTGCCGCAATTGGATACCCAGAGGGCTGAATCATCTCAACAGCATGTGAGAGCACTCAATAAACAATTTGCAAGGTCTATCTTCTAGCTATTGGGAAAATGCATTAGATTTAATTATTTTTGTCTATATTTAGCAGTCTATTCAAGCTACGGCTGACATTAATCCTTGAAGCCAAATGGAGACACAAATGTGGGAGAATAGTTTGGAGAGCATTTATCCAGCTATCTTTCTCTTTTATGTTTTCTTTGGTTAACAATAATATACTGTCAAGGAAGGCCTTGCTCGTAGAAAAAATTCTTTCGGTATTTTATTTCATATGGTTATAACATTTTGAGTATATGGTAGACTTGCGTGACAACGGATGCTTCTTTCTCAGTTGGATACATACTCAGTTAGAGAACCACCCAGATGAACTTTGGGAAGATGGTGTTCAAGACTACTTAAACCATGCCAAAACCATTATGGTAATGACCTGTATGCCTTGATAGATGTTTAGCTATGTTCACATCACAGATGACAGAACATATTCCTATAAATGTTAACATTTTGGTAATTGATACTGTTCTGAATAATTGAAATCGTTCTGTGCGCAAATCCCAACATCTATGGTTTTTCCTTTTTGTATTATGTGGGTAACTTTTTTGTGGGTAACTTTCCCAATATCTTTTAATTCCAGGGGAAATTTAGTGATGTCGTCAATTGGCTAAAAACAAACACCACAAAAGGTGAAAGCAAGCCTCTGCCTGGGTCAGAAAACACTCAGAAAGTATTTGGCTCTGAAAGCAAGGAAAAAGACAACAATTTATTATTTGGAAAACCGGGAATTCCTCCAACAAGTACAACTCCAAACTTTGGGGCATCCTGGGGTGCAGGAGGTTTCTTCAACAATAACTTCAACAATACAAGTCCTTTTTCGTTTGGTAGGCAAATCTGATGAGTAACATCTACAGAAATTACGCACATTCTTGTCTTGAATATCTGGTTTAATGTAGTTTAGACATCTTCTGCATGTCATAATCAAGGATTAAGGTTCCTTCGGGAGCAAATAGGGTACCAGGGATACTAAAGATGTTGCTGTGAGAGAAAAGCAAATGCATAGTAGTTCTCTAAAATGCTGTTGTATGAACGGAAAGAAAATGAACAGTAACTCAATCACCATGGTTAAACATGAGCTTTATGGTGAGCTACGTATCAAGAAAACTGTCTCTGGTTTTATTTATCAAAGGCTGATCTGGTTTAGTCTCTCTACAGACAAAGTTCATTTTGTTGTAAGAATGTAGAGAGATTTTGATGCTGCCAATTACATGATAAAAAGAATGTCTACTTTTCATTTCATGATTCAGGTTGTCTTCTTTTTTATAGTCGAAAGAAGGTTTAAAGAAAAGAAAACATTTTTAAATGTGTGGAGAGTTTAAATTCATGTTTTGCACATTTATTGAAAAAAAAAAAAGAAAAAGTCTTGAAACAAGACTGATGTGTGCATTATTCCTAGATCACCTTATTTTGGTCTTGAAAAACTCTCTTTCGCTATTACTATAACGATAAAAACTTTTGGAGAAGTTTCAGCTTGATAATCTCTGAAGTCATAATACTATTTTTTCCTCGTCGCTTAGTTTATAACCATGTAATTAAAATCTACATTCATATCTTACCGAAATTACTATGTGAATCATAAATCAGCTTAATTTGCAAAATGATATCTTATTTAAATAGTTTTTAGAATGATTAAGACCGTGCAGGCATCATCTTTCTTTATTAGAGCTGTTCTCATTATGGATAATAATCCTATTCCCGTCTCTAAAGAGACCCCGAGATCAGCTACATCCTAGGTTAGCGGTTGGAATGTGATCTTGTTTTGGGAGTAACCATAAAAAAAAACATGCTATATCTTTTATAGAAAACTGTTTGCTTGTTTGATTAATTTCTAAGATTTGAATTTCTGGTCATTGGCTATATTGCCTCATGTAAGAACGTCAAGTACAAGGTGCCAGTTTTCTGTTTTCAAAAGAATTTTGACCTTTCCTTCCAAAGCGAAATATCTGGTCCTAATGCTTGGATACCAATGCTACAAAAAAAATGAGTTCATTCATGAAAAATATTTGCTAGAAAATATGGGATGCCTTGAAGTTTTTTCGTCAGGTTAGCTTTGAAAAGTGACTTTGCAAAATTGTGTGTTTGTCCGGGTATGATACTTTTTTGTGCCTGGGAAACGTGTCAAAGAAACATGATCTTGTATGCTTGATTACTTGACGCGCCTTCTGGTTGGCTGTCAACCGAAAGTTATCTTCTTATGCAGGCCTCAAATATAATGTAAACAAACTGATCTCTTTGCTCTTAATTTTGTCCAGGAATCCAAAATCCTGTTCCTGGGAGCCAAAATTCAGTTTTCTTAAACAATGATGCTTCAAATGATGCAAATGCAGGTAAATTGTGGGAAAAAAATTCCTTCTGCTTTCCATTCTTTCCTTTTCTAGTTATTTTAGTCTATTTTCCGTTTCTAAGATAAACTCATTAATACAGAGGATGATGTGGAGCAGCCTGGTAGCCCATCCGTGAAAAAGACCGAAGAGAAAGGAATTATTGTGGTCCATGAGGTCAAATGTAAACTTTATGTGAAGGTAACATAATGATTATGCATATGCTGACTTAAAAAAGACACAAAATTTAAAATATTGAGGTGTTTCTTTACTTTGTTGTTATCCTGTATAACAAGATCCTATTGGTTCAAGATTTTTTAATAAAAACATTCTTTTTCATAAGATATTAATGTCATCGTTGACTCTCATAGATCAACTTTTTTGGGCATGTTGACGTGTGAGGTAACTCTGGCTTCAAATAGTCCTACCAAAGCAGTTCTTTTTTGTTTATGCATATTTGTTTCCTTTCTGTTCTACATGCTAACGCTTTCTCACAGAGCCGGCATTCAATCACCAGCAGACAAGTTAGCAAACATGTTTGAAGGGGCTTACACTTCCCCCAAAAGGGCTACGTTTTTTATTTTTCTTTTAAAAGGAGCTTAGTGTCGTGGAAAAAGTTAAAGACGTGCCAACTTAAATTGGACATATTATACTCAATAGTTGGATTATGTGAATCGAAATTAGTTTTTCTGGTATAGTTTCATGCACCAACCTTGTTCCTTTTGTAAAATATTCTCTTATGCATTTAACATTTATGAGAGTTAGATTACCTGAATTACATCAACGTCAGGTGCTTCTACTACAATATGCATATTAAGCTTCTAATGTTTATTTTTTTTCCTTTTATGCAGTCCAGTGATCCTACAGACAAAGATGCATGGAAGGATAAAGGCACAGGCCAGCTTTCTATCAAATGTAAGGAGGGTGTAGACAAGGGTACAAAAGAGTCTAAGCCAACTATTGTTGTACGAAATGATGTAGGTTTTTCACATATTGTATATTTATCCTATAATTGCAATGCATTTTTTTAGCATGAAACTTTAGTTTACTTATATGTTCTTGTATCTTTTAGTTTTAATTTCTTGAAATTTACTCTTAGAATGAAGAAATAGAAAATAATTGGTTCCTAGTCATCTTCAAGGTTCTGGTTTAATTCTCATCGGTGAAAAACTATCTAGTAAAGTTTTATTTTAGGCTGCAATGACTTAACTGTTCTGGGGCTGACTCATGGACGCACTGTACTTTTGGGAACCATTAAATATGTCGTAGTGTAACATCCTAGTCCATCATCAATTTAATTCATCTTTACAATCTGCAGTTCTTTGTTCCATTGCATGTCACAGTTATATGTCTGATATTTAACGAAGTATTTTTCTGCCTATGTAGCTTGATTACTTTGCTTGCCAACATCATTTGGCAGGTCAATTGACATTGTCATTTTAAAATAGAGAGCCCCACATGGAGAGAACTACCTAACAAAGTATTTTGTACTGGCAGAATGATTAGTGGAAATAATCTTTTCTGTTTTTTCATTGATGGTGAAAATATTCATTCTTGAGGGATGCAATTTTGAGAGGTGATAGGCCAATGGACATGCCATAAATCATTACAATTGGTTGTTACTCACTTCCACATGAATAAATAAATGAATGAAAGTGAAGCTTATTAAGCTGAATAGTCTATTATTTCTTCTAATGTAGATTAGTATAAGTTATTTTTCCCAAGTCTGCAGTTCATAGTTTCATGAAGCTGGAGAACTCAATAGTCAATTTACTTTTGCCATTTGTTCTTTTAAAAAGTTTCCAAATTTTGCAGGTTGGAAAACTATTGCTTAATGCATTATTGTACCCTGGTATCAAGACCAACATGCAGAAGAATTCGATTGTTGCGGTCTTCCACACTTCGGTAATATATATCTTGTCATCATTTCATGGTTGATCTCTTCTTAATATTACGTATTTTGATTTCTTCTTTGAAATCTTAAGAGAAGCTGATTATCACTTTCAGGTAATATATCCCTTTTCAGTGTGTTAACTTGCTTATAGATACTGGGGTTTGCGGAAATAAATATTAGACAATCTCTACGATGTAACTTCATGTAATGTTTTTGTTTTTATTTTGAATTTCAACTGTGATCTCTTAGTCAACTGTTGTGGATTACAACCTTTATTTATTCACTGGACAAATGGTCATAAAAGAATAATGTCAAAGAGATATTTTTTAGCCATGGAGCATATGGAATAGGGATGAATTAATAATATCTGTCTCCCAAATTGTTATCTGTATCCTTTGCCGTATCCTTACTGAGTTCATTTAAGTTTTCAATCAAAGTAGCTTTTTGGAAAACCGAAAGAAAAAGAAATAGAGTCTGCCATCTGTTGCACTTAATTTGTATCCTCTTATTGCGTTAGCTATCAAGCAAAGTGTGCAAAATCCATCAGTGGGGCTAATTGATCATGGTTTGCAACAAACGTTACGTGAATCTGCAAGAAGTTTTTTGCATGTAAAGAATCTATTGTTTTTTTTTGGTCCAAAATATAACTTTTGTTGACTTGACATATCGATTATAGGAGGGCGGCGACAATAACGACACTGTTGTGGCAAGGACTTTCTTGATAAGAACCAAGACGGAGGAGGACCGAAATAAGCTAGCAGAAGCTATAAAAGAGTATGCTCCTGCAGCCTGAATTTGGGAAGTTATTGAGTGGCAATCTTCTTGTAGAACTACCTGAAAACTTTCACATTTCGTCGTGTAACTTATTCTATACTTAAGAATTTTGTAAGGGTTGTTGGCTTTGAGGATGACCCCATCTTTCAGAAAATATAGGGGAGACAAGTTGGAACTTGTAAGAGAAAGAAAGTTCACATATATACGAGGTTTATATCCTTGTATTATACAGATGATGAGGCATTTGAACTGCAAATGTTTTAAACTTTCTTGAAGATGCTTTGTGGGTTCCCTTTCATCCTTGGCCTTTTTCCCTTCCTTTAGCATCCCGCACGATAATAATTGAAATCCCAACTTTCATCCTAATTTGAATGTTTATTTTTTATTTTAATTTGTCCTATCAACGAGTCTTGTGATAATTAAAAATATTGTTATAACTTGATCCAACTACTTGTCTAGAGTCAAATATGAATATTTAATTTGGGACGGAGGGATTAGTTTGCCCTCGATACTAGATGGTGGTCTTCATTTATACTATTCGGGTAATTCTCAAGATAATTCAATGGAGGCTCATCCTAAGTTTTCTAAAGCTATTGATTTTTTCTTCTCTCTCAACCTCTCTCACATCAGATGTTCTTCATTTCTCAACCTTCTTCCTTTTTTCTTGATTGGAAAAAATATCAGAGAGAAGAATATATTATATTATTCAATAGAAGGGCTCAAATATGGATCCAATATCTCTCTTGCATCCTTTCTGCCAGTTCTTGATTGGCATACACAGTGGTATGAAATCCTCTTTGGCAAGCTCAAGGTCGGCACAAGGAAATTCTCCTACTTTTTGTATAGTGGATCAGATTTTAGATAGAGTAGATCAAATTTTGGCTATATAGCCCGCTGCCAGTGTAGGTTACTTTTTGTGTAACTATATATCTTTTTGGTGAAATATAAAGATCCCATTTCCACCAAAAATATTTCAGGAAAAAAAAAACGCGATATATTTATGCAAATTACACGAGTGTCACCATTAGTAATAGGCAAGAGAATTGAAGTTAGAAATGTTTCTCTATATAACTGTGGGATTGATATTGTTTTGGTCTTATTCTTATACATTGTAAACCCACAAAAATAAAACAAAATTTAGCCCTCCCACTAAAAAGAATGAATTGAAGAACACCCAGAATTATGAGAAAATAGTGTAAGTTCTAGTGACCAGGTCCTTTGGGACTAGGTCCAGAAGCCAACTTCTGAAGCCAACATGCCATGGTTTCTTTTGCTTTCTCATACATTGCCAAATGATTTGCACCAACAAACTCCTCCTCCGCCCTCAACACCGCGATCTACTTCACTCATTATCGCGATAAAAACGACACAAATCATCAAGAAAGTCATTAATTTTTTGTTGCAATTCATCTTCAGAATTCAAGAAAGTATATAAATACAAACAGAGAAAGGAAAAAAAAACTATTTTCTTTGTTTAGTAGCTTTGTGCTAAAATTGATGATTTGCTTGAAGGTGTGAGGGATTTTGGTATTTATAGTACTGATTTTGTTTGTGCCTTTTTGGACTAACTGAATAAAAAACTTTGAATAATATTTAGTAAAATTGTTGAATGGCATGCAGAAAATTGATGTAGTAACGTGTAGACCAAGAATACATATTGAAGAGGTCATATTTCTAAGGGGCTTCGGTCTGGCAGGCAGTGGCGGAGCTATGAAATTTATCTTTACGGGGTACAATTAACATTGACAAAATAAATTTATAAGAGCATATAAAATATTTCATTACAATTGTTCCCTACGCGTTTTCATACTTTGATAATATTCTATAATTACATCATTTTCGATAGTATCAAACGCATCTTTCTCAACAAATGCAATTAAACTATCATTCAACCAATGATCTCCAATTCAATTGCGTAGACGATTCTTGACAAAAGTCATTATAGAAAATAATCTCTCAACTGAAGCAGTAGCCACTGGTAGAATTAAAGACAATGTCAAAAGCTTGTAAACTAATAGGTTAACTTGACGCTTGTTTTCTGCAAATAACCTATGTGAAAGCTCACTAAGACCCTGCAATCCTTGAAACTCTTCACTCATACGCATGCCAATAATATACGTATCAAGTTGATCATCCATTGCTAAGATATGTCCTGCATCAAAATCCAATGGATAGTATCCACATAGTCGAATCAATTTGTTCTTGTCAAAATCAGCAAAGGATCTATTTAGACACAAGCACGCAACACAAATTATTATGTCATTATTCACCTCCGAAAAACGATTATTCAATTCTTGAAGTTGCATATCAATGATAACATAAACATTTCAACACGATAGTAATGTAAATTTGTCACTTTCACAAACCTTGAACGACATATAGGCCTAAATATATCTTCCATGTCAGGATCATTGATACTGTGAAGTGTTACAAAAAATAAAACTAAAATTATAAATATTTTTTTCTTTTTTTTTGGAAAAAATCACCAGACCCCACTCTGCCTCCGCCAGTGCTGGCAGGGGAGGGTGCATGCGTGCCTCTCATAGAATGATAGAAAGAAATAAAAAAAAATCCAAAATTCCAAGAGTTGAATGGACTAATTAAAATGGAGAATTTGTACTGAAAGTCCGAAAAGAGGAACATAATAAACTTACTCAGAATGACGAAATCATATATTGCTCGGAAATCCGATTTCTTATTATTGTTTGACCAACAGCGGATTCGGCCACCTACTATGATAATATAATGGTTTGAGATTTTCTAATAAAGTTTCTAATATATGATTTAATACATAAATTATAATTATTATTTGTAACATGTTGGTCTAAAACATTAATGGGCATGGATTAATCATTTATCTCATATGGTGAATTTTAATTCGTATATTGTATTAAAAAATATATTAGAAGATTTTGAGTTGATTATCATTATCATTTGATGACTTGTACTCACGTTTTTTCTTATGCGTTTTATTAGAATCCATAAGACTATCACTAATAGCACGTAACTAAAGTAGAATTGTTTGTACCTGCTTACCATGTTCACATTTTGATCCTACAAATAGTTATTTTATGTGAGCTATCATATGTATCCATCGACGGTCGAATTATTAGCCATTTTTGTCATCAATATATTTTCAAACAGTCAATTTTATCCTTTTCAACTTTTTTCAGCCATTTTTGTCATCAATGTATTTTCAAACAGCCAATTTTATCATTTTCAACTTTTTTTTTTAACTTTTTTCATCTCCAAAAATTTTACGAGCAGCTATTTTTATCCTTCTGTCAAATAATTGTCTAAAAATTGATGACGTGTCCAAACGGCTCTCAGATTGTCTCTCTTACGCAGGGGTAAAGATGAAAATTCCAAAGTATACTAATTGCCTCCCTTGTAAAGCCCGTTATTCCAACTCATATTAGTTTCCGTTCTCATTTTGTCTCCATATGAATCTCTGTTCTCATTTTGTCTCCATATCAGCCTCTGTTCTCATTTTGTCTCCAATGAGAACGGAGACTGATATGAGTGGGAATGACGGGCTTTACAAGGGAGGCACTTAGTATACTTTAGAATTTCCATCTTTACCCCTGCATAAGAGAGACAATCTGAGAGCCGTTTGGACACGTCATCAATTTTGACGGCTTTTAGACAATTATTTGACAGAAGGATAAAAATGGTTGCACTTAAAATCTTTGAAGATGAAGAAAGTTAAAAAAAGTTAGAAAGTGGCTGTTCAAAAATAAGTTGATGACAAAAATGGCTGCTCGTAAAATCTTTGGAGACAAAAATGGCTGAAAAAAGTTGAAAAGGATAAAATTGGCTGTTTGAAAATACATTGATGACAAAAATGGCTAATAATTCATCGACGGCCCAAAAGCGTTTCACACTTCCGAAGAATTTTATACCTTCGCAAGATAGTTGGCTCATTATTCGTGCTTGTTATATAGTATTGAAAATTATTTTGGGTCCAACTCTAAACCCCAAATGGAATAATTTGGGCGTTTCACACTTCCGAAGAATTTTATACCTTCGCAAGATAGTTGGCTCATTATTCGTGCTTGTTATATAGTATTGAAAATTATTTTGGGTCCAACTCTAAACCCCAAATGGAATAATTAGGGGTGGAAGTGGAATCAGTCCATTAAGATTGATCACACTTCTCACACGCAAAAATATATCGTCAGTCTCACTAAAAACGGATTACACTTCAAATAATAGGGTCAAGAGTATATTTTTTTTGTGTGTAGATAAGACCAATCCCAATAAACTAGTTCCACCTCCTAATTTTTCCCCAAACTATCTAAAAAAGAAAAGGATTGTCAGGTTATATAGGAAATAAACTTGTTCACGAGGAACTGTGAAACTCTCAACATATAGAATACATTTATTTACGTGGATGAAGGAAGTTACAATCTTAACTTCTGCAGACTTTAGCAAGACAAATTATCTCGAGTTTTACTTGCTATTGGATTATCATATATTGTTTGCTGAAAACTAACAACCAGCGTCTGTAGTCCAACGGTTAGGATAATTGCCTTCCAAGCAATAGACCCGGGTACGACTCCCGGCAGACGCATTTTTTTTTTTTTTTTTCCGTTATTTCAATGGAACATTCTTTGAGCATAACTTTTGTTTCGGACAATTTTCTTGCATAACTTTTCTTCATGCTACATTCTTAGCATGTCGCACAATGGAGTCAAAAATTTGTCATTTGGAGGCGAATTTTTAACTGAAATTTTTTTGGAGGGCTGAATACAATATTTATAAAGAAATTTTACGAAAAATAGCTACTTCCAATAATGTTCACAATCAGAGAGAGAGAACAAAGGATTTACTCACATATATACTAGTAGATATCTGTTTGTAATATATCAGTAATATACAAGCTCTCAGCTAAAAAAAAACAGTAATATTCAAGCTCAGCTAAACTGATTGATTGGTGTTGAAACTTCTTCTCTAGCAAACAAGGATGATCTCAAATGAACAAGAGTGCATGATGCCCAACGAATCACTGATTCACTGGCCACGAGATCAAGTTGGTCGAGTTCACCAAGACCGATTGTGTGATTCCGTTTGCTTGAAATCTTGGATCCATTAGACCCTCCTAATCCCCTCCTAAATTCTGTTCTATGCTCTATTTCTCGTAGTTTGTGTCTTATCGGTTGAGAAGGATCCGGAAAGAGGAATACCTTTTGCCAACCCTGAATCTTCAAATTCAAATAAAACATTCGAGCCAAGTCAGTAGGCCATTTGAATATCAGGCACTCTCAACTCACGCATTATGGATTGCAAAGACGCGATAAACATTAGCGTGTGTTAATAATAGCATGAGTCAAGTTCAATCACCCCCATGTTCTCCTTCACATTTTCTACATGTTATTGGGGAATACAGCGGGATATACTAACAAACTTAGCAATAACTGTGATATCAACGGGACGAACTAATGACATTAGCAAGTTATTTTATCATAATAACCAGCCCAAAAAAATAAATAAACAAAAGAAAGTTACCTCCATGTAGCATTGATGTTCTGGCATTGATTCCTGACTCACTGCTTTGTTCAACTAACGGGATCGGACTGAAGAAGCTAAAGCTTGGCATTGAGGAAACTGGGGACGCGAACTCTGGTGCACACGATTCACTAAAAGAGAATACTCCAGAGACTGAAGAAGGGGAATTGGTCAATCAAGAGAGATGAGAATGAAGATCTGCACGTGAACGCTGGGGAATTATCGACTTTGCTGCATGAAATAGCAGGTGATCCATCATTAAAGCTGTAATCGTGGTTTCTGTCAATGGACGGGGTTGAGAAAGAACAGTTCTCCACTTCCAGTAGTTCAGGACTGCAACTACATTGGTTATTTGGCCTTCGAGTTTCCTGACCAGAAACACTCATCCAAGAATGAGCTGCAAACAAGTATTAAGAATCATTAGAACCGACCAAAATGACATCGTTGAAAGCATCTGGCATCGTCCAAATCAATTCTAACATGATCAACCTACCTAGAACCTCAGTAGCTGTGAACCTTTTTGATGGATCAAGGCAGAGCATCCTAGTGACCAATTCCTTAGCAGATGCTGATATGTGATCCCAGATATCAGGATGAAACCGTAAATCTGCAGCGCGAACTGCATCAAAGATCTTGGATTTAGTCTTTCCCCAAAAAGGAGGCATTCCACTTAGCAGAATGTAAAGAATAACCCCAGCACTCCACACATCAGCTGCCTGATTGTAACCTCCTCCGAGTACTTCAGGGGCTATATAAAATGGACTTCCAACAGTTCCATGCAGGTCTTGCCCTGTCAAATAAACACGTGCGTTCTTGTCCATCAGTACATAGGGGGTGCGCCGTGCGAGGGGAGGGGGACATTTTTGGAAAATGCTTTTTATGTATTGATTTCTAGGCATTGATTCACTTTTTCTTTAAATTTGCCCCCCACCCCACCCCCACCCCCGCACACACTCGATGTTCTAGTTCTGCCTATGCATCGGTAGACAAAACTTGTTTACAGGCATCCTCGGGTACTTAGTCCAAAATTATCATACTTATGCACTAAAAATCATTGCATCGTGAAAAATAATTTATTAAAAGAAGTGAAACTTACCAGATTTGATATGCGTAGCAAGACCAAAATCCGCCAATTTGATTGGTGACAACGAAGACTTTGAGACTAAAAGTATATTTTCCGGCTTCAAATCTCTATGAATGATACCACTATCATGGCAAAACATAACCACTTCCATCAATTGCTTGAAAAGAATCCACGCATCATACTCAGAGAACCTGCCATATTTTTCAATCTGATGGAATAGCTCGCCCCCAGCACAAAGCTCCATCAACAGATGGACAAAGTCCTCATCCTCATAAACAGCCTTGAGATCCACAACATTTGGATGTCCCGATAACTTGGACATAATTTCAATCTCAAGCTTTACACTACGAACATCACCTTGGGTAACCAATCTCTCTTTCGCAATAGACTTGCATGCCAAAACTTCACCAGTCAATTTATCAGAACATGCCCTTATTATACCGAACTTTCCCCATCCCAACTGATCACCAAGAATATAACAGTCTGTAAAATTCGAGACTTGGTCTGTTTCAAGAATTGTTTCTCTCAAACTCAAGGCCTTGTAACAGTTGCAGCGTCCAGTAACTAAAATCTCCCCATTATTATCACAACCAGCTAATTCCATTAGACACTACCACAATTATGACCACTTAACTATCATCTCCCCATGATCATAATTTTTGTCTAAGATCATAATCTTCCATGATTCATAAAGATCCTCAGCAAGTCATATTGCTTCTCTAGCTACTAATCCAACGAAAATGGCATCCAAATCAAACTTGAAATTTGACTATCAAACTTCAAAAGACTTGAACTTTATTGTTTTCCCACCAAATACCTGTGATTGAAACAAGTAAACAAGTCACCCTCAATATTCATATGACCTTAACTTCATGTCTGGAAAAAAAAGATGTCATCTTTTCTTTTCTAAATACTATTAGGGGAACTTGGGAACTGCCCAATTAGCTAAATGAGCTTACAGATCCATAATAAAATTGAAAAAAAAAAAAAAAACACCTTACAAAAAAAAAAAAGTAATAAGCATAAGAACACAACAAAATTACAAATCAGGCAAAACCCCAAAACTTTCCAACATCTCATGAAAAAACCCATCATATTTCATACAAAGAATTGACCAAAAAAGAAGGAAAAAACAGAATTAGGCCAAAACAAGAGTACAATATTCATCAAACAAGAAATACAAGAAGTCAAAAGAAGAAGGAGATTTGTCAACTCTAAGTACTTGATAAAAAGAACCCATATTTATTTACCATATAGTTATGTAAAATCTATGCTAAAAACACAAAATTATGCAGAAGAAAAAAAGACCTGTTTAGAGAGGAACTGAAGAAGAACAAGACCGTTGTGACCAAAAGCTTCAAAACGTCAGTCTTTTTACTCTTTTTGTGTAGGAAACCTGGAAACGGGACCGCAGCCAGTTGCCTTTGGAATAATCCTTATTTCATTGACTAATCTCGAGTCCAGTAAAACACAATAAAAGCCTTTCATGTAATGTAATTTAGATGGACATTTTGTGTCCAGCGAAAATAGTTCAAAGGGGCAAATTCAAAACGAAGGATGTGGTATATCATATTTTCTATAGAGTGCGGAGGTTCAATTCATGTCAAGTGTGTGAATTAATCATTTCTAAATTGCTGTTAATAGGCATTTTAGTGAAGCTTAATGAGACATATATACCACAATTAACCAACCACCTTCACCCAAACTTATGATCGGGGTGGTAGAATCTTCAAAAAACGAGATTCGTTTCTTTTTTATATGGAGGTTTAATGTTTGACGTTACGACTAATTATGACACTAAAAGTAATCAATAATATTATCACCATCTAATTTTTATAAAATATCTAGTTTCATTGTACTTACTGTACAATATTTCATCTATTTTTTAATCAACAAGAACCTTATAATGAAAAATCATAATCAAGAATCCCAAATTATAGGACTTATAAATTTTAAACCTCCAAGTAAAGAATATGATAGATTTTCCTCCTTTGGTGTTGAAATCCATTATTATGTTATTTCATTATTTGTAGCTAATGTTTGAAGAAACAAATACATATCATTAGAAGAACCAAAACAACACTTTAATATAGGTGAATCAAACAAAGTGATCTAAGAAAATATTTTTTCAATTTCAATGTCTACGATAATACTTATTTTTTGGAAAATTTATTATTAAAAACTGAAAAAGTATACATATTTAGTTAATGTCCACCCTTATACATAACTTACAAGTTATGTATTGCTTTATAAACGACCTAAAAAGACTAAAAAGTGAAACGAGTTCCGAACATTAACTAAAAAGGTTATGTTTTAGTTAGAATTAACTTTCTTGAAAAACTAAGAAAATATCTACATTTGAGGGTCCAAATTGAAATATTGCTTAATTTGGGGGCATCATTTTCTTTCAGATTCTGTAATAAACTAAGTGGGTGGGGGAGTCCACGATTGGGTGGGGAGATTGTCTATGTTGTGTGCACATTACAAGTCCACGATTGCAATTCGATAATTGGATGATGGGTTCCATAATGGAGTTGCCACATGGTGTATAAGGGCGAAAACCGCCCCCAAGATTTAAAAAAATACTAATATTTATTAAAATTTTATATGTATTTTGAAAAAAATTGGAAAATTTTATCAGTTTCACCCCCCCACAGAATTGTTTTGCCGTTTTTATCACTTGAGTTCTGTAGTTCTACATACTGTTACAGTTTCACCCCAACACCAAATTTTTAACTTCGTCCCTAGGTGTATTATCAATGTTTGCATACGACTCCACTGCGTTGAATGGTCAAAATTCAATATATATTAAACAATAAGGAGATAAAAACTCAGGCATTTTAACACATTCCAAAAACACGAAACACTTGTGCAAAATGTGTTTTTTATATACTGAAAAAAAAAGCGTGTTCAGTACTATGTATTATAAATGGAATTTTTGTTTATAATTTATTTATTAATTGTTTCATATGGAATTTATGTTGTTGGGGGGAGGGGGGGAGTATCACAGCTGGGATTCACGTTCTACTACTTAGCTGTATAGCTTTTTTCGCGTATTCTGGCTTTGTGTAAATATCATCCAAAGATTTTTTCATTAGACACTTTGCACCAAGTTTAGTTTGCAAATGGCTAAACAATGAGCATTATAATGTAAACCGGATTATTTTGTAAGATTCCATGTAATATTTAAATTACGAAAAAATTATTTATATATTTTAAAATAAATAAGATAAATTATAATTATAAATGTTTTAGAGAGTGTTACAAAGAAGTGTAATAGAAAATCCGATGAAATAACAAATGAGTAACTAGGGCATGAAATCGATCAAATAGTTTCACCCCTATACCTCCTCACGATTCTCAATGGATCGTATAAGAAAAATGTGGGTTCCTCCAAGTATTGCACCAAAACTATTGAATCAGTTTCACCCTCATTTTTTCTTTGGCAAAGGGTGTTGTGTCAATGCATCAGCATTTCTTGACATATTAAGAATATATTTATTAATATCAGGGTCATATTTAGAGAATTTGATGTCCTAGGCGAAATTCGTAGGGGAAACTTAATTAATTTTTTAGTCTTTTTATTATATTGAAGCAAGATTGTTGAATTTGAGATATATTGTTATGACTTATCAGTCGAAAGAATTTGTCAACTACGTTAACCTTCTTCCTTTACCGGAATGCCTAATTGATACATTATTGTAATCGAAACCAGGGTGTACATATTGATACATTATTAATTTGATTTGAGAATTAAATTTAAAAAACAGGTGAATAATTATTCTATTAGGAGTATAACTACTTTAAATATATATTCTCGATATTGGACTTCCAAAATTTAGGAACAGAGGAAAGACTCGAACGGACTTTGAGAAAGGGTAAAAACCTCACAAATTAGAGGATTTATGAGATAAATGATAACAAAAAAGAGTGCATTATTATTATTATTATTTAAAAAAAAAAAATATACTCCATTAGCTCAAAACTTGTTTCTTTCCTTCTTTTCATAAGAATGTTTGATTCGGACCATACACGTAAAGAAACTCTCTTTTTCCATAATGTCTTAGATGAAATATGGGTCAAATTGCATCGTAATAGTTCTAGAAAAAAAAATTACCCACAAAGTATATTCAGTGTAAAGTTACGATGAGTCATATTAAATGTGACTCTTTAACTAACCAATATATCTGTATGGATGTGCCAAATTTGGTCAATATCCAGATAATGGTAAGACAAAAGAAAGTGCAACTCGTAGTATGAAGTTGAGATTTCTCATTATTCTCATAATAGCTTCTAGTAAAAGAAGTTCTAGTATATCATTATGATCAAGGTGTTTGGAGAATTAATTATTATATGAACATAATTGATCAAATTTAATTGTGTATTACACTATTTAGTTTTAAAGTGTTTTGAATTTTCATCGCGTAGTGGATTGCGCAAGATTCGTAATGATATATAACATGTAAGAAAATTAATACTGGATGTGAATTATAAATTTTGATTAAAGTGGAGAAGATATTGACAGAGATGTGATGTTATTCCACGTCGATTGTGAGAAGCGATTAAAAGCAATTTATAAGTTTTATCTAGACTATTAATTTTAAATAAGTGAGAATTGAGATACCCTTAAATACCGCCCGCCCGTCTCGTCGCGACGGAATATTCTGAACAAGATTTTTATCTCAAGACCAAACTTAAAAATTGTGATATTCACAGTTTTGAAAGCTTTAGGAGCAATAAGTTTGGTTTGAAACCAAATTCATTGAATTGCCAAAGCACAAAAAAGGAAGAAAATATTTAAACAGTGTGATGAATATTTTTATTTTCCTTTTTGTTTGTTCTTTTTTGGGAATATGCTGTCATCTTTCATATTTCTTTTTTTTTTTCCCAACTTCCAGAAATACTCACCATATTTGTACCTGTCTAGCATTAGGAAAAGGATTAAAAGCTTCTTTAGTAATTGGTTTCTTATTGTTGGGTCAGTATATTATGAGTAATTAATAAATGGATTACTAATGTTAAAATAAGATAGTAATATATTTGACTCTGTCTATAATGCTCTTTCAAAAAAAATTTAAGAATAAATTTTACTTCAAGTAAAAGATAAACTTTAAAAGACAGTACTCAGATTTATAGTTTAAATTGAGTATAGTTCTTTACATTAGTTAAGTGTGAACCAATCCAAACTCACCTTACTCAACAGTTAACACGACTAACGTCATATTAATCGTGTATGAACAATAAAAATAGATTTATGTTTTGAAAAAAGATAAATAGTCGTTACGGTAATAATTTGATGATTGACTCTTGTTTTGGAATATATACGGTTGGTTACATTACTTGTATCTAATATATATCAAATAGTTAAAAAAAAAAAAATACTTCAAAATTGAATTTAAATTCATACCTAAAAAGATATAAAAAAAAAATTAACTTGTGTGGTCAGATGACTTGTCCATAGAATAAAACAAAATTAGTTATAAACACTTCTAAAAATTTAATTCACATTGAATACTCCTTTTTTATATTATTATTTTTAAACTCAACGATTAAATTCATACCTTAATTAGAATATCTAGAAAGATACGTATATTTTGTGTGGTCAGATGACTTGTCCATAGAATAAAACAAATTTAGTTATAAACACTTCTACAAATTAAATTCACATTGAATACTCCTTTTTTATATTATTATTATTTTTAAACTCAACGATTAAATTCATACCTTAATTGAAGTGTCTAGAAATATAAGTCTATTTTCACTTATGTGGTTATATGACGTGTCTATAGAATAAAACAATTAGTCAAAAATACTTGCTACAAATTGAATTCACATTCATCCTCCTTTCCTCTAAAACTCAACGGATAAATTCATACCTTAGTAGGAATATTTTAAAAAGATAAGACCATTCGCATTATAACGTAATTGGAGAAAAAAGAATAAGATTAGCTCCAAAAAAAAAAAAAAATAAAAATTTAAGATCCTAAAAAAAAAAATTCATTGTATTTAGCGATTTCAAATTTATTCTGCACATACGGAATAAAAATGCGTTCTGCAATGAAAAAAAGAATAAGATTAGCTAAAAATAAAAAGAAAAAAAATTAAAAAATAGTTAAAAATCCAAAAAAAATCAATACATTGTATATAGCGATTTCAAATTTATGTTGCGCGTACAGAATAAAAATCTCCTTATACATTGAAAAGCCACAAAAACCTTAAACCCCCACAAATATTGTCACCACCGGACGCCAACGGGTGAAAATCGTCTGTCCCCATTCCTGTCCTCAATCAATCAGAATTTATTATATAATTATTTTTTTCAATTATATATATACAGGGTGAGTTGTGTTTGGTTGAGAACACACGGGGCAGAGAATTTTTTGCCGACGCAAACTTAGTTAGTGCCGATTCAGGATTATAAACCACAAAACGGTTAAACACTCCACTACTATTTTTTCCCTCGTAATTCGAGTTTACCCCCCAAAAATTTCTTGTATGCCCTCAAATTTTTTTTTATTTACAATTTTATTTAATTTCTAAATTTTGGTTAAATAATACTACCTCAGTTCCTAAATAATTGATACATTTCACATTTTAACACAGATCAAGAAAATGATCAGGAGATAATAATTATAAAGAAAAAGTCCAAAGTACCCTTAATTATAATCATTAAAGTATGCTTTGATATGCATTAATATAGTAGATGTAGGAAAAACTAAAGTATTTAATAAATTTGACTAAGAATAAAGTTTGAAGAAACATGACAAAAGTGAAAGGTAAGAAACATTACAAAAGTGAAATGTATCAATTATTTAGAAACGCAATTAGTATTTTTTTTACTTATAAGATTTTCTCTTAATACTAATTACACCCTTTATTGATTTTCTTTTTCTAGCAGTCTGAAGCATGAACTCTGCATTTTGCTGCTCTCATTAATACATAAAAAAAAGTCTTCATCTCTTGTAGACTCTTTTTTTCTGTTCCTAAAGAAGAATTCTTGGTGAAAAGGGCCTCTTTTTTATAAAGACAAACTGATACTCAAGTTAAAGTGAGTTTTTTTTTTTTTTTTTGGTTTTTCACCTTTTTTTGGGGTGTTTTATGGAATTTTGGAGAGTGATTTTGTTAATTTTGTTTTGTGTTCTTGATTGTCAATGTGGTCTGTTGATATGATCATAGGGTGTTTTTATAAAAAAAAATTTAAAAGGATTTTTTGTTTGTTGTTGTGGGTTAAGTTTTTCTTTGATGATCATATATGTTTCTTGGGACAAAAAGATTAAAGTTTTGTACTTTTTGGTGTGTTTGTGTACTTTTGTTTTGTTTCCTCTTGCATGCCAAGATGACAAATGGGGATGTGGTACTCAACTTTTTTGTAGAATTTGACTAATTCTAGAGAATAATTTTGTTAATTTTTGTAATTCTGCTCTTGATTGTGAATGTGGGTTGTTGATTCGAATTACGATCATGGGGTGTTTTTATTTTTTCAAAAAAAGATTTTTTATGGACTTGATTTGTTGCGGGTTTGAGTTTTTCTTTGATGATCATATATGTTTATTGGGAGAAAAGATTAAACTTTGAACTTGGCGTGTGTTATGTACATTCATTAGGGCAATGAATTCAAGTTTTTGTGGATTTTGGTGAATTTGATTAATTTGTAGTGTTTAAGGTAGGAACTGTTTGTTGAGTGAAAATCTGGGATCTTTTAGCGTAAAAAAATACTCTATTTAATGCAAAAGTACATGTTGTTCTATTACTTACATGTTAATTATAGATGATTAAATATCGAATCTTTATGCGATGACATCATTTACGGGCATGTTGATGAACTTCAATGACAGAAGGGTTGTAATTTAGGGGTTCTGCTGTATCAAGATAGAATCTTTCAAAAAATTGCAATGTATAGTCTTTTGATTGATTTAATTTGGAAGAAAAATGGTTTTATTTTATTGAGCAATTTGCATTAAATGGCTATCAATTATTTACGTATTTTTAATTTTGACCAAAAATATTTATTTAACGAGTTATAGCCATATACATTTTAGGGAATGTATGTTTTTGCACCGGCGTAATTTTTTAGCCAATTTTTTGATCTGAAAATTTAAAAAACTAATATATTCTTTGTATTTAAATAAGCCTATTTCAAACAAGTTCAACCAAACCCACTTAATAGGACCGACCCAATCTAACCCCGACCTACTCCCCCTTCTCCATTAACTCCGTCATCCACCACCACCGCGCCACCACCACCCACCGACATCCGCCATCATTACTGCACACCTTCACCGTCAACCACCATACTTTACCTTTCAATTTCTATCATCGATGATGACGAAATTATAAACTTTAATCCTCTTAAATTCAACAAAAAAGATTAGACAAAACTTTAATCCTCTCCAACTTGCAGCAATTTCCTAAGCAAATCAATTAAAAACAAGAGCCATCTTCTCTCTGGGTAAGGAAGAGGAAGACATGGGTGGTGAACAAATTGCTGCTCAACTTCCAGGAGATTTGGTTTCAATGGGACAACATGCTCATTTTTCACTACTTCCAGGAAGCACTAGCCAGCCTTGTGATTTAGGCTTGATTAATCTTCTATTTAGGCTTGTTCTATTTCATCATTTTCATGGTTCGCCGGAGATAGTTCATCTTCATCATCATTTTCACGGGTCGCCGGAAATGGGTCATGAAAATGGAAATTGGTCTCCCTAAATCATGAAAATAGAAATGGGTTGCATCAAATTTCAGCAAATGAAAATGGAATTGGTTTGTTGTTGTTGGAATTTTTGTGAAAAAATTGGCATTTGTCGCCGGAGAAGATGATTCAATGGTGTTGGGGACTTACGGGAAGAAGAAAGAAGAAAATAGGTGGACGAAATTGCCCCTCACGTGTGGATTTTTTTTAAAATTTTGCCGTAATCTGGCACCGGTGCTGTGCTAATACATGCTGCCCATAAAATGTATATGACTATAACCTGCTAAAATAAATGTATTTGGTCAAAACCAAAAATACGTAAATAATTGGTAGTCATTTAGTGTAAAATGCTCTATTTTATTTGTTGATAATGATAATTCGTTCATACACCCCTTTGTCTGCATGTCAAGTATAGCATGATGATGTTAATGACAGCCGCTTGTTTGTTCTTCACTGTGAATTTGTTCGTGATATTGATTTTACTGTTCTAGTGATGATTTACTGATTTTTAATTTTTGTTTTCCAATACATTTAGTGAAGTTATTTAGTCCTTGATTCCCTTTTTATGTTCCCCCACAGTTGAGTATCTTTTAGCCTCAATGGATACTAAGAAAGAAGAAGCTCGGGTGAGGAGCATTAGTTTTGACATCTTAACTCAGGCAGAAGCAGTAAGTATATTTGATTTTTGTCCGTAAATGTCTCTTGAAATATTCTGCAGGGCTGCTGGTTAATCGGTCATCATACATTGTTGGTGCTCTAAATTAATCTTAATTCGTGCATATCTCATTTTTCATCTCTGCTAAGAAATGTTATTTTGTTGTTTTGTAGGAGAAGATAGCGGCGAAAGTAATTGGAGTAGCCAGTGAAGTGACAGATCCTGCGCTTGGGATACCGAACTTATCCAACCAATGCCACACATGTGGTGGCAAAGATGTGAGAACATGTGAAGGTACAATTAAAACTTAAATTTTGATTAACTGCTTGTAAAAATCTTGTTTCTATTGCTTCTATCGGAGATTTTTGTGTTTTAATTATTATTTTTTTCAGGCCATTTTGGTTTAATTGACTTGCGATACACAATTCTCAACCCATATTACTTGCAAGAAGTTGTAGACATTTTAAATGAAATATGTCCTGTATGTAAATCTGTTGCTGTTACTAAGAAGGTGAAAGTTCTTTACTTTATTTTTTTCTTTGGTAAAATAATGAATTTATCTAAATATATAGTTGATTCATTTAAGACTAGAAAACATATAAATTTAAATATGCGATATATTTATATGACATGTTAATCTTTGCTTGTTGCTTTCTTTATCAGAGGGATCAATATACAACCCTGAATGGCCTCCACAAGAATTGCAAATATTGTGATGTAAGTATTCTTCCTGATTACTTCGTTTCTTCCTTGAGCCTGCTAGATTTCTGAGCTGATGTTCTAACTTCAATGAAATAACAGGGAAGGTCTAAGGATTCTTATCCGATAATGAAATTCAGAGTTTCTAAAAAAGACATTTTTGGAAAAACTACAATAGTTGCTGAAGTTGGGAGTTCTAGTGGAGGAATAGCTTCCGATTATTGGAATTTTCTTGTTCGTGACCCACAACTACAAAAAATTAGTCCGACCTCAACTGAACGCATTCTTTCTCATGTCCAGGTAGAAAGAGATTCATGATTGACGTCATGAATCAATCTAACGTATTGTAATTTCTTCTCTTCTAATTTTTTTTTGTATAAAATCTTTATTCTCTATTTGTCTTTTAGGTTTATAATATTTTGAAAGATCTCGATCAAAGTATTATTCGATCATTTGCCAAAAGGAGTGATGATATATTGCTCAACTGTCTACTTGTGACTCCCAATAGTCACCGAGTCATCGAATTTGGATCACATATAGCTTTTGTAAGTTACATCAATATTTTCTTTACACGATATTTGAGTACCTTATGCCTCACTCTTTTTTTCTTAAAATAATCATATGATGATTTTATTTGATTAATGTCAAAGGATGCAAGCACAAAGCTATACAAGAAGTTAATTGATTTTAAAGGAATATCCAATGAATTGAGTGCCCGAGTTTTTGACCGCATTAAAGTATCCAAGGCAAGCAGCCCATTCATGTTTTCTTTCCTCTCCAATTTTAGCATTTTGATAGAGCCTTTTTGGATCAATTATATTTATATTTTGAGACTTTTGCTAGTGTAGGTATGCTCTGATAAGTCATCAGATTTAGATGCAGCTGGTGCTACTACATCTGGTTTGAAGTATCTGAAAGAAATTCTTTTGGCAAAGCGAAGTGATTACTCATTCCGAATGGTTGTAGTTGGTGATCCCAGTATAAATCTCGATGAAATTGGTGTGCCCTGTCAAGTTGCGGAAGAGCTACGGGTAGCCGAACATGTTACTAGCCGGAACTTCCTTGAGATATCGAGGTATCTTGCCTTAAAGGTGGCATGTTGTGCAGATTGTATTATCGATAGAGGAGGTATGCAAAAATACATCGAGCTCAAGGACGAGCTGGAAGAAGGCGATATTTTTTACAGGCCTCTTGTCGATGGAGATATAGTTTTGATAAATAGGCCTCCCTTCTATCCACCAACACTCTCTTCTTGCCCTCTCGGTTAAGGTTCTTCCGTTAAGTTCTGTTCTTGCTATCAACCCCCTTGTCTGTTCTCCTCTCCGTGGCGATTTTGATGGTGATTGCCTTCATGGTTATATACCACAAGCAGTGGATTCTCGGGTTGAGCTCCGCGAGCTTGTTGCTCTGAACAAACAATTAATCAACGGGCAGAGTGGTAAAAACCTTATGTCGCTAACTCACGACAGTTTAACTGCTGCTCATCTTATCTTGGAGGATGTGGTGACTTTGAATAAAATACAAATGCAGCAGCTGCAAATGTTTTGCCCCCGTCAGTTGGAATTACCTGCTATTATCAGCACAACTTTGGCGAAAACATCTTTTTGGACAGGGAAACAATTATTTAGTCTATTTTTGCCTCCAGATTTTGATTATAATTTTCCTCCAAATGGGGTGCTTATAAGGAAAGGGGAAATTGTTACGTCTTCTAATGGATCTTCTTGGCTGCGAGACACTGATGAAAACCTTTTCCTTCATCTCATCAAATATTGTAAAGAAGAATCTCTTGATTTTCTAAATGCTGCACAGAAAAGTTCTTTGTGAATGGTTATCAACGAGGGGGTTTAGTGTTTCATTATCAGACCTCTATCTTACTTCTAATAGATGCTTAAGAGAGAATCTGATTGGTGAGGTCTCTTGTGGTTTGCAAGAAGCAGAACAACAATCTTACATCAGCAATGTCATGCTGAATTGTAGTCAAGAAAAGGCCGTGAGTTCTGATCGAAATGAAAAGGCCATGAATTTTGCTATGGAGCACATGGCTACAGCATCAATTAGCCAAGCTTCCATTTCCTATTTTAAGAAAGTATTCTCAGATATTGAACATTTGGCCTACCAATACGCGAGTAAGGACAATGCATTTTTGACCATGTTGAAGGCTGGGAGCAAGGGTAACTTGCAAAAATTAGTGCGGCATAGCATGTGCGTTGGTTTGCAGAACTCAGTAGTCCCACTGTCCTATAGAATCCCTCATCAGCTTTCTTGTGAAGCATGGAATGATCAAAAGATTTCAGATTGTAGAGTTCACGGTATTCCAGAATATTCTAAGTCTTCCATCGCCTTGGCTGTGGCTAAAAATTCTTTCCTTACGGGCTTGAATCCTCTAGAATGTTTTGTCCACTCGTTAACAAACAGGGAAGGTTCTTTTGGTGGCAATGCTGATGTTTCTGGGACTATCAATCGGAAACTTATGTATTTCATGCGTGATCTATACGTAGCATATGATGGAACAGTTAGAAATGCCTACGGGAATCAGCTTGTGGAGTTCTCTTATGAGAATACTCAAGATCGTGCAACTTCCTGTGGTGGCAACGACCCGGATCCTCGTGAGGGTGATATTCAGGGTGGCCATCCTGTTGGCTCACTTGCTGCTTGTGCCATTTCGGAAGTGGCATATTGTGCTTTGGATCTGCCTTGCAGTGCACATGAAATATCACCACTGCTGAATATGCAGGTTCTCTCTCTCTCTCTCTCTCTCTCTCTCTCTCTCTCTGTGCAGTATGTGTTTGTTAGAATGATTTTAATTGTTTACTAGAATTCCTGATTTTTATTTTTTCTTTGGGGCTTCATATGCAATTTATCCGTGCAGAAAATACTGGAGTGTGGTGGAGTTAAAAGGAACAGTGGTGATAGAACAGCCTCATTGTTTTTATCTAAAAAGCTTGGAAGAAGGCACCATGGTTTTGAATATGGGGCGTTGGAAGTGCAGGATCATTTGGAGAGGCTACTGCTTTCGGATATCGTTTCCAATACCATGATATGGTACCTAATTTTTCTCGGTTTAGTTTCTTAGCCAGCCTTTTCATTTAGGCATATAGCATGTTTCTGTTGGTAATTCTCTGGCTAACTATGCATTTAATGGTTACTAGCTTCTCCCCAGAAGCAAGCAGACGTTCTCATGATAGTCCCTGGATTTGTCATTTTCATTTACGCCAGGTAGAGGGATGAAAACGAACGTATTCTTTTGAGATTGCAGATTTGATTCCTTAAATTCATTTTGTACTTTATGTTTCTCCCAGGATATTGTAAAGAGGAAAAGACTAGGGATTCAATCAATAATTAATGCTCTTTACATGCAATGGTACGCTGCAAAACAAAGATTGAAAATCAATCTTCCAAAAGTGCAGATAACTAGCAAGTAAGAAGCTTTTCTTTAAGAGGCTTGTCTTGGGATTATCTCATGCTTCCTAATCTTTCCTAACCAATGGCTTTATTTATCTTGTCTTTTATTCTGTAGGGATTGTTCTCTTTCTTCGAGGCAGAATGAAACAGGTGCCGAAATTTGCATCTCCCTTTCACTATTGGAAATCTCGAGTAGTGGACCTGTGGAATGGGATTCCCTTCTTGATCCAGTAATGCCTATCATTCTTGGAACTGTTGTAAAAGGTTGGTTTCATTGAATTAAAAGCAATATCAGAATCTTGGACTTATCTTATTTCTTTCAATTTCTTGTTACAACATTTCTGCTAAATTGTTTCATTTATCCTCTGTAATCGGATTTTCCTATTTCTTGTAATTTAGGATTTTCTGAATTTAAGAAAGTCGATATCTTGTGGAAAGATGCGACCCTGTCAAAATTCTCCAGAGGCACTCCAAATGGACTTTACTTACGGGTTTGCATGTCAGAAAAATGTGACAGAAAGAGATTTTGGAGTATCCTCGTCAATAGTTGCCTCAAGATATGGACATTGATTGATTGGGAATGCAGTCATCCAGATGATATTAATGAAATGACTGTAGGCTATGGCATTGATGCAGGTCGGGAGCTTTTTCTGACTGTGAGTTCTGCAACTGCAATCTCTAGACCAAAATTATCCAAAACTTCGGCACTGTTAGATATTTGATTAATACATTTTGTTTGAATGCAGAGTTTAAATTCTGCAATCTGTGATACTGGCAAGATTGTACTTCCCGAGCATCTAGTTCTCACAGCAGATTGTCTATCAGCTACTGGAGAATTTATCGCTTTGAATCCCAAAGGACTGGCTCAGCAAAGAAAGGAGACCGGTGTCTCTGCACCACTGAATCAAGCCTGCTTTTCGGTTAGTTTTCTATTAGATTCCTTTTTGGTTCTCCTTGATGTATACGGAAAGAAGTGGTTTATTGACTTGTTATCGTTTTCTGCGTGCTGGACGTGTTTCAGAGTCCAGGTGATTGTCTTGTAAAAGCTGCTAAGATGGGAGTCACGGACAATCTTCAAGGGACGGTTGACGCGTTATCTTGGGGAAGGACACCTCCAATTGGGACGGGTGCCCCATTTGATATCATGTATACCTGGAAGGTAACTCCACCTCCAGTTAATTTAAGTTATATTGACCTTTTATTTATGTGATCCAACTTAAGAATCATACAACCATGTGATACAAGTTCACTTTCAAAAAATATTTATATTAATTTTTTTTTTTGCTAATCATGTTGAACAAGTTATGATAATATAATTAATATTTTATATTAATTTTTTTTTTTTGCTATATTAATATTTATATCCTTCTCTTGTCCTTTTGTTACTTTAGGGTTTTTATTTTTATGATTTATGAATAGTGAGAGTAATAGCTGTTGTTGAATCAATTAAGACAATGTGCATTCCTACTTTAGCTTTAAGAAGATAACCGTTTCGGTTAAAGTCTTAAAGACTGGTGGTTAATAGCAAGATCAACTAGAGATGGGAAGTAATGTAGGAGAAAGAACTCCTGTAGTTATTTGTTGCTTGAGCAACATTTTCAAGGTTTACTTGGGCCGTGTCCAGTTGTTCTTGGACCGCTTTTCCTTTTCCGCAAAGGAAAATGTCCTGTAAAGGAAAGGCTCGACAAAGTAAGGGAAATGCGATTAAGGAACCACTTTCGGGGTTCGAGATGCGATTTGTTTTTAAGGCTCGACAATTTGTGACGGCTGAGGACAGCTTTCGTTTCTTTTTTGTGTGGGTGCTGGGGTTTGTTTCCCATCCTAGTCTTTCACAACACTTTAGGTTTACTTCTTTTGTTATCTACCTTCTAGAGTTCTTTTTGTTAAAAATGGATCGAAAATATAGTTTGAAGCGCTTGCATAACCATAAAAAGGATCATTAAAAAGTGTGAGCCGCTATGAAAACATTATAGTTGATGATTTCCGCCAAGAATTTAATCGACCGGTCGTGCTCATTCCATATGTTTTTTTCTTCTTCTCATCACCAAGTCATCGCCATCAATCAGCTCTTATCCCTTTCACTTCTTCTCATCACCAAGTCATCGCCATCAATCAGCTCTTATCCCTTTCAAACGGTTAGTTCCTTTCTTGTCTTGCCCAAATCTCATTGGAGAAAGACTCCCACGGCAAGGTTATATTACCATCTATCTATAAATATAATTTATATAAAAGCAGTAATGTGGTGGTATGGAGGAACTACTATATAAGACGGGATGTTGGTAGGAGTTGCAGCCGAACTGAGCTTCGGCTGATAAGTCACTACCGAATCTGCCACTTCGCCTGAGCAACATTTTCAAGGTTTGCTTTGGTTGTGTCCGATTGGTCTTGAATCACTCTTCCTTTTCCGAAAAAGAAAATGTCATATAAAGGAAATGCTCGACGAAGGGAGAGAGATGCGGTGGGGAAGAAAAACGCTTTCGAAGAGTGATATTTGATTTCTTTTTCATCGAGAAGGCCAAAGATGAGTTTCTTTGCTTTGTGCTTCAAGCGGAAGTTGGGTTTGTTTCCCATCCTAATCTTTCACAACACTTCAGGTTTACTTCTTTTGTTATCCGTCTTCTCCGAATAAATGACTTCATTCAAGTCCGGGTATGAAGAAGCAAGGAAGTTAACGACGCATGCAATGTCAACAATTGCAATAGAGTTCTGATTCCTTCTTTTATTTAGAAAATGAATCGAGAACATAGTCTGAAAGCGTTAACAAAACCTTAAAAAAGATCATTAAAAAGCGTGAGCCGCTATTAAACATTATAAAGTTTATGATTCCTACCAAGAATTTGATATCCTGGTCGTGCTAATTCCATATGTTCTTTTTCGCGAACATTACCATCTAACTATACAATATAAAAAGCGGTAATGTGGTGGTATGGAGGAACTACTATATGAGGTGGGAATGTTGGTAGGAGTTACAATGGAGCTTCAACCGATAAGTCACTACTGGCTTTGGCACTTGGCTTGAGTAACATTTTCAAGGTTTGCTCAGGCCATGGCCGATTTTTCTTGAATTAATTTTCCTTTTCCGAAAAAAAATGTCTTGTAAAGGATACACTGTCGAAGGGAGAACTACTTGGTGGGGGAAGGAAAACACTTTCTGTGATCGAGATTTGATTGATTTTTCATCACGAAGGCCGAGGATGACTTTCTTTTCTTTGTGCTTACAGCGGAAGCTGGGTTCGTTCCTGTCCCAATCTTTCGCCAACACTTTAGGTTTACTTCTTTTATTATCCACTTCTCTGAGTAAATTTCATTCAAGTCCGGGCATGAAGAAGCAAGGAAGTCACCAATGCGTGTAATGTCAACAACTGCAATAGAGTTCTTTTTCCTTATTTTAGTTAGAAATGGATCGAAAATGTAGTCGGAAAGCGCTGGCATGGCCTTAAAAAAGATCATTAAGTATGCGTGAACCGCTATTAAAACATTATAAAGTTGATGATTCCCGCAACCCCGCCAAGAATTTGATCGCTTGGTCATGAAAATTCCGTCTATTCTTTTTAGCTAACATTACCATACAACTAACTATATACTATGAAAATCGGTAATGTGGTATGGAGGAATGTTGGGAGGCACAGCGGATAAGAGCTTCGACAGACAAGTCACCACCGAATCCGACCCTTTGCTTAAGCAGCATTTTCAGGTTTGCTTAGGCAGTGTCCAGTAGTTCTCGAGTTTCTTTTCCTATTACGTAAAGGAAAATGTCCTATAAAGGAAAGGCTCGACAAAGGGATGGAGATGTGGCCGGGGGGAAGGAAAACGCTTTCGGAGATTGAGATTTATTACTTTTTCATCAAGAAGGGCCGAGGATGACTTTCTTTGCTTTGTGCTAAGGGAAGAAGCTGGGTTTTTTTCCGTCCCAATTCTTCGCAACACTTCGGGTTTACTTCTTTTACTATCACTGACAATCTAAATAGTACATAAAGTGGGAATGTTGGTAGGAGTGGCAGCGGAGCAGATCTCTGACTAATGAACCTCCCAAATGCAATACTGGTTATTGCATTCCGTTACCATACCGATGCGCTAACCGACCGACTAAAATATTTCAACCCTTATTGAAGTCATTGGCTAATTCTATTACTGAAACCGAGCTGTTATCAGTTGAGAATTAATATTAAGATTTTAGAAAAATTAACAAAAAGTATCGGGAAAAAAAACCTCGTATGAATATTTCCTTATACGCCGCCATACACATATATACTAAGTGAGAAGTGTGTCGTGAGTTTCTAGGCAAAAAAAAAGAAGGCTTTTTAAAGTTTTTTTGGCCCCTACAGAACTTTCTGATTGTTTCTGCAAAATATTAACTCCAATAAATGTACCAAATCAACTGGCAGGGATGCGCGCATCGCGCGGAACTGCCAATTAGTGTTGTGTTTTAAAGGTAAGATTCACTGAACCACGTCAGCGAATGAAGTAAGTTGGATTCCTTCATGTATAAAAGGCGGTTATACTAATAAATGATTAGTAAGATTGCAATGGCATGTAACGGTTTTGTCCTAGTACTTATATCTTTCATAGATAAATTGCTAGACAAATTGCACTTCCTTTCTATAGGCTTATGTACCTGTGTGATTCTTTTTGCCTTTTCTATCCGTATTCTTTTTTTTTTTCCCGGGGCTGGGGCAATGGATGGTAGCTATTTGTTGACTAATTATTTCTTCCTTGTGTTTATATCATCAGGGGCAGCAACTTACCAAGCCTACAAATGTCTATAGCCTGCTGGATAGCCCAAGTCAAGTGGCTAAGGTCAATTTACCTGAGAAACACCCTGTTATCTCAGCGAAATCTCTGGCTCAGCATCTATCTCATCAATTTGGGGATTTTACTGCGACTGTACCGTTGTTGAAGCTCCTCCCTGGGAAAGACATTCAAGCGCTCTCTCAGAAATTGAGAAATTTGTTACATAAGTATGTTACCTTTTCTGCTATTAAAAAAAAAGTACCCTCCGTCCTAAATTGAATGTCCACTTTCCTATTCAATAGGAAAAGTGGGAGTACTTCTGAATGTCAATGAAATTTGACTCTAAGATTTGGTTCTTACTGCTCTTGTTGTGGTTGTTTTGGCTTACACATCTTTATTCTCGCCTTTACAGAATCCTGAAATAGGGCATCTTTTCCATGATATGCATTCTCATCAGATTATCCAACTGTTTTATTTTTCTTTTTTTAAGTTTTTTATCTGGGGAGGGGGTGGCGAACCGGGTCATACTGCATTGATGCTTGTCGTATGAAGTCGGTAATGTTTCTTGCCTTTACAGACATAGTTTCTCATCAATGTTAAGCATCATTAAGTGCAAATTGAGTAGTGAATCGTTTAGATATTTGATGTTGGCAATTGTCATTTATTTTGTACAATCACCATTTCAGAATTTCTAGGAATAGGTTTGGATTAGTCTTCCCAAAAGGAATATATCCAAATAAGAACCGCTCTTTGGTTGGTGGTGTATGGCAAAAGCTCCTATCTGATGCATGTAACCAATGTTTATGAAAAGTTGAAATAAAAAAGATTTCAATTTTCGAGATGTAAATGAGAATATGCAGAATTATGTTATTCATGATCATTGAAAGCTACAATGAGTTATTTGATTTTACATTCATGATACTTTTTTTTATGCCTAAGCTCCAATTTATTTCTCTCTTGTTTGTATAATGCTGCAGATATGAGAGCGGTACCTATTTAAATGATGAGGAGAAGGCTATTGTACTGCTAGCTTTGTCTTTTCATCCTCGAAGAAGTGAGAAGATTGGAAATGGGATCGCGGACATCAAGGTAACGTAAATTCAATATGTATAAACAGTGCAAGTACAATTATAGAGTAACGAGTTGCTTATTTAAGAACTAGAAGCTCCGGTTTGTTTAATCTGTATCTGATAAAAAGTTCCTAAAACCATATTTGTGAGTACTGTTTGTGGCACACATTTTCATACTTGTCGCATTTATTTTTCCAGGTTGGATATAATGCAAAGCATGAAAATTCCCGCTGCTTTGTATTGGAACGAAAAGATGGGACGTTTGAATCAAGATGGTTAAATAGTTTCCAAGCAGAAAAAGAAAGGCGGTTGGCTAATAAGCCAGCCTCCTTTAAAAGCGTGTAATTGTAGCGCCCCAGCCTTCTCCTCGTCGATCATTTTGCCACCAATAAAGAATATTCTGCACCCATCCTCGGAAAACGTCGAAAGGGGGTTGGTTATGTTTCGATGTGACCCAAGAATCTGATGCAGCTGTCCTCTTTGATGTTAGTATATTCATTTTGACATAAACTTGTTGTGAAGTAGAAAAAAGAAGCATGCTTAGAATAATTCCCTTTGCTTCAGAGAGGGGAGAAGGTGAAATCGGCCAGGAGGAGGAGGAGGAAACCCGTGTGGGAAAAAAACGCTGTATTTTTAGTTTTACTTTCTTTGTACTGAAAAAATATTTGGTTGTTCAATCCTTAAATAAAGGGTGGTTTTACTCTTATGCTTCTTTTTGCATCTTCCACTAAGCTTCTTTTGCCCCCTTTTTAAAAAGTGGGCAATAAAAGTTTAGTGGAAGTAGCAACGAGACGCTCTTGAGAGGCTCTCGCCCATTTCTCATTTCGTATTTTACATGGCATTATTGCCATTGATGTAATACGTACTTGATCTCTATGTGACAATATCATAAAATTTAATTTCCTTCGAATGGTTAGGCTTTTGGTATCTAAAGCCTTGCCATTCGACGTTTAATTTTGAACTTAAGGGCTACTCTTTCCGTCTAGAATTTAATTTTATTCATTTTTTTTATACACAAAACAGGGACGGACGAAGCCAGGAAATGTCTCTTGCGGGGCGAAAAACTGCAAAAGTATGCTAAATTACATATAAAATTGTAAAAATAATCTTTGGGGATGAACTTGATAAAATACTCCAAACTACATATAAAATTTACCATATCTATTAGTATTTTTAAAAATCTCGGGGACTAGAATCGTCCTTGGCACAAAATGAATAGAAAAGTAGTAGTTGCCCCCGCCCCCCTTTAGAATCGTTCCTGACACAAAATGAACAGAAAAAGTTGACATTCAAAGCAATACGGACTTTGTATCTTGCTTCTCTTTCTGATCTCTTTGGCCTTGTTTGATTTTGATTCCTTAAAATCCTCCTTTTGTGCTTTCATGAGAAAGTATATTCTTCATGGAGCGTCTCTCAAACAAGGATCCCCAGGCTGTACCTGTAGAATATAGATGTTGCCGTTCTTGTTGGGTTTTTTTTCTTCTACTTATTATTAACGGCAGACAGGGTGTCGAACTTATAATTTATTAGTCTGTAGATGTTATTAAGCGTCAATTTGACGGCAGACAGGGAATTGAACACTTGACCTTTGTAAGGACGTGTCAAATTCTTACCAATTGAGCTAATTTGGATTGGTATTAAGGTCATATATAGTAGTGGAAAATGTGATTCTCATCTCTGTCCAAGTGGGTAAGGGAGGATTTCCGCTTCGTTTAGATTTTTTTTTTAAACAATTTATTTGATTTAAAACTAATATAATTTTTAAAACTAAACTTTATCTACAATCATATTTAAACCCCTTTTTTTTATAAAAAAAAATTGTAAATAGTATTTTACACTACTTTTTCTTTTTTTTGCAAAAATAATATATTCTTTTTAACTTCATTATACATGGGCTGAGGATGTCTTGTGTAATAATTGTGTATGTCAGTTTGTGATACTCGTATTGAAATATATCTCGTAATTTAAATTCTCCACTGTCTTAGAGTAGAAAGAAAGGTGAAGCTCTTAGTATTGGGTTTCAATCCTTACATCTCATCACGTGAAGTTTTATTATTATTTAATTTTGTAAAAGTACTGTATAAAATTAACTGCACGACAAAGAAACAACAATTTTCATCAGTCCTCTTAGATAATTTAAGTAAGAGTAAATGGTTATTTATGATAACTAATTATTTATATTACTAAACTATTTTTTTAACTAATTATATTACTCATTTATTTGCGGGTGTGAAATAATATACAATCATCAATTTTTTAGGTGTTTTCCGGCCAAAGTTGACACCTGGAATCCACTATTGACTAAAGGTGATAGACCTTATTTATATGCAGAAAAAAGAGTGATGAAAAGAAGAATTGAGAACACATGGGAGTGCAGCGCAAAGCAAGATTCTCCATAAAATGCAAACAATTGGCTTCACTCAAGGGCTGAAGTTGACATTATGAACCAAAGAGGAAAACTTCTTAATTCTCATATTAAAAAAAAAGAAAAAAAGAAAGTGGGAGAAATATCACGTCATTATCACGCAATAAACCAAAAAAAGAAAAGAAAAGCCTTGGTATGTAATAGATTCATTTTTAAACCAGACAAAAAGAGATTCTGAAATTGGATAATTGTTGCACCAATTTGTGGTTCATATTTTCTATTGGGTCATATACATATGTAACGTATGCATATATCCTTTTATAATTCGTCCTCAATATATAATTTCTATTTTCGTCTTGAAATTCATTTGTTCCTAGATCTTCAAACAAAATTATGTGTTTTAATTTATTATTGTGGTTAAGATCAATAAATTAATTAGTAAATTCTTAGATCCATGATAGTAGGTGATTGTGATAGTCAATATATCGTTACATTACAAAAAAAAACTATTCTGGCCGAAAAGGCTGGCGGCCGACGAAGGCGGCATGCATGAATGGAAATATTGAGTTGTTGAGGGAGAGAGATCGATTGAGAATTATTGACCATTCTCTGTGAATTTCTAAGAAGAAAATTTTAAAACCACTTATGATATTGGAGAAAATAGGTTTACGTTTTAAAAATGGTTTACTCGGTTTAGTGAGGTTGCGGTGTAATTGGTTGTAGTTAGTATCACTTTTCATTTTTTAGGACATTACTCAGACAAGTTCGAGAATTCGAATCATTCGAGTTGCGGTTTTATTTTGCTTTGTCAGATTTTATCAAATTAATTTTTTTTTTGCTGAATAAATTTTTTTTTCATTAATCACAACATAACCGAGAACATTACAATCAAAGGAAAACATGAAAATATAAGAAAATGAAAATTATATAATGATTTAAAAAATTATGATAACAGACAAAAGTCACATTCAAGACAACTTGGGTGGTTAGAAGATACTAATATAAAAACTAGTAAGATAAACAAATACATAATCTTTTTCTTCGCAACATCTCCATCGCAATCCTTGAACCATAAAGGCAGGAGAAGATCAATTTCAACATATTCCTTAGGGATCAACAATTTGTAGGATCATGGGCGTATCAACCGTCCTACAAATTGTCTCGGGAAGATTTAGAAAGTTGATAAAGAGCCTAGATCAAGTCCGGGTTGAGAGATTTCTCCTAGGAACAGAGCAAATAAGTCTAGATCTGTGAAGATGTGAGACAGATTTAACCCCCGTGTCTTGAATTTCGAAAAAAAAACACATTAAAATAAATCTTATATGATTTGTGGTATTTTTTTTTATCAACGGATAAGAATAGATAGTATGCTTGATCTTAGCCAAAAATCTGAGGAAGGCTAGACCAGACCTAACTCGTGGGAAAGAATTAAAGCATGGGTAAATATGGGGATTCTGGCTCCTATGCGGAAAGGGGAATGGTCGGTATATGCGGGCCAAGCTGAGGGCCGTTGGATTTTGTATTTTTGATCCAACGGCTGTATCAAAGTAGGGATATTTAGGAATAAACTTTGAGTGTTTTTTTTTTTTGCGGGAAAATGAAATTTTAAATTGAAGTGTTCAGAATAACAGAACATGTGTTCACTAATCAAGAACATGTGTTCTTGTAGAAAGGTGACTTTTTGCTTTTTCAGCCACTTTTTTTTACCTCGAAAACTCAACCGATGTGACGGTTGCGTGTTACCCTTCTTTTTTTATTTATTGTGAAATTACATATGTACCCTTTTAACTATTTTTTAAATCATAGCCGTCGATCCATTTTAAAATGAAATCAGTGGCTCCCAGCGTAGCTCGCACGTGCAGAACTTTGGGCGTTCCGCACAGGAGCCGGACTGAAATATGGGATACAGATGGTTGGTTCTTATCTGCTATAAGCTCATGTGCTACTCACTATTTTGCATGTTCTTCTTTTTGCAGGTCAATAAATCTCAAAAACCGACCACTCTCTTAGACACATGCATTTTACAAATATGCCTTCTTTTTCTTTTCTTTTTTTTTATATGGTGATGATGACACTTCTAGAATTCTTTCTTTTTCTTTCTTTCATGAAGGTTAAGCGCATAGTTCAAGAATTCAGATCATTTGTTTTGGTCCTTATCAGATTCTGCCTCCGTTGCAGATAAAATATTTACAGGATTATAAATAATTGAAAAATAGTTATTAGATTAAACTTTTAGAGAAAAAATAATCACGTGACTAAGTTATAAAAAAATTGTAATAAAGTATTGATGTAGTGGTTGTCAAAATATGATGATCAAGCTGGAAATATCCAAGTGAAAAAGAAGAAGAAAGAATCTAGTTTAGCAGAATAAGCATTCTGTTATGTATTCTGTTAAGTGTAATTAATATGGCAGTTAGTCGGTTAAGAGTTTGTTAGACTAGATATTTTTAACTTTATCTTGTGTATATATATAGCATCTTGTATAGTCAACTTTCCTTAATGAGAAATACACATTCATTCCGAGATATCTTCTACTCTTCATTCCTTTCTCTCATATCTACTTTCTAGGGTTTATACATTCATCAGATTTCAAAGTAGATATGAGAGAAAGGAATGAAGAGTAGAAGATATCTCGGAATGAATGTGTATTTCTCATTAAGGAAAGTTGACTATACAAGATGCTATATATATACACAAGATAAAGTTAAAAATATCTAGTCTAACAAACTCTTAACCGACTAACTGCCATATTAATTACACTTAACAGAATACATAACAGAATGCTTATTCTGCTAAACTAGATTCTTTCTTCTTCTTTTTCACTTGGATATTTCCAGCTTGATCATCATATTTTGACAGCCCCTTGCAAGCTGGAATGCTATACAAGTTATGTAACCTCAAAGCATTCAGTAATTCTTTGAACCTGCCAGGTCCCAATGCTTTTGTGTATAAATCGCTAACTCGCCAAGAGTATTTATCGGCAAAGCAATTTTATAACCCCATTCTGCAGTTTTTCTCTAACCAAATGACAATCCAATTCTATATGCTTGGTCCTTTCATGATAAACAGGATTCTCAGCAATATAGATTGCACTTCTATTGTCACAAAACAGAGGTGTAGCTTGTTTTTGTGAGAATCCTAAATCTGTCATCAAGTATCTGAGCCATTGGATTTCACAAGTTGTGGCAGCTAAAGCCCTATACTCAGCTTCACTAGATGATCTAGAAACTGTTACCTGTTTCTTTGCTTTCCAAGATATTAATGAAGATCCCAAGAAGATGCAATAGCCTGTAATGGATCTCCTGCTGTCTGGGCATCCTGCCCAGTCAGAATCACTGTAACCCTTTAAAAACAAAGCATCTTTGTCATTAGGAGCAAATAGTAAGCCCTGTCCTGGGGCTGATTTCAAATATTTCAACACTCTCAAAGCACCTTGCCACTGCAGAACAGTAGGACAATCAAGATACTGACTCAATTGCTGTACAACAAAAGCAATGTCAGGTCTGGTGTGAGTCAAGTATATCAGTTTGCCTATTAATTTCCTGTAAGGAGTGTTGTCTGGTAATAACTTTGAATCTCCTTTAGAGAAATGAGAACCAGATTCCATGGGAGTAGAAACTGATTTGCAACCAAGCATACCAAAAGAATCCAGAAGTTCTAAACAATACTTTCTTTGACACATATTAATACCGAACTTTACTTCGCAATTTCAAACCCAAGAAAGTATCTCAAATCTCCTAATTCCTTGATTTTGAACAGATTGTGCAAGTGCTTCTTAACCTTATCTATAGTGATCAAATCATCCCCAGTAAGAAGCACATCATCAACATAAATGAGTAAAGCAGTATAACCAGTGTCACAGGTCTTAGTAAACAGTGTATAATCACTAGGAGACTGAACAAATCCTAAAACCAGAATAGAAGCTGTGAGCTTATTGTTCCATTGTCTACTAGCCTGTTTTAAGCCATAAAGAGATTTGTTTAATTTGCAAACCTGATTGGAATTGGCAGTAAATCCCAAAGGTAACTTCATGTAAATATCTTCTTCAAGATCCCCATGGAGAAAAGCATTGTTGATATCCAATTGTTGTAAATACCAGTTATTAGAAACTGCAAGAACAAGTAAAACTCTAATAGTAGTGTATTTAGCAACAGGAGAGAAAGTTTCAAGAAAATCAATGCCCTCTATTTGTGTAAACCCTTTAATCACCAACCTAGCCTTTGGTCTTTCTATAGTACCATCTGCTTTCAATTTGAGCTTGTAAACCCATTTGTTATCAATGACAGTCTTGTCTGAAGGTAGGGTAACAAGATCCCAAGTATGATTTTCCTCAAGAGCTCTTATTTCATTGGCCATGGCTTCCCTCCACATAGCATGCTGTACAGCCTCACCATAAGTCTTAGGTTCATAGTTAGTATCAACAGAAAGAATAAAAGACTTGTATTCAGGTGCTAATTGATGTGTAGAGTAAACAGAGTTAATGGAGTAAAGAGAAGAATCAGAAAAATCAGAAAAAGTTGAACAATGTGTATCATGTAAATCACAACAAAAGTTTACAGAAGAAGATGAAGTACTAGGCAAAGTACTACAATGATAGTCATGTAAATGTACAGGCAGTTTAGTTGGTCTGCCTGATCTTCTGAGAGGAAGATTACTATTATCGATCTATCGAACAATGCTAGAATCAACTACTGCAGCTGGAGTGAGTCACCTGGATGAATAGGTAAAGTATCCAAATGAGGTGTGTGGGGAAAAAGTAAGAATAAGTAGTCTGCAGAGTTAGTATTATATGAAGGAAGTGGAATAGATTCCTCGAAGGTAAAATAAAACTATCTTTAAAAGGAAAGACATTCTCATAGAAAACCACATCCCCTAGAAACAAAGATATTCACGTGTATGAATGTCAACCAAAATATAACCCTTTGTGGTGGCGGGTGAAAACCTAGAAAGATACACTTTGTGCTTCTAGGATCAAATTTGCTCCTATGATTAGTAATAGTAGATGCAAAGGCTAAGCATCCAAACACTTTGAGATTAGAATAGATAGGAACAGTTTTATGCAGAACTTCAAAGGGAGATTTGTTAGAAAGAAAAGGTGTAGGACTGATATTAATGATAAAAACAGACATGTAAGCACAAAGATATCCCCAATAATCTACAGGAATGCTAGATTGAAACTTAAAAGCTCCGGCAATGTTCGGGAATGTGTTGATGTTTCCTCTCAAAGCAACTCCATTTTGTCGAGGGATTCAACACAAGTAGTTTGGTGAATAATGCCATGTTCAAGGTAAAATTCCTTCATGGCAAACTCAGGACCATTATCTGATCTTATACACTTAATGATGGTCTTAAATTGAGTGTGAATGTATTTACAGAAAGATTGAAGAATGGACCTGGCTTGTCCTTTATTAGTCATGAGATATAGCCAAGTAAACCTGGAATGGTCATCAACAATTGTGAGAAAATATTGTTGACCAGAAATAGTAGGAGTCTTATATGGCCCCCATATGTCAATGTGAATGAGATCAAACAGTTCTTTGGAAAAAGTGTTACTAGAAGAAAAAGGAAGCTTATGTTGCTTGGCATAGTGACAAACATCACAACAAGCTTTATTAAGACATTGAATATCAGGACAAACTGTTTTTACAAGTTTGAGCTTAGAATCAGGCATATGACCTAGTCTATTATGCCAGAGAAAGTTCACAGAAGTACTAGTACTATTACATGTATTCTGAATATTTGAAGGAAAACAAGGAAAAGAAGAAAATGAAGGTAAATCAGGAACAGTATCTATAGGTATGAAATAGTATAAGCCATTATTGAGGAGTGTGGAACCAATCTTCTTCTTGGTCTTTATATCCTGAAGAAAACAGCCAGTAGGAGAAAAACCAATGTAACATGAGTTTCTAAGCATGATTTGGCTAATAGAAATGAGATTAAAATCAAAACCAGGAACAAAATAAACATCTGGTAATGTTAAATGAGGATGTAAAGACACAATGCCCTTGTGTGTGGCACTAACAAAGGTTCCATTTGGAAGTTTTATAGGGAATGGATGTGAAATAGAATCATAAGAATCAAAATGTTCAAGAGAATGAATAATGTGATTTGTAGCACCTGAATCCAAAATCCAGTATTCAGTATGTGAAGACTTACCTACATTACCTGAATTATGGTTTAAGGATGGAAAGCTTGCAGTGAGTGCCACAGCTCCAGAAGTCTGAGAATCCTGAATGTTAGATGTGGAATTCTGATTCTGATTTGTGGAAGTAGCAGGTGTTTGCAGATGAAGATTACTCATCATGTTAGGCAAATTATTATGAGCCATTCCATTGCCACCATGTCCTGCATAGTATCCAGGACTAGGAAAACATTGGTTAGCAGTATAATATCCAGAATTTTGCATCATTTGAGGCTGCATCCCTCTATTGTGCAACAACTGAGGCTGCATTCCTCCATATGCACCTTGGTGTTGCTGTGGATAAGCTTGAAATGTGGTGTCAAAATACTGTTGTGCAGAATTGTTAGGCATAGGCATCATCTGCATTTGGTTGACTTGCCCAAAATTGCCACTACCATTACCATTCTTGTTTTTTCCTTTCCAGTTAGCAGGATACCCATGTTTCTTGTAACATCTATCTACAGTATGCCCCTTAAGATGACAAAAACTACACTGCAAATTCTTTTTATTTCCATTATAAGTTCTACCCTGAATAGCATTGATAGAACCTACTGGTTGGCTCATGGATTGACTCATACCCATAGGAGTGTACATGAGATTCATTCTCGCTGTGGATGAACTACACCGTAATTCATTTGCCTCTCACATTGCAAAACCATAGAAAATGCATCATTAATAGGTAGAGTAGGTTTGGTGACTAAAATTTGATTTTTAACACCAGAAAAAACATCAGACAATCCTTTTAAGAACCTAATAACATAGTCTGATTCAGAATACTTCTTAAGTATCTTTCGAACATCACAATCGCACTTTGGAACACAAGTGCATTGTGGTATTGGCCTAAGCATGAGGAATTCCTCCCATAAGATTTTCAATTTTGTGTGAAAATCGATGAATCGTGAGATTACCTTGTTTCGTGTTTTGAATCTCTTTCTAGGAGGTCCCGATAATCGAAGTCATCTCCATTTGAAAATCTGGACTTCAAATCCATCCAAATATCATGAGTCGTAGGTAACCAAATGCGACTCCGTGCTATGGTGGAAGTCATTGAGTTTAGGAGCCACGATTTCACCATATTATCGATCTAGTTTCCATAGAGCAAATTTAGGATCTCATTGCGGAAGGAACTTCAAGGTTTCAAAGTGATGAAGCCTTCTTTATTCTTGCAAGACAGAGCTAGTAAAACAGAATAGACTCCATGGATGATAGTTATTCGAATTAAGTAAAGGTTGTACCAAAACATTGGAAGGACTTTCACCTCGGATGTAAGTACAGAGGATTTACAGTTTCCATTGAAAAGGAATTCAAATTCGCAGTAGGAATTGAAGAAGCCATAAGGTAATATTGAAGATTACCAGAAAATTTAATCAAAAAAGCAAAGTTGCAGCGGAAATTCAAAGTTCGAACAGAAAACCAAAAATTCGAACAAATTGAGCAAGAACAACTCAATCGAAAGAAGAAAAATGAAGAATATAAAGCAAAATAAAGAATAGAAATTGGCTAAAATTCAAATTGGGGGTGAATCTTTTATATCAGAAGGGGTGAATAATGTTAATTTGAATTTTAAACAATTTCTATCCAATAATTTTAGTAACAAATCATTTTCCTTAAATCAATTAATGTTTTTTCTTTTGCCATTTTCTCTAAAAAAAAGAAGAAGAGGGAATCCAGAAAGCATATCCGTACCGGTTCTTCAGGAATTACAAACCAGCTGCGAGACTAATTCCGTCATCATCGTAAGCTCACAACACTCTTCCTTCTCGTCTCTCTCTAGAAACAACAAAAACGCAGAATAACATTATTTTTCCATCTTTTACAGATCAAGCGGAGACAAAAGCGAACTTTGATTCGTAATTGTTTTCGAATTCGCGGTGATCCTATTTTTTGAATAATAGTTTAATAAGACTGTGATTGTGTTTGGAATCCAAATCTCGAGGAGTTTCTGCTAGTTTGGATTGTTCGCATAGCGTGTAGATGTTTATCTATGCGGTCTTGAAGCTTTTTTGAGTTCTCGTCGTCTTCCGAAAAACACTGCTACGCTGCTGAACCTGTTTGTTGATTCTCATGTAAGAGAAGAGAAGAGAAGCGCGAATACTTCGGAATTTACACACCTGAGATTCTTTTTTCGGTAATTTATTTTTTCTATGATTACATTGGCGGAAATGTATGTGTTTACGTAGCTTATGGAAAATTCTCGTTAATTTGTGAAGGATTTTTAAATATTCGTTCAGTAGTTCTGGTGAATTTTGTATAATAAGCTGTATTAAGGAGAGATTGGACTTCGTATTGTTTTGGACTGTTTTGAAACGACTTAAATTTGATGAGAGAGTGATGAGTGAATATTCTGAATATACTCCGAAAGGAGAAATCAGGAAACCAGCAGGAGAAAAAAAAAACAAGGTCAGGTGGAGAGATTAATGAGGTTAACGGTTATTTTTGTTTGTAGTTTTCTGGTTAGTGCTGGCCGCAAATTTTTTTTTCCTGTTGTTAACATATCCAGTTGGCTTGGTGTTGGACTATATGATATACCAATAAGTACTTGATTAAGGTCATAATCAACTATGACCTGATGAAATTTTTGTGAATTAATCAAATGTTACTTCTATTAATAACTTATTTATATGTTGACTGATTCTGTTATCTGTCTATCTGGACTTTCCGTGTAGATTTGCTAATTTGGAGGATTTTAAAATGAAAGCCATAGTCATCTGTACTTATCGTGTAGATTTATTTTCTAAATTAGAGTACGTTTACATAGTCATTTGAGAAGTACATCTATTTTCTCTTTAAAACTGGTCAATGATTTTGTGTGCAAAAAATATGATGACAGTTTGATGTCATTGAAGTGAACCTGGTCCTCTCTGTCCAAGGCCAAATAGAAAAATAGACTGTGAATAGTCAAAACTTAACATGATATACATAAGAGGAGATCTACTTGCAATTTGCCTTTACAAGATGAAGAAAAGTTATAAGTTTTCTTTGCTTCCCAGCAGTCGAGTCATTGGAAAAGATCATCGTTTCCCTTTCCTTGAGAAGTCAAAGAAAATGAATGCATGTAATTTATAGCGAGCAGTAGAATAAACTACTGAGGCTCTTTCAAAATCTTTATGCTGCTTTTCTAATCTGGTAAATATGAAGCACATTATTTTCACTCCTTGACTGAAATAATGGGAATATCTTCTCATGTCCGCTTTTTGTAAATCTATGCATCCCTTCTGTTTCTTTTTATTTATCATTGTTTTAGAATTGTTGAGTGGTGTCGTGACATGTCAACCTCAAGCACAACACTCATTCAACCATGGTGTGGTGTTCCATAGCTGTCTTTGACAAATATTGAGATAATCTGGCTGTATAAATAGACCTGTTAATACTCCAATTTAATTCTGCAAGTCCTAAACTCTGGATGTTAAATTCAGTCAGGATATTGCTTTCACCAATTTCAGTATAGCTTTTGGTATTAGAAGGTGTTCTTATTTCTTTCTTCAGCATCCGATACCTGCATGTGCGTGATATGTGAAAGTTTTGCATATGTATGCAGTATGCATGCATAGTATATTGCATAGATATGCTCCATCGTTCTTGTGTATGTGTTTTATACTTTTTCTTTGTTCTTATCTTTTGTAGTAAAAGATGGTTGCTTTTGGGAAGAAGCTGAAAGACAGACAAATTCAAGAATGGCAGGGGTATGGTTCTTTGTGAAATTGTTATCAAGTTCTTGTCTTATTTGTTGAAGTTGTTTTTGGTTTCGTGCAAATGAAGAATGTTAAATGATGCACAAATTTTGATTGCTATGTGTTGCTTTCCTGCAGATACTATATCAATTACAAGCTAATGAAGAAAAAGGTGAAACAGTATTCTCAACAAATTCAACAGGGAGCACTAGATCGACGTCATGTTCTCAAGGATTTCTCTCACATGCTGGATAACCAGGTACTTTGACAATTATATCGGAGACAATGTTGTTTAACAACTAGGCATACATAGTCTGCTTTCTCTCTACTGATGGTAGGATGTGCTAGATTGTATGTAAAATTTTTATTGGGATTGGTCTGATTTTCTTTATGAAATGCCAAGGATTGTTGTCAGAAATTTAAGATCATTGCGGTAAACTCAGTCTACCCTGGAGCCAGGGTTTTTTATTCTTTATAAATAGAAACTTATGCGCAGCATCCTAGAAAAGGAACATTACATGGTAACAGGTACAGACTTGCGGAATTTTCTAAAACACTACCAAATGTCCGTGTTATGTATCTGTAAATAAATAAACAGAAGCAAGCAGTCAGTAAATTTGACTGGAACAGACGAGAATCTTTAAGAGGAGTTGATTGCTGAATCGGTTTTTTTTTCATTGTTGGTGCAGATTGAGAAGATAGTTCTTTTTCTTCTGGAGCAACAGGGTTTACTTGCTAGCAGGATAGCCAAACTTAATGAACAGCAAGATGCCCTTCAGGAGGAGCCTGATATATCCAAAATTGCTGAACTGCGAGGAGCTTATAGAGAAGTAGGGAGAGATCTTTTAAAACTTCTCTTTTTTATAGAAATAAATGCCATTGGACTGCGAAAGATCCTCAAGAAGTTTGATAAACGGTTTGGCTATAAGTTCACTGATTATTACGTCAAAACTCGCGCTAATCATCCCTATTCGCAGCTTCAGCAAGTCTTCAAGCATGTGGTAATGTGCTTAACTTGAAAATTCCTACCCTTTCCCCTCTCTCACCTTCCCAAAAGAAGGGTCCTTTTTTTTTGTGCATCTCTGTCTTCTTATGAAAAAAATTTCGAATTTTTATGCAGTGCTTCAAACTCTGTTTTAGAGAATTTCAATTGTTTGTGTAGATGACACTTTTTTATTTTCCTGACAAAAAGAAAAATACAGTTAATTAGACCTGGAACTGTAATCATCTTTGTCATTTTGGTTTGTGTGTGTGGGCCTTTTTGTTTTGGTTTCTGAGACACATCACAACAAGAAATCACGAACGTTTTCCATAAAAGAGTTATCACTAAAAGTGAAGAATATGGACAGGGTTTAGGAGCAGTTGTTGGAGCAGTATCTCGCAATCTTGCAGAGCTTCAGGACCGCCAGGGAAGTTACTTATCAATTTATGATGAGCCTTCTCTACCTCTTCAGGTGTTTGTATCACTTAGTAAAGTTCTTAATATTGACTTTACAATTCCTTCTCTTTAAGTACTTTCTGCTATGAACTCCTTTGGTGTTTCCGTGATTTGCTGATCTGTTTAAGGTTCTGTATGCAGGATTCTGTAGTTGATGCCATGAAATCAGCTGTTGATAGATTAGGCTATTCAACAAATTTCCTCAACTTCTTAGCACAACATGCACTTATTATGCATGAAGAGTTTCCTACAATTGACGAACATGTTGACGATGGACGATACCACTTTATGTCACTCCTCTTAAATTTGGCAAACACATTTCTCTATATGGTTAATACATATATCATTGTCCCTACAGCGGATAACTATGCGATGAGTCTAGGTGCTGCTCCAACAGTCTGTGGCATTGTAATTGGAGCTATGGCTGTTGCACAGATTTTCTCTTCAGTATACTTCAGCGCTTGGTCTAACAAGTCATACTACAAACCCTTGATCTTTAGCAGTATAGTTCTTTTTGTGGGAAATTGTATGTATGCATTGGCCTATGATTCCAAATCGATAGCCATTCTTCTTCTTGGTCGACTATTTTGTGGGTAAGTAACTTGATAGGTTTTTCTGTTCCCCCTCCACCCCCAAAAAAATGAGAAAAAAAGGAAGGAAAATACATTCTGATTGGATGCATTTGCTTGAATTTAGTGTATCTTAAATTCTTAATGGTCTTCCTGAATTTTCTTTTAGCATAACTTTGGTGAATTGCACTCCTTAAAGTAGATTCCATTTTCTTATGGAAGATATTCTTTTATTTGTGTTCTAATTATGGACTTCTTTGTTGAAAACATCTGGATATGCCATCTTATGTAATTTCATTTAGACCTCCTTTTCGTTATGCATAAGATAAGAAATCATGATTTGTACAAGAATTTATTTATGTACTTCCTGTAAGAATTTATTAACTAGGATCTAATTAACTAGGTGTATGAGTACCTTCAGACAAAAAGAAGAGTGGAACTTATATTGGATCTCCCTGGAGGGACTACTCGTCTGGATATTCTTGTATTTTTGTCCCTCTACATTGTCCAGAGGAGGCCAACTTTTGAAGATTCAATCTTGTCTATCCATAAACTATATACTTCTGATGAAGATGTAAGGGTACGATGAATCAACGTGAATCTGAAGTACTTAAAGAGGAAATATCAAGATTAGAGAGAGAGAGAGAGAGAGAGGAGAGAGAGAGAGAGGAGGAGGGAGGAAAACACATGTTTATAAGCACAAGCAGTTTTTTCTTTGCTTAACCACCTAGATATTAACTTTACATTCATATTTATGGCATTGCACAGCCTTCACGGACATTCCTGTTTAAAGACCTTCATTTTATAAATGATAAAAATTTTTGGTGAACTATTATATAAGTAATAATACAACAACAACAATAGCATAACCCATTAAGTCCCCAATAATTGGGGGTATGGGCGGGGATAGACGGGATACAGACCTAACCTTTGTCAAACAAAGTGGCTGATCCCAGTATTATATAAGTAATAATGATTGTATAAATTTCAGTTAAGTTCCTTATTTCCCCTTTATGGAATTTGCAGTTTGGGTTCTGCCAGAGCTGTTAACCGAAGATATATCAGTGACTGTGTGCCACTAAAGATCCGTATGCAGGCTTCAGCCGGGTTTGTTAGTGCTAGTGCTCTTGGAATGGCATGCGGTCCTGCACTAGCTGGGTTACTGCAGACTAACTTCAAGATTTACAAGATTACTTTTAATGCAGACACATTACCTGGCTGGGTTATGGCGTTAGCATGGTTGGTCTATCTAGTATGGTTGTGTATATCATTTAGAGAACCTTCGCTTCCGGAAGACGAGAATCATGGTGCAGAAGACTCTACAGCTGGTATGGTCGCTTTCCTGCTCCAGCTTTTATTTTTAAGTTTAAAGATTGTTTTATTTTAAAGATTGTTTTATTTTCTTCTTTTCTCAATTGCTTTTATTTTTAAGTTTAAAGATTGTTTTATTTTCTTCTGATCACGTATCTAGCTAAGAAAAGTTCTAGCGACAAATACCACAAAACAACCACTTTAAAGGAAATATTCTTGTTGGAAACTTAAGATTTGTGCCAAGACGTCTGCTGATTAGTGATTACTCTTTGAGGGACAGGGAGAACAAGCAGAGAGCAATCAATACATAAAAGTAATTTTCTATTGGTGCTAGACTCATGCAACAACCCAAGCTTCATTGAGGGAATATTTCTTCTGTGGATGTATATAGCCTTACATCGGAACATGTCATGAATTGCTTGCAGTTTCTACTGGTGTTGTCCATAATGTAATATTTCTTGTTGCTTTGTCTGGGTTTATAGGTCTTGATCTTCGTTAAGGATCAGATCATGGTACTTAGTAGCTGCCCTTGTAAACTTATGCCATATCTGGATTCTGGAGCACCAGCCAATATATTTAGATTCGCCAATCTGCAAATTATATGCTTAATTTATTTGATTTTTATTTTAGAACCCCCCCCTCCCCCCCGCTCCCCCCACCACAATTTCTCTCTTGCCTTATACGAAAGTGTCTTGGGGTTGGCTTACGAGTTATGGATATTAGTGGACTACAAATGAAACGGAAGCTCTAGTTTTAGCCTGCGGACAAATAAGCTTTTGGTACTTCCCATTTCTAAACCACATAGGAATTTCTCCATTGCCTGATGTAAGATATTGTGGATGACAGCACAAAATGATGCACTTGAAAAGGGCATTGCACAACCATTGCTTTTGACTTCAGAGGAGAACCAACAAAATGAGGTGGGTGACCAAGAAGACGTGAGTGAAGAAGCTCCTGAGGAATCTCGTCGACCAGCAAACTCTATAGCATCTGCCTATAGACTGCTTACACCGTCTGTGAAGGTAGGATTTTAGCTTACGGCTTCCTATTTTGTTTCTTGACCTGAATTCCTTTAAGATTCATGATTTTCTGTTGATGGACTTGTTAGAGTACTGTCTAGCATCCATCTAGTGCTTCTTGATTGGTTTGCCTTCCACCTCCTCTTCTCCCTTCAAGCACAAAAGGATTTTATATGGTTCTCTGTCATTCTTTAAAAGCATAAAATTGATAGCATACATATTGTATTGATGCTGACAGATGGTTCAGTATGGTTAAAGGCTCACAGAGACTATTTCTCTATACTTTCAGGTTCAACTGTTGATTTACTTCATGCTGAAGTATGCAATGGAGATTTTGCTTTCAGAATCTAGTGTTATTACAACATATTACTTCAAATGGTCTACAAGCACTGTTGCAATTTTTCTTGCTTGCCTTGGCCTAACCGTTCTACCAGTAAATGTTGTTGTTGGAAGCTACATAAGCAACATGTTTGAGGACAGGTAAATCATCTTGACCTTAGAGGCATGCCCGGGATCTTTATTTTCTTACAAGGAAGGAAAGAAGTGCTTAGTTTTGATCTTATCATGGACTCACAATACTTTTCTCCATATTTGAAACTTCATTCATTAAATTTTCAAATTGTTAGAGATTCTCTCGTCATCAATAACATCATTAATTTTCCATTCTGCTACACAGGCATGTGGTCCTTTTACTTAATGTTAGCTTGGTTGGGTAAAAAGTTGGATGAATTAAAGTCTGACTTAAGGAAAATCACTTTTATTTTTATTTCAACAGAGACCGGATAGAGAGGTGTCAATGAATATCTATAGAGAGGGAAACTAATAGACCGGTTATATTATTTAGTTAGTCCTGCCCAAGTAACTAGCTATCAGTATTGTTGATAAGATCTATGACCTCACCTGTTTTTGCTACATCTCTTTCTGAAACAGGGAAATGATATATTGTAGTTCTGTTCATGTGATTTTGATGGAAAACTTTTCCATTTTAACAAGAATGTCTTATTGGACCATATTTAATGGGTTATTTTCTATGTATTTGTTGTGGCTGTTCTATAACTCTATTTATTCATCCTGAAAAAGTATTGCTTTTCAATTGTTTTTTAAAGCTTTTTATGGATCACTTCTGCACGCTAATGATTTGCATAGCATCTCTGTAATAACAGAAAGACTGATTAGTTTTTCTTATCAATTATTTTTCAGGCAAATTTTGCTGGCTTCAGAAATAGTGGTTTTCCTGGGAATACTCTTTAGTTTTCATGTAATAATCCCCTATTCAGTGCCTCAGTACGTTTGTTCAGGGCTCATAATGTTTGTTTCTGCCGAAGTACTAGAAGGTAAGCTCCTTGTTTTAAACTCTTCGTCTCGGTAGTATTTTTCTTTGTTACCTGTGTAATTATTTGGTGTACCAGGTGTCAATTTGTCGCTACTCTCTCGAGTAATGTCCTCGAGGCTCTCTCGTGGGACCTACAATGGTGGACTTCTGTCAACAGAAGCCGGTACATTTGCACGAGTGATTGCAGATGGAACGATTACACTTGCTGGATACTTGGGGGAAAGTCGGCTTTTGAATGCCACTCTTCTTCCTTCACTGGTTATTTGCTTAGGATCCATTATAGCCACCTGCTGTACCTATAACTCCCTTTACTAGTTTGATATTCTTTAGTTTGGTAACATTCAGTTCTCGACCCATCAATATTTCTCCATTCTTTTGCTCCGTCTCCTTTTTATGTTAAATTAATTGATTTCTTTATCTTTGGTTCTTATGATTCAGGTCTCATTTTTTTGTATTAAACCTGTAAAATTTTATTTTTTTAGGTGAAAAGTTCATCAATTTTGTCGCCACAATTTGGATTTCAGTAGATTGTAAACTTTATGTATTGTTAAATCTCCTATTGCGCATGTATTATATTTAGGAAAAATGGTTATAAATGTCCCTCAATTATTTTACGAATTTCTCAAAATATTCATGAAGTTCACTTTTCTTTTTGTATATCCCTAAATTATTGTTGTCGCCTAAACTATCTTGACCGAGTATCTTCTACTCCCTCCGTTCCCAATTATCTGTCATCTAGACATACTTTATCAGTTTTTTAATTATCTGTCACTTTATGAAACCAAGAGAGCATTAAATGTATTTTTCCCAAAATTACCCTTATCTTTATTTAATTCGGTCAACAACTAATTTGAATTGTCCCAACATAAATGTATTAATTGAAGGTTAAAAGTGTCAATCTATCTTTAAATTAATGTATCACAATCATTTTCTTAATTCGAGTGCATTGTCTTAAAGCGACAGATAAATGGGAACGGAGGGAGTAGTAAATCTTCTTGGTCACTTGAAAAAACAATAAATTCGCAACATCTTACGAATTTATTGTTTTACATGTGATCTAGAAATATAATTTTATGATCTCCACGTAAACTAGAAATCTATTGGCATTTCAAAATAGATTTCTCCATGACTACAAAATACTTATTGTCGCCTTCTACCCTGAGAAAGAGTCAGACATTGCTCCGATGAAGGGTCGGATTCTTCGAGCTCGGTCATGCCACACCAATGAACAGAGTTGAAGATAGTTCTCTATTCACAAATGAATATTGAAGGGGTGTGAGCAGGAGATGGATTTGTACTGAAATATAAAATCTATACAATTGAAAGAGCAAAAAACGCATTTAATACCGCCTAATTAGTTGAAGCTACCCTTTCTCTATTCACAAATGAATATTGAGGCCTTCTATTTGCAGTCTGGTTCCTATGCGGAACAGGGAAAAATTCGCACGTGCGGAACAATCTCAACCGTCGGATGATAGTTTGAACGGCCCAGATCTGGAGAGAGAAAAGTTGCAGCTGACTTAAAAAATAAAAAATAAAACTTTTCTCTTTCCAAATTTAGGCCGTTAAAAAATCTCATCCAACGGCTGGGATTGTGTCCCACATGTTCCGCACCAAATCTGTCTCGCATAGGAGCCGGGACGTTCTATTTGTAGGCCAAAGCATAAAGTTCAAATATAGAGACTCACAACCAACTGATTGAGACAATTACTTTTAAATGACGTTACTACGATTAATAATATTTTCTCATACATAATAAGAGAACCCCAAATAGAAAGAAAAAAAAAATTGATATTTCATAACAATATCTTCTAAAGTGTACCTCACATTTTTTTTTCTCTTTAAAATTCCCTTGATCTCTAGAACTAAGTCAAACATTTTTTTTTTTTTTGCTGAATATCTAAATCAAACATTCGGTTACCGAACTATTACCTTTTTTTTTTAAGCCCGATTGGACGGTTCCCCATATAGGGGAGAGAGAACTGCCTCAGACGAGGAGGAGATAGCCCTAGAAAGGAAGATTAAAGCTTGTCGCACGTAGGCGAAGAGTATCGAACACATGACGCCCTGATGTCAGTAGGCGGTAGCCTGCTTTCCAGCTGGGATAGGGACAGCCTTTGATACCGAACTATTACCTTATTACTATGAACCTCACTCCTTCAACAATAAATCAAATTTCTAAGATTAAAATTAAAAATAAAAAATGAAAATGAAGAGCCCATTCTTATCCACGCTTTTCTTTTTTCTTTTTCTTTTTATAAGGGGAAAAAAACACACTAACACTGTAATAAATGAGAAGGGGAATGGTGAAGGAGTTGGATGGGATTGGTTAGAAGGTGAGTGCAATCAAGAGGAAATGATCAAATCCAACATAACCAAATTTATAAAAACTTCATTCATATCTCAATTTTATAAGTAGTTGATGAAGAAAAGATATGAACAAGAACAATTTTCACAAATTTGTCCCTCTAGTTGAAAGCTATAAGTAATTAGGCTATACATTATCTTGAATAAGGTCCTGCGATCGATTGCTACCTCTAATTTTTCAAAGAAAACATTATCTTGCTTTAATAATTTTCATTTGCAGAGTCGTATCAGCTATGAGTCAACTTAGAGTATTGCCTCATGCCCCAATTTTATTTTATTTTACTAAAAATTCACTTAAAAAAATAAAGGTCTCATATAATTACATCTCACTCATTGCCCACTAAACATTGTGTAGAAGTATATTATCTATTGAAAACAATTTATTAGAACGTTTTGAATATAAAACTTTTATAAGTAATTTTGCAATCGAAAAATTAAGAAAAATAAAAAATTCCGTTAAAAATTTTAAAATATTTTTCTAATATAAGTCTCCGATAAAATTTGAACTCACGTGTTTCCTTCACACGGCCCTGTTCATTTGTAGTATATATGTGAATGCAATATTGTACTAAATGACCAAGAAGATAATATTGCAACTAATTATGATTCATCTATAACACTCTCTTTAATTAATTAATGCAAAGGTAGGTTATTCTAAAATATCCGTCTATATATATTCTTTCTTCCTGTTTCTCTGGAGACTTTTTTATTATTATCATTGTTTCTGCTTTTCTTACCTTTTCAGTGAATCGATGATATTGATAATGATAGTATAAAATTTTCTTCTTTGTTTTTTTTTTCTTTGTTAAAAGAAATGATAAATAATAAGTTTCTCAAGAAAATCTAAATGATTAATTAATGCTCTTTTTTCTTAACCAATTATGACCCAAAATGCATAGAACATGTTACTTGACAACTAACAATAACTATATATAGAACACAAATGACCAAAAATGTAGCCACGTAACTTCATATGTTTTTCTTGCTTATTAAAAAAAAAAAACCTTCATTTCCCTCCTCAGATATTGGACCCCAAATTAATGTCCCGCGTCTGTTACCTCCCCAGCACTCACCAACATTTCTTCGCTTCATCATTGAAAGACAAGAGCCAGAAAGAAATACCCTCCTAATTATTACTCTCATTCTTCTTCCGGAAGACCCGGATATGAGGGCAATTAATAGTTTGTATCTATATATGTTTTTATTCTTGTATTTAATTATTCACAATTCACTATGTGCATATATAATTAGAAGCAATGTTCACATGGTGAATTCTGAATGGTTGGGCACAGGAATAGGAACATATACGGGTACAGACGATTTTCACCCGGATACGAGTATGCAAAGTACGTATAAAACGGTAAAAATCTTCTGTCACCGTTAGGTATTTCAGTCCTGTACCACTAATAAAAAAATTGACATGGGTTCATTTTTTAATTAAAAAATTATAACCTAAAAGAAATAGTGGAACTCGTAGGGAAAACGTGAACATGTATCCATCACCTATTCGTAAAAATAGGGAACAAGACACATAATAAGGACATATAAATTTTTACCGTATAAAAGTTACTTAGCAAAGAAAAAAAGTACGTACAAAAGTTGTCATATGGCTCCTAGAGAATTCAAAATGAATTAGCAATAATGATTATTGGATCAAACAAGAATCAAAGAGTATAAAATAAAAATGATTGTTATAATTTAATGTGATATTATGCCTTCTTAATTCCAATTTGATACAAATTTTTTTATACAATAATTAATACCCATAAATTAGATAAATGATCCTAAATCAAGAAAGTGGGTTCGCACATATTAATTTTTCAAGACTGGAACGGATGATAAAATAGGAAATATGACGTATATAAATAGCTACAAAAATAACATATAATCATGATCATTAGGCATGTTCACTATTCGGTTAAATTAAAATACTGAACTGAACTAAATCGAATTTTATTATATTGCTCGGTTTATTCGGTATTTTATTTATTCGGTTCAATTTTTAAAAAAAAGGTTAAAATAATTGGGTTTGGTATTCGATTATCAATTTTTAAAAATCTAATTACAGAAATACCGAATATGCCAATTTTTTTTTATTATTCATAAACATTTGTATTATACTTATAAATATTATTAATATTATTTAGAGTTGTCTTCAAATCCATCTGTTTCATTAACATTATGGGAGCAGCCACTTTGTACTTTTATTGTTAAATGTTATATTTGTCTCCTATTCATCCCGGCCGATACCCCGAATTATTGGGACTTGATGAGTTATGTTATTGTTGTAGAGTTGTATTTTTATTTTTATTTTATTATTTTTATTTTAATTGTGCATTATATTTTTATCTTTTGTCCAATTTTTATTAAGTTGAACTCCACAAGAAAAAATTTAAAGTTTCAATACAAACTCTGAACCGAACCGAACCATACCGAAATAATTTCAATATTCGGTAGTCGATTTTCATACAATTTTAATTTGGTTCGGTTTTAATAAAACTGAACCGACAGCAGATTAAACTCATAAAATATATTGCAATGGAAAAGTTGGATTCAAATGTATCAAGCCAGAACTCTCGTTGAAGTAGAAGCACATGCAGATCTTATTGTAATGGAAAAGTTGCAGTTCCTAAAGCTTAATTAAGTCTTATTTGAAGGGGATTGTTTAAATGTTATTAAGAGCCTTAAAGGTCACTCCTCTGATTTACATTGGACTGGTATTGATATGATTAAATCTGGGAGAGCTTTACTTGCTAGATTTAAGCATTGGGATGTTGTTTTTTGTTAATAGATTGTCAAACTCCAAGGCTCATAATCTGGCGCACTGGGCAAAAGATAACATTGTAATAGGGCAAATAGATCCTTCTGCTGTTCCACCATCTGTTTTATGTGATAGGGGAGACACTTTCTTTAATAATAATTCAATAGGCTAACCTTTATTTAGCACTCTGAAAATATATTATACTCTTCATCACGTGGCTTTAAATGCGGAACACACAGAGTTGTTGTAGAGGTCTTTTATATTGAGAGAGAGCAACTAGGAGTTTATAGTTTTCCCATACAGTGACTATCTTTCTACTTTCTTGAATTATTTATTTCCGCCAATTTTGCTACCCTTTCTTTGTTTCTTAATTTTCCTTCTTGATCAAACTGCTTAATTATTCAAGATCCCCAAAAAAAAAGATGATCTGTTTAGATGAGTTCTGGAGATTGATTTCTGCTGTAGCTCTTCCCATTTTGTTCTTTCATGGCTTTTGTTTCTCCGAAAAAGGTACCAAATTACGTACATTGCTTTACATGTGTTCTAAGTGCTTCTTCTTCCGGTGTAGTAATTTTCTTGAAATGAAATGCCATGTTACATATGCATTACTTTCTAAATTTGATAAGAATTTGGGGGCAAAATTGACATTTGAAGTCTACTGTCTGTCCACATTCATTTTTCAAATAGCTACCATGAATTCATGTTTTATTTGGATTTTGTGTTCAATCTGATAAATAATTTTTTTTTTATATATATATTTGTAATTACACCCTCCGTCTCAAATTATCTGTCTATACTTTGGCAATTACACGGGTATTAAGAATTTGGTAATTTTGATGGTAAAATATAAGTAAAAGTCTAAATATCTCTTATTAATTTCATTTAAAATGTATGTATTTCTCTCTCATTCCTCTCACACACCATCCAACTATTCCTTAAATATGTGTTGGAAAGTGATCGTTTTAATTAAGTAGGAATATTCAATGGGGAGTTGAAAAAGGGTAAAATTGGAAAAATTATCATTAATACATACTTTATTTAGAAAGTAGACAGTTAATTTGGGACAAAAAAAAGAGATGTGGACAGTTAATTTGGGACGGAGGTAGTAGTTTTTTAAGAAATAGTTTTAATTAATAGTTTGTTTCGCAAGACACCCTTTTCATTCTTGGTTATGAGAGAATCTAAGAACAACATTTTCAGATATAATCATGCAAATGCTTCAATTGCAAATGAGATTTTACTTTTCTCTCTTTTAAACTAAAATCATATATATATATATATATCATTAACTATTTCTTCTACTCCATGTGTATAGATTTATTGGGAAAATCGCCCGTCCCCACCTGATATGTTCATATATGTCTCACTCAACCACTTAGAATTCACCATTTAGATATTCTCTCAAATCTTACTTTTTTAACTAGAGGCATGGGATATGTGGCAAATTCTTTATAGTTAGAACGTGAATGGAGGCACCAGTTGGAGACAAACAATTTTTTTTTGCCGATTTATTGTCACCACCTACTCTTCGGAAAAAAAAAGTTCTATTACCTCATCACCAATATTCATTTAATAATTAGAACCCATCATCCACGCATTTTTTACGATTATCTTTTTTAATTTTTTTAATCTTTTTTTCTTACGCAGCTCCAAATTACACATTCATGCAACAAGCAACCACAGCTCCAAATATTTCATACTACGACTACATCATCATTGGTGGAGGCACCGCCGGCTGCCCATTAGCCGCCACGCTTTCACAAAACTACACCGTTCTCCTCCTAGAACGTGGCGGCTCACCCTATAAAAACCCTAATATCACCTACTTAAGTACATTTGGCGCAGCACTTTCTGACCTCTCTCCAACTTCCCCTTCACAACGTTTCATCTCCGAGGATGGCGTAATAAGTGCACGAGCGCGTGTACTAGGCGGTGGAACCTGCTTAAATGCCGGTTTTTACACACGCGCCGCCAAGAGTTACGTGGACAGGGTAGGGTGGGATGGTAAACTAGTTAATGATTCTTACCAATGGGTAGAAAAGAAGGTGGCGTTTGAGCCGCAGGTGGAACAGTGGCAATCGGCGGTTAAAGAAGGGTTGGTCGAAGTTGGGGTGAAACCCTATAATGGTTTCACTTATGATCATATAAATGGGACTAAGATTGGTGGTACCATTTTTGACCCACAAGGTGTTCGTCACACAGCTGCTGATCTCCTTGAATATGCAAACCCTAGTGGACTTACTTTGCTTTTGCATGCTTCGGTCCACAAAATCTTGTTTAGAACCAAAGGTAATCTCTTTTTTTTCCTATAAAAATGAGAGGAAAAAAAAGAATTGCATCATTTAAAAATTGTAGTAAATTTTTTTGTGAGTATCTGACTCGTAATTTGATTAAAATTAAAATCTTGGAAATATTATTTAGAGTATATTTTATTACATTATCAATGAGAATAATCAGGTGAATTCGGGGAAGTAAATGTTGCATCTTTTGATAATTACAGTCGGAGGTAAATTTAGAACATATATGCTTGGTGTACATACTGAAGGAGTGTAGTAAAATTTAAAAAAAAATGGAGGGTAAGATTTATTCCTTCAGCTTAATTTATTATAGAGAAAAATAAGGGGTTAGTATTTGAGATTAAACTAAACTAATTAAGGGTATAATATGTAAAATGTCACATGTCTTCCCTTCCTAAATCCATCCTAAAATATTTAAAATGACTTTTATTATGAAACAATCGAAATCACATTTACAAGTTTATTTTTAAAAAATCACTTTCTATAAATAAAAAAAATACAATGATTAAAAATAAAAATATTGAGGGTGGCCACCGCTCTGAGTACTAGTCAACTAATTTCTTTTAACCAAAATTTGGCAGGAAAGTCAAGGCCAGTAGCTCATGGAGTGGTCTATAGAGATGCATGTGGGACCAAGCACAGAGCATATTTAAGGAGTGGGTCCAAGAACGAGATTATTGTATCAGCCGGTGCACTTGGGAGCCCACAAATATTGATGCTAAGTGGTATAGGCCCAGCCCATCATCTAAAGGCCTACAATATCTCTATAGTTCTGGACCAACCTTTAGTGGGCCAAGGCATGTCCGATAACCCCATGAATGCCGTTTTCATACCCTCTCCGGCACCGGTCGAGGTTTCCCTCATTCAAGTTGTCGGAATCACCCACTTCGGTACCTACATTGAAGCCGCCAGCGGGGAGAATTTTGCGGGCGGTGCTGTTAACAAAGATTATGGAATGTTCTCTCCAAAGGTACCATTTTATCCTAGACAGGCCCAAGATTTCGAAATTTGCATATTTAATTTTTTAAAGAACTTCTTTAAAATTCTAACTTCACCCCTCTTAAAAAAATATTAAAATTTGTTTATATTGTTCTTTTTTAAATTTTCAACATTTAAAAAAAGTTATTGAATTTTTTATATTAGTCTTTGATATATATATATATATACTTTTGGGTCAGGCCTAGGTCATAGTTTTATTGGGTTAGCTCTTATTGGGCCGGGTTAGGCCCATTAATAAAATTTTGATTTATTTGCAGATTGGTCAGCTTTCAACATTGCCACCAAAACAAAGAACAGAAGAAGCACTAGAAAAGGCTATTGATGCAATGAGCAAACTTGAAGCACCAGCATTCCAAGGAGGATTCATTCTTGAAAAAATTATGGGACCTCTTTCATCAGGACATTTAGAGCTCAAAAATCGAAATCCGAACGAAAATCCAAAAGTAACATTCAACTATTTCCAAGAACAAGAGGATTTACAAAGATGTGTTGAGGGAATTAAAATGATAGAAAACATAATTGAATCAAAATCTTTTTCTAAATTTAGATTTAAAGATATTCCCATGCTTGCCCTCCTAAATATGTCTGCGAATGCCCCGGTGAATTTATTGCCTAAGCATAGTAATTCTTCAACTTCATTAGAACAATTTTGCAAGGATACTGTGATGACTATTTGGCATTACCATGGAGGGTGTCAAGTTGGTAAGGTTGTTGATCATGACTATAAAGTTATTGGAGTAGATAATTTACGAGTTATCGATGGTTCGACGTTTCTTGCCTGTCCCGGGACTAATCCTCAAGCTACTGTTATGATGCTAGGAAGGTAATTATTGCACAATTTATATCGCGAGTATTCCTAATACGATCCTCATTATTTTCTAATGTTTGTTACTTTTATTGGTAATGCAGGTATATGGGAGTGAGGATTCTACAAGAGAGGCTTGCAAGTGACAAGTCAAAGTGATAAATCTTTGCTAATTTGCCTTTTTGGAACAATAAAATCAAAGTTTTTCTTCTTTTTTAACAATGTACTAAATATGTTATATATACATATAATTTTGTATCTGCATTTTGAAGTTGTTTATCTTCAATCAAAATAATGGCTTCTTAGAATTTTTCATATTTGTGATAGGAGCAAATTAAATCCCAATGGTCAATCAAAAGAATTTGGTTCAAGGAAAAACCTTAAAAAAATTAATCTAAAGAAGAATATTACATAGGATATGCCTTGAGGTCCAAGTAAAAGTAGCTAATATATATTCTCATTTTGACTTCTTCATCTTCCATATAGAGAAGACTGCAAAAAACATTCATAAGTCAGCATCATGCTACCCTAGAATCTTAACACATTTTTCTGAATAACCCTTTCATGGAATGCGTAAAAAGAAGGCATAGTATCAATGGTATATTCAGGGCATATAATAAGCATAACCTAATGGCATATGCCAAGGACAATAAACAGCAGTGCAGTTGACGTAATATTTTCCGACTTAGAATTGGACGTAGGTCTAATGTTCGATAGCTTCTATTCTAGTGATAATAAAATAAAATAAAAAGTTAAAAAATAACAATAAATAATGGCCTATAAAACCTCTCTCACAGGCCATTTAGGGCAACTCGGGACATATGCATTTTATTCAAAGAAATTCATATACATTTGATTCAGTAAGCTAGGAAGTTTTAGGGCATACCTCCTTTTCGGCAGTTGATTGGGGTGTTGATGAGAAAATATTGCCCTATAACATCCAATTTTCTGCCAAAGGAGAGTTGCCATATAACTGGTTCAGCTTAACACATTTGACATAAACAAGTCTTTTACGCTTCATCTTCATGCAAAGGTATGATCATACTTTAGATGTTGAGTGCATATCATATATGTAGTTAAGAAATCAAGTATTTTTACATATGTAGTTTTTACCGATAAAAAAGGTCACGAGTTCAAATTATAGAATTAGCCACTGGTTTTTGTGTCAGGATAGACGGTCTACAACACCCCTTAGGTGCAACCTTTTCCCGAACCTTGTGTGATTGTACTGAGGTAGCTTCGTGCACCAAGCTCCCTTTTATCCGGATATGTGTTTTTTATTTCCTTGAAAGATTACTTGATTGAGCAGAACAATTAGCTCAGAATTGTATTAATAATGGAAATCTAGATTGGTTTATGTTAGAAAATAGTATCAATTAATATAGAAAAATTTAAAGACTACGCAAGATTTATTTGGTTCCATGAATGTAACTTACGTCCTAGGAAGATTAACGAATTTTCTTAATTTTATATGTAAAAACTATATATTAGAGTGAAACAATGATAAACTTCTCTCTCTCTCTCTCTCTCTATATATATATATATATATATATATACTATCTCTTAATATCACTAGCTCCAAGAAACCTAATTCATTAGCTTCAAGAACTCTGAAATAACTAGAAAATTAATGATACCAATTAAGAAATTCGAAGTAGATAATATATCATCACAAATTGTGAAATGGCATACATTTAGATGCATAAATAAATAAAATAAAACTAGAATATACATATTCAATAAGTCGAGATGGCCGAGTTGGTCTAAGGCGCCAGATTAAGGTTCTGGTCCGAAAGGGCGTGGGTTCAAATCCCACTCTCGACATATTTATTTCATTTTTACATATCCCTATACAACCCTTTCATTTAGTTTCCCCGCACCAATTTTCATTTTCTTCTGTGGCCCCTTTATTTCCATCAGTTTATTTCATTTATTTTTCTCAACCATTTTTTTTGGATCTTTTATTTATTTTTTCCCTTCATTGAGAAAGCACAATAAAATTGAGTGGCTTAAAATGAAATAAGTAAAGGGAAACGAGAGAGGGGAGAGGAATAAATCAAAGAGAAAAACTAAACATATTTTCTATAAGACTTATTTCTAGTAGAACTCATACAAAGGAGGTAATTGCAAGTAAAATTTTGAATATTCAATTCTAATAGAGTTGTATTAACAATTAAACATGATTTTATAAACTCTTTTTCTTAAATAACATAATTTTATTGAGTCATAATTTATATAATCAGGCAGCAAATCCATAAATACGATGTACCCGTAAAAGAGAAGCGAAGAAGAGGCACGATTATTCAAGGCCATATTAGTCAATATGGATGAAATTGCCCTATTGCCAACCCTTTGAAAAGTCCACTTGTTCAATTTCTTGTGTGAAATGATTTTCTTGCAAATCAATCTTGGCTTGCTTTGCTTAAATTTTTATAATAAAGTTGACCTCTTGAATCAGACAACAAAAGAAGGGAAAAAACAAAATTCCATTTCCCCCCCTGCAACTTTCAAGTTGATGTTAGCATAAGACCCGAAGAAATTGTTACCTAACAAAGTAAATTTTGAAGGATAAAAATGAAAAAAAAAGAAAAAGGAATGCACTCATGGTTGACGTAAAAGAAAATAGAAAATAATGTGCTGTTTTTAGAGGGGAAGAGAAATTTTCGAGTCGCAGCCAAATCATTTTTTCGAGGAGGGAGTATTTTTTTACTAAGACAAGTCTTTTAGACAAAAATAATGCTAATAAAAACAATAATAATGTGATGATGGTCGATATAATATCTTTATTATGTACTTTGTTCACTATTTTCTCAGAAAACATAATACTTCATTTACACTTCAAAAAGATTAATTTTCAACGAAATATACTATATATATATATATATATATATATATATATAAATTTTTAAAACAAATCAAATTTCAATCACCTAAATTGTTCAATAAAGTTTCTCAAAAAAAAAAGAAAAAGCTGTTCAATAATTACAATAAAGAAGAGGAAAAACATGTCTAAAGCTAGGGGCACACCGCACGTGTTTTTTTTTTTTTTAAGACATGCTGATTCATTTGATCAGAGTAATTCGAAGACTAATTTTAAAAGAATGATAAAAGTTATTTTAGTATCACTGGAATAGCTATATATGTAACTTTGATGCTATGATTAAGTTTAAAAAAAAGATAATAGTCATATTGTAATTGCAAAAAAAAGAGTTAAAATTGTATTAGTACCAGATAAAAATATGCATAGTATTGGAATCTGATAAACTTAGAGATGGGGATTTCAAAATTTAATATGCGACAAATATCTATCACTGGATAAGTTTATCAAATGACTGGGCACATGTTTTATATGTGCAATATTATTTATAATTGTCCGGTATATAAAAATTAATAACCGAATACGTGTTCCGCGGGTGATGCAGAAAAATAGACGTTGTCAACTGAATCCAGATTGAGACGGGAAAAGGCGATGAAAACGATGAAGTGATCCATTATGGGATGATTTCATACGTTGGTTGATGGTCTTTAATTAGTGTTTGCCATGGAAATTGTACCATAAAGATCACCACGGCTTCAATGCGAAACTTTTTTCGTTCGTTGGATTAATTTTTTTATGGTTAAAATTGATTTAAAAAATACCTATTCAAATTTTTAGAACACATGTTCGCACGAACACCTATTTTTAAGTTAAAACACCTATTTTAAAGTGTTTCGTATTTATTGAAAAAATTTATTCCGCATTGGAGTCGAACTGTATAAAGATGACTGCCAGAGCATTTACATGTGTGTATGCCTCAAGAAGGCACTTTATCATCTTAGAAAGTAAAATTGTAATGTCATCCAAAAAAAACTTTGAAAGTAGTACAAATTTTTGCAACCAATTTTGGTCGCATAATCACGAGATTGAATCATTGATGTTATGATCCATGCCCGTGATTCGCAAAAAAAAAGTTAAAAAGTTAAAAAGTTATGGTTATAAAATTCAACTTTTTTTTAAGTTTGATTGGGCGGTTGGCCCATATAAGGGAGAGAAAACTGCCTCATACGAGTAGAAAAATATCTCTAGAAAAGGAGATTAAAGCTTGTCGCACGCTAACAGAGAGTATCGAACCCCCGAGACCTTGAGGTCATGGGCAGACGTCTGCCCCACTGGGCTATGACACCTTTGATTTATAAAATTCAACTCGATCCTGGATTTAGTCACAATTATCAATTTGGTTCTCCATTTTACAAAAGGGTCAAAGAAGTCCACTTCCATATAATTGGACCCAACTCATATTTTACACATATAATTAGTTTTTCTAGTTCTTAAGTAAATGTTTTCCATTTCGTTAACAGGACGAGATTTAATTTTTAGATAAGATTCATTATTGAATTAATGATTAAAATATAGTAATGATCTATCCCAGACTTAGTGAAAGTTTATTGATTCAAGTCACTCAACTTAGTATTGCATTTGTCAGATTTATCATATTTAGATCTCCGAATAAGTCAAATCGATATACAAACAATAATCAACGAAACACGGAACCGAAGAAATCCCTTATAAAGGGCAAATAATCCCTCGTCCTCATTCGTCCCCATCCTCGTCCCCAAACCAATCACAATACACCATGCAGTATATATAATCGAAAAGCTATTATATAAGTAAATTTTGATTACTGGTACAGGGGACGTGATAGATGATTTTCACCCCTTATAAAGCAATTAGCCTGCGGGGAAAAAGAATCCCACAACTTCGTAGATTTGTAAGGTGGGTTTTATGTGGAAGTACACCAAAAAATTGGGTAAATTGCCCACTCATCTCATTTAAAAGGAGTTAAGTTTCAACAAATAGAAGCAGCTATTAAATATTGCAATGAACAACTACCACAACTATGGTACTTTGTGATATTGACATCTCAAGTGGGGGGTTATTTTCAGGTCTAAATCCAATAGTTTGGGTCTTACCAAAAAAACTAATTTCTGGTAGATTATTGAGATTTTTTTTTATCAAAATGAAATGTTTTTGTGGGGAGAATTTTTTATAATCACCATATAGTAAAAAATTTATAAGATTTCAAATTTTTACACTTAAGTTTGTTAATTTTTTTTAATAAACGTCATAATTCCTTTATACACTTACACTTGTTAAAATTTTAACCAAACTTATTAAAATATAAGTGGTGTTATTTCTATAATTTACGCACCAAAAAATTTAATTTCAAAAAAAAAATTAACTCAAAATAGGTAGACTAAAATGTTTGGAAGACGGGATGTTACAAAAATATAATAAAAAATTAGGGGAAAGGCTTGTGAGGCACTTGCCCCACCATGACCACACTGTAGTCAACCAGTGTTGATGGTAATACTTATAAAAGCATTAACTAAGTGAATTACCACAGTAGGTATTATGTAAGTAACACATGCTCCGGCTATAATCTCAAACACAAAAAAATTAGTACATATTAAATACTTTATTTGTTTTAAATTATTTGTTCACATTTTATTTTTATTCTGTTTCAAATTAACTGTCTACTTTCTAAATGAATGGTTCATTAATGATGATTTTTCCAATCTTACCCCTTATATTAAATGTTGGAGAGAGAAGAATAGAGAGAAAATAAGGTAAAATTAAATTGGAAGCAATATTAAATTGGATCATGTTTGACATTTGAGAAGTTTTATCTTGGTAGGTGAATAAGTTTAAAACTTACATTAAAACCAATGAATACAATACACGCAGGCCAAAAGTGCAAATTCATAGGAAATATAATTGTCTTTTTGGCTTACATGTATAGTATTCATTGATTTATGGAAAATTCTGATATGGACCGGGTCCTTGTGGACCATGTGGTACAGATTTGTCCACATTCCTGCAGAATGAGGAGAGAGAAGAAAATGCAGTGATGTGACCAAATTTGGACCGCATGGTCCAGTGGACCTGGTCCATATCAGAAGTGTTCTTGATTTATATGTAAGTTTTAAACTTACTCACCTACCAAAATAGAATTTATCTTGACATTTTACTATATTATACCATATAATTTGATAAAACCTTAATTCTCGTGCAAACCTTGTGTTCATCAAAAAAAATGGCTATTGCATAAGGAGTAATACCTATCTAAAAGTCTACAACATTAGTCAAATAATTATCAATATATACTGACATTCTTTTTTGTTTTTACACTATAGACACAACCAGTAACACATATTATGAGTTAATAAAGGAGATGTGCTATAAACATAAGAGTTGCATCAAAGAAATAGTCGTTTAAGTAATAGGTACAAAAAGATATTGGGGCATATATGTAAAGAAGACTATGAAATAGAAAAATGCCTACATTTTGGACTCTTAATTCTGAAAATTATAACACATCAGCAGTCATTTGATGAGGAATTAAATTGGCAAAAAAAATCAGTTAGAGATGTTGGTCGGGCTCCACCTCACTTAATTTGGAGGCACATTAATATTTTGACAATTAGGCTAGTCTCTCATAGACTCTGAATGAACATTTTACCAATACCAGGAACATTAATGGTTGACAATATTTTTTTTAAATCAAAAGAAAAATTATATTCTTTTTTTTCCAAGATCTAGGTATTTGATTCAACTAATTCAGTTGAGATCTGATAACCATAAGTACGAGTAGTTTTATCTTTGGTTAGTGAGTAAGTTTAAAATTTACCTCCAGACTAATAAGTGCAATACACGTAGGCTAAAAGTGTCAATTCACAGGAAAAATAATTGATTTTTTATCCTACTTATTTGCATTTATTAGTTTAGATATAAATTTTAAACTTACTCACTAATCAAGATAAAATTTCTCCATAAGTACTGCAACCTACTAACGAGAGAAAGAGCTTTGGTTATATCCATTAATTATTTAGAAATAACTATGACCAAAGAGTTTTTTAGGTGCCTTTCTATCAAGCAATAGCAAATTGATATAAAATATCATTACTAACCAAAGAAAGTATAAAAATTATAACTTAATGTACAACCACCAAAAGTAGCTAAGCAAAGTTAGCCATTACCCATTAGCCCTATCTAGCCAATGCAGTCCGGATCCTATTTGGAGCAGCTTTTTTCAATAGGTGTTCCGCGCGGTAAAAACAGAATAAGTATTATAAGATTCAGAACATGCATTCGTTTTAAATTAATCTTAACCGTCGAAATTTTAATTCAACAAACGAGATAAATTCTGCACGTGCATAATTTACCTCAATCCGCACCGGAGCCGTGGGGCTAGCCAGTGTGGCAAAAGAACATAAAGTATGCGATACCAGCTAATCTATCTATATTATCAAGCAATTTCACATACCATAATGGACCTTTTCAACTATATGCACCCAGTGACGGAGTCAAGAATTTTTTATAGGGGGCGAATTTCTTACTGAAACTTCTTATGGGGGCGAAATACAACATTTATAAGAAAATATTACAAAAATAATTTTTTCCTATAAAAAATTCGTTGTTTCTGCCCCTCTTATGCTCCGCCACGGCAGTAGGTAATGGTGGAGGATACGGCGGTTGTAATGGTGGTTCACGGCAGTAGGTGGTGGCAGTGATGGAGTGGTGGGGTTTTGCAAAGAAACTAATGGAGTAGTGGTGTATCTGGTCCACGATAGATTCGTGAATCAGACTCACCAAGATATGACACGTGTACTAAGTGACTGGTTGAATTTTTTTAGGGCTTTGGTGCATAGCCCACATGTGGACTTGCTCCATTTAGCAAATCTAAATCTTATTTGGACTTTTTTACTCCTGTGGCCTAAAACACATGTCCGACACGTGATTTTTTTGGATGGATTCGTTAATTTAACAATTACAGTAGCCCGTAAATTGTTGAGTGCTAAAAATAGTCGAATGAAAAGTTATTGTTATTTATACTAGTTAACTAAATAGTTGGTGTCAAATATAGAAGATTTCTCTACATTTTAATACCATCTCAAATCTCAAATTTTAGAATTAACTTTACATTTTTATTCATAAACAATTCAACTTTTGTAGAATCCAATGTGAAATCTCAAACTTAAATTTCTTTCCAATTCCATTATAATAAAATTCAATAAACTCTACATCGTAATATAAATCCGACCAAAAAAATTCACCAACCAGAACCATGTAGGAAAAAATAAAGGGAAAATGGAAAGTGGAAATTGGAAAATGAAGGCAAAGAAAGGTACATACAAGTGTCATTTTGTCAAGTACTCCCTCCATTCCCTATTAATTGTCGTTTAGGAGATATCTAGGTATTCAAATTAATTGTCGTTTAAGGTTCTTTTATTAGTTGTCAACCATTTATTCCAATTATACCCTTAATATTTTCCTTTCTTTTTTTTTTTTGACGTAGAAGTGAGAGAGAGGGAGGTTGGGGTAATATTGGAAGTTTAGGTGGAAATGACAACTTCCTTAATTTTCTCAAATTGTCTAAAGAGTCTTATATTTAGGAATGGAGGGAGTACCATTTTTTTGTCACGAAGTCTGTTGACGATGGCAAAGTGTATGGAAATCAGAATCAAGACTTCCATTTAAAAAGAACTCAAAAAAACAAAAAACAGGTCAGGCCAAGGAGCATCATGGGTAGAATTTGTTGGATTCTAGTATTTATTTTATCATTTTTCTCTGTGTATTTAAGACATATATTAATATAAATTAAATTAATGTATACAATAGTTTAAATTTTTTATTTTCTTATAGTTCTTTTATTTTTATAAAATTTTAAATTTTGATAATAATTAAATTAATATATATATATATATATATATATATGTATATATATAATATATAGTTTACGTGTCCTTGTACACAAGTTAAATGATCCTTATTTTGTTTAAGACAAAATAAAAATAAAATTTATCAACTCTTTGATACTCTTCTTCAACTTCACATAATGGCAACCTGTGTAAATAAGTCACCAATATTCTGGGAAAATCCGGCACACTAAGCACTCACGGTCACATACCACAAAACTCTTTTCTGTTGTTCTTACTCCGATATTAGTACTACATCCATTCCTTAATATGAGACTTTCATTATATATTGCGAAAATTAAAAAAAGTAAAAATTAAGATATTTTTAATTAAAATATCAATATTATTCTCTTAAATAAAATTAGTGATATACAGTTATATTTAAAAGAATAATATTTATATTTTAACTAATAAAGTATCTTATTGTTTACTTATTTAATTTTCATAACGTATAATAAAAGTGTTTATATTAAGGAAAGAGGGAATCAATAAAAGAAAATAACTAATTAGCATTATATAGATTCATCGATTACTCTCAATATTCTCCAAACTATCTGTAAACCTCATCTCAAATGAGAAAAGTAAAAGAAGATTGTATGTTATAAAATATCAAATTTAATATAACGACAAAGACGGATACTAAATATTTGATTATAAATATGGTTATAAAAAAGCAATCTTCGAGGCGTGACACTAACATGCACGAGGGTAGAAGTACGGGTATAGGTGTAAGAGTTTTTTTTGATTGGGTAGGTATTAATACGATTAATTTGATAAGAGTCTTTTTGGTGAATAATTAATTTGATAAGAGTGTGTAAGAGTTTATGTTGACTGATAATGCGAATCTAGAGATCATTAACCTATGGCTTTATTGTAGACAAGTTCTTGGGATCAGGTCAACTGAGCGCAAATTTTTATCTTAGACTTAATTTATTGATCCTGACTTAACTCACTCCTCCGTATAAAAAGGCCACGAAATAAAATATATTTGTAATTGTAAAAGATTATGGAGCCGGAATCAGCAAAATTGCTCTTGTATAAATTTCCCTAGATGAGCTAAGCCAATTTGTGGGTGGGGTGGTAGTAGCTACGACTCCAATGCAGAACGAGTTTTCTTCTGCGTGTATAAATTTTAGCCGTTGAACGAGAAATTCGACAAATGAGAACATTTGTTGTCAGAACACTAGTTTCTAAAAAATTTTACAATTATCAAATTTTTCATCCGACAATTATTATTTGCTATATTTGTACAAATAAACACTCATTTCAGACTAAGCCCAAATGGGTGTGGTAGGAGGAAAAATTCTGATATAGACCTGGGCTATATGTGGGGTTGTGGTCCACTTGGTCCACAATCAACCACATCACCTCATTTGATTAAAAAAACAAAAAAAATGCCTCATAAGGCCCACCAAAAGGAGGAGTATTTTTATTATTTTAATCAAAACTGTCTGATATGGCTGAATGTAGATCAAGTGGTACATGACCACTTGGTGACTCAGGTCCACAACAAAACTGATCGTGGTAGGAGACCAGATGAGTAAAATCGTGGAAATACGAATCACGAAGCCTGCATTTTGCCAATTCATCTCACTATGCGCACTATATATAACCCAACCACGACCTGTAAGTTTTCCCATCTCAGCTCAGCAAAATTACTCTCTCTTTCTCTCAAGTTTTCAGGATTCCATCTTTCTCTCAATCTTGATTCTAAAGAGAGAGAAAAGGAATCAACAAAACGAGAACCAGGGGAGACCCTTTTTCCATTTTCACTCACTTGATCCGTTGCCGGAATCTTCTTCATTTCTTTAGAAAAGCTTAAAAAAAACTGTTTAAAAATGGCGGCCCAAAACAAAAATGTCGGAATTCTTGCAATGGAAATCTACTTCCCTCCCACTTTCATCAATCAGGTAAAACAGCAGATACATTTTCTTTGTCTGTAATTTTAATTTGAAATGCTAAAAAGGAACGGTTCTTGAGGGTGAAAGATTTTGCAGGCGACGTGCTCGAGGAAAGTCCTGTTTCAGGACCCCAGATGGATTTATACACTTATATAGACATGTTTATGTGATTATTCTGTTAAAGATATTTTCTTTTTGTTTTTCTTATTTGATTTTCTAAATTATAATCATTTGATTTATGTGTTTCCACCAATTTCTTGAAGAATGACGTTGGGAATATTTTTCCGGGCTCACTAATTTTTTTTTTTTTTGTTTTCTTTTCCAAAAATAGAGCTTAATTGACTTGCTTGTGCAAATCCCATTTCAATTAGGTTTATATTTCTAACTTAAGTTTTTTTTACTCTGCTGTTTTGGATTTTGGGGGTAGTTGGAGACTTAAAATATTTTTTTCTTTAAATTTTATGAATTTGATTGGATTTTTAGTTATGATTAGAGAGCTCATTATAGATCTGTAAACAATGTTTTAAGCAGTTATTTTGTACTTTAAAAGTACTGATTTGAATTGTTCCTCTTTTTTCATAAAATCTTTTGATGTTTTTTCTTAAGATCTGCAGAAAATACTTAATGTGGGTTTATGTAAATTGAAAGGTTTTGGATGTTTGACATTTACTGCAGGAAGTTTTGGAAGCTCATGATGGAGCAAGTAAAGGGAAATACACAATTGGGCTTGGACAAGATTGCATGGGATTTTGCACTGAGGTGGAAGATGTCATCTCCATGAGGTATTATTGAACTTTATACCTAATGATTATTACTATAGCTTTTTGTTTCACAAATGTCATGTTATTTGGGAAGTTCACATTTTGTTTGGCTGCTAATATTTGATAGATTGTTAATATGAATTGAAACCTTGGCCTATTAGTTCCCTCTCCTTCTCTTGCTTTTGTGTAGGAATTTCGTCTCTGAGATTTTGTTGTATGAATTTATTTCTGAACCATTTGATCTTCAGTCTGACAGCAGTTGCATCACTTCTCGAGAAGTATAACATTGACCCGAAGCAAATTGGTCGGATGGAAGTTGGAAGTGAGACTGTTTTAGACAAGAGCAAATCCATCAAAACATTCTTGATGCAAATCTTTGAGGTATGCATTTCTTTTGTTGTGCTAATAGTTTTGAACAAATTAGAGTAAGTCATTTACTGTTGGACAGGTGTAATTATCGTGTAACAAACAGAAGTATCCAAGAGAAAGTAATGAAATGTAGTTTTTGCAATGTGTCCAGTTCAATTGGTCGCAAGTTTGAAATAGCCACTTTGCTCTGCTTTCTTACCATCTATAAATTAAAGTGTTAGTTTATCCCGTCACTGTGTCCTCATTTCCATGTTCACTTCTTCACTTTGCCATTTATACATATTGCTTCTTAATTGGATTAAATAGCTATGCCAATCTCATTATAAGTCATTCATCTAAACTTCATGCTTATCCTTTGCGACATGAAACAATCAGGAATATGGAAATACCGACATTGAAGGAGTTGACTCAACCAATGCATGCTATGGGGGAACAGCAGCTCTGCTTAACTGTGTAAATTGGGTGGAGAGCAGCTCCTGGGATGGACGATATGGGCTCGTTGTGTGCACAGACAGTGCGGTAATGATCCTAACTTTCTGACAATGTACTTCAATTTGCAATTTTTCTACAGTATGTTCAATAAGCTTGGTCATCCATGCCTAAGCATCTCTGAGAAAAAAATATTACTTCGGTGATAGTAATTATCACCAGTGATTCAGGATTGTTTGCAACTTTTTTCATGCATGACATGTTTATGTACGTATGCATAAGCTGTGACATGTACGTGTTCTTGCAAGTCAAACTTTTTAACCATAATTGATTGCGACCATCCTTGTTTTTAATTTCTGTTATCTAAATGGAACTCGTGGAACAGGTTTATGCCGAGGGACCAGCTAGGCCAACTGGAGGAGCAGCAGCTATTGCTATGCTCATTGGACCTGATGCTCCGATTGCGTTTGAAAGCAAGCTAAGGGGTAGTCACATGGCTCATGTCTATGATTTTTACAAGCCTAACCTCGCCAGTGAATACCCAGTAAGCCTCCTCTTTATCATTTCTCTTCTACGAGTTTGTCTCTTGCATATTTTGGGTATCTGACTTAACCCGTGACTGGAATGTAAAAGTTCTAGTAGAGCTACCATAGTAGTGCAAGAAAATGAGTTTGTTTGTCTATAAGGGTTTGGGCGAAATTATTCCTACAGTTCAGCTATAGTTTTTGAAAATTAAAGGGTGCATCATAAATGAAACTAGGACTTTTAGTTTCTGGGGGCGAGAATCTATAAAGGAGGTATGATAAAATTATTAGGGGTGCGGGCGAAGTTAAAAAGCAAGTGACTAAAACCTTTGAAAATTATTGCAAATAATGTGAATATGTTCTCTAGTTTTCGAGTTTTATTGTAGATCTTGTTCTAATTTGATGATTGTTTGTAGGTTGTTGATGGCAAGCTTTCGCAAACTTGTTACCTTATGGCACTTGATTCATGCTACAAGAGTTTCTGTCACAAGTAAAATACTGGCTATATAAATGTCTTTTCTTCTCTGGAACATGGAAGGCGTTTCCATGTCTCTAATTGCCTTAAATGTCTTCTGTACTTAGATATGAGAAATTCGAGGGAAAGAAGTTTTCAATTTCCGATGCTAGCTATTTTGTATTCCATTCTCCATACAACAAGGTACTCTTCTCAAGTCCAGTAGTAATCTTAAATCGTTCGAGTGTACAACAACAACAATAGCATAACCCAATTAAGTCCCCAATAATTGGGGGTATAGCTTAACTGATCAATATGTATGAAATATTTCAGCTTGTACAGAAGAGTTTTGCTAGATTGTGCTTCAACGACTTTTTGAGAAACGCCAGGTACATATATACATAACAACCAAGATAAATGTTCCCTATTGTCCAAATATGTTCACAACATGATCATTCCTCTTCTCAATTTGCAGCTCCATCGACGAGGCTGCAAGAGAAAAGCTGGCACCTTTTTCTTCTTTAACTGGGGATGAAAGCTACCAAAGCCGTGACCTTGAAAAGGTTAACATTCATCTTTGCACATCTCTTCCTCCGCTGAGATAGATACTTAAATTTTTTGATATTTTAGCTTAACAATTCACAACCCCGACTGATCTAATCTTATGAGAATAACATCCTAATGCCCAATTTAATCTGACAGGCATCCCAGCAAGTTGCAAAGCCATTATATGATGAGAAGGTGCAGCCAACTACTTTAGTCCCAAAGCAAGTCGGAAACATGTATACCGCCTCCATTTATGCTGCATTTGCATCTCTGATTCACAACAAGCATAGCACCCTGGTAAATCTTGAGATTCTTGCAATTTTGATCTCCCGTTTGTTCGCCTTCTGGTTATTAATACTTTCTCTTTCCGTTATGTTTCTACCAGCCCGGACAGAGGGTAATCCTCTTCTCATACGGAAGTGGCTCGAGTGCTACCATGTTTTCACTCCGTCTTCGCGACTGTTCACATCCTTTTAGCCTGTCAAACATTGCAAGTATAATGGATGTCTCAGAGAAGTTGACATCGAGGCACGAGGTATAATTCTCATTTCGGCTGCTATTGATATGATATCCCGTCGCGCACGAGAAACATGTTAGAAGGATAAATGGCATATATGGTCTAACTACTTATTGTCAATTTTTTCGAGTGGGTCCTGCAGACTCATGAGCCGACCTTTGGGCATAGAGCCTGACAATATACATTTGATATAACATGCCTATCTAACTCGTAGGAAGGATTTTGCATAATGCAATATTATATTGCGCAAATATGCCCTTTTTTCGTTTGTTTGTTTCTGGTTCTGATTAAACTGTGTAACATCTTCTGTAACAGTTCCCACCTGAAAAATTTGTCGAAATCATGCAACTGATGGAGCATAGATATGGAGCTAAGGACTTCGTCACGACCAAGGATTGTAGCCTTCTAGCTCCAGGCACTTACTATCTCACAGAAGTCGATTCCATGTACAGGAGATTCTATGCAAAGAAGGCTAGTGAGGATGTTTCTTTGGCAAACGGTCACTGAGGATAGTTTTTGTGCAGTTAAAAAAAAAAATGAAGCCATGAAGTTGGGTCTGGTGTTTTCTTGCTTTGTTTCCTCTGTGGAATAATAACTACGTTTTAATAAGGCTTTAGAATGTAAAACTTAGTGTTATTGTGTGGTAGACAGATTATAATAGTAGTTATTATTGTGGTTGAATTTAATTCGCTTTTTCTCCATTCTTTTGCCTTGAAAAATATAATTGTTCGGGGTGGGATTGTCTTGTCTGTCTCATACATGTCCCCCACCACTCATAATTCTTCACGTGGACATTTTTTTCAATTTTATATACATGTGGCGAATTTTAGTGGTTGGGGACAAGCTCAGGGACATACAAGAGGATTGACGATTTTTTTGCCTAATTATTCATGATCATGTGGTACAGGTGTTTTTTTTTTTTAGCGTTTATTCTTAGTAAATTCGTTGGGCTAATGAAATAATTTTCATGGTCCAATATCGTGCTGTGTTGATCTGGCATCGGCCCACTATGGTTACTAGATAGTAATGGGCTGATGGGCCATAGTTCAGATATTTTGGGAAAGACCTGAAGTCTTAGTCAATGGGAGCTGACCTGGCCATTAAGGAGGTTGCGGATTAACTCTTTAGAAAATGTGGGCTCTTGAACGGATTTGGGGAATATTGTGGTGGAACCGGTCCATTAAGTAAGCGGTGCACTGCTTATGTAAAGGCCTATTAAATCCGTCCTCATGACTACAGGTACAAGTAAAGCAATTCAACCACACTCGGACTTGTGACTGGGGACTATAGCACCTGCACCAACAGTAGTACAACGCCCGGAAAAGCATTGGTGGGGGGGGGGATCTAAACTACCCTTCATTCGCTATGTATGTCTTAGATGGTCAAATCAGCGCGGTTTTCACCAGAACACGAACCTATGTTGGTTCTTCAGACAACTCTACCTATAAGGCCCATGTATGCTTTGGAGGACTTGATGTTAGTATTGTGGTGCAATCGGCTGCCTTAACGTTCTCTAACCTAGGGGAGAAACAATCATTCAATAGGAGAAAACCATCTAGAATCTGGCATTTTCTACAAAATTTAAACTTCAACTCATTTATTCATAATAACCTCAATAAGAATACAACATTCAGTACACGAAAGGGCAATCATCATGTATGCCATGTAAGATGTAACATTGAGAGACTGCAGTGCAGATCACTAAAATGAAAATAATATCGCTAAACAAGAAACAAAATTCAAACCTCTGGTTTCAAGCTGCAGGAGTCTTTCGGTTTGGCTTGAACACATTTTCCAAGAGGGACTCCTTAATGGGCAACATTTCAGGGAATTCCCGATGCAGTTTTGTGGCATCGAGCTCATTGTTGCTCCTTGGAGCAACTATCACCTTAGCCTGCTCCTCAAGATTGAAGTTCTTCCATGTAAAGTTTGGATCTATATAATCCTTATACATCTGGAGGATCTCATTGTGGCTGACCACCCCAGGATTAGTGAAGTTCCATATGCCTGTGAGATTTCTCTTTGCCATCTCAATGGAAATAGGAAGGAGTTCATCCAAGATTGTCATTGAGTTTGGTATATCTACTACCTTTTCATAACGAGTGATCTTGGTAATGAAATTACGAGGATTGGAAAGATCAGATGAGATAGGCATTCGGACACGCAATGTGCACACATTCTCATAGTTATGAAGCAAATCTTCAACCTGTCAACACAAGCATATCATAACTTCAGACAGGTAAAAATCATCTCTCATATTAAGAAACTAAAATATTAAAAGCAGAACAAGTCAGAGGACCCTGCTATTGGTAAAAAGAACAAGTTTTAAAGATGAGGCGATGGAGGAAATCTCCTAATTTATCATAGCCCGACTATTGAATTCTAACTTGTTATGGGATCCATTATCCATCTATTGTCTATGTTTTGCAGTAAACAATATACATAACATGCCACCGCCACACACACTAATTACTAAAGAAAAGTTCATATTTGTCATTTTGAATCTTTAACTAAAGTGAGGAATATATCATCATAATGTCTCTCAGGTTCGGCCTGTTATCGAAGTTTCTAAGGACTAAGAAAGATGCAAAATCTAAGGTCTATATAGTTCATTTAGATGAGTACTGATTGCAAGATATATATATACATGATTCATTTCCTTGAATGTACCATTTTTCTTTGCATGATGTTCGGAATTTGATGTCCCATTTCCTAAAATAGTTCTTCCTCGCACAGATGGAGAACTATACAAGTTTTCAAAGTCTAATAATTTCAAACATCAGCAATATTTAAACATAATGCAGAAATTGGAACAATTAGATATACATGATCTGATACTAAAGATGCCAAGATGACTTTGGATCTTCTAGTATATTGTCTATTATACTAAATGATAATATCACACGTGTAGCAATATCATTAGTCCAAACCTATTATTTCACTTCGATCCGATAATATTATTGTCATAATATCATACTAAACAATAAACTAGAATACCCAAGTCTCCCAAGATCCCATCTTTAAAATAACAGATCTAATACATGCAACATAGACTAAATGAATATAAAATTCAAGAACGTCATTAAATCAAATCAAATCCAAGCAAGAACAAAAAAAAAAAAAAAAAATCATTAATACAACAAAATTTTCAAATATACTACATATTAAAGAAAGTAAATTTCTATAAAAGGAAAGATAAAAGCCCACCATAGCCTTAGTCTTAGAATAGAAAGATCCAATGAAATTAGGCTTATCTTCCTCCTTAAATCCAATACTCGACCCAAGTGGATGACCATCATCATACTCAAAAATACAACCCGTAGCATAATTAATCAAAACCAACCCTTTATCTCTGCATACATCAGCCAACGTCAGCGTGCCGACAACGTTTGTCCGAATAGTTTCAACCTTATGAGATTCACACCAATCAACATTCGGCCGACCCGTAACGCCGGCGGCATTGAAAACATGGGTCGGGTTAATGGATGCAATATCAGATTCTAATGAGGTCCGATTTTCTAATCTGCCTGAACCGTAAACGTAGGAAATTCCTTGCGCTTCACAGAGCTTACCGAGTAGGCCGCCAATCCAGCCGGTTCGACCGTAAATCAGAAACTTGAGTAGGGTTGATTCAGATGAACCGTTTGCTGGGAATCCCATGATGTTTTTTTGCAGAAGGAAATGGAAGAAGGAAGAGGAAGTTGTAAGAGAGGAGATAGTGGATGAATAGCTGTCGTTGCGATGTCTCTCCTTGTTCTTGTAATAATGGAAGGCCAAAATGATTTTCGTTAAAAATAGAAGGCTAATTGGTAAAATTCGTCCCTAAACAATTTACGATTGTTGACTTGGGTCTTCAATTAATTTTTTTTTATTTTAGATCCTCAAATAATTTGCAGGTTTGCACCATGGGTCATTTTGTTTAAAAAACCGCTAGTCAACGGTTAGTCAACACGAATTTAAAAATTCCACTCAAAACACAAGGATATTTTTGGTATTTCCTATACTAACTCAACCCAAACCCACCTACCCGCCTCTACTCACCCATTCCCTCTTCTTCCTCCTCCCTTTCTTCTTCAACCGCGGCTCCACCGCCACCAATTTCTGCTCCAATTTCTTCTCCGCCACCAATTTCAGAAAAATTTCGTAAGAATTTTGGAGCTAGATAGGCCTAAACTGAAGAAGGGTTATGGGATTCTTGAATTTAATTAGAGAAGCAAAGCTAATGCATGAGTTGGATTTTTAGTTTTCTTGAAAAAAAATATGATTTTGGGTGTTTTATTTCTTGGTATTCATGGCTAATAAGTAGAGTAGTAATATTAGCGGAGCAAATGTTGCTATAAATAATAATAGTAACATGATTTTGGGTGTTTTATTTCTTGCTTTTCATGATTTTGTTGGTAAAAGGGTTTTAATGAAACACATTTCAAGTTCCATTTCAATTTAATGAAATCCATTTCAATTTAATGTTGAGGATTTTGTGTTCTTGATGGATGAAAAATCACAAACTAAAGGGTTTAGAATGAATTGATCTTAAATTTGCAATCTTGTTCATCAATGGGTGGAGGAGGAGATGGAGTTGGTGGTGAAGGACTTGGTGGAGGTGGTGGTGGTGAAGCACTTGCTTAGGGAAGTGGGTAATGGAAATGGGGCGGGTCTCATTAATGGGTCGTTGATTAAAATACCAAAAATACCCTTGTGTTTTGAGTGAAATTTTGAAATTCGTGTTGACTAACCGTTGACTAGCTGTTTTTGAACAGAAGGACCCATGGTACAAAATAAGTAAATTGTTTGGGGATCTAAAAGAAAAAAAAAATTGTTTAGGAACCCAAGCCACCAATCGTAAATTGTTTAGGGACGATTTTCACCAATTAGCCAAAATAGAAATTTCTTTTTTCTTTTGAAATGATTAATATAGAGCGAGTTTGTTGGTTAAAAATGGGCTGTTCTTATTTTGTGTTTTATTTCTATCTCATTAATAAGAATTTATTACGTGTTCATATTTTATAGCTTTTAATTAAAAAATTAAAAATGACAATTTCTTATTTTATGAGATAGAAAACGGGACACATAATAAGATACGGTGGTAGGGTCTATTTATATTATAATATTTTTTGCTCATCATGTATTTTTGAAAAGGTGATTAGTATATAATTTCCCCCCTTTCTGAAAGAGGTATAGATGCAGCTTTAACATGATTTTTGGATCCGGTGTCATCTTGAGGGCCCGCGATTATTTGTTTGTTCTCTTTTTTAAGAGATTCATTCCTTTAACATAATTGGTCAAATGTTTAAAATAATAAAAATAATCATATTGTTTCCACAAACAAGTAGGGTTTCTATGTCGTGTGAATATAGCATCCCATAACATTCAATTTTCATTTTAGTTGTCTTTTAAATGGTACTACCACCATTCCTAAATATAAGTTTTTGATTGCATATTACAAAAATTAATGAAGCAAAAATTAAAATATTGTTGTAATTAGAATATTAATATTATTCTATTAAATATTACTTATACTGTATATCACTAATTTTATTTAAAAGAGTAATATTAACATTTTAATTACAAAAATAACTTAATTTTTACTTGCTTAGTTTTCATAACATGTGATTAAAGTTATATTTAGAATTGGAGGGAGTAACGTTTTAGTAGCAAATACTTCCTTAAATCACGCAATATTAGTGTAGTAGTACCTCGATAACGTGAGAGAATGCGATTACTAACTTGGCAGTTAGAAAACTAACTTGGCAGTTTAAGACAAGGATAACATCACATTATCGATGTGGTTGAATATGAATGTTAAAAAAATTAGAATTGGACAGAATTTATTTTTAAGGCAAAAAGCGTCAGACGCTCTTAAACTATCACTGATTCTTTATTTTAACACATAAATTAAATATTGTTGTTTTTTGACACTTCAACTTTGAAGAAGTATTTATTTTAGCACTTCCATCCATTTTCCATTAACTCTAACTGATGATGGTCATGTTATCACTTTTGAAGAGTATTTTTGAAAAAAAATAAAACTATATTTTTATTTTCCTATTTTATCATATTTAATCTTCACATTCTTCACAATAATTGGTACCCAGCAACAAAGCTCTCCAACTCCTTCAACACCACCCCTAGTTCGCCTGCAGCTCTTCCCTAAGCCCCAAACCCCATCTTCCCCATCTCATCTTCTGTCCGAATCTGCAACTTCTTAATTCCACAACTCCAAGTTGAACACACCCTTAAAATGGTTTCAATTGATCACACACATTTATTACTTTTTTTTTCTTTTGATCTAGTCCTCTACATTTGCTTAATTTTCCCCAGTCGCAACCTGACCCCCGAAAAACAACGTCTGTCTATCCACCTCCCATTGCTCTCCAATGGCACATTCCTCTTACAACACTGTCACACATCTACATCTCCCAAACTACTGCACACCATCTCTTCCAATCATTCTCTGCAAATCTCAATATACTATTATCAACAATTGTCAGTGGATCATGAGAGGAAGAGTTGTCGACATTACAATCGTCAATATCGACGATCAGCGTAATTGAATTGGTAATTGTAGGAGTTTAAAGAATCTCATTCCTCATTGTCGATCTGTCCCTTATTGTCGTAGACAATGGTGTGATCTACTTCTCTTCTGGTCGTAGTTGATCGAAAGACGCTACTGCGATGTTGTGGGTGTCAGTGGTGGTTAGGAGTCCATAAAGCAATAAGGAAGAAAATTATTGAAGAAAATGGTGGCGGCCGAATGAGGATGATTTGGTGTCATTGGAATGGCGAAGGAGGCCTAGTCGTGAAGAAGAAATAAAATACTACAAAAAGAAAAGAAATAATAAGGAAAAAACATAGTTTTATTTTCCCCCAAAAATACCCTTAAAATGATCATGTGACTTGCACATTACCATCATCAGTTAGATTTAACGGAAAAGTTGATGGAAGTGTTAAAATCAAAACTTCTACAAAATTGAAGTGTAAAAAAATCATAAAATTTAATTTAGGTGTTAAAATGAATAATTAATGATAATTTATGTGTGTGCAGTGCCTTTTGCCCTTTAGTTTAAATCAAACATTTTACATTGTATAAAAGTTAAATAGTAGTCATGAGAGTGGCTGTCCTAGTGGGGGAGCACTCGACCGGGGACCGTGAGGTCCCAAGTTCGACACCCCCCCTCCCTCCTCCCCTCCCCGTATAAAAAAGAAAAAGAAAAAGAAAAAAAAGGTTAAATAGTTTGTGACAAAATTTGTAAATTTCACGGATTAAAATTTTAGTTTTAAACTGATCCATGATAGATCTAATCCTATTTGATGGGCTCAACCAGGTTGAGATCCATAATAAGGCTATTTTTAGCTGGGCCAATAGAACCGATTTCTTAAAACAAAAATAAAATCTAATCTTTCCGCATAAGAGCTGCTTGATTTCATGTTATCGTATTTATCATGTATATAATCTAACTGAATTTGTTGAATTGATATCCAAATATCAATTTATTAAAAAAAAAAACTGATATTTTCTCCAATTAATCAAGACAAAGAATACTTGCACTTCCTTTTCAACATTTTGCGCTATTATTTTCCTTATTTTTACGAATAAATGGCCTCTGATACTGACAGCTAACTTTTTTGGAATGGTAAGATGATGCATGAAAATCCTGCAAAGTAAGCCCAGTAGTCAGATGAAATGATTTAAGTAAGAAAGTCATCGATCCCATGTAGATTATAACTAAGTACCAAAATTGTTTATTATCCTAATTTAGACCTACAAATATTTTTGAGAGTTTTACTAACTAATTCTTAAAATTAAATAACGACTAAATTAAACAAATAAGCAAGGAGATATCAAATAATTAGAGAAAGGTTGATTAGGACATTGATCCAACTTGTTTTCCCAATTATTAGTTTAAAAGATTCCCTTTTTAATGTGTCAAATTCCCCTAAATTTATCCTAATTCATTAACGGTAAAATTCCCTAATCTAGGTTTTATTCAATTCCTTGCAATAAACCCCCCTAATCTCAATTAACAAAAACCATATGTCTATGTGAAATTGATTAATGAGACAAACGATTAACGATTTATGGAATTCCCCAATTTCAATCCCCGTAGTTATCTACTTTTTGGAAACCGCTCAATAGAAATCGAATCTATTCCTAGTCGGTTTTTACTACGAGTTATTATTACTTAGTTCCTAATTAATTACTTCACCTCCCGGTCCTTCGCAATTAAATTATGAGATCATGTATAGAGTGATCAAATCCATACAAGCATTAAACACACCATAATAATAATTAATAAAATAGGGATTAAGGGAATCTTGAACACAATATTAAGGGAAAAATAATAAACTAAATCATTGTTCCAACAAAGTTTTCACAAGCCTAATCAACTAGAAAATTTAGCCAATCATCATATATGAATCAACCATGACAATTAATTTAGACATGAGAAAAATTACGAATCAAGAAAATAATAACAAGAGGTAAGTTTTTAGATTATAACTCGATGTCGAAATTATATGAAAGTGATGATTGGTGGTTGGTGGCGTGAATATGATGATGATTGGTGGCTTGATGATGATTTGCGGCTCCCTGATTGGATGAGGGTTGGTGGGGAGCTTTTGGTTGCTCTGATGAAAGTTGATGAATTGGGCGGCTCCTTTTGCTTCTGATCGGGTCCCTCTGTGCGGCTGCTTCGGGTTTCTGATCGGGGCTCAGGGCATGTCTTCTTTAGCGCTTCACGCCTCTTTTATATAGAGATATGATGAGATGTTAACCCTTTCTTATTCTTGTGACCCGAGTGCATGAGATTTTGTTTCCTATTCCATCTCACGACTTTATTCCCAATTAATAACTTTCCTACAAAATCAAATCTAAGAAAATATAATATAATCTTAAAATAAAAATTCTTAATATTATGTTTCTATTTATCATATAAAAATACCTAAAATGCATATATCAAATCAAAATAAATATATTAAGAATTTAATATCAAATTGACTCTAAAATATGGAAATATAATATTATTTAGGTAAAAACTAAGTGGAAAGTAGTATAATTTATATAGAAAATATGAGTTTATCATAAGACTTGAATTAAATTTATTAAGTTTGAGGTATTAGTCTTTTTAACAATAAAATTAACAAAAATGACTAGTGAGCTAAAAGTGAAGTATAAATATCACTTATCTTGATCAAATGTCACACTCCCAATTTAATAACCACATAGTTTGGTGGAGAAGAAACTCTTAAAAGTTGAGCCGTCAATTTTTAAATGCGGGAGGTTGAGACTAATATTAATAGTTTGGACCAACAAATAAGAGAAATTAAAAAGGATGGTAAGAAAAGATACGTAACGTCATGAAAATAAGTCAAATTATTTATTTAATTACTTGCTAGTGTCGAATTTGTATGTGTGTAACACAACAAAAGATTTTAGTGACGGTGAATTAGTGATAACGTTGTGACAACTTTATCTTGTCACTAAAGGATTTTAATGACGACATTTTATGATTTAGTGACGAGTTTTTGCTATCACTAAAGATCATTTTTCCGGTAGTATAGCACCAAAGAGGAACCAAATCGTTTTGAAAAAAAAATAACAAAAACCTAAGGGCAAGTAAAGATCAAATGGAAATATAGATCCAACCATAATTTAAGGTGAATTTTTTTTTTTTGTCAAGAGATTGGCGTCTCAGTGGGGAGCACTCTGCCTGCGACTGTGGGTCCCAGGTTTGACACCCCCTCCCCGAAAAAAAAAAAAAGGTGAATTTTTTGTTACTTCCCAAAGATAGTTGCACATGCACTAAAAGGTCATAATTCATTCATAATCAAGAGTTAATATATTTCCAAAACCACCACAAAAGGAATTGAGGCAAAGATCTAAACCAGAACTAACAAGGAATCTGTTAGAAAAAAGTTTCTCTCCTTTTACCAGCAAAACCTACACAGTAATTCATGTATGTATCCAATCCAAAGCTAAGAAATGACCAAAATAACCCATAAAATACATTCTGACCCTCTTTCATCATGAGTGATCATATGTATAATGCCCTTAATCTAACATATCATCAGAGTTTTCTTACTAAGTAATATTAGAGATTTGTTTTTTTTTGTACCATATGAAATGGAAAAGCGAATGCATCTGTTTTTTTATCTCTTGCGCTTCGACTTGAGAGATGTCACTGACTGAGAATTGCTGTGCCAATTGCGCTTTCTTTGGTTGATAAACCAATTGTTTATTTGCTTCAGCTGCAGTCCTGTCTCTTCCACAAGTTTTGCTTTGTCATCCTCCTACAATTCAACAATACCGTTTTAAAAAATAAATAAATATTATCACCATCTATTTTCTTAAGAAATTGTCACAGTTTTGACTTATAATCTCTTAAACTACGAGTTAGGTGCTCAACTGTTAGACTTGTATTTAAACAGCACAATAAGTGTAACTTGATGCTGCATATTTTATTTGTACTCATTAAGCTAAACTCAACCCAACATCCTGTATGATACTTCATCAGAATTTTGTTCTCAACTTTCTGTTAGTAACATAGTAGCCTGCCTGTCCCCTTCAGACCTACTACATATGAACCATCTAGTAGAGGCCAAATTGTGTGAAAGCATTCTTCCGCCGCCCCAATAAGAGAACTAGTGCAGTTGGTGCAGCAATTCAGGCCCAAGACAATAAGTCACATGTCTAAAACTCATATTTCCCTCGATCCCTATTAAATGAAAAAAATCAAAATAAAAAACTGAAATAGGACTTACAGTTGGATAAGGCCACTTAGAGTGTTGCTGCCACCAGTTCTTGAGCACTGAAGTAGTGTCCCCTGGTAATTTTCCAGCCCTCCTTTTCCTTAATATTTCCTCCCTAACATCCTCAATTCTTGATCTAAATCCCTGCAAAATTAGTACCAGAAATTATATATAAGCCATGCATGTTAATTAAGAGAAACAAAACATACTTGTATATATTTATGTATCTCATGGAATTGTATAATTATACCTGTTTGAGCTCAAGTTTGAGTTCTTGTCTAACTCTTTCCATGAGTGATCTTTCAGATTCAGTAGGAAGAAGTGGACCAAATCCCATCATGTCATGTCCTCCATGATCACCTCCAGACTGATCCAAGGAGAAATCCATCTGCTGCTCATCTTCGTCGTCCGACATTGTTGCATCACTTCTTTCACCAAGACTTATGCCTGACCAAAAAAATAAATCAAGACGGAACTAGAATATTAAGTTCGGGGCGATTTTTTTTTAAAAAATATCAGAGAGGATATCTAAACAGTTAGGGGCGGCCCCGCCCCTTGGTTCCACCTATGATGGAACCTGCATCATTGCAGGAGCCTAATTGCTGATTAATTAGTTTGCTGCTACAAATGCATGCAAAGAAATTCTCAGCACAAATTAAAACTAAGTTGGGCTAAGGGAGGCTCTCAAGGACTCCTAGATTTAACCAAACCAAACCAAAACTAGATTGGGCTTTAGTTGGTTTGCTGAAGCTGCAGCCTCTAAATTTTTCATCATTATATAACTTTAAGGCCCACAAGGCTCTACAAGTATTCCTTGGGAATGACCTAGAACTTGAGTGCATGACCTATCTGTTGTTTTTCTCTTTCTAAAAAGATTGAGATAAACCTCTTTCAAGATTTAACCAACAACATAAAAAGAAAAAGCATATGCACATGTAGTGTCTATGCTATTTCAAACAAAGAAGTTAAGGCAATCATAGGGTTAGTGACCAAGTATTCTTTGGCCTTATGTAGGTTGCTATTTTCTTGTAAGGTCTCTCACCTTTTGCTCTCCAAGAAACACCACGGCTCCACTGCGGAACGGTTTACGTCCGTTCGATTCAAATTTTAACGGCTAAAATTGATTTTAAAAATATATATGTTCGTGCGAACACCTGTTTTTAATTTAAAAACACATATTTTCAAAGCAAAAACAAATGTTTAGTATATACTGAAAAAAACCTATTCCGCACGGACTGCTCCAAGAATTAAACTTATCTTACTAGCCTTAGTTTGACACTGAGGATGAAAATCTTTCCAATGGTAAATTTTGTGAATCTTATATATGATGATGAGATGAGATAGAAAACTTAGCTCAGGAAAACCTAAAAGGTGCTCCCTTTTTTGTTTCAAATTACTTGTCATTTCATTAAGTTAAGATGTAAGTTATTAATTTTTTCTGGCTTTACTCTATTATTTATTAATTTTACAAACACAACATTCATTATGTTCAAAGTTTTAAGATGATTTTTCGGCCATCTAACTCAATAAATCAAACCCCAACTACCACTTATCTGTGTGAAAGTTCGTTTTTTGAACAACTAATTTGGTACGAATAGGGAGTATAAATAAAAGTATGATGGTTACATATACCAAATGGATAACTAAATGAACAAGCAATTGCAAGAAAAACATGTTAAAGAAACCTACCATTATTGTTCCTTGTCCATGCAGCCTCCCTCCTAACGGTTGGTGGTGCTATTGGTAGTTGCCAGTTGCCACCACCACCACCATGTGACAATCTACTAAACCTTCCTAACTACAATAAACTAAAGTTTCCATGGTAAGACTTATCATAAAGGCCCCACTACCACCCACCTTTTAGTTGTATGGTTCCATGTACTCTCACTCACAAGAACCCCAAATTGCTTTTTCTTATCCTTATGTTCTACCAAAAGCATCAAAGAATAAAAAAACAATCCCAAATCACCAAAAGAACCAAACCCCATAACGAAATTTCCTTTTTTTCCTTTTTTTTTATGGTTCGACTTTGATCCTCTGAACTACTAGTCAAGCACTTGACTGGTAGACTATTGTTTAAAACTACTGAAATTTCAATTCATTGGGAGTTTGCTTTTGGCAGGTCTGCCTCAAGATTTATAATTTTTCAAGAATTTATACCAATCAATAATGAAAAAAATATGCAGATTATAAAAGATCCATCATATAGTATAGGCATAAAAAGGATGATATGATCAGAAGGGGTTCTTTAAAAATTCACTTACCAGTTAAAGCTTGTAAATTCTGCTCAATTTCTCTACAAGCCATGACTGCTTCAACAGCATGGACTCTGACATGTTGCTGAAGCTGATCTTTGAAGGTACATAATACTAACAAGTATTGTCCCTGTTCAACATTTAAGTTAAACCCACAAAATTATTCAATTTTTCACAACTGAAAAACACATAAAAAAAATATAAAAATTCAGTATTCGAAACCTCTCCAATATAGTCAATTTTTCTGCACAAATTAGACTGTCAAAATATTGCCAACCACAAGGCTCTAGGTTCGTAAAATCTCTACCCTTAAATTGTTTTAACTA